>BSYR01000001.1:39742500-40942500 GCA_030270665.1 Hibiscus trionum | reverse complement strand
TTCTAAGAATTGAAAGTGTTCTTCATTCTTTCGTTCTTATTTACTCACCTTTCTGTCTTTCAATTTTTCCATTAAAAAATCTCTTTATCATTATCCACACAACAACATTTATTCACCCTTCTTTTTCTCAGAATGCGCAAGAACCAATAACACCAAATTAGTACCAATGTAAGTCTAAACTCTCATAGGATGCCAAACAATAAAATGGCATACCAGCAACTGCAGCAAAAAGCATATAGTGCATCAAATAATAGATGTATGGAGAAACCAATAGATCAATAGAAGAAACCACAGACAATATCAGATCAGAACCAAAACTAAACACTAAATTAGGAACCAATAAGCAATAATTGAATAAGCCAATTTAACATATCTTTAGAAGTATCAAATTTAAAACCAATGGAGAATCATCGGTCTCAAAACTAAGCAACTACCAGCCAAGCAATTACCATATTCATCCACCAATTTTCAATTCGACTAATCAAAATTGATTCAGTATCTTGGTTGAGAGCTGGAACACCAAGAAGTAAGAAGAAGAAAAATCAGAATCTATGTATTTTCCTTTCCTTGATCGTTTGATGAGTCATGTACATTTGAGTTTTTTTTCATAGTGCACTGGAAAGATGCTTTCTTCAACATTCTTTCTTATATTCCTATTTAAATTTCTAAACAGCTTCCAACAGAAACCACAAGGGATGGACTGAAGCAGAGAGTCATAAGCAAGCTTTAGCAAAAGGACATGCAGATCAGCTAATCAAGTCAGTAACAACATATGCTGAAACTCTCACTCAATGCCAAATAGTGGAACAACAAAACAACTTTTGCAGTAAGGAGTAGAGATTTGACCAAACAGTAGATAAAAAACCAGCAAACAAGATAATTATCCAACTAAACCAGAGCTAACAAAAACTAATAAAGATGAGTACAATCACCAATCGTAGAATGCACTGATCGACAAACTTATTGCTAATAGACTGATGAAATAACCAACAACAAACATCACTAGCAGAGAAACTAATTAGTAACAATCAAAATACCTAACTGAGAGAGATGGGGAAATAATTGTGATCTCACCAAGAATTGAAGTCAAAATTGAATCAGATAGCAACCCGTTGAAAATGGAGACCATTGTCTAATCTGGTGATGAAATGAAGCAACGATGATGAAGAACCAGAGTCAGATCTAATATCTGAAACAACAGTCAACATCAATGGTGGCGTTAGAATCACAAGTGAAATATGATGATCGGAGGAAGTGGTTGTGAATCAACAACTAAAAAAGAAATAATGGAAGCAATGGCGATGAACTGAGTGAGATCTAAGATAGGAGTAGTGATGACGGCATCTTGATCAGACTGATGAAGGTGAAAACTCACGATTGGATATGTAAATGGAAAGAGAGATTCTCGATCTGAACGAGAAATAAAATTGGTGAACGATGGAGACTAAAATCTAAAATAAGCATAACGGTGAATCGAACAAAAAACTTGTCGACAGCGGAGCCAGAATGACATTAGGATCGACGATGAATGATACCATGTGAGAACTCAAGCATAGTGGTGGCCGGAATAAGTGACCAGCGGTGGATGTGGGAAGGAGGTGAACAGTCTGTTAGGAATTTGGTAAAAATACAGAGAAAATGAAATCTGAAAATTATATTAGTAAGATGGAATGAATAAGAGGTGATTTGCCCAGAACACTTGTTGGGTTTATATAACCCAAACTACTAACCAACTATTAACAAATTAACAAACTAATAATAACTAAGTAAAGCTTATATCTAACAAATACCACTTCTTAATTGATACCAAAATAGCCAATATTTATTTATCATAGATGGACAGACATTGATGTTTCACTCCTAAACCTTTGCTGAAATATGCCAAAGGTTTCCCCTTTGTACCAATAAAACTCCCACCCTGATAGTTGATGCATCAGTTTCAATTGTAAATTCCTTCTCCATATATGACAATGCTAACACATGAGCTGTTAAAATGGCTTCTTTTAACCTTTTCAAATGTCGTTTGCTCAATACTAAATCACCCCAAGCCCTTTTCTTCAATATATCAGTATGGGGTTTAGAAATTCCTCCATAACCTCTGATAAATCTCATATAGTAGTCTAATAGTCCAAAAAAATTCCTCAACTCTTTTACTAATATAGGTATTGGCCAATCCGTTATACATTTAATTTTTGACCTATCCATTGCAATAGAACTTCCTGAAATCACATAACCAAGATAGTCCACTTCTTTAGCTCCAAAGCAACACTTGCTTCTTTTAGCATGTAATGTGAGTGTTCTGAGAAAATCCAACACCTCTCTCAACTCTCAATCAGAAGAATATACTAGGATGTAAGGGTGGTAATCGGGTGGATAATAATCGTGGGGATAAACGAACTGTACCCGTATAAATCATCGTTGGGATCTTGAAAAATATACATAGGAATCCCCAATATTTTACAAAGTCGGGTGGTCATAAGAGTAAATACCCATTTTTCAATAAAAATCTAATCTCCCATAACCTGAGTATGGCCGGTTGGAGTAAGTTTAGAAATTCTTCGTAAATTCTATAAAAATAATTAGTGGTCTATACATTGTTGTAAAGTGATCAAGTCTAATTTTGTTTAAAACACATAATGATCGATTTCGATATGTATTTTCAAAGATATGAAAATTTGAATGTTGAATGGTCATAAAATTTGGTAGCATATTTCTTAGATAATGGTTTTAGCAGCGGCTTTGAAAAATCACTAAAAAATCTACAAAATAAATCAGGAAGTTGGCCTTATATTTCTATAACCATACGAAAGTATAGATTCATTTAAAATAAATGATTCTCAATTTCAAGTTATATATTAGGAGATTAATTTTTGAGTAAGCAAATGTCAGAAGAAAATGCAGCAGACTGTTTCCAAAAACAACAATGACAGTGACTTTCCAAATTTTCCATAAATCGTACGAGTAAAATTAGAAGATGTAATTTATATAATTGGAAAGATTATCGAATCTAGTTCATTTCAGAACAAATAGATCATGATTTGGAACTGTAGATTATTAGTTATATATTTTCTTTTTAAGATAGTGTAGGCTGCCATGTTTTAATAGTTAATATTTTAGTTATGTTTTCTAGTTTTTAAATGGTTTGTTTGTTGTTGGCAAAACTAAATTTATCATTTATGTTTGTAATTATTGAGATTTAATGTTGGGTATTTGTTCTAATGTATTAATTTTTGTTTATTTTTTGGGATGAGGATTAACTTAAACCCATGGAGATTCTCGTAATGGATGGATATGAGGACGAAAAAATCCTTTAAATGTTTAATGGGGTTTTCCAAAATCATACCTACAAGTGTTTGGGATGGTATAAAGAATGCAAAACCGTCCCCACCCCGCCCCGTTGCAACCCATGCTAGGATGTCATCTAAAAATACCGATACTGACTTCCTCAATAATTTCTTGAACACTTTGTTCATCAGCCCTTGGAAGGTTGTTGGGGTATTAGTGAGGCCAAAAGGCATCACTAAAAATTTATAATGACCCTAATGGATCTTAAAGTTTGTCTTGGGTATATATGGTTCCCACATCCTTATTTGGTGATAACTAGACCTTATATCCAACTTAGAGAACACATTGGCATCTCTTAACTCATCCATAAGCTCTTCTTCTATTATTGGCATAAGAAATTTGTCTTTCATCGTTAGCTGACTCAGTTTTCGTTTGTCTACACACAATCTCCAATACCCATCGTTCTTCTTCACCATTACCACTTGTGGGGATGATCAATCAATGGTGAAAGGGCAAGAAGGGGTGAATTGGCAAATTAAAAATTTGTGGAAGCAAATTGAAAGATAAAAAGATTAGGACATAAGAATTTAAAGTGGTTCAATCTTCTAACGAGGTTTACATCCACTACATTAGCTATTCACACTAAGGATTTTCTCAAATCCACTAGATTTGCTTTCCTTTTGAGGCCAAAGGAAATAACCTTACACTCCCTTAAGACTTATACCCCCAAAGTCTTAAGAAATCCTCACAAATAGATTACAAATGAAGCAAACTAAAAAAACCTTTCAAAGGCAAAATGTTTGCACAATTCTAAGTTCACACAAACCCCAATACTTGAACAAAAGATTACAAATATGCTCACTCAAGTGGGTACAAGAATTTGACTCTAAAAGCTCAAAGATTGTTGGATGTGTGCTTGAAGTCTTAAGA
Organism: Hibiscus trionum; assembly: GCA_030270665.1. Taxonomy (NCBI): domain Eukaryota; kingdom Viridiplantae; phylum Streptophyta; class Magnoliopsida; order Malvales; family Malvaceae; genus Hibiscus; species Hibiscus trionum. The sequence goes on along the minus strand of BSYR01000001.1, from coordinate 40,938,285 downwards.
AATACTTGAATGCTTTTTATATCCCCTCATTGAATTCTAACCGTTTGGGTAACTAAGATATTGATTATAGCCGCTGGACTTTATTTTTCCCATAATAAATGTTGTCTGCCAACACTGGGTATCGGTACTCGAGCAATCGTATTGGTACCTACTATAAGAAGAAATAGTCGTTGTACAAAGGGGTATCAATACGCGAGAAACTATATCGATACTCGAAGTGCATTTTTACAAAGGGTATCGGTATGGGCCGTACTGTATCGATACCGATTTTGCTCATTGGAATCATGATAAGTTGTGCATGAAAAAATGTATCAATACACATATATGGGTATCAGTACGCATTAACTAATTTTCAAAGTTGTGATTCCAATAAAACTGACAAAAAAATGTCGAATATTAATTGTAAAAGATTTGGAAAATCTTAACACCTCGTACCGGTACGCACAAAGTTCGTACCAATACTCAAAGTCAATATTGTTTTTTAGGTCGAATGGCGTACCGATACGGCTATACATGTATTGGTACCCTATAGCTATTCAGTTAAAATTGAAATTTCAATAACGAAAATCACTTGTCAATTTGGCTATTTGGCTCCAGGATCGATACGGCTCCAATAATTAAAATTCCAGTACCGATACGCCTCAAGGACCAATTTGGCTATTTGAGTACGAAAATTGCTTAGAAAATATTTGGGGTTTAAGATTTTGACTTAAAAATAATTTTAAGTTCGAATCCTTGTCAAATTGTGAGTCTTTTGAGTACTTAATAATCTATCATTTTTTACAAAATAGTCCTTGAAATTCCGTGTTATATCAAAATTAAATATAGGTTTTACAATATCCCTCTTTTTGATATAAAAAAACCAAAATAAAATTTTAAGTCTTTTGAAATCACTCCCCCTTTCTTTAAGGCTAAAAGATAGTTTATTTTTGAATTTTTTTTTGAAAATTTATATATATCATACTTCTCCCCCTTTTTGTTAGATCAAAATCAATAAGGCAATTAAAGGCAAGATATAAATCAAGAATAGAACTACAAACATAATTAAACAACATAGATATTATTAAATTCAAAGCATAATTCAAAGCAACATAGAATATCCAACTTAAAACTTAAAAACATAATCCAAAAGCATAAAATACTCAAAGCATAATGTCATAGGAAATCAAATAAAGACAAAGGTGCATAACCTCAAATCCTAATAATAATATGATATGATATGGATGAGATGCAAAGCCTAAGAGTCATCCTCATCTTCATCATCCTTTTCCATTCTCCCTCCCTTGAAAGAAATTTCATCCTCGAAATTTTCAGACATAAACAACGGATCTCATAATCAACTAAAACGCACATAAACTTTTTCATTCCAAATTCATGATCTACTATAACCGAAAATATTGAAACATAGAACTGAAACATATTAAAATGTACCTTCCATGTCATCATGTATATCATCATATCCAACACGAGCTCTGGTCGGATGTACTGAACCTGGACGTCTAATCCCGGATCCACCACTTTGAGCATGACTCTCTCTACTAGCAGTACCAACAGACACTGACCTAAACTGCCCTCTAACTCGGTGAGGTGCCCGAACTAATGCATGTCTCTGAATCTGTACGGATGAACCAATAGGTGAACGTAGACAATTCTTCAAGTAATGATCATGAGAACCATATCTGAAACACGTTATGTTCATCAATCTACACTCTCCGTTATGCTTTTTATTACAATAACCACATATAGCAATAGGCCGAAGAACTTTTGAACTACCTACACTGCCAGACGGAACTGTCAATACTGCAGGTCTTACATCCTGATAACTATGAGGAACAGAATCATCTATAGGCCTCTTCCCAGACGAGTTGACAAAGCTAGGCTGAGCAGATATGTCCGGTTGCTTCATGACTTGGTCAGAATTATGAAGTTCCCTTTTTTCCATTAGTGCAAGAATTCTCTCAGCAGTTTTAGCCCGACTAACCATGTTGCTGAATACTTTATCATGATGTGTTGCAACATCTCTTTGAATTGGCAGTCGAAGTCCTTTAAAAAACCAGTCACTTATCTTCCTCAGTCGCAACTAACCCACGAGCATACTTGGCCAACCTCCAAAACTCTATCTCATAATCATTCACTGACATGTTATTCTGTTTCAGATTCATAAACTCATCACGACACTTCGCTAGAAACTCAGCTCCCACATACCGATCCTAAAAAACCTTTCGGAAAAACTCCCATGTAATCTGACTAGATGGAACAGTATCAACCATTGACTCCCACCAATTCTAAGCTTCACCCTCTAACAAAGATACAATGACTCGCAATTTCTGATTAACTGGATAATCCATCTCAACAAACAGCCGTTGTAATTTCTTTAGCAATACTCTGCATCAGTTGGATGTGTACCAGTTTTACCTTCAAACAATTTCATCCCAGCAGTTATGAATTCTGTAGAAATGGGTTTCCTCGAGCCCTCTGACTGACGAAGATAACAGAGTAACTCACGGTGAACCGTGGCACTGTCCGACTGAACTGTCTCAGTGTCATTAACATCACGTGCGTCGTCACTTCCAATATGATGTCCTTCTAATGGTACATTCTCATTATCCGGTATCTCATTTTGATTTCCCATTTTCCCAATAGAAGGCGGATGATCACTACCAGAAGCAGCAATACGGCACCGTCCACGAACAAATGATAAATTAGGACTCTTACGTAGTGGCATAGTGAACTATCTACAAAATGTAATAACATAGAGTTAGAATCGGTACTGGAGTCTCGGATTTAAAACAATTTAAAATCACTTAATACCGTAATAATTTTTTTAGAAAATTCCCATTTATCCCAAAATGTTTCAGATGCATGCAAGAGTCGAAAATATTTTGAAAACAACTCTTGTGAGCCTCACAGTCCGTGGGTTGAAAAACCTAGCTCTGATACCACTAAATGTAACCCCCTAAACCCGGCTCAGAAGAAATTGGCCGAACATAGGAAGTTAGGTTTGAAAACTTTCCCCTCAAGTTATAAGTCTTAGGTTTAGAAATATCTTAGAAATGCAAATTGAATTAATTAATAATAATTAACGTAAAATTCCTTAAATATTTACGAAACCCGAACATTAAAACATGTACTAAATATTTTATAAAAACAACGAAATAAATTCAAATGCATGCAAAAACATAATCCCAAAATAAAAGTCTCAATGTCCGAAATTACCAATTATTCTAAATTTTGCTAAACAATAGCTTGAAATAGTCAAAGAGAGAGAGTTCATACTGAATAATAACTATCCGAGTAAAATATACGAGATGCTCCAAGTACCGAGTCGCCTAATAAGTCTGAGTATCTGAAAGTAAAAACTAAGGACTGTAAGCTAAAGAGCTTAGTGTGTCATTTTGTATAAACAAAACACAGAATCAAAACACTATTTCATTTTCCGATAAATTCATTTCCGAAAACAAAGTGTATTCGATAAATCAAAATCATAAATGTTATGATGTCCGATGCATGATGTAATGCCCGAATATCTGATATCATACAGAGTGGAGGTTTCCCTCGCCAGAGTGGAGATTTCTCTCACTTTTCCGAACACAATTCCGAACAAATGACACATGATATGATTTGTAAAATCATAAATCCGAACTCTAACGAGTATCATATTTTCTGAAATTCAGATGCTTGATTTAAAAACACAATTATTATGCTATGAATGATGTTGCAAAATCATTATCAAATCACAAACCAGATAATGAAATCAAGCAAGAATAAAATTACATTTATTTAAAACACCCCAAGAAACACACCTTAGCCACAGAAGATCTAATCTCGAGAAGGGCGAGCCTCAAGCTCGGATCTCACTGAATCAAGACCTATGAGGTATGAATCCTATATTAGCATTTATTTCTATCACTAAGCCACCGACTATAAAACATAAGACTAATTCGAAGGTATACTTACAGAAAGATCTCGAAGAACGTGTACGGTCGGTCTGAACAGGATGAGGTAACTCGTCAGCCTCAGTGTTGATACCTAAACACAAGAATATTTCAAATTAGATTATGAAATCCAAACCTTACCAAAATTATGCTATAATTGATTGAAATTTGCAAAACAGAGCTTTTCTGGTTTGAATTTGACAAAACGGCCATCGGATTTGGTCTCGGAATGTTAGAAAAGGTCAAGATGAAGGTTGTCCGAAAAAGTCAACTCTTAGTCAACAATCAAAGTCAACTAGTCAAACCGGTCAAAGTCAACGGTCAACTCTGGTCAAACTGGTCAAAGGTCTCAAACGAGTCAAAGGTCAAACTTTCCAAAGTCCATGGTTCAGTCAAACTCGGTCAACTTCCTGTCAACTGTCCAAGTCAAGGTCAAAACTAGATCGAGTCAACGGTTCGAGTAGGTCAATGGGTCTGGTCCGATTCGGTGCAAGGTTCACTAAGATAGATGACTCGGTAGGTTCACACACAAACACACACATATGTTGGGCTCACTCGGTTCAAAACTTAACAAAAACATTACACATGGCCTCCCAAAACAGCTCCACAACAGGCCATACTCATATGGTCTCCAGATTTGAGCCCAACCATAACACAAAGCCCAAACTTAACCCCCTTCATCTGATATGGCTCAAGGGTTTCCATTTTGGGCTCAACCCAAACACAACACAACCAACCCAACGTCTGATTGCTGCAATCAGATCTAGGGTTCAAAGAACCATTGATGGCGCGACACAACATGAAGCAAGAACGACGACGGGGCGGACTCAACAGTGGCACAACACGGATGGACGAATGGTGGCGACCCATACTCGTCGGAAAAGACAACGACAACGACAATGGAAAAACAACACAACCAACGATCAGCACTCAACATAACACACAATCCTCACCAACAAATAATCTAAAATAGAACACACTCGAAGAAAGCTTACCCAAAACAGAAAACGGTGGAACGGACTGAGCAGAGGAACTGAATGGTTTTTCCCTCGGTTCAAAACATACAACAATGAGGTACAGAGGAGACGCGACGGTGCGAGCAACGATGGATGAGAACAAAGGGACGACCGAACAATTTACTACCATTTTTAAGCAAACGACAACAAAGAGGGGAAGGCCAAAGGTTGGGGTTTGACCACACGATGATGGTGGTCGCAATGTCGGTGGCCGTACAAGCCACGCACGACGGCGAGAGCTTGGTCGAATCTTCGTCGAACCGAAGTGAGTGAGAGGAGAGGGAGAAGTTTAGAAGGTGGGGAGAGGGAGAGATGTCGTGAGAGAGAGGCGACTGAAAATGTTTCAAAATAGGAGCTGAATAGACTTTTAGGGATTTAACTTTTACCCTAACGAGTGGGTTAATCACGAAACAAGGGTCCTGACTCTTACCCGCATTACAGAATGGTCACTGAAGTTTCAATTTTTATCATTTCAATCACTCAAATCTGATTTATTTCCAATTAAGTCCACAAAATCAAATTAGGGTTTCTGAAACAAAATTCCCAAATTCTAGGGTTCCAAATTAGGGATTTCAAAATTTAAAATTTTCCAAATTGGGGAAAATTTGGGGTGTTACACTCTTCATCTTCCATGCCATTATCTTCAAGAGAATGACCACTCAATTCATCATGAAATGCGGTAAGTAGGGGTGTTCAAAATTACCCGACCCGAACTACCCGACCCGACTACCCGAACACAAATAATCAGGTAATTACCCGGATTTTTTTTACCCGGGCCGGGTACCCGGCTCACCATTTCCCGGGTCGGGCCCGGGTCACAAAAGTAGAAACTTTCGGGTACCCGGTTCTTAATTTTTTTTTTAATTTTTTATTTTAAATATAATTATTTTTTAAACAAAATATTTTTATATTCACTCTATTTCCAAATCAAACAACCTAATTTTTAAATCTCGATCCTTCAAATGCTCTTCCTTCACAATTCGCACTCGTCATCTCTCTCAATTTCACCGCACTCCATATATATATATTACAATTTAGAGTATTGCAGTATATGTATATTATAATTTACAGTAACAAGGATTAGTTGTATTATAGTAATAAGGATTAGTTGTATTATAGCAATAAGAATTTCAGTATTATAGTAATAAGGATTAGTTGTATGTATTACAATTTACAGTATATATATATATATCGTAACAAATAAGGATTTCAGTATTATAGTAATAAGGATTTCAAATCGATGAAAAATAGAACTTGGAGTCTTAAATTTATGGAGATCTACCGTAACAAATAAAAATATAAAATACAATGTAATTTGTAACTAGGACTTTAAAATTATATGTTTGGATGTTAGATTATGTAATCCGAACTTTTAAATTCGTATATGTTTTTTTAATTTAATAATTTGAAAAATAGTAAAAATCCGGGTACACGGTACTTAATTTTTTGGGTACCCGCAACATCCAGGTACCCGATTACCGGGTACCCGTAATTTTCGGGTCGGGACATGGGCCGATTTTATAGATACCCGACGATCCGGGTACCCGGTACTTCGGGTACCCGAACACCCGGGTACCCAGATTTGAACACCTCTAGCGGTAAGGGTCATGTCCATCGAGGCTTGATGATTCTCAATGGAAGTCACTCGAGCAACCAAGGAATTGAAATAAGAATCAAGAGTATCAAACCTTGTGTTCATCCTGACAAAATGCGTGACCATGATAGCAAACTTCCCATCAAGGTAGGCCATGAGAGCATAAAAGAAAGGTTGAGCAACTGGAGCTTCTGGAGCGACCGAAACATTCGCCACAAGATCGGGTTGAGCATCACTGGGAAGATCCACAATCCAAATCCATTCTCCATTGTGGATGGTAAACTTGGATCGCTGGAGAGAATGATCATTGATAGGATCGGTGAGAGGCATTCCAAGATCATAGGTACAATCTATCCCAAGCTTGTGGAACATGTGGTTCAAGGCGGTACCATAGGTGAAAGATGTGACTAGGCAGGTATGATGGTTTTGGACGAGAAAGACTAACTCGGGAAACATAATTTGAGCTAGGTTTGGACGCTTACCCTCACAGAAACAATGTAGCCAAAAGTCATCCACTTGGTGAATGGTAGACCACTTACCACTGGATGGTCGAAACCACCAAGTGATGAGAAGGTGAAGAAAACGCTCATGGGCCTCAAGCACGGTTACAGAGCCACTATAGGTTTGACCAAAGGAATCTTCATCATTTATATCCATATCATCCATACCCAAAAGCTCGGTTATTTTTGAAGAATCAAGTTGAATTTTTTGTCCCATAAGATAAGAATTTATAGCTACGACCTCAATATTTCTCTTGGTTTGAAATACATCGGGCATTAGAGTAAAATATAATGACAATATTTTTATAGAGAATGTCGGGTATGCTTAATAAAGGCATGAACTTCTATTGTCTCATTAAATCAAGATAACGAAAGGAAATTCATCGAAAGTCATAAAAGGTATGGAAACAACACACTCACGACGGATTTTAAAATTTTGATATTGTTTAAAATGGTCCATGGTGTGGGGATATTGAGGCTCATTAAAACAATGCACAAAAATATGGTTTAGGTTTGGTTTTGTACCATTGTTTTCAAGATTGGGTTCAGTAGGATTGGTAGAACGAGACCCAACCTCTTTTCTTGGTCTTTTTTTAGGAGGCATGGTAAAAACCTGAAAAATTCAAACCACAAAAAATATGTATGCATAAATACCATATTCAATCCAATAAATCAATCTAATGATCAAGGTAGTAAAGAAATTTATATTTTATAGTTTAAATCATACATAAGTGTAAAGAAAAATTTTGGTAAAAATAAATCTTGAAAAGAGTAAAGAAAAATATACGAGTATAATTTTCTATTCAAACAAAAAAATTCAGTTTTGAAAAAGATTTTGTAAAATCTTTGAAAGAAATGTTATATACATTCTAACACTATAAATTTGAAACATAAACATTATACAAATATAAAAGAAAAATAAAATTTAAAGAAAATAGAGTTTATACCTTGATTAGGATGAATGGGTGAATGAATAGATGATTTTCACAAAGCTTGATGAAATTTGCTTGGTTTGATGTTGAAAACAAAGCTACCAAAGTGTTTTCATGATTTGTGATGAAAAATAAGAGATTTGGAGTGTTTAAATAGGGTATGGTCGTCTAGGGTTTTGAAAGAAAAGATAGAATTTGGTTTAAATTAGGAAAACCCCTTTTAATGGTCATTTAAAGACTCTAGAGGCTACGAGTATTGATACGCTAAAGACGCGTACCTAAACCACGTACTGTTATGGATTTTACCAGTACTGATCCTTGATCCATACCGGTACAGACTAACATATAGCGAAATGTTGCCCCTAAAACCCGTATCGATACTCTCTGACCAAATTTGACAGATTTGGCTGCAAGTGACCCAAAAAATTGATTTTACTCGAATCGATGTGCATGATTATGATATGAGATCATCATGAATGGGCAAAAACTGATACATACTCCCCCTAAGAACATGAATAGATGCATATAGGAGCAAAATTACATAAACATGTAAATCCACCAAATTCAAGCATATTTAAACACAAAAACAAGGCTCTAAGGTTCAAGATAGGATAGTAAGCCCTAACTCTCTCCTAAGAGTCCAAAAACGCTCTTTTTCTAAAAGCTTGGTAAAGATAACCGCTAATTGGTTCAAGGTGTCTACATACTCTAGAACAACATCATTTTTCAAGACATGATCTCTAATGAAATGATGTTTTATCTCTATGTGCTTGGTTGTAGAATGTTGGATGGGATTTTTAGTGAGACAAATGACACTAGTATTGTCACACTTTAAGGGGATGATGCTTACATCAATTCTGTAATCTAAGAGTTATTGCTCCATCCAAAGGACTTGAGCACAACAACTACTCACAGAAATATATTCCGCCTCGGTGGTAGAGAGTGATACACTATTTTGCTTCTTAGAAAACTATGAAATGAGCATATTATCTAGGAATTGACAAGTACCAGAGGTACTCTTTCTATCTATCTTACAATCTCCATAATCTGCTTCCGAATAAGCATGCATACTAAAGGAACAATCTTTAGGATACCAAAGGCTTAAACAAGAGGTGTCTCTAAGGTATTTATAGATTCTTTTAACGGCTTGTAAATGCGATTCTCTAGGACTAGCTTAAAATTTAGCGCACAAACAAAGACTAAACATGATATCTGGTCTACTAGTGAAAAGATAAATCAAAGAACCTATCATAGATCTATAAAGCTTTAGATCAACACATTTACCTCCTTTATCTTTGTCAAGCTTTGTAGAAGAGCCCATCGGTGTGGCTTGAGGTTTCACATTCTCCAAGCCAAACTTCTTGAGCATGTCCTTGATGTACTTAGTTTGACTGATGAAGATTTCATCCTTCCTTTGTTTGATTTGGAGTCCTAAAAAATAAGAGCTCCCCATCATGCTCATTTCAAATTCACCTCGCATCAACTTAGAAAAATCTTGGCAAAACAACTCATTAGTAGAACCAAATATAATCTCATCAACATAAATTTGAACTACTAAAATGTTTTTGCCTTTTCTTTTAATAAAAAGTGTAGTATCAACCTTCCCTTTTTTAAAACTTTTTTCAATTAAAAAACATGTCAATCTTTCATACCAAGCTCTAGGAGCTTGTTTCAAACCATATAAAGCTTTTGAAAGTTTAAAAACATAGTTTGGGTATTTTGGATCTTCAAAATCGGGTGGTTGTTCAACATACACTTCATTTATAAAACCATTTAGAAAAGTGCTTTTGACATCCATTTAAAAAAGCTTGAATTCATGATAACATGCAAATGCAAGCAACATCTTAAATGCTTCCATTCTAGCTGTGGGTGCATAGGTTTCATCAAAATCAATTCCTTCTTCTTGAGTGTAACCTTGAGCAACAAGCCTAGCCTTATTTCTCACTATGTTACCAGTCTCATCTAGTTTGTTTTTAAAAACTCATTTAGTGCCTATTGCAGATTTATTACAAGGCCTATAAACTAATGTCCAAACTTTGCTCCTCTCAAATTGATTTAACTCTTCTTGCATGAACAATATCCAATAATCATCATTTAATGCTTCTTTGATATTTTTAGGCTCAATGCATGAGATAAATGCATCATAAGTGCATGTATTTCTAAGAGATGATCTAGTTGTTACCCCTTTAGATGGATCATTCAAAACCTCACCACCTTTGATATAGTTGAACTCCCTTGGGTAGGTCACCTCATTTTCCTTTATAGTCATGTTCTTCAAGGCTTCTAGAGGTGGATCTTGTGGTTCTTCCTTTGATGGAACTTCATCTACCTTTGACGATTGTCCTCCACCATCATTAGCATCAAAATCCCTGCATCATCATCATCAAAAGTATCCTTCTGTGGAAGGAGGTTATCATTGAAAACCACGTGTATTGACTCTTCAACTACTAAAGTTCTTTTGTTACATACACGATAGGCTTTAGAGTTTAAAGAGTAACCTAGAAAAATGGCTTCATCACTTTTTTGCTTTAAACTTGCCTAAATTGTCTTTCCCATTGTTTAAAACAAAATGTTTGCATCCACAAGGATGAAAATAGCTAATGTTAGGCTTTTATTTTTGAAAAGCTCATAAGGTGCTTTCTTTAAAATATGCCTAATCATTACTCTATTAACAATATAGGAAGCCGTATTAGTGGCTTCCACCCAAAATACTTAGGCAAATTATTTTCACAAAGCATGATTCTAGCAATTTCTTCTAAAGTTTTATTTTTCCTCTCAACAACCCCATTTTGTTGAGGTGTGCGAGGAGTGGAAAATTTGTGGCTAATCCCATTTGAGTTGCAAAACTCGTCAAAACCTAGATTTTAAAATTCGGTTCCATGCTCACTTCTAATATGAGAAATACAGTAGCCAACATCGTTTTGATTCGTTTTTGAAAATGTGATGAATTTTTCTAAAGCCTCATCCTTGGTACATCTAATATGACAAATGCATATGATTTTCCACCTAAACTCATTGTTCTAATAGGGCCAAAAAGATCCATGTGGATCAATTGTAAAACTCTACTAGTAGAAACATCATTAATAAGTTTAAAAGAAACTCTTTTGTGTTTGCCTTTTGCACATGCATCAAAAATTTTATCAAGAGAAAACTTTATTCTTGGAAAACCTCTTACTAGATCATTTGAAATTAATTTTTCCAAAACACTCATGCTAGCATGTCCCAGTTTTATATGCCACAACCAAGAATCATGCTCATCTTTTGCAACAAAACATGCATTTGAAATATGAATGTCATCTAAATGCACCATGTATATGTTTCCTATGCAGTGACCAATAAACACAATTTTGTTAGTTTCAATGTTGATAATTTTGCAACCATTTAAATCAAAAAGAACATTGAAACCTTTATCACATAATTGGCTTATGCTTAAAAGATTATGCTTAAGACTGTTGACATATTACACATTTATCAATAAGTATAGAAGAGTGATTACCAATGGAATCAATTCCTTCAATGTGGCCTTTGGAGTTGTCAACGAAAGTCACTACTCCTCCACTCTTTGGCTTTAGCTCCAAGAATCGACTCTTGTCGCCAATCATGTGTCTCGAGCATCCACTATCAAGATACTATAAATTTGCACTTAAAGGTTTGACCTTGTAGAAATGCTCCCCCTACAAACAAAGAATCAAGTCTTGATTTTTGGTACCCAAATCATTTTAGGTCAATGAGTATTACCTCCTAAAATCTTGGTTCCCTTGGGAATCTAAGAAGCAATAGCACTAATATCATTAGAAGTGACAAGTTCCTTAGGAACCCAAACACTTCTAATCCTCTTACCATTAGAGGGCCTTTGGAAGCCTCTTTATTTGTAGCCACCAAAGTTTCTTTTCACATAGTTGGGTTTTGAAGAAGTTCCTTTTTCAAAATGAGAATTTCCAACTTTATTCAAATAAGCTTTGAGATCACCCATTTCCTTTTGATGATCATCATGAACTTTGAAAAGTAGGTTATGCAACTCTTGATTTTTCTTTTAAAAATCATTTTCTTTTGTTTGCAACTCCATAACCTTTCTTTCAAATTCCAGATTAGCTTTGGATAAAGAATCATTTTGATTTTTCAAATCGGAAATTCTTTTTTTATTTTTCAAAAGTGATTCTTTATATTTCAAAACTAACTCGTCATAAACCTCTTGCAACTCATCATAAGCTTCTTGAAGCTCATCAAATGTAAAAACAAAGATAGATAAGTTTAAGGTTACCTTAGGATCCTCCTCTAGTGTCATGAGACAAAGGTTGGCTACTTTTTGCTCCTTCTCATCGGATGAGTCCTCATCACTCCAAGTAGCAAGATGATCCTTGAGCTTCTTCTTCTTCCCGAAGCTCTTTTTCTTGAGTTGGGGACAATCGAACTTGATATGTTCCCGCTTCTTGCAATTATAGCAAACTATTTGATCTTTCTCTTCCTCTTTGTTCTTGTTCTTGAAACCCTCCTTCCGGTGGGACTTTCTTCTCAGGTTAGATTTCATGAACCGAGTGAATTTATTGGCTAGCATAGCCATTTCTTCATCTTCTTCCTCACTAAAATCGCTCTTCTCATGTGAAGCTTTGAGAGCAATTCCTATCTTCTTCTTCTCCACTTCCATCTTCTCCATCTTCTTCTCTTCCTTTCTTCATAATCTCATTAGTGAGAAGAGACCCCATAAGAGCATCATGCTTCACGGTCTTGAGATCTTTAACTTCTATGATGTCGGTCTACTTTCCGTCCCATGACTCGGGAAGAGAATAGATAAGCTTCCAAACAAACTTGTCTTCCAGAAAGACTTCCCCATAACCTTTGAGTCCATTGACGATGACAGAGAATCTATCGAACATTTTGGTGATGTCTTCATTCGGTTCCATCTTGAAGTTTTCATAGCTAAGATTTAGGAGTCTAATCTTGGTCCATTGACGATGACGGAGGATCTATCAAATATCTCTTCAATATCCCCAGGTCCAGTCTTTTGGCCATTACCAAGCTAATAAAATTATGTGTAGTCCTTGAATCTACTAAGGATATAATTTTTGTTACTCCCATTGATATCTTCAGTCTCATTGTTTCCCAATTCAACATACCCCACATCTCTTGCAGAAATAAAATAGGCCCCTCACTCTAAGGACTCTCTATAGGTTCCCCTGTTTCCTCATAGTCCCCAAAAAAGCTTGCCCTCTTCCTTTCAACCCCTTCAATGGCTATTTGAAATAGTTGAGACTTGGCACACTCGTGTTTAGGGGTATTTTGTTGAACACCAGAAACAAAATCCTCTTTTCCTCCCATCTATTTTAGTCAAATTTTTTTCCAGTTCCTCTGTTACCCCACATGTATGTAGGTTTCACGAATAGGGCTGTGAACTAACCGAACGTTCAGTGAACCGTTCGACGGGAAGTTCATTTATGTTTGTTTATTTATTAAATGAATGAACATGAACAAGATTTTTTGTTCGTTTAATTAAATGAACGAGCACGAACAAAGGGGTTGTTCGTTCATTTATGTTCGTGAACGTTCAGTAATCCATTCGTTTATGTTCATTTATGTTCGTTTATGTTCATTTAAATTTATTCACATATGTCTAGGGGAGTTCATTATTTGGTTAAACCGAACTAACTGACCGAACCAAAACAAAATTGGTTAATCTATTAGATAATTTTAGGTTTCAGGTAATGATTAAGAGTTTTTTCAAATTTCAATTATCGATTAATTTGGTTTAAAATCGGTTCATTAACTGAATTAATCGAACTAACAAAAAATATTAAATATTTAACAAATTATATATGTTCGTTTACGTTCGTTTACCATTTAAACGAACGGACATCATCCAAGAGAGAAAGAGAAAGCAATATGTCTACGTGTCTTGCATAGTACCGCAACATCAATCAGCAACGCAATTCACTGCCTCTGGTTTGCACTTGGAAACTACGAAACCTTGTGTATCAACGCTTGCATTCATATTTTGCATGAGAAGTGAAATGGATTGGATTTGATGTATGCACACCATGTGTTTGTGAATATTTCTTAATAAAACTGTGTGCACAATTGAAATTTCAAGTAAGAATTAGAGGCGCGCAGGCAACCATAATGGTGAGGAAAACGAGCTCGGGAAATCGGATTCAAAGAGTTTGGACGGTTTTTGTATCAAACTTGCCAGAGCAACTACACTGGTAAGGCGTTTGGCAAGTTTTCGACAGACATGGAGTGGTTGTTGATGTGTTTGTACCAAGAAAGAGAGCGAGAGATGGAACCAGATTCGGATTTGTACGTTTGGGGTCAAAGGCGGATGCAGATTGAATCATAGAGCATTTTCATGGATTTCGTCTTTACGGATACAAATTAAAGGTAATGATGGCGCAAAGGGAGACTATGGATACGTTTTGGAGAAGAAAACGTGATAACACTGATTCAAGGACGAACAAGGAGATCCAGAAACAATGGGATGAATATGATCATACGAACAATTCCAAAGGGAATCTAGTGAGGCGACTTAACAATGATGAGGATGGTGATGATCGGATCACAGCGAAAGAGCAATCTAGAGTGGAAGAGAAACGCAAATGCGTGGATGGGGTTGTTGATGCCGATAAATGGGAAATTTTACAGAATTGCGCTTTGGGTTTTTTTCGTCAACCCAGCCAAATAACGGATCTTGCAAATGAGATTAGAAAGGCGAAATTAACAGGTTTTACGTTGATGCGAGTTACGAGCTCTCTTGTATTATTCATGTTTGAAGATAAAGAAACGAGGAAGAGAATTTTGGAGACTAGGCGTCTAGAAACTTGGTTTGAAAATTTAATTGAATGGTCCACCTACATTATTTTTACCGAATCGAAGGGTATGGCTTTCAGTAAGTGGAATTCCTATTCATGGATGGTCTGAAGAAACATTTCAAAATATTGCAGCAATTTGGGGCGAACTCGTACGGATTGACATTGAGACTTTGGCGCCTTCAACGTTTGAACGATGTCGATTTCAGATCGAAACCGACTAGATTTCACACATAGATGAAGTAATGGACTTGCACTTTAACGATAACGTCTTCACAATTCACGTTACATAAATTGAGGAAGCGATTGGCCCTAAGTGTGATTGTAGTTGTGAGGTGGTGAACTGCTCGGAAGATACAGTGAGTACTGAGGATTTGAACATGGATATGTCCAGCCCGGTTAAGGTGTCTATAAGTGGGAGGTCAGGAAATGATACAGTGGTACCCAATTCTTTCTCTTATTTGGCTCTGGGTTCGAGCCAAATTGATCGTATGTGGATTGAGAACAAGAGAGAGGATTCGCGTGTCATGAACACGGCAAGTTGGATGGCGGATGAAGATGTAAGCTTTGTCCATCGTGAAGGGAAAAGTCAGCTAATTCTGGATGTTTTACTGAGTGATACTGTGGTGGATGTTTTTCCAAACAATATGGGAGTACCGTGTGCTGAACTAGTTGTCGAAGAACTAGTAGCTGATGAATTGAGCCCACATGTTGATGGGTCAAGGATAGAAATTCCTAGGGCTAATAAGGCTCAAACAATTGAATACAATGGAGAGTTTAGAAGGTTACGGCAGGTTTCAGAAATCGAATTGAGTTTTTTATCGCCTGGTGAGCGAGGTGAGGCTGAAGCGAAGCTGGTAAAAAAGGACAGAGGTTGTCTGAATAAAAACCAAAAATCATCAGAGGTAATTGCTAATGGCTCTTTGTCAGATTCAGACTTCTATAACCGTAAACAGATTATTATAAGAGAAGCGGAGGAAACATTGAAATTGGGTAAACCGATTGGAGTGAAAATAATTGGAAACGAACAAGACATTGTAAAGGATATCACACGTATGATTGAAGCGCGAGAACGACAATAATTGTGAAGAGCGTTGAGTTTGTGGTTGTGGAACGTGAGAGGGATTGGGTTAGCGTTGAAGTGTAAATCGGTTCAATGCTTTTTGCAACAACAAAGGTGTGCGATGGTCATTTTATATGTGACTAAATTAAAGACATCAAGTGATGGTTTGGTGAATAAGATATGGTTTACGAATGATTTTGTTTATGTGTTTACGTCTTCTTCGGATGTTTTTGCCATTTGAGAGAGGAGACGGATTTGCTTGGTTCTTGGATGTCTATTTTTGTGGTATAGTAGGAGTATACGTACCGTGTGTGGGAGGGGATCAAGCGAGTTTGTTAGACGATATGTGGTGTGGTAATCTACAACGAGGTATGGTGGAATTATTCATTGGTTGTGGTGCGTGTTTTCCTTTGTGTCGATAGAGTGGCGTGGTGTGGTTTGTTCAAAGTGTAAGGATCGAATAGTATGGAAACACGTAACATCGGACCATTTTTTTGTTGGTGCTTGACGACATATTTTGGCCTTGAAATTGCATCCGAGGGGGATTATTGTTGAGCTCATGTATTCATGTTTCTATCGAGAAGTGAATTGCTTGGATGTCTCTTTGGCGAGGGTGGTGTTGATCGTACATCTTGGTTTTGCATGCTATCGTGAATGTTTTGTGTTTTGGTTTCTTGCTTTAGTTTTTTCCGTGTTTGTTAGATTATTTTTAGCGTTTTTTCTTTATCTCATACTCATCGGTACTCTTTTCCTCCATTTAGGTGTATGGAGGTTTTTAATGAGGCCATGGAGTGTGATGGCATTGTATGATACTTATTAATAAAATCATACTCTTTTGCTGATAAAAAAACATGAACGAACACGAACAAGCTACATTCCTTAATGAACGAATACGAACAGGAAATTTTGTGTTTGTTTATGTTCGTGTTCGTTAATTTGTTCGGTTAAAGTTAAATGAACGAACATCAACACACCCTCGTTCGTGTTCGTTCGGTTCATTTACAGGCCTATTCACGAAATTAGAACTTGGAAAACTCAGGGACATTCTCCTAAAGCCATAAGAATGTCCTGAAGCGTTTGTAGCACTGAAAACACTCCTGATAGTCGAAGGTAAAGAAACCTTGGAGGAGGCTGGTAATTTCTCTTCTATGTAGGGAAGAAAATATTCTTTATGTGCTTGGCCATATTGAAAGCATCCATAAGAGTCTTGGGTTGTAATAATTCTAAAAATTGGCTAATCTCTAGTCTATGATAATTTTTGAAAATACTCAAAACATATTTATCAGGCAGATTTAACTGGTTGAGCAACTGCACAAATTCTTCATAGTAGTGGTTAACTGATTCATGTTGTCTAAGATCCACCAAGTTTGAAAAAGGATCATCAAATCCCTTGGGAGCGAACCAATCTTGTAACAGTCTTAAATACTACCTGCAAGTCAGCTGACTCAAATCTCCATGATTATGTGTCACTAGTCGATGTCATTGTAAGGCCTTCCCCTCAAGATGAAGCATAACCCATCTAGTCTTTACCTATTCCAGAACAGATTTTGCTTCAAAATATTGTTCCAACTTCGACATCCAACCTTTGAAATCAGTCTCATCAAATCTTGGACACATCTATTTATAAGTAAAGTTACGTCTTTGTGATTGTACCTCTATAGGGATAGTTTGAACATCACCACCGTTGTTTGTTTCTCATTGGAATTACTATTGTTAGCCCTCATATTTGGTTGGGAACCCAATAGCTCTGGTGCCTGCCCTGGAACACCATGAGAACCCAATAGCCTTTGATTCTGGCTTGGAACACTTGAACCCCATTTAGTCTAAACTACCACTATCGCAAGTTCAATGTTTTTCCCCAATGCTTTAGAAATCATCTTCTGAAGGTCACCTAAAATTGCAACTCTCATGTCGTTCAATCGATCCTCCATTTTGCTATCCAACCGAGAAGTATCGAGTTTAAATTGAGAGACATCTCAACTCATCTCATTTTGCAGTTGATTAGTCTATTGTTGCCACTGAGGGAGCTAGGTAAGCTCCATTTGTGTCGTCTACACCTCCAACGCCAACTGCGTCGTCTGGTTACGGGTTAATATGCCATCAACCATCGTACAAGATCGAATATAGCTATGATACCTTTATAATATGTCGAACTAAAAGAAGAAGAATATTTGTTTGAGGAAGAAAATAGAAAAATCAAAAGGAAGAAGCAGAAGCAAAAATTTTGGGGAAGATAAAGACAATTCATTTTATTCGATGAATCAGTCTCTTAAACCCTACAGGTCACAAAACGACCACGTTCTGCTAAAACTAATAACAAAACTCATACGCACCCTTGGCTTTATTCATTAAACAACAAATTAACAATAAAATAAACAAAGATATGCTAAGTCAAATTAACAACACTGATGTGAGCACGTTTATGCCACCCAATGAATGCAACTTCAAACTTTCAGGGAAGTTTGCTTTTTCACTTGTTACATGCTGATATATAACATCTTTATGCTACATTACTTATATATGGGTGTTTGTTATGTACATATTATGCTAAGTATGTTTTTAGATTGGTGTGGATATGTTAGTGATGTTTTGACTTCATTTGTGTGTAATTAAATAAATGTGCAAGTGTTCACAGCTTAAATACTTATGTTACAATATGTTTCAAGGCTTTGATAGAAGTTGTGTTGTTTTTCATGCTTGTACATGGCACTACAACAGTTCAGGACAATCATGTTAGCTCAATGTCAGCTCAAGGTAGTGTATGCAGCTCGATTCCAGCTCGAGGCAGCCTAGAGGCTTATCTCCCAGCTCATTTCAGCTCAACTCAACTCCAGCTAGCTCAACCTCAGCTCAGCTAGCTCAACTCCAGCTCAAGTGACCTACAGCAGCTAAAACATGTCCTACACCAAGGGAATGTGTCCTATGCATGTGACACCATCCACACATATGCTCGGCATGCTTGGGCAGCCTTGGCAAGCTCCACACACACCAAGCATGTGGCAGATTGCATCAGCCTTTTCCCCCTTAAAGTGGCGCCCCTTTTTGAATTTTTAACACATTTATCATGTGTTTAATTCAAAATTGTGGCTGAAACAAGTGCCGCCCAAAAGGAGTTGTAACTTGTATTTTTTGAATTTGTTTCCTTCAATTTATTGCCACACATTCAAATTCGGCCAGCCCCTTCCTTTGGCTATATATTTGTGACATTTTAATGTAAAAGGTTAGACTTTTTTCTGAATAAAATCACTTGTGAGAATTTTCTCAAAATCGGTTTTTAGAACTTCTTGGCATTTTTAGACTTGTTCTAACTTTGTCAAATTGTTGGATACTTTGGGTTCTTGAATCGTTATATTTAATGGGTCCAAGTACGCGTTGAACAAATCGTTAGAAGGTTCGGGTTCGTTCAAACTATTGTTCAAGTTCTTCCTTCAAATTTGTTCATTGTTTTCTCTTGAAGAATCTGCCGATTTTGTTGTTCAACCTTGAATATGCCTTAAATTTCCAGATTTCTTCTTTTTGTTTTCCTTCCGTTTTTTTCTTTCAATTTTCGTCATAATTACAACCTTTTAACACCCTTTTTTGTTTTGTTTAATTGCAGCGAAGTGCTTATTATAATCCTATATCCGTAACAACAAGGAAACATTGTTTTCATCAAGCAACGCCCTTATCATTTGGTAATCAGAGCCTCAGTTGGATTTTAGCACGTTCTGCACTCAAAATCAAGAAAACAAAACAAAAGTGAAAAAATATAAAAAAAAATGCTGTGCACGAATTTCTAGAAGTCAAAGTCAAAGTTTGACTTTTTCAAAGTCAAAATTCAAAATTTAAAAAAAAAGAAAAAAACAAATTCGAAACAAAACAAGAAAAACAGAAGCAAAACAAAGAAAATAGTGTTGTTCGTGTGTGAAGTGATGAAGAAGATTCAAGAGTTGCCATGAAATGCTTGGAAATTATCCGAAACAACTTATTCTTGTTTGTTCGGTGATAGGATTGTCGTAAGCATTTCTTTTGCAGTGAATTGTTCATTTTCTCCTTGTTTGGCATTCTAAATTATTCATTTCACTTGTTCTTCGTTTTTCAGCCTTATTTTTGCAATTTCCAACCTTGTTTATGTTATTTTCCAGCCTTATACATATTATTTTCCCGGCCTTGTTGTTTTCACTTTATAACCTCCTTTTTCTTTAATTTCCAGCCTCTAATTGTGTTTCTAACCATCGTTCTTTACACCTTGCCAATTATTCTTGTAATTTGACATAGTTAACAGGTCCGAAATTTCAAGTTAGTTCTTTAAAGATCTGATTGCGAGGAATTGAGTGGAAAAGGCAATTGAGCGTGTGGGATCAGAAGGGGAGACGAAAAGAGCCATTTAAGTTTTCTCCCGAGCGAAACACGAGTGTTGAGTGCAATTGTTGAGCGATCTTTCCTTGGAGCGATCTGTGAGATTTTGTTGGGTGTGCAATGAGGTCCATTTCTTTATTTTTATCACTAACATATATATATATATATATATA
The DNA here is from genome assembly GCA_030270665.1 of Hibiscus trionum. Lineage (NCBI taxonomy): Eukaryota > Viridiplantae > Streptophyta > Magnoliopsida > Malvales > Malvaceae > Hibiscus > Hibiscus trionum. The sequence continues at coordinate 40,917,937 of BSYR01000001.1, read as the reverse complement.
TTCTGTGATTTTGTTTGTTGTTTTTGGTCAATCAAAATGGCAGGTTCTGATGAAAATTCGGGTGAACAACCACCGAATCTCTAGATGCAAGCCTTGGAGCGCATGATGCAACGAGTTGTTGCTAATGCATTGGAGCCGTTACAATCTAGAATGGATAGAATTGATGGAGGATCCAATTTTGCCCATGAATGACTTAACGACAATGAAGTCGAATAGTCACCGAGACATACTCCTAGACAAGGACGTGTGCAACAGATAGATGACAATTTGACTAACACTAAGGTTGTTATTCCTTCTTTTCAGGGACGTACAGATCCTGATGCGTACCTAGCTTGGAAAAGCAAAGTTGAGCATGTTTTCGAGCGTTACAACTATTCAGAACAAAAGAAGGTTCGATTAGCAGCAATGGAGTTTGTCGATTATGCCCTGATATGGTGGGATTAGTTACTCTTTAGCCGGAGACGTACATGCGAAGGTCCAGTGACTACATGGGACGAAATGAAGTGAATAATGCGAAAACGGTTTGTTCCATCTCATTACCATCGTGAGTTATATTAGAAATTACAATCTTTAAAACAGGGTAATCGGAGTGTTGAAGACTACTTCAAGGAAATGGAGATGGCCATGATGCGTGCGAACATCGAGGAAGATCGAGAAGCTACCATGGCACGTTTTCTTGCAGGTTTGAACCCTGAAATTGCTAACGTTGTTGAATTGCAGTATTATGTCGAGGTGGATGACATGGTGCACATGGCGATCAAAGTTGAGCGACAGCAACGCAGGAAGTCTTCAAATCGAGGTAATACTCCGTTTATGTCATTTTCCAATCATTTTAGTACTTCAAACAATTTCAGGAAGCAAGCACTGCAAGCACCACTTCAAATTCAAGAAAAGTCTAATCGAGTAAACTGACGCCTCTCGTCACTGATAATGTATGTGGAAAGCAAGTGGTGACACAGGAAAGGTCGAGGGACATCCAGTGCTTCAAGTGCCTTGGCAAAGGACATGTTGCGAGCCAATGCCCTAATAGGAGGACCATGCTGATACGTGAGAACGGAGAAATAGAGTCGGACTCTGAAAAAGACGAACATGAGCCCCATACAGTAGATGTTGATGAAGATGATGACTGTAACCCCCTTAACCCGGCCTAGACGGTTGACCCGAATTAAAAAAGTCACACGGGGAAAACCAAAGTCAACCCAAAAGTCAACCTTGATTAACGACCCTTTTTTTTCTTTTTAAACTTGTCTAAATGCACCACCACCACCACCAGGTGGAGGAGGTAAAACCGCACTCTCAACATTCTCCTCATTTTCATTCTCATTCTGAGCCGTAGCTCGCACATTACTCCTCAACTCTCTACGAGGTGCCATACTCTAACTATGCAATCACAATGCAAATAAACAAAGTCAGGCCCAGCAAGGTAAGCAATCCAAGTACTCAAGCTCATTTCCAATTAAAATCAACATCATTTCACTAGCTTTTGATTTGGCAATGGGTACCCACAACATGCTTCATCACAGCATACACCTCAATTGCAACATACATGCAATTCACTCAACATGCTTCCACTCAACAAGCATACAAAGCATACATACTTCAACATTCACATACACACCCAATTACTCGAGAACTCAGCTCTGATACCACCAAATGTAACCCCCTTAACCCGGCCTAGACGGTTGACCCGAATTAAGAAAGTCACACGGGGAAAACCAAAGTCAACCCAAAAGTCAACCTTGATTAACGACCCTTTTTTTTCTTTTTAAACTTGTCTAAATGCACATTAACCCTAGTTATGATCAAACAAATCACATACTCAAAGATCATAAACATCAGAGATCAAACAGGGACCCAATTGAACAATTTACAACTTTAGGGACCAAAATGTAAATTCTGATAATTATAAGGACTTAACCCAAATTAAAGTTACCAACTTGAAATTAATCATGTTTCATGCATCCCTGTCAAATTTCAGCTCAAACGGACATCCCAAACTCATACAATTGCACAAACAAGTTTCGGGACCAAAATGCAAACATTTTGAAACATATAACTGCCAATGTCAGCCCCCAACGGTCAGGTGTTCCGAAACAGGGAGAGCCTGTTTCGAAACGCGGGGCCGTTCCGCAACGCGTACCGAAACGAGGGCTGGCAATGGCTTTTCCGTTTCGGAACGGTGTCTCCCGTTTCGGACGCCTGGGTTGCTACAAGGCACCCGTTCCGAAACGAGGGCTACTGTTCCGATACGGCCTGCACAGAATGCACAGAAAAGGCTACTAAAACACACAATTGATCAACCATACATGCTCCAAATGTTACCAAACTTTACCAGCAACTCATACAACATACAAGAGACATATTTGCATCAACCAAACATCAAAATATCAACATATATGAAAAGCCCCAATTCTAAAGGCATGCTTCCTACACAAGCAAACCATTCAAGCACTAAAACCTCCAAACCAACACATAATGGCCAAATACATGTACCAACATTAACAACAACATAAATCCAAAACAGGGAGTCCAAAACATCTCCCAAAACAACAACATAGGTCCCCCATTGCCAAGAACCAATAGCTAAAGGTGTTTAAGAAAACCTTCCCATACATGAGCTTATCTTTCACTTGATTGCTTGCCTTCCTTGCTTCCTTCAATGCACTTTAATGTTCTGCATTATTGGTTTAAGAAAAGAGAGAGAGCGTAAGCAAAAGCTTAGTGAGGAATGCTCATTAAAACCACACAATAATGCATTTATAGAACACTTTACAAATCATACTTCAAAATACATTTAGACATGCTCACAAGCAATCTTAACCAAGCATCGCATGCTTCATATCATAACATGTCATATTGGCCACAAGTGATAATTACCATCTTTTAACAAGATCAACATAAGACTCACACATGGACTTTTAAACACCATTGTGATCTTATCCCCATGGACTTTTAAACACCATGGCCCATGGACTTTTAAACACCATGGCAAGGACCACACAAGGACTTTTAAACACCTTTGTGTCCTCAACAAGTTTCACCTCAAGGACTTTTAAACACCTTGACCCCAAGGACTTTTAAACACCTTGGCCCATGGATTTTTAAACACCATGACATGAATCACCCCAAGGACTTTTAAACACCTTGGCCCCAAGGACTTTTAAACACCTTGGAAAGGACCACACAAGGACTTTTAAACACCTTTGTGTCCGTAACAAGAACCATCCAAGGACTTTTAAACACCTTGATGTTCTTAAGTAAACAAGGCTCACTCAAGGACTTTTAACCACCTTAGTGACCTTAACCTTTTCAAAACATCACTTGCCAATATACATCATTTATCATCAATAATCCACTGTTTTAAAGCATTTAACCAAGCCACAAACATCATGCATCTTTAAGCATTAAACCACATTTAAACAATGTTCAAAAGCAAGGAACTCTAACCTTGAGCTTCCTTAAACACATGGCTTATAATCTCAGCAAACAAACATGCTAGATATGCTTTAAAAACAGAATGTAAACATGCAACAAACACATTGCACCCAACCATCACATGGTTCCTCATCAAGAGAGTTTTTCCGAAAACTTACTCTTGAGCTTAGCAAAGTTGTTTAGACTTAGACTAAGCTCCCAAACTTCCAAAACATTGGTTTCATAGTCGAAAACCAAAATCCACTCACCGATTCCGTTTCGCTTCTTGCCGAAACACCAAAACAAGCTTCCGGATCACCACCACTTGGATCCAAAGATGACTCCCCTGTTTTAACACATCAAAACAGTAGATTAATGCATCATCATGCATTAATAGCTTCAATGAAAGCACCTAAACTCGCTGCTCTCATCCACACTCCATTTTCGGCCACCAAACACAACCGAAAATGCATCCAAACAACTCCTCAACAAAGCCAGCCATAAACCATCAAAACTAAGCATCCTTAAACATCATTTAACATCTAAAAAGGACCTAACAACATCCTTATACCTCCAGCAACAACAGATCACAAGATAACTCCAAAAACAACCAAGAATCACAAGCTAAACTTAGGAAATTCAACCTACCCGGGATTGCATTAATTAAAACTCAATTTCCAATCAATTTAACATTCATTTATCATCAAATATACACCTCAAATCACTGCTTTAACAGATCCAACGAAAATTCATCAAAAATCATCAAATCTTGCATTTTAAGCCAAGATCCATTACACAACTTTAAAAACCATTTATAAATCATCAATTAAGGATTGAGAACTTAGGAATTTCAGTAAAGAACTTGAAGTTCAGAGGAGAAGGACGTTCTTACCTCCAAACTTGAGTTTCTCCTCTTTTAGAACCAAAAAGCTTGAAGAATCAAATGGCAAATGGTGAGGTTTTGTTGTAGAGATGATCAGCAATCAAAAGGTAATTGAAAAGATGAATTTAGGTGACAAAATCAGAAAGAAAAGCTCTGGAGAAAAGGTGTTTGGCTTGAGGGAAAATGAGAGAAAATAGAATTGAGAGAAAAGTTAGTTGAAACCAAAATATCTTCCCTCCACTTTGTTTTTATTTAAAACCTTTTAATTAATCACTTAATATCTTTAGAAAAATCTGGAGAAACTCCCATTGGGTAAATAGCTCCTTAAAGATTCAAAGTTTCAATCCTTTTTAAAACAGTCTCACAGTTTTCAAAAATTACATTTTGGTCACTAGCCAAAATGTCACCCTTACAAACCTCATTTTGTAAAATTGATTTCACAGTTCACTTATATATATTAAAAGAGGATTTTAGAACATTTTTCCATATTTTTAATGCAACCCGAACTAGGCTTTCCTAATTTCACTCTTATATATTCGAACCGCACTTTGACCGAACCGGTCAACGCCCAAAACTTCTAAGCCCAAAACCGGGGCGTTACAACTCTCCCCCCCTTAAGAAATTTCGTCCTCGAAATTTACCTGAAGGAAAGAGATAAGGAAACTGCTTCAGCATGTCTTCCTTCCGCTCCCACGTGGCTTCCTCAACACCGCGGTGCTTCCACAACACCTTCACCAACTCAATGGTCTTGCCACGAAGAACCTTGCTATCCGAATCCAGAACCTTCACCGGTTCCTCATCATAGGTCAAATCCGGATTCAATTCCACTTCCTCCACAGGCATCACATGCGAAGGATCAGATCTATACTTCCGGAGCATAGAATCTTCTCCAACTCTTGAGGTAACCTCAACCTGTACGCAACAGGACCCACACGCTCAACCACCTCGTATGGTCCAATGTACCTAGGGCTCAACTTACCCTTCCGGCCAAACCTCATCACCTTCCGGCCAAACCTCATCACCTTCTTCCAATGTACCTACACTTCCTCCCATACAAAGCCTCATAAGGTGCCATTTGAATACTTGCCTGATAACTATTGTTATAAGCAAACTCAACCAAAGGCAAATGCTTCTCCCAAGAGCCCTGAAACTCAATCACGCAGCACCTCAACATATCCTCCAAAATCTGAATAACACGCTCAGACTGACCATCCGACTGAGGATGATAGGATGTACTGAAATTCAACCTCGTACCCAGAGCTTGATGCAAACACTGCCAGAACCGCGATGTGAACCTCGGATCCCTATCCGACACAATCGACTTTGGCACACCATGCAGCCGCACAATCTCAGCAATGTACAGCTCCGCAAGCTTATCCAAAGAAAATGTAGTATGCACAGGCAAGAAATGCGCACACTTCGTCAGGCGATCCACAATCACCCACACCGAATTCTTCTTCGATGGTGACAAGGGTAAACCAGATACAAAATCCATGGTAACCCTTTCCCACTTCCACTCAGGGATTCTCAACGGTTGCAACAACCCTGAAGGAAACTGATGCTCAGCCTTAACTCGCTGACACACCATACACTTGCTAACAAACTCCGCAACATCTTTCTTCAAACCCACCCAATAGTACTCATCACGAAGATCTCGATACATCTTAGTACTACCAGGGTGCATAGCGAAAGGACTACTATGACCTTCAGTCAGAATAGCACGCCTCAACTCAGCATCATTAGGCACCACTATCCGACTCCCAAAACACAACACTCCATCATCATTAAAGCAGAAATCCGAAGGTCTACCCTCCGCGATATCCTGAACATGCGGCACCAAGGAATCATCCAACAACTGCTTTTCCTTGATCAACTGAACCAAAGATGGTTTCACTTGCAACTCAGCCACAAGACCACCATCACGCGAAATACTCAAACTGGCAAACATAGCTCTCAGCTCAACAGCTACCTTCCTACTCAAGCCATCCGCTACAACATTAGCTTTTCCGGGATGGTACTCAATCGTCAGATCATAATCCTTGAGCAACTCCATCCAATGCCGCTGCCTAAGATTCAACTCCTTCTGAGACATCAGATACCTCAAACTCTTGTGATCCGTGTACACAGTACACTTCTCACCATACAGGTAATGTCTCCAGATCTTCAAAGCAAAGACCACCGCAGCCAACTCTATGTCATGCGTAGGATAATTGCGCTCATGCACCTTCAACTGCCGCGATGCATAAGCCACCACCTTACCCTCTTGCATCAACACACATCCCAAACCAACATAGGACGCATCACTATACACCACAAACTCTTTCCCTGATTCAGGCTGAACCAAGATAGGAGCTTGCGTCAAAGCCGCCTTAAGCTTCTCAAAAGCCTGCTGCCGCGCCTCCGTCCACTCATACTTAACATCTTTTTGCAACAACTTCGTCAAAGGTGCAGCAATCTTAGAAAACCCATCCACAAACCTCCGGTAGTATCCTGCCAAACCGAGGAAACTACGAACTTCATGAACAGACTTAGGAACCTTCCAATTCATCACCGCCTCAACCTTCTGAGGATCAACATGAATCCCCTCGGCAGAAACCACATGCCCAAGAAACACCACCTCCCTTAACCAGAACTCACACTTGCTCAGCTTAGCATAAAGCTGATTCTCAAACAAAGCTTGCAAAACAATCCTCAAATGCCCTTCATGCTCCTCCTCAGTACGCGAGTACACGAGGATATCATCAATGAACACCACAACAAACTTATCCAGGTATTCATGAAACACACGATTCATCATGTCCATGAAAGCAGCAGGAGCATTTGTCAAACCAAACGGCATCACGAGGAACTCATAATGCCCATACCTTGTCCTGAAAGCTGTCTTAGGCACATCCACATCCTTCACCTTCAACTGGTAATACCCTGACCTCAAGTCAATCTTAGAGAACACAACAGCTCCCCGAAATTGATCAAAGAGATCATCAATTCTCGGCAAAGGATACCGATTCTTGATAGTCAACTTGTTCAGCTGACGGTAATCAATGCACATTCTCATAGTGCCATCCTTCTTCTTCACGAACAAGACCGGTGCACCCCAAGGCGACACACTTGGCCGAATGAAACCACGCTCAAGCAACTCTTGCAACTGCGTCTTCAACTCTTTCAGCTCCTTAGGTGCCATTCTATAGGGAGTAATGGACACAGGAGTTGTATTCTCATACAGCTCAATTCCAAACTCCACCTCGCGACTAGGAGGTAAACCAGGCAACTCCTCAGGAAACACACCAGGAAACTCCTTCACAACCCTGATATCTTGCACACGCAACTCCTTAGAGCTAGGATTCATCACAAAAGCTAGATAAGCTTCACAGCCTTGCCTCAGCATCCGGCTTGCCTCCAACGTGGACACCACATTGGCAAGAAACTTCACATTCTCACCAACCACTACAACTTCATAATCATCCGCAAGCTTCAGTGAAACTCGCTTACTTTCACAATCCACCACAGCACGATGCTCAACAAGCCAATCCATACCAAGGATTACATCAAAACCATAGAAAGGTAACTCCATGAGGTCAACATGAAAAACATGATCTTGAACAACCAAAGGACACCTTCTATACAGCCTTCGAGTCACAACAGTCTCACCAAAAGAACTAGTGACACGCATACCAACATCCAAAGACTCAACAGGCAAACCAAGCAATTCAGCATGCTCACGCAATATGTAAGAGTGCGTAGATCCAGAATCAATCAAGGAAAGTAATGACAAGGATTGCAGAGTAAAAGTACCTGCGATCACATCCGCGTCATTCCTCCCCTCACGCTGAGCAAACACTCTAGCCTGTCCGCCACCCTCTGGCTGTACAGCTACAACATGAGCTACACCTCGGCCACCTTCCTCTCTCCGCTGAAAATTACCACGGCCGCGCCCACGACCTCTCTGTGCTGCTGCAACAACAGGAGCACGAACTTGGCCACCAGCCAACATAGGACAATCACGCCTCAAATGATCCGCAGACCCACAGTTCCAGCAACCATTACCAGCTGCCGCAACAGGAGCTTGCACCTCCCTCACAGCACGAGGACAATCACGTTTCATGTGGCCATGCGAACCACATATCCAACAAGCACTCGGATCAGCTCTAGCGTTGCCTCCCCGAGCAGGTGCTCCACCACCTCGCTTAGCCGAGGACTGATACTTCTGATCACGTCCCCTCTTGTTCCGTCCACCACCGGAACTATATTCAGCTGCCCGCTTACCAGCACTTGCTCCAGCACCTCTAGCAGATAAACCCAAGTTCATCTCAATATCCTTGGCTCGGCCCACCAACACATCAAAATCATCATACTCGGTAGCCAGTACATACATCTTCACATCCGTCACTAAGCCATAACGGAACCTTTCACACCTCGCTCGCTCATCTGGGACAAGCTCAGGTGCATATTGACTGAGTCGAACAAACTGTACTTCATACTCAGCCATCGTCATGCTCCCTTGGGTAAGAGACATGAACTCCCTCTTTTTCTCATCTAGGTACCTCATACCCAGATACCTTCTCTTGAACACATTCTGAAAGAATGTCCAAGTCACATCAGCTTCTGCCATCCCAGCAATAGTGGTTGTCCACCATGTATATGCATCCTTCTGCAGCAAGGACACAACACAACCAAGCTTCTGCACATCAGTGCAACTCATCTGACCCAAGATCCTCTTGGTACTCTCTAACCAAGCCTCAGAACCTTCAGCAGACATACCCCTGAACTCAGTCCCTCCCAGACTGCGCAAACGCTCCAAAGGTAGTCTAACTCCAGCATCTTCCTGATGCCAGCTCCACGAGCTCCAGCTACCGCTGCTTGAAAAGCACCAGCTATAGCTTGAATTAACATCGTCATGTCAGGAACAGCTTGCCCCTGACCAGCCTCAGGTCCAGCAGCCTCAGCACCAGCTGCAGCTCCAGCTTCCTCAGCCCCAGAACATTTTTCCATATTTTTAATGCAACCCGAACTAGGCTTTCCTAATTTCACTCTTATATATTCGAACCGCACTTTGACCGAACCGGTTAACGCCCAAAACTTCTAAGCCCAAAACCAGGGCGTTACAATGACAACGTGCAGACATTTGAAACCGGTGAAGCACTTGTTGTCAAGAGAAGTTTGAGCACGCAATCGATCACGGATGAGCAACAACGAGAGAACATCTTTCATACAAGATGTGTCATCAATGACAAAGTATGTGTTGTGATTATCAATGGTGGTAGTTGCACTAATGTTGCTAGTTCTCTTATGGTTGAAAAGCTAGGTCTGATGACGTTGAAGCATTCCAATCCGTACAAGTTACAGTGGCTAAATGATGGTGGAGAAGTAAAAGTCACTAAACAGGTTGTTGTTCCATTTTTCGTTGGACGGTATACAGATGAGGTAACTTGTGATGTTTGTTCTATGGATTCTTGTCATTTGTTGTTAGGAAGGTTGTGGCAGTATGATAGGAGAGTTATACACGATTGTTACACCAATCGATACTCTTTTGATCATGAGGGAAAAAAAGGTAATTTTGGCACCTTTGACTCCAAGTGAAGTACATGAAGACCAAGTTCGTTTGAAAGCGAGTACTGCAGCTTGGAAGGCCAACAAAGAGAAGAATGAATGCGAAAAGAAGAAAGCAAATTCACAGGTATTATCTGATTCGACATTTTCTTCTACTTCTTCTTCTAAATTGCAGGATAAGAAAGTGATGCCATGTGAAGTTACCAAGGTTGCTAACGTTGAAATGTATAGTGCGTTTACGTTCTTTTCAGAGATTCATCAACCTTTTTTACCACGGTTTGACGTTCCTTTCCATTGTGCTTTTGATATTTCGTTTTTATATGTTGAGTTCTTTGTTTGTACATTGGATTGTGAACAACCTAGTGTTGTAATTCTGGTTGAATGTCGAGATTGTAATAGTTCATTGGAATTGTATTTGTATGTCGTCGTTTGCAGGTTTAAGGATGCACGACGAGCATTGTCTGTATATATGTTGTGCGTTATTTGGCGAGGTACAAGAAAGAAGGCCCATCTTGCATTAGCAAATTTTTTTGCTCTTGAGAAAGAACTTGTACCGGGTGGATGGCATTTGTGCCGAATAAGAAGGATGAAGACGTTCCCTGCCAAACGAAAGTCGAAATTATTCCCTTTTGTAATGAGTGTCAATTTGGGGACAAATCACATTAAAGAAGGGGTGATAATGTGAGTACGTTTATGTCACCCAACGAATGCAACTTTAAACTTTCAGAGAAGTTTGCTTTTTCACTTGTTACATGCTGGTATGTAACATCTTTATGCTATATTACTTATATATGTGTGTTTGCTATGTATATATTATGCTAAGTATGTTTTCAGATTGGTGTGGATATGTTCGTGATGTTTTGACTTTATTTGTGTGTACTTAAATAAATGTGCAAGTGTTCACATCTTAAATACTTATGTTACAATGTGTTTCAAGGCTTTAATAGAAGTTGTGTTGTTTTTCATGCATGTACATGGCACTATAACAGTTCAGGACAATCATGTTAGCTCGATGTCAGCTCAAGGTAGTGTATGCAGCTCGAGGCAGCCCAGAGGCTTAGCTCCCAACTCAACTCAGCTCATAACACTCTCAGCTAGCTCGTTTCAGCTCAACTCAACTCCAGCTAGCTCAATCTCAGCTCAGCTAGCTCGTTTCAGCTCAACTAGCTCGTTTCAGCTCAACTCAACCCCAGCTAGCTCAACCTCAGCTCAGCTAGTTCAACTCTAGCTCAAGTGACCTACAACAGCTGAAACTTGTCCTACACCAAGGGAAGGTGCCCTAAGCATGTGACACCATCCACATATGTGCTTGACATGCTTGGGCAGCCTTGGCATGCTCCACACACACCAAGCATGTGGCAGATTGCATCAGCCTTTCCCCCTTAAAGTGGCGTCCCTTTTTGAATTTTTAACACATTTATCATATGTTTAATTTAAAATTGTGGCTGAAAACAAGTGCCGCCCAAAAAGGAGTTGTAACTTGCATTTTTTTTATATTTGTTCCTTCAAATTATGGCCACACATTCAAATTCAGCCAGCCCCTTCCTTTGGCTATATATTTGTGACATTTTAATGTAAAAGGTTAGACTCTTTGCTGAATAAAAATCACTTGTGAGAATTTTCTCAAAACCGTTCTTTTTAGAACTTCTTGCCATTCTTAGACTTGTTCTAACTTTGTTAAATTGCAGGATACTTTGGGTTCTTGAATCGTTATATTCAATGGATTTAAGTACGCGTTGAACAAATCGTTATAAGGTTCTGGATCGTTCAGAATATTGTTCGAGTTCTTCCTTCAAATTTATTCGTTGTTTTCCCTTGAAGAATATGCCGATTTTCAGATTTCTTCTCTTTGTTTTCCTTCGTTTTTTTTCTTTCAATTTTTGTCATAATTACAGCCTTTTAACACCAATTTTTGTTTTGTTTAATTGCAGCGAAGTGCTTATTATAATCCTAGATCCGTAACAAGAAAACGTTGTTTTCACCAAGCAACGCCCTTGACTTTATTTAATTAGGCCATTGGCAGCAAATGACAACATGACCCGCTCCGTTTAAAGCTCAAGAGTCAAGCAAGGCTTAGTCAGGGTCCATTTCCGTGAGTCCACATGTTTACCGGAACTATTATACCTCTGAGTCTACTTATTTCACTGACAAAGATTTAAGAAAATCCAGACTTACCAGAACTATGAAGAACAACCACACTGCCGTTGCCTCCTATGAGAATCTTGTTTTAGAAAAACAAGATCCTTTACATATCATTTAAATAAAGAATGGAAGCGTGCATGCATTGGACGTATATAGGTAATCACTTCGCCTGTTTCTAGAAACCTCATCTTTTCTAAATAAATAAATAATCAGCAATTTAGATAAAAATGAGAAACCTCATCTTTTCTAAATAAATAAATAATCTGCAATTTAGATAAAAATGAGAAACCTCATCTTTTCTAAAGAAATAAATAATCTACAAAGAACTGCAAATCAACGGGGGAAAAAGGTGTCATTAAAAGAGCACAATCTAAAAAATGACTAAATTCCTCTGAATTTTAGTTTAAGTAGCTCTATCATCTGTTTGGTGTAACCATGTCTATTGTTTAATCAGCTTGTTAAGTTAGTATTTGAGGGATTTGATTTACTTCAGAATCCCTTTCCTCTGGCCACACTTGATGGTTAACACCACTTCAGTATTATCAGGTTGGAGCACCTCGCCAGAACTTAAAATCCTGTCGGAAATGTTATCAAATAAGAACTTTGGCATAGCATTTGAATGGTCTTTGGTTTACTTATCATACTTTGTCATCATCTACTTCTCCTTTGTTTCCTTCGGCAATAGAAGCATTCCAAACATGGAGATTTCATTTTATTTGAGTAACTGGCTTGGAGCTTGCAGGGTGGTATTTTCAGGTCTTCAACGAGTATCTGGCGAAGCTTCTGATTCTCCTCCATAAGCTCCTCGATCATTCGCTGATGTTTCAGCACCTAAATGAAAATGTAAGTTTCAGTACGATCTACCACAGTCCTAACGTAAAGAGATGACTAAGAACATGAACAATGTGCTATTATGGATGAGTCCGTACTCCGTATGAATCTTGAAAACCTTGCAACATTTATCATTAATAAATCCTTTTGACACAAATTTGGAAGATGGCAACCGATAAAATCTGACAGGTGTTTTTTTTTTTTTTTACATCTGATTACCATTGCTCTCAGCCAATATCTAAATGATCAATAATCTTTGCGAAAACATCAGAAAACAAATGATTTAAGATCAGGTGGATAAAGTAATAACTAAGAAGGAGCATTACCAGTTGAAGCATGTTGTTTTCAGATCGCAACCGCCCAGCCTACAAAACAACCAAACCCAAGTGAATTAATGCTGCTGCCCATTTCTATCACCGGTGACCAAAATCAGAGCAAAAAAACTACTTGTGCACGCTAAAGCATGTTCTGTTTGACAGCTTTCATCCCCAGCATTGGTAGCAGGAGTGAAATGATTTTTCTCTCCCATAAAGTGTAGAAAATGAGCTAATCTCAAGGCTAATATTTCACAAGTTTAACCCATAGACATCCCATAAGATTTTATAAAATTGACATTCTACATGCAAATTCAATGCTGGAATGCTGATATGAAATGGAAAAACTCTCAAGCGACGGATTACAAAGTCATATGCACAAGCATATATGTATCTTTGCATACCAGGTCACTTAGGCTAGTTTCATCTTCCTTCAACAACGGACTTTGCAAAAAGCTATTAAGAACCTTTTCTGTTCGACTCCCAAAAGATATCTCATTGAGAGTTTCTGACGAAAACTTCTCATTAGCTGAACCTCTGCTCATATTTACAGGCTGAGACAAGCCTTGGGATGTGGAAAGTGGTGGCTTTGACACCACCTGTTTCAAGTTTCCATGCAGGCCCTGGACAGAGGGTTCATTTGTTCTGGTCAAACCACTTTGAAAGGATTCGGGAAAAGCACCTTCACTGAAAGGCAAATTGGGAGCTATTCCGAACTTGTTCATCAATTTTGTCATCCCTTGCTATAAATTTAAGATAAAAACTTAGTTACAAGTAAAGCGGGAAAAAAGAGAGAGATATTATGAGAAATTATACATACTGTAACACAACACTGAAGTTGATGCAATACTCCAGGCTTAACAGCAAGTCCTGCAATACAAACAACTTTTTGTGGTCATAAAGACAATTTTAATTTACATCATAGACAGAGCATTAAAGTACAATATTACTTGTATTTCGACGTAAGGATACATATTTTAAGGCATAAAGTAGAAGCATAGCAGGCTTGATGACAATATTCCTTGTGTGGAAGCTTAAAATTCAAAATAAGAGGAAAGACCAAGCATTTTCATGTCTCTACAAAAAGATATATATCTTCTGAGCTAGAATAACTACCACCACAATGAGCCATTTTTCTATGATCATTTATAAGCAAGTGACAAAAATAAACAATCTGGTCCTGAAATTTATTTGGACCATACGCTTTAACATAACACATTTGTGCAAAGAATAACATGAAGTAACTAACAAAGGAATATAGAGGAAATAATCAGTAGTTCATCTAATCTTGAAATATTTAATCAAACTACCTGTAAAAATGCATCAATATAGTAACACTTTTGAGTTATTTATTTTCAACATTATTGCATACCGATGCCAAAGCCGTGGCCAAGACCAACTCCACATCCAACACCTGCTTCAATGTTCTTAGCTCCAAACTTCCTTAACTAAATACATGAGAAAAAAAAGACATGAAAATTGTGAAATGAAAAACAAACAAAATTAAACGACAAAAGATCTCAACAAGAGTATGAAAGTTGTATATTTGACTTACAGCACTATTTACATGTCTGCTAACACCAGAAAACACATCAGTTGCTCCTCTAGTTGCGCTCATAACTTCGCCCACCATAGGTATCCCACCTGGTATATAGCACAGGTTAATAAAATATCCTTGAAAGAATGCAAACACAAGCGAAATTTATGTCAGTTAACAATAATATGGATTAGAAGATGTTCATCAATCAAAAAGGCTTAGGCTTTTCCCTAATCCATTCGTTCTCCATTCCAAACACTAGCCATTAGCTTATTTGTTTAACAAAAGAAGTGATAAATGAACTGATACATACAAAGTTCCTAAGGAAGCAAATTGGGACGAACACCATCATTCTTGGGACCAAACAAACCACCCCAGTCCATCCCCACAATTCAATTTTTTCATATTTGCATAAAAAATGTGCTAAAATAAATGAAATGTGTATATGCAAAGAGAGCTCAAGTAACAGTACCAAGGTTTATAGGTCGACCCACGCCTATACCAATACCACAACCAATGCCAAAGCCAGTAAATACTTGACCCACTTTCAAGGTAAATGGATTCTCCAATCTGATTCCTTGAAATCCCTTTCTTTGATTGGTTGTTGCCATCGTTTTAGCGTCACTGTTTTCGATATTACTCTCCATGACTATCGTTTAGAAAACTCTCTCTTCCTCCTCTTCTAGCAAACTCTGTTTCACATGGGAACTTTTGTCATTTTCTTTTCTGTTTGATTTGAAGAAGCTAAGATTGTGTCTCCTTCTCTTCTCAGTTCTCCCTGCCTCTCTGCAGCTAAAACATAGATAACGAGGTAGTAGATATTTTCTCTGTCTACAACAAATGTAGTACATATTGGGTTTGGAAGTTGTTGAAGTTTGCATAAAGGCCCAGGTAAGGAGTCTTTTTTGAGTTGATGGGCTTGGATTATATTTGGGGTAAAGGCTTTTTTTATTTTAAATAAAGCGAATTGAACTTATGTCTCTTAAGATATTTTTTTTATTGGGATTATACTTTGAGTTTTTTGTCACTAACCATTAATAATAACATAATATGATATAATTTGTAACCCCCTTAGCACGACCTAGACGCCCGACCCGAACTAAAAGGATTACACGGAGAAAACCAAAGTCAACTCGTTAAAGTCAACCTCGATTAACGACCTTTTTTTCTTTTATCTTCTCTAGATGAACATTATTACCCTATATGTTCAGCAAAGCGATTAGGTGAAAATGGCACAACGATTGGAGTTCAATTAGGGGTTCAATTGCATTCATTTAACTTTTAGGGACTAAACTGTAATTTCCATAAAATACAGGGACTTTCAATATTTTAAAGTTACCAATCTTCAATTAGTCATGTAACATGCCAACATGCCAAATTTCAGCTCAAACGGATCATCCAAACTCATTCAATTGCATACACAACATTCAGGGACCAAAATGCAACATTTCCAAACTTAAAAAGATTCTTTTAACTGAATTTCAAATATCCGTACCGATAAACCTTAGCCCGTATCGATACGCAAAATGGAAATAGCCAAAGTTGAGAAAGGGTATCGATACACTTCCCTCGTGTATCGATACACTTCCCTCGTGTATCGATACACCCTACTAAAATTGCACAAGTGTATCAATACACCTGATGCTCGTATCAATACACCTGATGCTCGTATCAATACACCTGTACCATTTTAGCTTAAGGGTATCGATACACTTCCCAAGTGTATCGATACACCCTTCAAAGTTTGCACAGGCGTATCAATACACCCGCACCATTTTAGCTTAAGGGTGTCGATACACTTGTCCGAGTATCGATACACATACCAGAAATGCTCAAGAAATAGCCCCAAAAACACTTTTAACATCATCTAACCATGTCGTAAACATTCATACATATAATAATCAACATACCAACACTTATGTATCAAAAAACATCCACCGCATAAACAATAAGCATGGCAATTCATGGAGAGTCACTAACTAATCAAGCATGCTTTTAAAACATAAACTATAGCAAAACTATAATGCAAATTGAGGATCCAAACACCACATAATGGCCATATACAAGTCTCAAAACATAAACCAAACTTGTTCTAGGTAATCAACCTCATCACACAACAAAGTGAAGGATTTTCCCCCATTGCCTTTATTATCTATAGCTAGAAAACAAAACATACTTTCCAAGTGGAGCTCTTCTTGAATCCCTTGCTTCTTGTTGTCCCAAATTCAACTATCTGCATCGATGGACAAAAATGAGCGTAAGCACATAATGCTTAGTGAGGAATACTCAAAACCAAAACACCATCAATGTAGCGAAACCATAAAACATCCTTTATTTGAAATCACATTTCTATAAACTAATGTATTGTTCGAAAATTTCATTTGAAAACATCATTGCCTTAAATCATGCATCGCTCAACATATAAACCATCATTAAAACTCAAGTGCAACATGCATCACAATCTTAAACATCATCATTGTAATTACTTCCATTTAAACCTTCTCATGCATAAACGCTTCATGCAAAGTTTAAACCATTTTTCTTGGAAACCATTTCTACATCATGCTCTTTCTTTCTCATGCTTGAAAATCATTTCGAAGCAAATCACCATTTGTAAACCACATGTACCATCTACCTATCTCATGCATTCAACCAATGCAAAACTCGTGGTAAGGCCACACATGCTTGTTATACAAAAAGCATTTCATAATCTCAAAATCTCATATGCATTTCTCATAGCATAAAAACATTTCAAGCATTGGTACATGTGAAACACACTTCATTCTCATATATTGGCATTTTCATATTCTATTTTACACGGATATGCGGATAGCTTGACTCGAGGTCAAGTCCTACCCGACGGGATCTCGCCACCGGACTCTCATGGCGGTATCTACCTTCTCCACAAAGCTTGGATATTTCACCAAGACCTACCCCGATGGAATCTCATATCATCGGACTCTATCTCCTTATAAAGCTTGGGTATTTCAACAAGTCCTACTCCGATGGAATGCACATCATCGGTTTCTCATGGCGGTAACATTTGTTGCCATAATGCTTGGGACTTTCACCAAGTCCTATCCGATGGAATTTACAACATCGGCCTCTCTCTTTGGAATGAATCCCAAGAGCACGTACGAATTTTTAGTTTATAGTGCACTCTACATCCTATTGGTCGACCAATTATATCCGGTAATCTTCTCATCATTTATGCCAATATATCATATTAAAATCATTAAAACATCTACTGTTTTCAAAGCATGCAACACCATCAAGGCCAAAATGTTAAACCATGCCTTTAAAACACAAATTAACACCACATACTCTCAAGGATCATTAATTTCATGCCTCCTTCACCAAACCAAGTTTGATAACCAACTCTCATGCTTAAAAACCATGTTCAAACAGCAAATCAAACCATATTGCCAAGCCAAGCACATCAAAACCCATTTTAATATTTTCAAAAAAATAATAGCACAAACCGAGAGAGAAATCTACTTCACTTACTTCCGAACTTAAACCGGCATTTCAAGCCTTGATTTAAGTTCCCAAACCTCTTTTCAAAATCATTCCAAAGCCGGAAAACACGTTCTCACTCACCGATACGTAACACTACGCTAGCCGACGAGCCAACCAAGCAACCGAAGCCTCTAACGCCAACTTGATTGCTTCCGGATCACTCTCCTCTGTTTTTAGCACATAAGAGCAGAGGATTAGTGCATCACCATGCATTAAAATCACCCACCACTCAAACCAACCCGCTGCTCTACTCAAAACAAGTATTTCGGCTATCCGAAATAACCGAAAACATCACCAAACATTCACCAAACAAAGCCCAGCCAAGATCTATCAATTCTAACCTTTTCTAAACATCAATTAACATCAAAAAGCAACATAAACACGACCTTATACCTCCAGCAACAACAAATCATCAAAAACATCTCAAAAACCACAAATCTAACATCTAAAACTTAGGAACCCAAACCTATTCGGGAATTATTTGTTAAAACATTATTCTCAACATCAAATAACATCCAAAACATGTTAGAAATCAACCTTAAAATAGAGCATAACATAGAAATACGAAAATCACCAAGATCTCATCAAGAATCTTGAATTTAACAACTATTTCATGTTTATAACATTAAAATAACTCAAAAACCATTAACAAAGGATTGATAACTTTGGAATTTCAGTAAAGAACTGATCATTAGAGGTGAAGGTCGAAGCTTACCTCTAATGGTTGATCTCTCTTCAATTTGGGCAAGTTTTCTTGAAATCCAAAGCAAAAATCAAAAGGGTTTGTTGAAACAAAGATAAGAAATCTTTTGGAAGTTAAAATCTTAGCAAACACAATGAAAATTGATGAGAGAAAAGTGTTTGGCTGATTGGAAGTTGAGAGAAAATGAAAAGATAAAACAATCGTGAAAGTAGTTATGAAAAAGTCAACTTTGATTTCCTTTTTAATTCTATTTTATTTCTTTAATTAAACCATTATTAAAAGCTCCCAAATTAAAGAGAAATCTGATAAAAACATTTGGTAAAATTATCTCCTTAAAGATTCAAAGTTTCAATCTTTTACAAAATAGTCACTAGTCAACTTTTGCAAAAACTGCATTTTGGTCACTATAGCAAAATGTAATATTTCCAAATCACATTTTGTAAAATTGTTTTCACCATAATCATTTATATAATAAATGAGAATTTTTAGATATTTTTCCATATTTTTAAAACATCCCGAACTAGGTGTTCCCTAAACTAACCTTGAAGATTCGAACCATTCCCGACCGGCCCGATTCAACGTCTAAAACATCTAGGCCCAAACCCAGGGCGTTACATAATTGTTGTGAATAAAAGAATGAAGAAAAACGGATAAAAATAAAAGAACAAAGAGATGAGAGAAAGTGGGAGATTTGTATTATTCTCAAATATTGACTTGTGTACAATGCTTTTAATAAATCATCTATTTATAGGCATAAGAAGTACATAATACATTAAACTCTAATTAATTTAGACAATATTCATAATAAAAAGTAAGTCAAATCTCCTTGATAAAGTCCTTATCATGATAGACATCCACATAGATAAATATTTATAACACTCCCCCTTGGATGTCTATGAAGATAATGTGCCTCGTTAAAACCTTACTAAGATAAAAACTCAGTGGGAAAAAAAATTCATTAGTGAAGGAAAAAGAGTACACATATCTTTGATACACATAACATGTTGCCTCATTAAAAACTTTACGAGGAAAACCCATTGGGACAAAACTTCGGTTAAGGGGAAAAAGTGCAACACGTATTTACTCTCCCCTCATGAAAACACTAAAGAATATCTTTGAATCTTCATAATTCAATCTTGAATAGTATTTTTCTAAAGATCGTGAGGGATGAAACTTTGGAGTAATATGTTCCATGATGTATCCACCTTTCAAATTGGGATATACATCTTGCATTATCTCCACACAAGATAGCTTTGTATCATATCTTGTGAAGTAAATCCACATATTTTTTGGATATGTTGGGTCAATGGTCTAAGCCAAAAATATTTTTGGCTTGCCTCGTGCATAAAAATTATTTCTACAAGATTTGAGGAGGTATCGACGAATGTTTGAAGATCTAAAGGTATTGGCTGGAAAAATTGATTGGAATCAAAACTGGTCACTTTAGAAGCTTATTGGTGAAATAGGATTGTTTTGAAATAAATGTGAAATTCTAGTATCAAAATGAACAAATTGGGGACTGGAAATGATATCTAAATAACAAAGGAATGATAATTTGATAGCTTGATAGATTGAAATTTAATATATACTCACACTGGAATTGATAAATGGACTTATATGCTAAGAAAGTAGAAATTGGATTGTTCTAGAATAATTGTTAAATTGAGGATTTAAATGAACTGATTAGGGACAAAGCTCAGCTTGAAATAACAGATTACAAACATGGGAAATAAGGGTTTAAATGGCTAAAATGAATTAATAAGAGTCTTAGGTGAATTAACCCTTGAAAATGGACTAAAATTGCAATCTAGGCAGTTTCAAGACTGTAATTTGACCCGACTTCAATTGTAAAACTATATTGATCTAAAAAAGCTAAAAATATGAGCCATACATGGTTCAATATATAATTGAATTAGCTATCTAAAGGCATAAACTAATTGAAATTCTAGTATGCATATTAAAAGATATGGACAAATTACTAAAGGGTGTACAAACTGCTAGAATCTGGAAAACAGTTTAGTGCTTGTAATACAATGTGTGAATTGAATTTGATATGATTTTAATACATGCTTATGTTGTATGAATACTAGATTAAGTAAATTATGGAAATGATGGATAAGTACCGGGATGAGAATGAGGATTCAAGTATCCCGTAACTTCAGGAAAAAGGTGAGTGTAGCTATTCTTAGGGTTGGGACTTAGGTCCTAACCACCCTTGCATGTCTACTCATTTGTTCAAGTAAGTATGCCATTAAAAGAATCTAATTTCTACTTAGTAAATGATTAACGGAAGAATGCCTAATTGGAACCTTGGTAAAATGTACATGACTTGATAATGGAAAATGGAATGTATCCACTTGTAATGCTTGATTAATTCGATTGGTATGATGTTTGAATGCAATGGTACAATGCTTGATTAATTCGATTGATATAATGTTGAATGTTTTGGTGCAATGTTTGATTGATTCGAATAGAATGGTACTTGAATGCTAATATGCAATGTTTGTGATTTGTTTGATCACCCGAGAAATTGACTAAAAGTTATATGACTTAAATGCTTATAAAGGGAATTGATCTTGAAATGATTGTTGCTTAATCACTTGATGAGCATTGTTTACAAATAAAAGATTCAACAAGACCTTGGTTGCTAGTTGGTCTTAGGTAGAACAATATGTGAAGAACTAAGTGTTTTGATATAATATTTGAAAAATGTTTTGGACTAAATTGAAAAGAATTTAAAATATGTTTTTAGTCAAAACAACTTGAAAACATATTTAAGGGTTTTACAAGGCTTTGGAATGATTTAAAGTGCATTTAAAGTAGTCAAAATCGAGCTTTTCAAGTACCTGTATCGATACGGTCTGGTACCGTACCGATACGCCCTAGGGTTTTAACTATAGAAATTTTCCAGTAGCCAAAACTCGTATCGATACGCCTAACTACCCCCAACGGTTAAATTTCCCAACGGTCTTTTAAACTGCAGGACCGTACCGATACGCTAGGAAAGCATATCGATACGCACCAGCTGAAGTGCACAACGACTACTTTTTTATCGGGACCGTATCGATACGGTTTGAAGGGTATCGATACACCAAGCTGCAGAACTGCATTTATGGTGGGAAATAAAGGCTGCAACGGCTCTAATTCAACTCCAGCGATCCTCAACGGCTACAAACTCAATTAGGAGTATAAAAGGGACCTCCATGCATCAAGAGATGGGAAATGCTTCAATTGTCAACAACACTATGATCAAGAATTTGTTTTAGGGCTTTATTGTTCAATTTATTGTATAGACAACACTTGTGAGCCTAATTGTCAAATTTGCTCAAGTTTTAGGTTTTGTGTGAGAGCTTTAATTGTGCAAACATATACCTTCTAAAGGGATTTCTAGTTTGCTAAGTCTTTCTTGTGTAAGAGAGTGTTTGATCAAGCTTTGGGTAGAAAGCTTGATCGGTGTAACGGTTTCCTCCTAATCCGAGAAAAGGGGACGAAATTCTTAGTGAATTTGTTTTGGAAATCCTTAGTGGGAAGCTAAGGTAGTGGATGTAGACCTTGGTTAGAAGGTTGAACCACTATAAATCCTTGTGTCAATTGCCTATCTTTCTATTCCCACAAAATCACCCAATTATCCAACTTCTCCACACTTGGCGAGTAAGAACGATTGAAGGAATCGAGCACCATAAATCCCAACAATTTGTATTAGAGCTTGGCTCAATTGAAGATGACTAACATCCTATTGAGGCGATCATGCAAGCTCGATCAAGTTTTCAAACAACCGGCTCAATGGCGCAATCCATCGACAAACTGCCCTTCTTCGACGGGACCAATTATGCTTATTGGAAGACGAGGATGACGTTCTTTGTTAAATCCAAAGACTACAAGCTTTGAGATATCATAGAAGATGACCCGTTTGTACCACAAAGAAGCAAGGCAGAGTGGAGTGCCGACGATCGTAAGAAGATGGAGCTAAATTGCAAGGCTTTGCACTTTATCTTTTGTGCACTTAGCCTCAACATATACGAGAAGATGTCTTCTTGCGAGAGTGCCAAGGAAGTTTGGGACAAGGTCGAAGTTACATACGAGGGGACAAACAAAGTAAAGGAGACCAAGATCGGCCTCCTTAACCTAGAGTATGAAAACTTCAAAATGGATCCAGAAGAGGACATTGAGAAGATGTTCCATCGATTCTCCACCATCACTAATGGACTCAAGGGTTATGGAGAAGTCATTCCGGACGAAAAGCTTGTCCGAAATCTTATCTATTCTCTTCCCAAGTCACGGGACTCAAAGAGGACCGCCATCATCGAAGCTAAGAATTTGAAGACCTTGAAGCTTGATGAACTCATGGGGTCACTTCTCACTCACCAAATTATGAAGAAAGACAAAGAAGAGGAGAAGAAGAATGAAGAGATAAGAAAGATGGGGAAGAAGAAGATCATGGAGTTAGGCATCAACGCAAGTGTCGTTGCTCTCAAATCCTCCACATGCCATCATGTAGAACTAAGTGAGGAAGAAAGTGAAGATGAAGAGATGGCCTATCTCTTCAAGAAATTCACTCGGTTCATGAAGAGCAAAATGGATAAATCCAAGCATGAATCGAAGAAGAAGATGATGAAGGATTCCCACAAGTCCAACAAAAAGGGACCATCTTCAAAGAAAACATATGTGGCTACATGGAGTGATGAAGACTCCACCGATGATGAGGTAGCCCACCTATGCTTCATGGCCCTCAATGAAGGGGAGGTAACTTCTAACTCATCTAGTTCAAATTCATATTCTTTTGATGAGTTACAAGAAGCCTATGATGAATTGGTTTTTGAATTCAAGGCTTCATTTTCGAAAAACAAGAAATTGATTTCAAAGTTAAAAACCGAAAATGATTTGCTTTCTAAAACCAATTTAGAGTTTAAAGAAAAACTTAAATATTTTGAGCTTAAAGTTTTAGACTTACAAAAATTGCTTCAAACGATGGAAAAAGATCTTCAAAAAGAAGTTGATGATCTCAAGAAAGAAAAAGATTTGATTTTCAATGAACTCCAAAAGAAAAATAATTTAGGAAAATCAAATTTTTATGTAAGACAATCTAGTGCCCCTAGATTTGTGAACGGTAAATGTTTTAGAAGTATTTGGGTCTCAAAAGGACTAAGTACTTCAACTAAAAATGATGAAATTGAAAAATGGATTCCTAAGGGGACAAAATTATGTGCTACAAATGTCTATGGATTCAAAGCAATTTGGATACAAAAAATTACTTGATTATCTTATGATAGGTGTGATGGAGATTGATCAACAAGTCAAATATTGAGGGGGAGCTCCATGCACACAAAGAAAGACACTTGAAGAGGAAGACTTCACACCCTCCATTGGATTCAAGTGTTGGTAAAATCTAGTTGCTATTGTTTGTTTAATTTGATTTATTTTAATTCAACTAGATTATCATGTGTTGGACTAACATTGTTTGATTCTTTGAGTAAGGGGGAGCCAATTTTAAAACCAAATTTTTAATGGTGTCAATTTTCTTTTTACCATCTAAGTTATTTTGAGCCCAATGTCATTTTAAATTCTTTTTGATATAACAAAAAGAGGGAGAAATGGTTTGAAAAATTGATTTTTCAAGTTTTTCAAGAGAATAAGAGGGAGCTTTAATCTAATTTAAATTTTAAGTCTCTTATTCAAATTTTAAAATACAAAGGGGGAGAGAATCCCAAACAATTTTTCAAGTTGGTTTTATTATATCGAAAAGGGGGAGATTGAAGAACTAAGTGTTTTGATATAATATTTGAAAAATGTTTTGGACAAAATTGAAAAGAGTTTAAAATATATTTTTAGTCAAAACAACTTGAAAACATGTTTAATGGTTTTACAAGGCTTTGGAATGATTTAAAGTGCATTTAAAGTAGTCAAAACCGAGCTTTTCAAGTACCCGTACCGATACGCCCTAGGGTTTTAACTATAGAAATTTTCCAGTAGCCAAAATCCGTACCGATACTCTTAGCCTTATCGATACAGTGTGATTTAAAATAGCCCAACGACTAGTCGCGTACCGATACAATTGTATCGCGTACCAATACGCCTAACTACCCCCAACGGTCAAATTTCCCAACGGTCTTTTAAACTGCAGGACCGTACCGATACACTAGGCAAGCGTATCGATACGCACCAGCTGAAGTGCATAACGGCTACCTCCTTATCGGGATCGTATCGATACGGTTTGAAGGGTATCGATACGCCAAGTTGCAGAACTGCATTTATGGTGGGAAATAAAGGCTCCAACGACTCTAATCCAACCCCAACAGTCCTCAACGGCTACAAACTCAATTAGGAGTATAAAAGGGACCTACAAGCATCAAGAGATGATAAATGCTTCAATTGTCAACAACACTATGATCAAGAATTTGTCTTAGGGCTTTATTGTTCAATTTATTGTATAGACAACACTTGTGAGCCTAATTGTCAAATTTGCTCATGTGTTTAAGTTTTGGGTGAGAGCTTTAATTGTGCAAACATATACCTTCTAGAGAGATTTCTAGTTTGCTAAGTCTTTCTTGTGTAAGAGAGTGTTTGATCAAGCTTTGGGTAGAAAGCTTGATCGGTGTAACGGTTTCCTCCTAATCCGAGAAAAGGGGACGAAATTCTTAGTGAATTTGTTTTGGAAATCCTTAGTGGGAAGCTAAGGTAGTGGATGTAGACCTTGGTTAGAAGGTTGAACCACTATAAATCTGTAACGCCCCGGTTTTGGGCTTAGAAGTTTTGGGCGTTGACCGGTTTGGTCAAAGTGCTGTTCGAATCTAAAGAGGTGAAATTAGGAAAGCCTAGTTCGGGTTGCATTAAAAATATGGAAAAATGTTCTAAAATCATCTTTTAATATAATTAAGTGAACTGTGAAATCAATTAAAAAAATGGGTTTTGGAAGAGTGACATTTTGGCTAGTGACCAAAATGTAATTTTTGAAAGTTTTGTGACTGTTTTATAAAGAGTTGAAACTTTGAATCTTTAAGGAGCTATTATTCCAAAAGTAGTTTCTCCAGATTTTTCTAAGATATTTTGAGATTTATTCTGATTTTAAAACATATCAAAAGTGGAGGGAAAGGCCATTTGGCTATTTTCTTAACTAACTTCTCTATTTTCTTTCTCTCATTTTCTCTCAATCCAAACACTTGTTTTCCAGAGAGTTGTTTCTGATTTTCTCACCTAAAATCCTCCTTTCAATATTCTTTTGATTCCTAATCAACATATCTTCAAAACCTCATCATTTGCTAGTTGATTCAACAAGGTTTTTGATTCCAAAAAGTGGAGAAACACAAGTTTGGAGGTAAGAACGTCCTTCTCCTCTAAACTATCAGTTCTTTACTGAAATTCCCAAGTTCTCAACTCTTAATTGAAGTTTTATTAAAGGATTTTAAGTGGTGAAATGGATCTTGGCTTATAATGCAAGATTTGGTGATTTTTGATGATTTTCGTTAGATATGATTAATCTGTGATTTGAGGTGTGTTTTTGATGTTAAATGAACTCTAAATTGATAAGGAAATGAGTTTTGATTAATGCAATCCCGGATAGGTTGTGTTTCCTAAGTTTAGCTTGTGATTCTTGGATGTTTTTGTGGTGATCTTGTGGATCTGATGTTGCTGGAGGTATAAGGATGTTTATAGGTTGTTTTTAGATGTTAAATGGTGTTAATGGATGTTAGGTTTTTCTGGTTTATGGCTGGGCTTTGTTGAGAAGTGGTTTTGATGTCATTTCGGTTGTGTTTAGTGGCCGAAATTGGAGTGTGAATGAGAGCAGCGAGTTTGAGTGCTTTCATTGAAGCTTTTGATGCATGATGATGCATTAAATCTCTGCTTTAATGTGTTTAATCAGGGGAGGCATCTTTGGATCCAAGAGTTGTTGATCCGGAGGTTTGTTTTGGTGCTTTGGCTTGAGGCGAAGTGGAATCGGTGAGTGAAATTGGGTTTTCGGCTTTGAAACCAATGTCTTGGGAGCTTAGTTTAAGTCTAAGCAACTTTGCTAAGCTCTAGTGTAAGTTTTCGGAAATTCTCTCTAGTGGTGGCCATGATTTTGTTGTGATGCAATGTGGTTATTTGCATGTTTTGATTACTGTTTTGAAAGCATGATTTAGCATGGTATTTGCTGTTTTGATAAGCCATATGTTAAAGGAAGCTCAAGGTAAGAGTTCCTTGTTTTTGAACATTGATTAAATGTGGTTTGATGCTTTTAAGTGCATGATGAATATGGCTTGGTTTAATGCTTTAAAACAGTGGATTAATTGATGAAAATGATGTATATTGGCAAGTGATGCTTTGAAAAGGTTGAGGTCACTAAGGTGGTTAAAAGTCCTTGAGTGAGCCTTGTTACTTAAGAACATCAAGGTGGTTAAAAGTCCTTGGATGATTCTTGTTACGGACACAAAGGTGTTTAAAAGTCCTTGTGTGGTCCTTTCTATGGTGTTTAAAAGTCCATAGGCCAAGGTGTTTAAAAGTCCTTGGGGTCAAGGTGTTTAAAAGTCCTTGAGGTGATCTAATTCATGGTGTTTAAAAGTCCATGGCCAAGGTGTTTAAAAGTCCTTGGGGTCCAAGGTGTTTAAAAGTCCTTGGGGTGAAAGTTGATGAACTTGTTTTCAAAGAAATGAATTGTATCACTTGTGGCCAATATGACATGTAATGAAATGAAGCATGAGATGCTTGTAAAAGTATGCTTTTGAGCATGTGTAAATGATGATTTGAAGCATGATTTATAAATGTTTTGTTAATGCATTATTGGATGGTTTTATTGAGCATTCCTCACTAAGCTTTTGCTTACGCTCTCTTCCGTTTTCTTAATACAATAATGCAGAACATTAGAGTACTTGAGGGCAGCAAGGAGGGCAAGCATCCAAGTGGAAACAAAGCTCTAAGTATGGAAGGTTTTCTAAGTACATTTTAGCTTTTGGTAATTTGGCAATGGGGGACCTATGTGTATGTTTTGGGAGATGTTTTGAACTCCCTAAGTATGTTGAATGTTGTTGAGAATGCTGGTTTTTGTGGTTGGCCTCTATATGCTTGAATTGGAAGTTTATGCTTGAATGGCTTACTTGTGTAGGAAGCATGCCTATAGATTTGGGGCTTTTCATATATGTGGATGTTTTGATGAATTATTGATGCAAGTATGTCTCATATATGTTGAATTGCATGTTGGCAAAGTTTGGTGGCATTTGGAGCATGATTGGTTGGTCATTTGCATGTTTAAGTATGCATTTTTGGGCAATCTGTGCAGGGTGTTTCGGAACAGCACCTACCGTTTCGGAACGGGTGCCTTATCTGTGCCCAGGCGTCCGAAACGGGAGGGGTCGTTCCGAAACGGAAAGGCTACTGCCAGACCCCCGTTTCGGTACGCGTTGCGGAACGGCCCCGAGTTTCGAAACGGGCTATGCCTGTTTCGGAACGGGTGACCGTTGGGGGCTGACATTGGCAGTTATATGTTTTGGAATGTTTGCGTTTTGGTCCTGAAACTTGTTTGTGCAATTGTATGAGTTTGGGAAGTCCTTTTGAGCTGAAATTTTACAGAGAAGCATGAAATATGATTAATTTCAAGTTGGTAACTTTAATTTGGGTTAAGTCCTTATAATTATCAGAATTTACAATTTGGTCCCTAAAGTTGTATTTTGTTCAATTGAGTCCCTGTTTGATCTCTGATGTTTATGATCTTTGAGTATGCTGTTGTATGATCATATCTAAGGATTAATTTACATCTAGACAAGTTTTAAAAGAAAAAAAAAGGGTCGTTAATCAAGGTTGACTTTCGGGTTGACTTTGGTTTTCCCCGTGTGACTTTCTTAATTTGGGTCAACCGTCTAGGCCGGGTTAAGGGGGTTACATTTGGTGGTATCAGAGCTGAGTTCTCGAGTAATTGGGAATTTATGTATGCATGATTGAAGTATGTATGCCTTGTATGCTTGTTGAGTGAAAGCATGTTTAATGGCTTGTGATTTTGATGCAATTGAAGTATGTGCTGTGATGTAGCATGTTGTGGGTACCCATTGCCAAATCAAAGCTAAAGGAAAGATGTTGTTTTGAAATGAAATTGAGCTTGAATACTTGGATTGCTTACCTTGCTGGGCCTGACTTTGTTTTATTTGTGTTGTGATTGCATGGTAAAAGTATGGCACCACGTAGAGAGTTACGAGGTAATGTGCGAGCTACGGCTCCTAATGAGAACGAGAATGAGGAAAACACGGGTAGTGCGGTGTTACCTCCTCCTCCACCTGGTGGTGGTGGTGCTGGGGCTGAGGAAGCTGGAGCTGCAGCTGGCGCTGGAGCTGCTGGACCTGGGGCTGGTCAGGGGCAAGCTATGCCTGATATGACGATGTTAGTGCAAGCTATTGCTGGTGCTTTTCAAGCAGCGGTAGCTGGGGCTCATGGAGCGGGGCATCAGGAAGATGCTGGTGTTAGACTACCTTTGGAGCGTTTGCGCAGTCTTGGTGGGACTGAGTTCAGGGGTATGTCTGCTGAGAGTTCTGAAGCTTGGCTAGAGAGTACCAAGCGAATCTTGGGCCAGATGAGTTGCACTGATGTGCAGAAGCTGGGTTGTGTTGTGTCCTTGCTGCAGAAGGATGCGTATACGTGGTGGACAACCACTATTGCTGGGATGGCAGAAGCTGATGTGACTTGGACATTCTTTCAGAATGTGTTCAAGCGGAGATATCTTGGTGTGAGATATCTAGATGAGAAGAAGCGTGAATTCATGTCTCTTACCCAGGGGAGCATGAGTGTGGCTGAATATGAAGTGCAGTTTGTGCGACTCAGTCAGTATGCACCGGAGCTGGTACCTGATGAGCGGGCAAGGTGCGAGAGGTTCCGTTATGGTTTAGAGACGGATGTGAAAATGTATTTGCTGGCCGCCGAGTATGATGATTTTGATGTATTGGTGGGCCGAGCCAAGGACGTTGAGATGAACTTGAGTTTATCTGCTAAGGGTGCTGGCAAGCGATCAGCTGAGTTTAGTTCTGGAGGTGGACGGAACAAGAGGGGACGTGATCAGAAGTATCAGTCTTCAGCTAAGAGAGGTGGTGGTGCACCTGCTAGAGGAGGCAATGCTAGAGCTGATCCGAGTGCTTGTTGGATCTGTGGTTCACGTGGTCACATGAAGCGTGACTGTCCTCGTGCTGAGAGAGTGGTGCAGGCTCCTGTTGCGGCTGCTGGTAACGGGTGCTGGAATTGTGGATCCGCAGACCATTTGAGGCGTGATTGTCCGAGGTTGGCTGGTGATCAGGTGCGTGCTCCTGTTGTTGCTGCACCGCAGAGAGGCCGTGGGCGCGGCCGTGGTAATTTCCAGAGGAGAGAGGAAGGTGGTCGTGGAGTGGCTCATGTTGTGGCTATTCAGCCTGAGGGTGGAGGCCAAGCGAGGGTGTATGCACAGCGAGAGGGAAGGAATGATGCGGATGTGATTGCAGGTACCTTTACTTTGCAGTCCTTGTCATTGCTTTCTTTGATAGATTCTGGATCTACGCATTCATACATTTTGCGTGAGCATGCTGAATTGCTTGGTTTGCCTGTTGAGTCTTTGGATGTTGGTGTTCGAGTCACTAGTTCTTTTGGTGAGACTGTTGTGACTCGAAAGCTTTATAGAAGGTGTCCCTTGGTTGTTCAAGAACATGTTTTCCATGTTGATCTTATGGAGTTGCCCTTCTATGGTTTTGATGTGATCCTTGGTATGGATTGGCTTGCGGAGCATCGTGCGGTTGTGGATTGTGAAAACAAGCGGGTTTCGCTTAAGCTTGCGGATGATTATGAAGTTGTTGTGGTTGGTGAGAATGTGAAGTTTCTTGCCAATGTGGTGTCTACCTTGGAGGCGAGCAGGATGCTGAGGCAAGGTTGCGAAGCTTATCTAGCTTTTGTGATGAATCCTAGCTCTAAAGAGTTGAGGGTGCAAGATATCAGAGTTGTGAAGGAGTTTCCTGGTGTTTTTCCTGAGGAGTTGCCTGGTTTACCTCCTAACCGTGAGGTGGAGTTTGGAATTGAGCTGTATGAGAATACAACTCCTGTGTCCATTACTCCCTATAGAATGGCACCTAAGGAGCTGAAGGAGCTGAAGACACAGTTGCAAGAGTTGCTTGATCGTGGTTTCATCCGGCCGAGTGTGTCACCTTGGGGAGCACCGGTCTTGTTTGTGAAGAAGAAGGATGGCACTATGAGAATGTGCATTGATTACCGTCAGCTGAACAAGTTGACTATCAAGAATCGGTATCCTTTGCCGAGGATTGATGATCTTTTTGATCAATTTCGGGGAGCTGCTGTGTTCTCTAAGATTGACTTGAGGTCAGGGTATTATCAGTTGAAGGTGAAGGATGTGGATGTGCCTAAGACAGCTTTCAGGACAAGGTATGGGCATTATGAGTTTCTTGTGATGCTGTTTGGGTTGACAAATGCTCCTGCAGCTTTCATGGACATGATGAATTGTGTGTTTCATGAATACCTGGACAAGTTTGTTGTGGTGTTCATTGATGATATCCTCGTGTACTCGCGTACTGAGGAGGAGCATGAAGAGCATTTGAGGATTGTTTTGCAAGCTTTGTTGGAGAATCAGCTTTATGCTAAGCTGAGTAAGTGTGAGTTCTGGTTAAGGGAGGTGGTGTTTCTTGGGCATGTGGTTTCAGCGGAGGGGATTCGTGTTGATCCTCAGAAGATTGAGGCGGTGATGAATTGGAAAGTTCCTAAGTCTGTTCATGAGATCCGTAGTTTCCTTGGTTTGGCGGGATACTACCGAAGGTTTGTGGATGGTTTTTCCAAGATTGCTGCTCCTTTGACGAAGCTGTTGCAAAAGGATGTTAAGTATGAGTGGACGGAAGCGAGACAACAGGCTTTTGAGAAGCTTAAGGCGGCTTTGACGCAAGCTCCTATCTTGATTCAGCCTGAATCAGGGAAAGAGTTTGTGGTTTACAGTGATGCATCCTATGTTGGTTTGGGGTGTGTGCTGATGCAGGAGGGTAAGGTGGTGGCTTATGCATCGCGGCAGTTGAAAGTGCATGTGCGCAATTACCCTACGCATGATATTGAGCTGGCTGCAGTGGTTTTTGCTCTGAAGATCTGGAGACATTATCTGTATGGTGAGAAGTGTACTGTGTACACAGATCACAAGAGTTTGAGGTATCTGATGTCTCAGAAGGAGTTGAATCTTAGGCAGCGGCGTTGGTTGGAGTTGCTCAAGGATTATGATCTGACGATTGAGTATCATCCTAGAAAAGCTAATGTTGTTGCGGATGCCTTGAGTAGGAAGGTAGCTGTTGAGCTGAGGGCTATGTTTGCTAGCTTGAGCATATCGCAAGATGGTGGTCTCGTTGCTGAGTTGCAAGTGAAACCCTCTTTGGTTCAGTTGATCAAGGATAAGCAGTTGTTGGATGATTCCTTGGTATCTCATGTTCAGGATATCGCGGAGGGTAGACCTTCGGATTTCTATTTCAATGATGATGGTGTGCTGTGTTTTGGGAGTCGGATAGTAGTGCCTGCTGATGCTGAGTTGAGGCGTGCTATTCTGACTGAAGGTCATAGTAGTCCTTTTGCTATGCACCCTGGTAGTACTAAGATGTACCGTGATCTTCGTGATGAGTACTATTGGGTGGGTTTGAAGAAGGATGTTGCGGAGTTTGTTAGCAAGTGTTTGGTGTGTCAGCGAGTTAAGGCTGAACATCAGTTTCCTTCAGGGTTGTTGCAACCGTTGAAAATCCCTGAATGGAAGTGGGAGAGGGTTACCATGGATTTTGTATCTGGTTTACCTTTGTCTCCATCGAAGAAGAATTCGGTCTGGGTGATTGTGGATCGCCTGACGAAGTGTGCGCATTTCTTGCCTGTGCATACTACGTTTTCTTTGGATAGGTTGGCAGAGCTGTACATTGCTGAGATTGTGCGGCTGCATGGTGTGCCTAAGTCGATTGTGTCAGATAGGGATCCGAGGTTCACATCACCGTTCTGGCAGTGTTTGCATCAAGCTCTGGGTACAAGGTTGCATTTCAGTACATCCTATCATCCTCAGTCGGATGGTCAGTCTGAGCGAGTTATCCAGATTTTGGAGGATATGTTGAGGTGCTGCGTGATTGAGTTCCAAGGTTCTTGGGAGAAGCATCTGCCTTTGGTTGAGTTTGCTTATAACAACAGTTATCAGGCAAGTATACAGATGGCACCTTATGAGGCTTTGTACGGGAGGAAGTGTAGGACTCCTCTTTGTTGGGCTGAGACTGGTCAAAAGTTGGTTTCAATGCCGGCTTTGTTAAAAGGGACCACAAAGAAGGTAAAGCTCATTTGTGAGCGGTTGAAGGCTGCTTCTGATCGGCAGAAGTCTTACGCGGATTTGAAGCGTAAGGAGATAGAGTATGCGGTGGGTGACCGTGTGTTCTTGAAGGTTTCGCCTTGGAAGAAGGTGATGCGGTTTGGCCGAAAGGGTAAGTTGAGCCCTAGGTACATTGGACCATATGAGGTGGTTGAGCGTGTGGGTCCTGTTGCATATCGGTTGAGGTTACCTCAGGAGTTGGAGAAGATTCATGATGTGTTCCATGTCTCTATGCTCCGGAGGTATAGATCTGATCCTTCGCATGTGATGCTTGTGGAGGAAGTGGTTTTGAATCCGGATTTGACCTATGATGAGGAACCGGTGAAGGTTCTGGATTCGGATAGCAAGGTTCTTCGTGGCAAGACCATTGAGTTGGTGAAGGTGCTGTAGAAGCATCGCGGTGTTGAGGAAGCCACGTGGGAGCGGAAGGAAGACATGCTGAAGCAGTTTCCTTATCTCTTTCCTTCAGGTAAATTTCGAGGACGAAATTTCTTAAGGGGGGGAGAGTTGTAACGCCCCGGTTTTGGGCTTAGAAGTTTTGGGCGTTGACCGGTTTGGTCAAAGTGCTGTTCGAATCTAAAGAGGTGAAATTAGGAAAGCCTAGTTCGGGTTGCATTAAAAATATGGAAAAATGTTCTAAAATCATCTTTTAATATAATTAAGTGAACTGTGAAATCAATTAAAAAAATGGGTTTTGGAAGAGTGACATTTTGGCTAGTGACCAAAATGTAATTTTTGAAAGTTTTGTGACTGTTTTATAAAGAGTTGAAACTTTGAATCTTTAAGGAGCTATTATTCCAAAAGTAGTTTCTCCAGATTTTTCTAAGATATTTTGAGATTTATTCTGATTTTAAAACATATCAAAAGTGGAGGGAAAGGCCATTTGGCTATTTTCTTAACTAACTTCTCTATTTTCTTTCTCTCATTTTCTCTCAATCCAAACACTTGTTTTCCAGAGAGTTGTTTCTGATTTTCTCACCTAAAATCCTCCTTTCAATATTCTTTTGATTCCTAATCAACATATCTTCAAAACCTCATCATTTGCTAGTTGATTCAACAAGGTTTTTGATTCCAAAAAGTGGAGAAACACAAGTTTGGAGGTAAGAACGTCCTTCTCCTCTAAACTATCAGTTCTTTACTGAAATTCCCAAGTTCTCAACTCTTAATTGAAGTTTTATTAAAGGATTTTAAGTGGTGAAATGGATCTTGGCTTATAATGCAAGATTTGGTGATTTTTGATGATTTTCGTTAGATATGATTAATCTGTGATTTGAGGTGTGTTTTTGATGTTAAATGAACTCTAAATTGATAAGGAAATGAGTTTTGATTAATGCAATCCCGGATAGGTTGTGTTTCCTAAGTTTAGCTTGTGATTCTTGGATGTTTTTGTGGTGATCTTGTGGATCTGATGTTGCTGGAGGTATAAGGATGTTTATAGGTTGTTTTTAGATGTTAAATGGTGTTAATGGATGTTAGGTTTTGCTGGTTTATGGCTGGGATTTGTTGAGAAGTGGTTTTGATGTCATTTCGGTTGTGTTTGGTGGCCGAAATTGGAGTGTGAATGAGAGCAGCGAGTTTGAGTGCTTTCATTGAAGCTTTTGATGCATGATGATGCATTAAATCTATGCTTTAATGTGTTTAATCAGGGGAGGCATCTTTGGATCCAAGAGTTGTTGATCCGGAGGTTTGTTTTGGTGCTTTGGCTTGAGGCGAAGTGGAATCGGTGAGTGAAATTGGGTTTTCGGCTTTGAAACCAATGTCTTGGGAGCTTAGTTTAAGTCTAAGCAACTTTGCTAAGCTCTAGTGTAAGTTTTCGGAAATTCTCTCTAGTGGTGGCCATGATTTTGTTGTGATGCAATGTGGTTATTTGCATGTTTTGATTACTGTTTTGAAAGCATGATTTAGCATGGTATTTGCTGTTTTGATAAGCCATATGTTAAAGGAAGCTCAAGGTAAGAGTTCCTTGTTTTTGAACATTGATTAAATGTGGTTTGATGCTTTTAAGTGCATGATGAATATGGCTTGGTTTAATGCTTTAAAACAGTGGATTAATTGATGAAAATGATGTATATTGGCAAGTGATGCTTTGAAAAGGTTGAGGTCACTAAGGTGGTTAAAAGTCCTTGAGTGAGCCTTGTTACTTAAGAACATCAAGGTGGTTAAAAGTCCTTGGATGATTCTTGTTACGGACACAAAGGTGTTTAAAAGTCCTTGTGTGGTCCTTTCTATGGTGTTTAAAAGTCCATAGGCCAAGGTGTTTAAAAGTCCTTGGGGTCAAGGTGTTTAAAAGTCCTTGAGGTGATCTAATTCATGGTGTTTAAAAGTCCATGGCCAAGGTGTTTAAAAGTCCTTGGGGTCCAAGGTGTTTAAAAGTCCTTGGGGTGAAAGTTGATGAACTTGTTTTCAAAGAAATGAATTGTATCACTTGTGGCCAATATGACATGTAATGAAATGAAGCATGAGATGCTTGTAAAAGTATGCTTTTGAGCATGTGTAAATGATGATTTGAAGCATGATTTATAAATGTTTTGTTAATGCATTATTGGATGGTTTTATTGAGCATTCCTCACTAAGCTTTTGCTTACGCTCTCTTCCGTTTTCTTAATACAATAATGCAGAACATTAGAGTACTTGAGGGCAGCAAGGAGGGCAAGCATCCAAGTGGAAACAAAGCTCTAAGTATGGAAGGTTTTCTAAGTACATTTTAGCTTTTGGTAATTTGGCAATGGGGGACCTATGTGTATGTTTTGGGAGATGTTTTGAACTCCCTAAGTATGTTGAATGTTGTTGAGAATGCTGGTTTTTGTGGTTGGCCTCTATATGCTTGAATTGGAAGTTTATGCTTGAATGGCTTACTTGTGTAGGAAGCATGCCTATAGATTTGGGGCTTTTCATATATGTGGATGTTTTGATGAATTGTTGATGCAAGTATGTCTCATATATGTTGAATTGCATGTTGGCAAAGTTTGGTGGCATTTGGAGCATGATTGGTTGGTCAATTGCACGTTTAAGTATGCATTTTTGGGCAATCTGTGCAGGGTGTTTCGGAACAGCACCTACCGTTTCGGAACGGGTGCCTTATTTGTGCCCAGGCGTCCGAAACGGGAGGGGTCGTTCCGAAACGGAAAGGCTACTGCCAGACCCCCGTTTCGGTACGCGTTGCGGAACGGCCCCGAGTTTCGAAACGGGCTATGCCTGTTTCGGAACGGGTGACCGTTGGGGGCTGACATTGGCAGTTATATGTTTTGGAATGTTTGCGTTTTGGTCCTGAAACTTGTTTGTGCAATTGTATGAGTTTGGGAAGTCCTTTTGAGCTGAAATTTTACAGAGAAGCATGAAATATGATTAATTTCAAGTTGGTAACTTTAATTTGGGTTAAGTCCTTATAATTATCAGAATTTACAATTTGGTCCCTAAAGTTGTATTTTGTTAAATTGAGTCCCTGTTTGATCTCTGATGTTTATGATCTTTGAGTATGCTGTTGTATGATCATATCTAAGGATTAATTTACATCTAGACAAGTTTTAAAAGAAAAAAAAAGGGTCGTTAATCAAGGTTGACTTTCGGGTTGACTTTGGTTTTCCCCGTGTGACTTTCTTAATTCGGGTCAACCGTCTAGGCCGGGTTAAGGGGGTTACAAAATCCTTGTGCCAATTGCCTATCTTTCTATTCCCACAAAATCACCCAATTATCCAACTTCTCCACACTTAGCGAGCAAGAACGGTTGAAGGAATCGAGCACCATAAATCCCAACAACATGCCTTAGAGTCTAGAGCTCATTTGATTTAAGTACTATGTGTACTCTCTATTTTGGTGTTGTTGACACCTATTGACCTTGATGCATTTGTGCATCCTCTGAATTGTTGCTTTGTGCATCCTCTGAATTGTTGCTTTGTGCATCCTTTGATTTGACACTTTGTACGTATTGAGACTTGATTACCTAGTCCTACTATCTACCAAGGTAAAACAAATTAACAAGATTGAAATAAGACATGTCATATGAATAATGAGTGAGCATCTTGATACTCGTTATAGAACTGCTAGTAAAATGAAATCATACGAATTGAAATGATGTAAATGCTAACTTGATTAGCTCAATGTTTGAAAGATAAGCTACATTAAAAATGATCCCATTCGAATGAGAGATTGATGATCCTTGTACTCATTTATCTGATTCTTGGTAAACCTTACTTGTTTGATCATCTAGCCTTTGTAATTGGTTACTTGTTTTATGTGTTCTTTGTGAGTCTTGAAATGAATTCTGGATTTTTTGAGCTTATGTATTCTTTGCTTGGTTAGTATGGTATAAGACCTTGAATGTAATTGCTTGAACTTGTTAAGTTTGAACGATTCGAATAGATCATGGAGAATGATCTAAAACATGCTAAAAATGGATTGAGACTTAACTAGATAGAACTTGAAATTGCTACTTGCTTAGCGTACTTGATTGTTTGATTTGATTGAATTGCTTGATTTGCTTGGCTTGTTGAAATTGCTCGGTCCTTAAAAATGATATAGTTCGTGTTGAAACTAAGATCATGTTTATAAGTATGCCTAAATTTGAATAGAAATAGGAGTCTAAATAATTGGATTTAATCTAAAGAAAATAGATATAGAATAATGTTATATAAGATAAGCCACCTTGAAGTCAATCGAATAAGACTAGAGTTTAAGCTGTTCATTAATTCGATATGAAATGATCTATATTTAGTTAAAGGGGCTTAACTTGTTAAATCAATGGATTAAAATGAACCATAATTGGACATAACAACTTGATTGTTGGGCCTTGTGATTAATTGTTATATAATAAATTTGGATTAATGAATGACATTTATGCTTAATGTGTTTAATGGTAAACTTGTTAATCAACTTGATAATGGCAACGAATTATGTGGTAAACTTGTTAACCAACCTTGATAATGGAAACAGATGGGTAAATTAGACTGACTATATTAGTAGGAATATGTGTATATGATGAACATTAATGTTAGAAGTATGGTCTAAGTGAATAATGACACTAAAATCAAGTATAGTGAAATCTACCTAGAAAGTTCTGTTCTGGGCAGCAACTTTGAAAAATCACAATAAATTGCGTAGGTCGAATTAAGGGTTGGAATTTATATAGAATGAACATTAGCAAGTCTATTTTCATTAGAAGATAATAGAATTGAATTCCATTTTGTGAGCTAAAATATGGAAATGGAAACCTCCGGGCAGTGCAAACTGTCCAAAAATGTAATTTCCTTACCTTTGAATTAGAAATTGTATTAATTGGAATAGAATTAAAATGAAAGGTCTAAATGGTTGTAAGGAGGGTTAAATAAGCTTTCTAACGATATAAATGGTTCAGAATTCCTATGTAGGGAATAAAAATTATAAGTGTTTAAGCGATCAATGCTCATACTGGCTGGTACCAATTGTATTGATGTTCTAGACAGTTTTGTAAATTGTTTTGGAAACAGTTTGGGACAGTAGTTACTGCCATATTTTAAATGAATAGAAGGATAAACAATTGAAATCATATAGGTTAATCTATAAAAATGAATATGATGTCAGATTTATGTATGTTAAGTACTAGTAATGTTAC
Organism: Hibiscus trionum; assembly: GCA_030270665.1. NCBI lineage: Eukaryota > Viridiplantae > Streptophyta > Magnoliopsida > Malvales > Malvaceae > Hibiscus > Hibiscus trionum. The sequence continues at coordinate 40,879,164 of BSYR01000001.1, read as the reverse complement.
CATGATTGAATGATTAAGTGAATGTAATTAGTGTGGTGAATTTTAGCATGGATTACTACATAACTTAAGAACTTGAATGAAACCTAGGAGATTAAATGTAACTAAGTGATCAATTGGACAATTATGTTGTATATAACTTGATTGAGTTGAGTACATTGGTTCTTACTTTTTAATTAACCCATCGAATGAATTGAAGAACCATATTGGAAAATCATGCTTAGATGATCATTTTAGGTAATCAAGACTAGAAGTTTAATGAGAATGAGTCTTGCTTGTATATATGCTATTTTTGAATGTTTTCTTGTCTTGGAAGTAAATCACTCGAAAGACCTTGGAGTCCTAATTGGACAAACTAATTCGACTTATGTGGGCAATATGAGTCCTTGTAATGGACCTTGAATCTTAAACATTGAATTTACTTGATTTATGTCTAATTCCTTGTGGTATCTAGCTTGTTTTAATTATAGTACTTGAGCCTTGATTTGATTGGGAATTTGAATAGGCTTAGTAACTAGATAGGTTGGGTTACTTGGATGACTTGACGTTGTTAAGCAATGATCAAACATGACACTTGAAACTTGATTAAAACTGATAGATTCTAGATACTACCTCACTAAGTACCTCAAAAGTACTTATCACTCTTGTTTGCATTCTTCCCAGACCTCAGGTTAAAGCTATCCCGACCAATACCTTGACCCCGAAGCTATCTTTCTTGGACCTGAAGCATGATAAGCAAGACTTGAAGTACAATTGTATGTTTATTTGAATCCTCCTAGTTGGTGGCACATAGCTTGACATGCATTTGAATTAGTTAGAGAACATGTATGTATAAACTTGGTCAAGTATTGTAATGACCTTTGTGGCATATGATGTATATGAATAATGATCTTTCTAAATACTATATCTTTGTCTTGCAAATGAATGGACTAGAATTATATAAATAAGTGCGTTAAGTTATGGATCTAGCGATCATTGTAATTGTATCTAATGGATGATTAAACTTGAATTTTGTCTAAGCCTAGTAAGTAATGATACATAGATAACTTGATTCTAGCTGATGAATGAGTCAAAAGGCTTTAGGTAATAAATGAATAGTTAAATGAATCTTAAATGTTGCAACGAGTTGAATTGATAACTTGCTAGCTAATTAACTTATCCAATAAGGATAAGTTAATTAGAAATTTTTTTAATTGGCTCAAAAATTTCTTGTTTCTTCGTTCTGTTTCCTCGTCGTAATGCTCCCCGCTCCTAACCCGGGCAAGTGGTGTTACAGATTCAATCTCAATTGTACATGTGTGGTACAAATTTTGAAATACAAGTTTCTTTAAAACTTGATAATACACTGTCCACCAAAAATTGTTCCTTTAAATAGGAATATATTTAGCTCTTCCGGAGCTTTCAATGGAAATTATCTTTTGGTAGCAATATATAGCTCTTCTAGAGCTTTCAACTGACTTTTGGCTACCAGAACTTATATCCACATTGACTTATTTCAAATGCCAATTGATAACATATGTTATTTATAATTCCTGAATGATTATTTTGCGAACTCATATTGCTCTCTTAAAATTTCCACTTCTAGAGGTGACAATATCATTACCATTAGCGACAATTACTACAATATTCACAATACTGTACTTTTCAAAATGTGCTTTCTCTCAAGAACTTATTGCTCTTCCGGAGCATCAATATTTTTAGTACTTTGAGACATAGTACTCACATTATCCTTTGCATTAAATGGGAAAATATATCTTATGGTTCTGCTAAGCATAAATTGTCACCACAAATTATATTTGATAAGTAATCATGTGAAACAAAATAAATAAATATCATAATATATATACATACTAACAAAGAACAAAGATTTAATCCTCATACGCGGCATTGTTAAACCAGTTCACAAGGTCCTTTAAAAACCTCTTTTGAGACCAGTAGCCTCGCAGAACGGGATGTCTAGCCAATATATTTTGATTAAACCAATAGAATAGAGAACATATTAACTAATTAAAAAGCATACTTTAGGAATTAAATTAATATATAAAGCGTAAATAATTAATGTGTAAAGTAAATAAACATAAAGCAAAGTAAAGTAAAAGAAATAAGTAATTCTCTTCAAGGTTACGAGAATAATTAGAAGATGATTTATTCCTTCAAGGGTTGTAAGGAAATCAACAATGTCCAAATGAGTTGGACCAACAACGTCCAAATGAGTTGGACCAATATCATCTTCGTCATTTTCGCAAACAAAATTTCCTTTTATTTTCTTTCCTTTATCATCAATGATTGTTGATTTTTCAATGTACGACAAGTACAAGACCAATGATTTATAACATTGAATTGGTAATAAAAATAATTTTACTTTCTTAGAATGAATTTTATCACTCTTGTCATCCTTATAACCTCACTACAGGTGAGAAGAAGTATTCTTAAAATGACCATAATGTATATGTCCATGGTCTCGACCATGACCACAACTACTAAATGTGGCATTTATTCTTATCATTATAAAATTTCTCATTCACTTCAGAGAATGGAGTAAGCCAGTGGACCTTTAAAATCATTTTCATGATATTTTGTCTGAGGACAACATTATTTGCGTGTAAATAGAGTGTTTTTATTAACATATCCTCATCATTGATAATCTCATGGAATAAACATCATGCTTGCATTCAGGGAATGCTTCCCACAAAAATTCTTGTCAAATGAATTTTTGTAATCCGACCTTGGGAGAAGTCTATAGTCGAGTTTTTTGACGTAGAAGAAATATAGCTTTTAAGCAAAATCACCATAATTTATCGTACTAAAATAATAATTTAAAGAATAAAAATAAAATTAGAATTTACCGATATTAATTTTTCTCTCGAGAGGATAAAGACATAGCAAATAATCGAGACAACATCTCATAATCTCTTCATGCCATGTTTCTTTCCAAACCGTTTAAACACATGTAAAACTCAAAACACGATTAAAAACACAAAATCTTATTAGATAAATAAATCCAATATACAATATAATACATTAAATGATATAATAATAATAAAAAAATTTAACTCTTTTACTTATCAAAATCATAACATACTCTTAAAGTACTATTTTTGGATACATACTGTAATATATGAATTTTAAATTTATTATCATTACACCAATGCGGAAAATTTTCAATCAAACTACAAAACCAATGAGTTTTCAATAAGACTCCTTACATCTTTCATTTGTATTATGCTTTAATAAAAATTGAAAATTGTTGACTAATGATTAATGTAAAAAATAGTAAATAAACAATAAGATAAAAGTAAACTTTATGTTAGCTACACGCTGATGCCATAATTTCAATTAGCATAGTGTCGATTATAAGTTAGTATAACGAAAAGAATTCTTTGAAAATATCATCATCTCAGAAACATGTGCGTAGTCAACCACAACCACCAAAATTTTCTTTTAAAATATAAGCTTCGGTTGAAGAGACTCGTGTTGATAACGTGTTTTGAATAAAATAACGAAGAACAACGAACAAGAATAAAAGAACAAAAAGATGAAAGAAAGAGGGAGATTTGTATTATTCTCAAATATTGACTTGTGTACAATGCCTTTAATAAATCATCTATTTATAGGCATAAGAAGTACATAATACATTAAACTCTAATTAATGTAAATAATAATCCTAATGATAAAATAAGTCCTAATGATAAAATAAGTCAAATCTCCTTGATAAAGTCCTTATCATGATAGACATCCACATAACACATCCACATAGATAAATATTCATAACAATAATGACAATTTTAGTTCATAATATATATATACATATTTTATCAATTATTTCTTAATTCAAAATAATTCATAAACCCAAAATTCTCATCTTTTTTCGTGCAACACTTAGTGTCCGTTTGGTTCTTGAAAATGTTTTCTATTTTCATTTTCAAATACATTTTCTATTTTTATTTTTCTAAAAATAGAAAACATGTTTGGTTAATATAAATAAAAACTTGTTTTCAAAAATGAAAACAGTGAAATTGTGTTTGGTACCTAATTTTTTAAAATAATATAAACAAGTATTAAATTAAAATATTATTATTAAAGTATTATTATAATAAATAAATATAATTAATCAGATTAAAATTTTAAACTCAATAAAAATAATATTTATTATTTATAAAGAACAATATAAAATGTGTTACACTAAAAATAATTATTACCAATTCCTAATGACTACTTTTTTATTTTCAATTATGCCTATAATTAATCCATAATGATGTAGCAATTTTGTCTCTAACTTGAGCCATTTCAGCAATTTTTGATAAATCAAATATGATATGCTCCTCATTTGAGCCAGAAGAAGTTGTTTTTGTGTCATCAAATTCTTGTTCATTTTCTCTTTCACCCTCTTCAAATTATTCATCATTTTCAGCTTCCAATCTAATAAAATTATGCACATTACAACACGTTTTCGGTATGTGTCGTTGTTTTCTAAGAGGACATTTGGGCATGTAACACCCGTGTTTTGGGGTTAGGGGTTAGACGTGTAAGTTGGTTCGAGTCAGTAAAATTGATTTTCTAATTAAATTGACCTTAGTTTTGATTTAATTAAAGTTTAAAATAAAAAGGGTAGCGTTTTTGTAAATAAGTGGAAAAAGGGATGACAACCTTTTTGAAATAAAAAAGGAACAAAAAAAATAAACCCATCATCTTCCCCTTTTCCCCTTTTCAACGTGAAACCAAGCCAAACCCTCCCTAAACCCCAAGTTTACTATTCCATTCAATCTCTCCATTGATTCAAGGGCATTTTCAAAGGTAAACCTATTTCTCAACTCTCCTCATCATCCCGTCATTTACATAGCCTTAGATTTCAAAACTATCATCTTTTTGGAATCTCAAGTTTAAGGAAAGTTTGAAATTTTAATGGGTTTTACATTTGATTTTGATTTGTTGAGTTGGGTTTTGGTTTAATCCCATCTAAATACACTTAATATCTTGAAATGGTAGGATTTGGGTGAAAACTCAAAGTGGGTCTTTGGGGCAATTTTTAAAGTGTCTAAACTTGAGTTTTTGAGGTGTTTTTGTGTTGGGTTGAAGGACTGATGGTATAGGGTTGTTAGGGAAGTGTTTTGGGACCTTTTAGATGTCATTTGGGTGTTAGAAATCATAGTTTTCTGCTAGGCTTTTGGGGAGCTCGAAAATAGAAGTTTTGTGATTATTTGAGTTTGAAATTGATGAAGTTTGGCTTGTGTTTATGGGTTGGAGTTTATGACTGAATTTAGCATTGAATTGGTGAGTAATGATTGTATTTTGATTGGTTAGAAGCAAGAGGAAACATCGGGGAAGGATCGGGACCGAATCCGGGAATTGAGGAGGCTTGACTTGCTTGCTTGGTTTGCTAAGGAAGGGTGGTGAGTAAAACTTTAAATTTGTTTTAAAGTTGGTTCAAGTGTGTGTAGTGGAGGTATTGGAATGTGTTTGGTAGACCATTCCAAGGTAGAAGTCAAATTGGTAGTTTGGCTTCTTGTTTGTTAATGAGTTTTGATTTCCTCTGCCTATCTTGATCTTGCAAAGTATGAATTGGCTTTGTATGTGTATACATTGTTGTGTATGATGATGGTTGAATGATATGAATGATGATTAATGTGATGTGGTTTAAAGAGATTGGCACTAGTTAACTTACCGGGTGTAAATGATCGATCATTAGGATTAGTGTGCACACGTTTGAGTCAAAACGCGCGTGGCCTTGATGGCGTTGAGTCATCAAGGAGGAGTACGGTGATGTAATATTCCACAGGAAATTTATTTATTTATATGTGATGATGAGTGGAATCCCATCCGTAGGGCATGTGGTGATGAGTGGAATTCCACCCATGCAAGGTCCGGTGATGAGTGTAATCCCACCGAGGTAATGTTGTTGTCGAGAGTAAATCCGCACATCCGAGTAAACTAATAGTGGCCAATGTACTTACTCTTATGATTATGATGTTGTGATATTTGATTTATGTCATTGAGCTTAATATGATGTAAGATGCCATATTTATGACTCTTGAAAGACTAGCTAGGTTGCCTTGTGAATGCCTATATACGTTGTGTGTGGTGTTAAGGATTGCATGCATGAACCCTGCATTGTTGTTGTTTTTGATTTTAGAGCATCCTTACTAAGCTTCTAGCTTACGCTCTCATTTTCAACAATGCAAATCATTAGCGTGGTGTTAGCAAGGAGCAAGGCAAAGGGGCTTTCCAAGCTTGTTGTTGCTCAAGTATGGCTTAGTAAATAAAGTAGTAGTTAAGCAATGAGGCTACTATATGTTTTGTATGAGCGTTGTATGACTCATAGATGTTGGCCATGTTTATGCTTTGCTTGGATTCGTGAACCATGTTAAGCCTTGTTGAATGTTCGTTTGAGATGCTATGTCTTTGAATGTTTTAAGTTACTTTTGGTTGGCATGTAAACTCTATGTGTGGAGACATGTGCCTTATGGGCTTTTATATTTAAGTGTGCCTTGAATGATCCTTGAAATGGTTGTCTTATCTTATGTCTTGTGATAATTATGAATGTTTGCAATAGGGAGCATGCCTCTAGAGTGTAATTGTTTGTAAAGTATGTTTCTTGGAGTTGTTGAGGGCATTTGGGATCATTTGGAGTTGCCTAAACCTGATTTTAGAAAATTGCAGATAGTAAGTGTTTCGAAACGGTTTGAGCTGTTTCAAAACGGGTGTGGTTCCAGGCCCCCCGTATCGAAACCCGTTTCGGTACGGTTTGGCTAATGTGAGCCCATGTTTCGAAACAAGTATCGAAACGTTTTTGCTACTGTCCATGCCTGTTTCGAAACGTCAAGGCAAAATCGTGACCCTGTTCCGAAACGGGGTGGAGGCGTTTCGGTACGGGTGACTTGGTTTTTACCTGGAGCCCGTGTTTCGAAATGGGTAGCACCTGTTTCGAAACACAGGCCTGAAAGTGGGCTTTTGGGCATCTCTAAAGGGTCTCAATGTTTGGGTTAGGCCCGATTTTGCTGTAGGGCTTCTCGGGAGTCTTGTTTCCGCTGTAGAGATCACTTAAGAAACAATTATGCCTCTAGTTAAGATATAATTTAAATGAAAAAAATTAGGGTCACTAACCGAGGGGGAACCTTTAAGGGTTTCGCTTCGGTTTTCCCCATATAGCCTACTCGGACCAGTCATCCGGCCAGACCGGGACGAGGGGGTTACATTTGTTGGTATCAGAGCCTGAGGTTACCGAGACCTCGGGCAGGTAAGTGAGGTAAGTTGAAGTGTTAAGTAATTGTGTTGCTTCAGTGTATGCTTTGCCATGAATTCTTGTTGTTAAATTGTTCGTATGGTGTTTGGAAGCATGATCGTTGCGTTTGGTGTAATGTCTAGGCCCATTGCTACTATTACTTAATTTAAAAAGGTTTTGTAAAGGAAAGTACTTGAGCACATTTGGACCCTTGCCTTTGCTAACTTAATCCTTATATGTTTTGTTTGTTGTAGTTATTATATTGATAACTGTATCATGAGACCACGTGGGAGGCCTAGGATGGTTCAACCGGAACCACGGGCACAAGCTCCAGGGATTGAGCAGATTGGTGGGGCACAGGCTCCTCAACCTCCTCCACCTCCTCCTCATCAAGAGGGAGGTGAGGCGGGAGCCGAGGGTGTTGGACCTCAAGAATGCCAAGGACCAGCCGGAATTGACTTAGCTCCCTTAGTTCAGGCGATAGCCGGGGCTTTCCAGGCTGCAGTGGCTGGGGGTCAGGCAGCAGTACAACCCCAGGAAGAGGGTACTGGTTTGCCTTTGGAGAGACTCCGCAGTTTGGGAGGTGAAGAGTTCAGGGGGTCGACACCGGAGAGGTCTGAGATGTGGTTAGAGAAGACCGTCCGTATCTTGTCTCAGATGGGATGTACCGGGGGACGCAAGTTAGGGTGTGTTGAGTCTTTGCTTCAGGGTGATGCCTACACTTGGTGGGTCACCATCATTACGAGCATGGAAGAGGCTGAGATCACTTGGGAGTTCTTTGAGTCAGCATTCCGTAAGAAATATCTGGGTCCTCGGTATCTCGATGAGAAGAAGAGGGAATTTATGGCTTTGCTTCAGGGGAGTATGACTGTGACAGACTATGAGATTCGATTTGCTAGGCTGAGTCAGTATGCATCTGAGCTTGTTCCTACTGAGGTGGAACGTTGTAACCGTTTCCGTTATGGTCTGAATGAAGAAATCAAGAGGTACACTCTAGCTTCGGACTACACTGATTTTGATGTCTTGGTCGCTAGGGCCAAGGACTTGGAGCACAGTTTGGGCTTGACTAAGCGATCTGGTGGTTCTAGTTCTGGTAAGAGATCTAGTGATTTTGATAGAGGTGATGCCAAGAGGCATCGGGATAACCGGCATCACTATGACCATAGACGTGGTGGAGGTAACCACGGTAGGGGCAAACAGGGCCAGAGGGCTGGTGGGAAGTTGCCCACGTGTACTACTTGCGGTAGGAACCACACTGGTGAGTGTTGGGGAAATTTCCACTCGTGTTGGAGTTGTGGAGCTAGGGACCATATTAGGCGTGACTGTCCACATCAGGTGGGGCAGGCACCAGTTCAGGCTCCTGCTAGAGCTAATGATTTTCAGAGAGGCCGCGGGCACCGTAGAGGTAACTTCCAGCCGAGAAATGATTGCCAGAGGAACATAGCACATGTAGTCGCAGTCCAGCCAGAGGGCGGAGGTCAGGCCAGAGTTTACGCTCAGCGTGGGGATCAGCATGACACAGATGTGATCGCAGGTAACTTCTCGATACAGTCTTTGGGTTTGCTTTCTTTGATTGACTCCGGGTCTACACATTCTTATATTCCGAGTGAGCATGCAAAGTCGTTGAATTTGCCTTGTGAAATGTTAGAGGTAGGGGTTAGTGTTACTAGTTCCTTTGGGGACACGGTAGTAGTTAGAAAGATGCACAAAAGGTGTCCGTTGATGGTTCAGGGACATGTGTTTCCAGTAGATATGATGGAACTACCATTTTATGGCTTTGATATAATTCTGGGTATGGACTGGCTCACTGAGCATAGAGCTAGGATAGACTTTGAAACTAAGAGGATTTCTTTGAGGCTCACATATGATTATGAGATAGTAGTGGTGGGTGAGAACGTGAAGTTCTTGTCCAATGTAGTTTCAGTTTTAGAGGCTAAGAAATTGGTTGAGTTGGGTTGCGAAGCATATTTGGCCTATGTGATGAATCCGAACATGAGTAAGGTCAGACCTCAAGACATCCGGACAATGTGTGACTTTCCTAGTGTGTTTCCGGAAGAGTTGCCGGGTTTACCACCTGATAGAGAGGTAGAGTTTACTATAGAGACTTATTCTGATTCAGCTCTTGTTTCGATTGCTCCGTATTGCATGGCACCGAAAGAACTGAAAGAGTTGAAGACTCAGTTGCAAGAGTTGACCAATAGAGGCTTCATTCGACCTAGTTCTTCACCTTGGGGCGCTCCAGTTTTGTTTGTAAAGAAGAAAGATGGAAGCATGAGAATGTGTATAGACTACAGACAGTTGAATCAGTTAACAATGAAGAACAAGTATCCTTTGCCGAGAATTGATGATTTGTTTGATCAGTTGAGGGGAGCATCAGTCTTTTCGAAGATTGACTTGAGATCCGGTTACTACCAGCTAAAGGTAAGAGAGGTTGATGTACCGAAGACGGACTTTAGAACTAGATATGGTCACTATGAGTATTTAGTCATGCCTTTTGGGTTGACTAACGCACCGGCTGCTTTCATGGATATGATGAATAGGATCTTTCATCAGTACCTAGATCGGTTTGTAGTTGTTTTTATAGATGACATCTTGGTGTATTCGCGTACCGAGGAAGACCATGACCGACACTTGTGATTAGTTTTGAAGACTTTTTTAGAAAATCAGTTGTATGTGAAGTTGAGCAAGTGTGAGTTCTGGCTCCGAGAGGTAGTTTTCCTAGGGCATGTGGTGTCAGCCGATGGGATTAGAGTTAACCAAAGAAGATAGAGGCCATCGTTGAGTGGAAGCAACCGAAGTCAGTAACAGAGGTACGTAGCTTTCTAGGCTTAGCTGGATACTATAGAAGATTTGTAGAAGGTTTCTCAAAGTTAGCCGCTCCATTGACACAATTACTTCAGAAGAGTGTTCAGTTTGAGTGGTCAGATGCAAGACAGAGAGCCTTTGAGAAGTTGAAAGAAGCTTTGACCCAAGCACCGATCTTGATTCAGCCAGAGTCTGGGAAAGACTATGTAGTTTACAGTGATGCTTCCTATGTAGGCCTAGGTTGTGTTCTCATGCAAGACAAGAGAGTAGTGTCTTATGCCTCAAGACAGTTGAAGACTCACGAGCGTAACTATCCGACCCATGACATAGAGTTAGCTGCAGTTGTGTTTGCTCTGAAGATTTGGAGATATTATTTGTACGGTGAGAAATGCACAGTGTACACGGATCACAAGAGTTTGAAGTACATCATGAATCAACGAGATTTGAATCTCAGATAGCGTAGGTGGTTAGAGTTGCTAAAGGACTATGATCTCACGATTGAGTATCATCCGGGTATGACCAATTAGTGGCCGCTGCTTTGAGTAGAAAGGTAGCTGTAGATTTGAGAGCCATGTTTGCTAGATTGAGCTTGTCCGGAGATGGTGGCTTGGTAGCTGAGCTTCAGGTTAGACCTACTCTAGGTCAGTTGATTAGGGAGAAACATCTCATAGATAGATCTTTGGCACCTCACGTGCAAGATGTGGCCGAGGGTAGACCTTCAGACTACAGTTTCAGTACCGATGGGGTCTTGTGTTTCAAGAATAGGATAGTTGTGCCAGAAGACAGTGACTTGAGACGTACGATCTTGACTGAAGCACACAACAGTCCGTTTGCTATGCATCTTGGAAGTACGAAGATGTACCGCGATTTGAAGAATGAGTACTTTTGGGTTGGTTTAAAGAGAGATGTGGCCGACTTCGTGAGCAAGTGTATGGTGTGTCAAAGAGTGAAGGTGGAACATCAGGTTCTCTCAGGTTTGTTGCAACCGTTGAGGATTCCGGAATTGAAATGGGAGAATATTACCATGGATTTTATTTCGAGCTTGCCTTTGACTCCTACGAAGAAGAACTCAGTTTGGGTTATAGTAGATCGTTTCACGAAGTGTGCTCACTTCTTGGCAGTCAATACGACCTATACTTTAGATAGTTTGGCCGATCTGTACATTGGTGAGATTGTTAGACTGCATGGTGTGCCGAAGTCTATTGTGTCCGATAGAGATCCGAGGTTTACAGCTCGATTTTGGGAGTGTCTACATACAACTTTGGGTACCCGTTTGAATTTCAGCATGTCTTATCATCCTCAGTCAGATGGTCAGTTAGAGAGAGTTATACAGATCTTGGAGGATATGTTGCGTTGTTGCATCATTGATTTTCAGGGTACGTGGGAGAAGCACTTGCCTCTAGCAGAGTTTGCTTACAATAATAGTTTTCAGTCGAGCATTCAGATGGCTCCGTATGAGGCCTTGTATGGTAGGAAGTGTAGAACTCCACTTTGTTGGGCCGAAGTGGGACAGAAGTTGTTACCTATGCCGGATTTGCTCAAGGGGACAACTGACAAGGTGAAATTGATTTGCGATCGATTGAAGGCTGCTTCGGATAGGCAGAAGTCCTATGCCGACTTGAAGAGGAAGGAAGTTGAGTTCTCAGTGGGTGAGAAGGTATTCTTGAAAGTGTCTCCGTGGAAGAAATTAATGAGATTTGGCCGAAAGGGGAAGTTGAGTCCGAGGTACATAGGACCGTATGAGATTGTGAAGAGGGTTGGACCAGTTGCTTATCAGTTGTGTTTGCCATCCGAGCTAGAAAGGATACATGATGTGTTTCATGTTTCGATGCTCCGTAAGTATAGGTCCAATCCATCACATGTTATGCATGTAGAAGAGATTGAATTGAATCTGGATTTGACTTATGAGGAAGAACCAGTTGAGATCCTAGCTTCTGACAGTAAGGTGTTGCGGGGTAGATCGATTGAGTTAGTGAAAGTGCGGTGGCAACGTCGAGGGGTGGACGAGGCCACTTGGGAGAGGAAGGAGGATATGGAAAGGCAGTTTTCGTATCTCTTTCAGTCAGGTAATTTCGGGGACGAAATTCCTTAAGTGGGAGAGAGTTGTAACACCCGTGTTTTGGGGTTAGGAGTTAGACGCGTGAGTTGGTTCGAGTCGGTAAAATCGATTTTCTAATTAAATTGACCTTAGTTTTGATTTAATTAATGTTTAAAATAAAAAGGGTGACGTTTTTGTAAATAAGTGGAAAAAGGGATGACAACCTTTTTGAAATCAAAAAGGAACAAAAATAAACCCATCATCTTCCCCTCTTCCCCTTTTCAACGTGAAACCAAGCCAAACCCTCCCTAAACCCCAAGTTTACTATTCCATTCAATCTCTCCTTTGATTCAAGGGCATTTTCAAAGGTAAACCTATTTCTCAACTCTCCTCATCATCCCCGTCATTTACATAGCCTTAGATTTAAAAACTATCATCTTTTTGGAATCTCAAGTTTAAGGAAAGTTTGAAATTTTAATGGGTTTTACATTTGATTTTGATTTGTTGAGTTGGGTTTTGGTTTAATCCCATCTAAATGCACTTAATATCTTGAAATGGTAGGATTTGGGTGAAAACCCGAAGTGGGTCTTTGGGGCAATTTTTAAAGTGTCTAAACTTGAGTTTTTGAGGTGTTTTTGTGTTGGGTTGAAGGGCTGATGGTATAGGGTTGTTAGGGAAGTATTTTGGGACCTTTTAGATGTCATTTGGGTGTTAGAAATCATAGTTTTCTGCTGGGCTTTTGGGGAGCTCGAAAATAGAAGTTTTGTGATTAGTTGAGTTTGAAATTGATGAAGTTTGGCTTGTGTTTATGGGTTGGAGTTTGTGACTGAATTTAGCATTGAATTGGTGTGTAATGATTGTATTTTGATTGGTTAGAAGCAAGAGGAAACATCGGGGAAGGATCAGGACCGAATCCGGGAATTGAGGAGGCTTGACTTGCTTGCTTGGTTTGCTAAGGAAGGGTGGTGAGTAAAACTTTAAATTTGTTTTAAAGTTGGTTCAAGTGTGTGTAGTGGAGGTATTGGAATGTGTTTGGTAGACCATTCCAAGGTAGAAGTCAAATTGGTAGTTTGGCTTCTTGTTTGTTAATGAGTTTTGATTTCCTATGCTTATCTTGATCTTGCAAAGTATGAATTGGCTTTGTATGTGTATACATTGTTGTGTATGATGATGGTTGAATGATATGAATGATGATTAATGTGATGTGGTTTAAAGAGATTGGCACTAGTTAACTTACCGGGTGTAAATGATTGATCATTAGGATTAGTGTGCACACGTTTGAGTCAAAACGCGCGTGGCCTTGATGGCGTTGAGTCATCAAGGAGGAGTACGGTGATGTAATATTCCACAGGAAATTTATTTATATAATACGTGATGATGAGTGGAATCCCATCCGTAGGGCATGTGGTGATGAGTGGAATCCCACCCATGCAAGGTCCGGTGATGAGTGTAATCCCACCGAGGTAATGTTGTTGTCGAGAGTAATTCCGCACATCCGAGTAAACTAATAGTGGCCAATGTACTTACTCTTATGATTATGATGTTGTGCTATTTGATTTATGTCGTTGAGCTTAATATGATGTAAGATGCCATATTTATGACTCTTGAAAGACTAGCTAGGTTGCCTTGTTGATGCCTATGTACGTTGTGTGTGGTGTTAAGGATTGCATGCTTGAACCCTACATTGTTGTTGTTTTTGATTTTAGAGCATCCTCACTAAGCTTCTAGCTTACGCTCTCATTTTCAACAATGCAAATCATTAGCGTGGTGTTAGCAAGGAGCAAGGCAAATGGGCTTTACAAGCTTGTTGTTGCTCAAGTATGGCTTAGTAAATAAAGTAGTAGTTAAGCAATGGGGCTATTATATGTTTTGTATGAGCGTTGTATGACTCATAGATGTTGGCCATGTTTATGCTTTGCTTGGATTCGTGAACCATGTTAAGCCTTGTTGAATGTTCGTTTGAGATGCTATGTCTTTGAATGTTTTAAGTTACTTTTGGTTGGCATGTAAACTCTATGTGTGGAGACATGTTGTAACGCCCCGGTTTTGGGCTTAGGAGTTTTGGGATCCGGACCGGTTCGGTCGGATCGCGGTTCGAATATATAAGAGTGAATTTAGGAAAACCTAGTTCGGGTTGCATTAAAAATATGGAAAAATGTCTTAAAATCCTCTTTTATTATATATAAGAGTTTGGTGAAATCAATTTTACAAAATGAAGTTTGGAAGTGTGACATTTTGGTTAGTGACCAAAATGTAAATTTCGAAAACTGTGAGACTGTTTTAAAAAGGATTGAAACTTTGAATCTTTAAGGAGCTATTTACCCAATGGGAGTTTCTCCAGATTTTTCTAAGATATTAAATGATTAATTAAAGGTTTTTAAATAAAACTAAAAAGGAGGGAAGATATTTTGGCATTTCCAACTAACTTCCTAAAATTTCATTTCCATTTTCTCTCATCTTTTCTCTCAAACCAAACACTTTTCTCCATAGCTTTTCCTTCTGATTTTGATGTCCAAACATGAGATTATAATCCTCTTTTGATCTCTAATCATCTCTTCAACAAAACCTCACCATTTGCTAATTGGATTTTCAAGATTTTGGTTCTAAAAAGGGAGAAACTCAAGTTTGGAGGTAAGAACGTCCTTCTCCTCTGAACTCTCAGTTCTTTACTGAAATTCCTAAGTTCTCAATCCTTGATTTATGTTTTATAAAAGGTTTTATAGATGTATTCTTGATTTTGGCTTTTAAATGCAAGATTTGATTGGTTTTGATGAAATTTCGTATGATCTGATTGGGCAGTGTTTTGAGGTGTCAATTTGATGTTAAATGAATGTTAAATTGATGTGAAATTGAGGTTTAATTAATGCAATCCCGGATAGGTTGAATTTCCTAAGTTTAGCTTGTGTTCTTGGTTGTTTTTGGAGTGATCTTGATGATCTGTTATAGCTGGAGGTATAAGGGTTTGATTAGATCCTTTTTGGATGTTAATTGATGTTTAAGGATGATTAGATTTGATGGATCTTGGCTGGGTAGTGTTGTGGAGTTGTTTGGAGGCATTTTCGGTTGTGTTTGGTAGCCGAAAATGGAGTGTGGATGAGAGCAGCGGGTTTAGGTGCTTTCATTGAGGATATTAATGCATGATGATGCATTAATCTACTGTTTTGATGTGTTTAAAACAGGGGAGTCGTCTTTGGATCCTATTGATGGTGATCCGGAAGCTTGATTGGTGTTTCGGCAAGAGGCGAAACGGAATCGGTGAGTGGATTTTGGATTTCAGCTTTGAAACCAATGTTTTGAAGGTTTGGGAGCTTAGTTTAAGTCTAAGCAACTTAGCTAAGCTCAAGAGTAAGTTTTCGGAAAAACTCTCTTGATGATGAACCATGGATTGGTTGTATGCAATGTGGTTTGTTTGCATGTTTTAAATCCTGTTTTGAAAGCATATTTAGCATGTTTATTTGCTGGGATTGTAAGCCATGTGTTGAAGGATGCTCAAGGTAAGAGATCCTTGTTTTTGAACATTGTCTTAATGTGGTTTGATGCTTAAAGATGCATGATGTTTATGGCTTTGTTAAATGCTTTAAAACAGTGGAATATGGTGGTTAATGATGAATATTGGCAAGTGATGGTTAAGGTCACAAAGGTGGTTAAAAGTCCTTGTGTGAGCTTTGTTTATTTAAGAACAACATGGTGTTTAAAAGTCCATGGTTGGTTCTTGGTTAAGGTTCAAGGTGGTTAAAATTCCTTGTGTAAGCCTTGTTTATTAAAGAACAACATGGTGTTTAAAAGTCCATGGTTGGTTCTTGGTTAAGGTTCAAGGTGGTTAAAATTCCTTGTGTAAGCCTTGTTATTTAAGAACTCCAAGGTGTTTAAAAGTCCTTGGGAGATTCTTGTTAAGGACACAAAGGTGTTTAAAAGTCCTTGTGTGGTCCTTGCCATGGTGTTTAAAAGTCCATGGGGTTAAGGACACAATGGTGTTTAAAAGTCCATGTGTGGTCCTTGGAAAGTGTAAGATCACAATGGTGTTTAAAAGTCCATGTGTGGATCTTATGTTGAATGTATCACTTGTTGCCAATATGACATGTTATGAACTTGAAGCATGCATTGCTTGTTTTAAATGCTTATGAGCATGTACAAATGATGATTGGATTTAAGGGTTATAAATGTGTTTTGTAAATGCATTATTGTGTGTTTTTAAATGAGCATTCCTCACTAAGCTTTTGCTTACGCTCTCTCTCTTTTCTTAAACCAATAATGCAGAGCATTAAAGTGCATTGAGGGCAGCAAGGTGGTGAAGAATCCAAGTGGTGAACTAAGCTCAAGTATGGTGAAGGTTTCTTAAACACTATTAGCTTTTGGCATTTGGCAATGGGAACCTATGTTGTTGTTTTGGGAGATGTTTTGGACTCCCTAAGTTGGTTCAATGATGTTAATAATGTTGGAGCTTGTAATTGGCCTTTATGAGATGGTTTTGGTATTTTTGATGCTTGAATGGTTTGCTAAGTAGGAAGCATGCCTATAGATTTGGGGATTTCCATAATTGTTGCCATGTTGATGTTTGGTTGGTACAATTATGTTCCTTGTATGTTGAATGACTTGCTGGCATAATTTGGTTGCATTTGGAGCATGTTTGTTAAGTCAATTGCATGATAAACCAACAATTTTTCTGCAATCTGGGCAGCCTGTTTCGGAATAGGTGCTACCGTATCGGAACGGGGGCCTGAAATGGCCTGGGCGTTCCGAAACGGGAGGCACTGTTCCGGAATGGTTTGGCCTCTGCCAGGCCAAGTTTCGGTACTAGTTTCGGAACGGTCCCGCGTTTCGGAACGAGCCTTCCCTGTTCCGAAACACTCGACCGTTGGGCACTGAAATTGTTGGTTAGATGTTCTGAAATGTTGCATTTTGGTCCTGAAACTTGTTATTGCAATTGTATGAGTTTGAGATGTCAGTTTGAGCTGAAATTTGGCAGAGAAGCATGTAAGATGATTAATTTCAAGTTGGTAACTTTAATTTGGGTTAAGTCCTTATAATTATTAGAATTTACAATTTGGTCCCTTAAGTTGTAATTTGTGCAATTGGGTCCCTGAATGTTCTCTGATTGTTATGATGTTTGAATATGATTATCTTGTGAACATATCTAGGGTTAATGTGCATCTAGACAGGTTTAAAAAGAAAAAAAGGGTCGTTAATCAAGGTTGACTTTCGGGTTGACTTTGGTTTTCCCCGTGTGATCTTCTTAATTCGGGTCGACCGTCTAGGCCGGGTTAAGGGGGTTACACATGTGCCTTATGGGCTTTTATATTTAAGTGTGCCTTGAATGATCCTTGAAATGGTTGTCTTATCTTATGTCTTTTGATAATTATGAATGTTTGCAATAAGGAGCATGCCTCTAGAGTGTAATTGTTTGTAAAGTATGTTTCTTGGAGTTGTTGAGGGCATTTGGGATCATTTGGAGTTACCTAAACCTAAGTTTAGAAAATTGCAGACAATAAGTGTTTCGAAACGGTTGGAGCTGTTTCGAAACGGGTGTGGTTTCAGGCCCCCCGTATCGAAACCCGTTTCGGTACGGTTTGGCTACTGTGAGCCCCTGTTTCGAAACAAGTATCGGAACGTTTTTGCTACTGTCTATGCCTGTTTCGAAACAAGTTTCGAAACGCCAAGGCAAAATCGTGACCCTGTTCCGAAACGGGGTGGAGGCGTTTCGGTATGATTGACTTGCTTTTTACCTGGAGCCCGTGTTTCGAAACGGGTAGCACCTGTTTCGAAACACATGCCTGAAAGTGGGCTTTTGGGCATCTCTTAAGGGTTTCAATGTTTGGGTTAGGCCCGGTTTTGCTGTTGGGCTTCTCGGGTGTCTTGTTTCCGCTGTAGGTATCACTTAAGAAACAATTATGCCTCTAGTTAAGATGTAATTTAAATGAAAAAAAATAGGGTCGCTAACCGAGGGGGAACCTTTACGGGTTTCGCTTCGGTTTTCCCCGTGTAGCCTACTCGGACCGGTCATCCGGCCAGACCGGGACGAGGGGGTTACAGGGCATATCTCTTAGTATAGCAAATCTTTTTTTCAACACACCAATACTATGCTCAATCACATTACAAACAGAAGAATACCTCATATTAAATAATTCTTCTTTCCCCCTTGGTTGATGCCCACCTATAAAGTCACGTGCATGATATCATATTAAATAATTCTTCTTTCCCCCCTTTTTATTTTACTGTCCAAAATAAATGACGAATTTAGTTCAAAATATAAAGTTTGCATACTTCGATTAGAAACAATTACAAGATGATGAAGACTGAAAGGGTGTTGTGTTGGGGGAAGATTTAGACAATGATTTTAGCTTATATCTAAAATCTAAGATAGAAACATGTTAAGAAATTTGAGTGTGGCTAGGTTTGAAGAAGGTTGAAGTGATAATAATATAGTTAGGGTTTTTATTAAGATATATATTAGGGGTATATAGATAATTAAGTATATATTTTTTAAAAAACTAGTAAAATATCGAGATCCTTGAAGATATTTTTTGGGGATCCCCACAATTATTTATACAGTTACGGTTCAGTTATCCTTACGGTTCAGATATAGCAATCCCCGTCCTCATCCCCATTTGAGCTTCGGTAATGAAACTTCTCCCGTCTCCGTCCTATGGGTGAAGATTTCAGCTATTCCCCATCTCATCGATTCGGATCCCCACAGTTTTCGAATATTCTCCACCCAATTCTCACCCCTAAGTACAATATGAAAGCAGTCTCTCTGGGTTAGAAGTGAATCATGAGGATGAGAGTTTGTTTTGATGGTTATTTGTCTATGAAGAGTAGGAAAAAGATTGCTTTCAAGAATGATACTCATTTGTTTGTTCGATTTTAGTATGAAAAAAAATTATTTTGTTTTGATTTGTCTTCAAAAAAAAATTAAGACACGGCGAAAACTTTTGTATGTTTTCAATCACCTTTAAACTAATAAAAAACATCATGCTAAATTGGGACATTTCCTTTTGTGCTCATGTATATGCTAAATTGGGACATTTCTCAAGAATGGTAGTCATTTGCATGCCCTATTTTAGTGTGCAAATATTGAAATCAACACTTTTACTTAACATTTTTCATGTATCATTATCACATAACGGTAAATTGATAATTTAAATGATTCTTTGTGAGAATTTTCTCAAACATTTCATTTAAATAAATTCAAAGGTAAAATAAATAAACTTCATATAAATTCTAACAAAAATATTTAAACAGTCAATTAAACATTATATGATGATGATCTATGAAAGATGTGTCAAGTAAATGTGTCAATTTTAGTTTTTTCATTAGAATTATCTAATGACGTTAGTATAAATGACTTAATTTATTAATGATAAAAGTTGAATTATGTGATTTCATTAAATTGAAGTTAAATTGAGTGTGAGTAACTTTGTATTACTTACGAACATATTTAAATAAGGGTAAAATATACGGTTCATCACTGAACTTTCTTCTCATTCCTATTTTGGTCACTCAACTTTAAAAACTTTCAATTTGCCCATTGGACTTTAAACATTGAACGTTTTTGCTTACTCATATGTTTTCACATTAACAGCCTAATAGTGTGGCTTATTTTATTAATATTTAGTTGTGACGTGAATTTTTTATTAATATTTTATTGACATGTAGGATTTAAAATAAAATATAAAACCCTTAAATTATACTCTCAAACCTTAATCCCAAACTATCAAACCCCAACTTCATACTCAAACCCCAAATCTCACCAGCATCACCCTCTCCTCCCTAAAACTTCATTGTCTCCCATCCCCAAACCCTCACTACCACAACCTTACCTTCCCAAACCCCAATTAAACATCACCACCCTCTTAGCTTTCCAAAACACCAAACAAATATCACTACCTCCTACCTTCCCAAAACCCCAAACAAACATCATGCTCTCACCTTTAGATTCTTAAAATTCCCAAACAAAATAATTGCGATAAGTAAAACAATGAAAACAAAATATCAAACTATTTATAAAAGATCAAAATTGTAGAATAAAAAATTGAAAAACAAAAATGGATGAAATTCCATTATTTTAAACATCCAAATGGTGGAGAGGACCCTTTTAGACCGAGGAGCAATATATCTTTTTTCGGGCTTCATCCGACGACAGACGATGTAGATCAGAAAAAAATCGAACCATTTAACATTAGATTCATGGAGTTTAGGGTGTTTTCTTGTTAAATAGACATCAAATTCAATTTTAGGGGGGGCGAAATAAGTTTGAACGAAATTTTGGGACTCATCACTCGTCGTCGGCGACGGCCAACGTGGTGGCCGGTTGTAATGAGTGGTGGTCTAAATCTAGGCATATGGAGATGAAAAAATGAAGAAGAGAGGAGGAGGAAGAAGAAAAGAGAAAAAATGAAATGAAAAAGGATTTTATAGTGTAACGCCCCGATTTTGGGCCTAGCGGTTTGTGGGTTAATTAGACGGTCTGGTGGACCGAGTTAGAGATTCGAATCGGATTTGAGATTGAATATTTTTATACGAGATAAAAATATGGAAAAAGAGTTAAAAATCCTTATTTAATATATATAATTATTGATGGTGAAATCAATTTTGGGAAATACAATTCGGAAATGTAACATTTTGAACTAGTGACTAAAATGTAATTTTGGCAAAACTGTTTTGGTGACTGTATTGTAAAGAGTCAAAACTTTGAATCTTTAATGAGCTATTTTATTTTAATCAATTATTTCCCTTAATTTAGGATTTTTTAATAAATGTTTTAATTAAATGATAATTAAGGATGAGAAGGATTTTAATAAAAGAGTTTAGTTAAACAAAATATTTTCTTAAGTAACTTCCTTTGACTCTTAACTTTTCTCTCTACTTTCTTATCAGCCAAACCGATTTTTCTATTCTAAAATCTCCAGAGATTTATTCTTTTTCATCCAAATTTGATTTCTAAATGATTTCCTTGGATTTCTACAACAAGCTTCATTTGTTTTCTTGAAGATTTCAATCCAATGTTTCCAATTAAGGGAGAAGCAAGGAATTAGAGGAAATCTTCATTCTTCTCCTCTAATCAAGGTTCTTTATTGAAAATCCCAAGTTCTTAACTCTTTAAATATATTTCTAATGAGGTTTTATGATTTAATTGGGTAATTTATTAAATTAAGGTCTAATTGAGGGATTTATGTAATTTTCGGATTGGATCTATTTTGATGGGTTTTTGATTGATTCTAACAACGATTTTAATTTTTCATAATTTTGAGAATATGGTTTTAACATTAGAATCCTGAAACTAGAAGAATCTCTAATTATTTAGGTTGATAATTTTGTTGTTTTGAGGAGTTGTGGTGGTTTAACAATTGTTGGAGGTATAAGGATGTTATGAGATGGTTTTTAGATGTATTTTGATGTTAATTGATGGTTGAAAGTGTTAGGTTTTGGCTGGATTAAGTTTGGAGGTCAATTGATGTTATTTTCGATTGTTTCGGATGGGCGTTTGATAGCTTTTAGCAAGGCAATGTTGAGGAATTGCTTGATGAGATTTTTAATGCATTATGATACATTAATCCTCTGTTTTAATGTGGTTAAAACAAGGGAGGTATATCCGTTGACTACTGTAAAGTGTCCATAAGTACTATATTTCATGCACATTCCATCTCATATTATTGTTGTTTTTGAGTACATCTTAGGCATAATTAGATTCATGTATTGCATTTTACAGTATTTTTTTACTATGCCATGCTTTGTATTGATTTTGTGTTATTTGATAAAGAAAAGGTACTATTTTAGTTTAGTTTTAGTTTCAGGTACTAGAGGATGACAAAAGGAGAGAGAAGCTGAGGACATGATGCTAAGGCAGCAAATTGGGGAGCTGTACTGATGCAGTTCTAGACAGAGACAATAGCTGCCGCCGCCCTACCTGCCGCCCAAGACAGCAAACTGAGGAATTGGAGAACTGAAGTGCGATCTGTAGAGCAGAAAATCTTGTTCTTAACGATACTGTCCACTCAATTTTCCGAAGACATTAGCAGCAGGCAGAGCCACCGAAGGAGGAACGTGAGATTACTTACGGAGCAAGGCAACGTGAAGAAGTCCATATTCAACTCAAGGAAGTCAGAATTTAAGGTTGCATTTAATGCAAAAGCTACTTTGAATACTTCTACTCTAAGAAGGACTAGACCTAGCTAATGCCTATATATACTCAATCTATTTTTACTTCAAAACAACTGTAGAGCGTTTGTGTGTTCTCTATTTATGAGCGCAAGTCCACACTCTTGTCAAGTTATAGTATAAAAGATATTGTCTCCCACATGGATTGGACAACTTGATTCAAATTGTTGTTCCTGCACAAGGAAAAGTAAATGCACAATTAATTTGTTTGCTGAGAAGAAAAATAAAATAAAAACACAAGTAATTAAAAGAGAAGAAATCAGGTTGATAGGATGGGCAGGGTTATGCTGCAGCTTAGTGTGAAACTGCGTTGAATAGGACAAGTTGTTTTGAGCTGCCAGACTTTGCTGCCTCGACCGGGGATGACAGGTAGACTGCAAAGGCCCTCTTGCTGCCTCGGTAGGGGAATGGAACTGTGTCTCGGTGGAAAACTCGGCAGAACTACAAGGCTCAGCAGAACGCTTCGAAAGTGACTCCGTTTATATCTAAGTCACAATGTTGTTGATGCCCACTGCAGATAATACCAGTCGCGACGTGAATCGTGCAAAGACAAAAATGTTAACTCATCCTCTTTTGGCCGCCTTAAACCCTTAACCTATGTCTAGGCCGGATTGATCGCACCGTCTATAGATGAAATCGTACTTACTCCTTTCATGAGTTCGACTCTCTCGATACCGAACAAATGGATAGAATTCAACTAATCTTTCACCTTAATTGAAAACTATGAAGAACATGGAATAAGTAAATCTTGTAATTTTATTTGCAAAAAACGAACTTGAAATCCTAAACAACCGTTCTCACACTAATTACAACATAACCCAAACCCAAGGAGAATTTTAGAACATGTTGGCGGCAAGAAAACCTAAAATATGCCTAAGGAAAACCTTACTTGTTTTGAAATAGAATTACAATGGGTATATATAGGCATTAGCTAGGTCTAGTCCTTCAAAGTAGCTTTTTACATTAAATGTGGCTTTAAACTCTGACTTCTTTGAGTTGAATGTGGACTTTATCACGTTGCCTTGCTCCGTAAGTAATCTAAAGATTCTCTTTTGGCGGCTCTGCCAGCTACTACAGACGTCGAAAAATTGAGTGGACATCATCGATAGAATCAAGATTTTATGCCTTACAGATCGCACTCCGGTTCTCCAACTTCATAGTCTACTGTCTTGGGCGGCAGGTAAGACGGCGGTAACTACTCGACAGTTGTTGTTTCTGTTTGGAACTGCATTAGTACAACTCCTTGGTCTGCTGGCTTAGTATCATATCCTCAGCTCCTATTTCCCTCTGTCAGCCTCTAGTACCTGAAACTAAAATTACACTAAAATAGTACTTTTTCTTCACCAAATAACAAATAATCTATAAAATCATGGCAAAGTAAAGAAATACTGTAAAATGCAATGCATGATCCAAATTATGCCTAGAATGTACTAAAAAACAACAATAATATGAGATGGAATGTGTATGCAATATTGAACTTGTGGACACTTTACACACCCCCAAACTCGAACTATTGCTTGTCCTCAAGCAATGCAACCTAAACATAATTGCCCTTATATTAACCAGATTGAAAAACCTATTTTCAACTTGATTTCTCACCTCAAGGCTGTGGCACCTAAATTAGATTAGTGAAGGGAAAATAGCAAGAAAATAACTCAGAATTAATTTCTAATGCCAGTGCAGTGTGTGCAGAACTGTGTACAGGTTGAATATGCAAAATAACTAGATAAACAAAGATGTTGTTATGATATATAAGGTTGCTGCCGAGACAACACAGTTAAGCACAATTTAAATAATCATGGAAATGAGGGCTTCCGCTTATCACAACTATTCTTCTAGGTCTAAAATTAAGATAGGAGCAAACTACAAAACCCCGAACCCATAAAGTAGAGTCATCATGTGAAGACTTTCATTCACTCATGCTAATTTGTCCGTCACTTCAAGATTTTCAGATTCATGGACTTTGATAGCATCGGAGTGTCCTCGCACATGATTCTTCCTAGAGCCAATTTTGGGCACCTCTAGGGAAAAACAACAATGTTTCTTTGTTTTTTCTCTGCTGTCATGGTAGTGCTGCATTTTTCTGTTTCTTTTTTTTTTACCTCGACGGCTACCTGCAACCATTGTTAGAACTTTGCAAAGAACACTAAAAACAAGCGGGCAATGTTCATTACAGATTCTAGCAAATTCAGCAAGTAATAGAATTGATTGGCAGTTTTGGCAATAAAAAAAATTCTAAGTCATTTTTCATGCTATTCCTGGAATTAAGTTCAATTTATTTATTGGTGTGAAATAATTAATCGGCTAACTATCATAGGCACATGTCATAACAATTTCTCTTTCGATTAATATTAAGGCAAGTACAATGCAACCTATATGCTACTAAGTATGCCTAGAAAAAAAATGTGTGAGCTACTATCCCCCCAAACTTGAGATGGGCATTTCCCTCAATGCACAAGACAAAAAAACAAAAACAAAAAACAGAAAAATAAATCCAAGTGATAAAAATAAAAAAATAATCGTAAAAGAGAATAAAGAGAAAGAAGAAAAAAACTAGAAATTGGCTGAGGGTTGAGAAGAGGCTTGAGTCTTTGATGTTGAGGATGAGGAGGATGATTGGATGATTAAGTGGCGGCCGGCAGATATCCGAGCAGCAGACTTGGCAGGGGAGACCTTGGCCGTCTGCGACGGCTGGACTCTTTTTGGAATGGGATGAGGTTCTTCCTTAGGTTCGGCAAGAGGAGCGACATAAGGTGCTTCACTCCCTTTTGACTCAGTTTCGTCGTCTACTGGCTCGATGACTATGATGTACCGCTTCTTCTTCCTTGTTCCTTCCTCTGTTGGTGTTGTCGGAGGGTCTATCACCATTGGGATGGCTACTGCTGCTGCTACTACTGCTGTTGGTGCTGACGGCTACTGCTTAGTCTCCTCTGATGAGGAAGTGTTTTCCACTATTGCCGCCATGTAGACAGGTGAATGATGTTGTTGATGCCTCTTAGGGGAGTCTGCCACCGTGTTGGAGGCGGAGGTGACTGAGTATGGCGGGTAGTGCATCGGAGATGGCATTTGGCGGCGAAAAGTGGCATGACGGGCATCGGCGCCTGATGGTGTTCCTTGTGCTGGGGCAGTTGCGGCAGCTAAATCTAGGCCAGTGATGAGTGATGGAAAGTATAACCTACCCTTCTTCTTTCTGAAGCAGTTGTGAATCTCTTTACATATGATTTCTCCCACGTTGATTGGCCGGTTCATCAGAATGTTGTGGATTAGGGCGAGGCGCAGCCTATCGACAGTGGAGTTGTGGGAGGTGGGCGACAGACGCCTCTTGATAAACGTGTTACACAGCATAGCCTCGGGCAGCAGGTGGCGGCATTAGACAGAACTGCCATGCTTCCCTGCCATCCACGGTGTGTTAGGCTTGCACAGCTTGGCCTTGAGTTTCTTATAATCGACAGCCGTCAGTGACTGCCTCCACTTCTCGTGAGGGTTGTCGTTCATATCCAGACCATAGAAACTGTTGATTACGGTAGTGTTGAGCTTGGCGGGTTCCCCTCAGATGAACACGAACGCCATCTCAGGGCAGGGATGATGGGCATAGAACTCTCTGACAATGGTGATGTTGGCTATCTCCGGCTGCCGTGCAAATATTTCCCATCCCTTGCTGTGGATGGTTTCAAACAGATTGGGTTCTAGGCCGAGATCTCCTATTTGCTTTGTATAGTGAAAGCCTTGCTCCTCTCATATGGCTTGTTTGGCGAAATGGGTTCGATATCTCTTTTCATCTTCGTGGGAGAAGAAGCATTGGAAGGTGTGTTTGGGTGCCAATGTTGAAGCCATGTGTGAGACGGTTGAAGTTTACTGAAACTTGAAAGCAAAATAATGTGAGAGCAATGGATACAAGAATAAGATAACAAGAAGGTGAAGGTAAAGTGAATGAATGGGGTGAGAAGGGTTTAAATAGAGGTTGCTGAGAGGTGTCGTGGCAACATTAAATGTGTAACGGTCCAATTGTCTTGGGCACGTTATGAGATTTCTGCCCGTTACTTTTGTAGCCGTTGGCAACTAGCCATTAGCGGTCAACTAGTCGTTATGCATTTTCTGCGCTGGGCTGCCCTGGGCTGTCACGGTGGGAAGGTGGGCGGGCTCCTTGCTGGGCCTTCTTCTTGATCCGGCTCTTTTATTCCTAATCCTAAAATAAAAATAAAGATAATTAAATACTAAAATAAGTTCTCCAATTAAAAAATGTGGAAATTAATCTAATCCTAAAAATAAATTGCAATAAATTAAACTTTAATCCTAATGTATAAAATAAAAATAAAGTAAATATAAAAATAAAAATTAAGTTATGTTGGGAGTGCATTTGGGTTCATCTCCTAGACATAACCACTTTCTGAGGTAGTTTGGCTTGTCATTCCCTCATGGGGGATCCTCTTGTTCTTGCAAGTGATGTGCTGCTGGGTCCTTCAGCCTGCCCTTTGGTCTGTCGCGACAGTTGTTGCCTTGGCATGTCTCTATGCTGATTTTGGCGGCCTGAGCATCTGGGCATCCTTCTTTTTCCTTTCCTGAGGGTTGTAACACGTTTAACTTTATGCTTTGATTATCTACCCTCATGGTCAGCTCACCATGTTCCACATCTTTTAACATTCTGCTCGTGGCCAAGAATGGTCGCCCAAGGATAATAGGAGTTTTTCATCGGCCTCACAATCTAGGATAAAGAAATCAGCTGGAAGAATAAGGTTGCCCACCATCACTAGGATTGTCTTCAATTTTGCCCTCCGATTGTACGAAAGAGTGATCAGCAAGTTTTAGCATGACGGAGGTAGGTTTGGCTAGCCCAATTCCTAATTTATCGAAGACTACCTTAGGCATTAAGTTGATGTTGGCTCCCAAGTCGCACAAGGCTTTTGTTTTATGCTTGCTGCCTATTCTGCATGAAATAACAAAGCTGCCCGAATTTGTTTGCTTGGGCGACAGTTTGTTGTACAACATGACCATGCACTCCTCTATTACAACAACTGTTTCGAATTCCCCAATCCTCTTCCATTTAGAAACCATGTCCATGTGGTATTTGGCATAGTTGGGAATGTTCTGAATGGCTTCTATTAGAGGGATGTTTATGTGCACCTGCTTTAAAATATCTAGGAATCTCCTGAACTGATGCTCTTGCTTCTGTTACTTAAGCCTTTGGGGGAAAGGTGCTGGCAGGCAGATGCCCACTATACGTTCTTTGCAGGGGAACTTTATCTGTGGAGGATCATCTGCTTCAAGACCGCTGTTAGTTTCAGCTGTCGAGGCGGCTGGTGTTGATGATGCCGCGGCAGGCAGTTTTTTTAATGTTGGTTGTGTTTCTAGTTGTTTTTTCCTTGGTTCACCCAACTGCTTCCCATTTCTGGAAGATATGGCTTTGCAGTGCTCATAAGTGGGCTTGCTCGCTGCTTCTGCACTGCTGGATGCTGCTTCTATTGTTCTGCTACTAAAGATTTCTATGAACTGCCCAAATTGGGTCTCCAGGTTTTTAATCGCAGCCTCTTGGTTGTTCATCTTCATCTCCGTCTTGTCCATGAAAGACTCAGTTTTATCAATAAATTTATTAGTGCGAACAATAAAATCACTAGTTCTAGACATAAAAGTATGAAGAGTTGCTTCTAGTGAATTATTGTTGTGCAGCTGCTGAGCCTACTTTCTGGACATGTTTTGTTGGTAGCCTCATTGTTGCTGTTGTGGGTTTGCAGTAGTCTTTTGGTTGGTCCAGAAGAAGTTGGGATGGTTCTTCCTTCCAGGGTTGTATGTGTTCTGGGCAGGCCTGTTGTTCCTCTCGTATCCTCCCATAAAGTTGACAGATGTGGTGCATTCAGAGGAATCATGGTTGCCCCAACACTCATCACAGAATGGCTCTACAGCCTTGGCCTCATAGACTTTCCCAGCGGGGTTTCATTATGCTCATGACCAGCTCTGTCAGCTTGTCGAGGCAAGCATTGACGGATTTTGAGGCTTGTCCTTCATTCACAGTAGCTGGCCGCCTAACGCCGCCTCGGTGGGCTGTAGGGTATTTGTAGTCGTTCTTGGCGGCTTGGTTCGGGATCCGCGGTGCCTCCTTTGGTGGTCTGTCGAGTATGATTCTGTTGGTTGAGGCATCAATCATCACCAATGTTGGGTAGTTCACCCCGTTATAGAACATTGATACATGTGTCCAAGCCGGGAAACCATGTAGCAGGCAGTTGTTCAACATCTGTTGGTACCGCTCCCATGCTTCATACATCGACTCATCATCCCCTTGTCGGATGGCTGTTATTTCGTTTCGTAGTCTGTCTGTGACATTAGATGGGCTGAAACGGTCCAGAAAATCCTTGCACAGCTCTGTCCATATGTTGAGCGACCCTGTTGGTTGGTTGTTTAACCATTATTTTGCCCTATCCCTCAGTGAATAGGGAAATAATCTCAGCCTCAGCACGTCTTGATGGACTCCGTGTATTTTGAATGCCCTACAGATGTCCAAGAATCCTCTTAAGTGCTGTCGAGCATCTTCTATCGCAGTCCCACCAAATTTCCCTAATGTATTGATCATGTTAAACATAACGGGCTTCAGCTCGAAGTGATCCGCCTCAATCTCAGGTTCTATCACTATTGGATCGAACCCTTTAAAGTCATGTTCCAGATAATCCCTGGTGGTTCAAACATATTGTGGTTACCTGGGCGGAATAGGGGGTTGCTGCCTTGGTGGATCTTGTTGTTCTCTGGGCGGCGGGTCTTGCTGTCTATCCCTTCCGCACAACATTGTTGGCATGGTTGTCGTTTTCCATGTTTACCTCTGTTTTTCCTTATTCTTTAGTTTTCCCTAGGGCTACTCTAATTTCCTTTTTGAGCTCTCTTGCTCTTCATTCGATATCTTCTTAATAAAGGATTTCTCCTTTTGGATTTTCCCTGGTCATACACTAGCAAAGGAAATCGTAAAATTCTTTTTTTCGATTAAAAATAAAAAATAAAATGCAATGAAATAAAAGTGCAGAAATTAAAGATGAATTTCGCTGTCACCAATCCCCGGGAATGGCGCCAAAAACTTGTAGAGTGTTTGGGTGTTCTCTATTTATGAGCGCAAGTGCACACTCTTGTCAAATTATAGTATAAAAGATATCGTCTCCCACAGGAATTGGACAGTTTGATTCGAATTGTTGTTACTGCACAAGGAATAGTAAATGCACAATTAATTTGCTTGTTGAGAAGAAAAGTAAAATAAAAACACAAGTAATTAAAAGAGAATAAATCAGGTTGATAGGATAGGCAGGGTTATGCTGCAGCTTAGGGTGAAACTGCGTTGAATAGGACAAGTTGTTTTGCGCTGCCAGACTTTGCTGCCTCATCCGGGGATGACAGGTAGACTGTAGGGACCCTCTCGCTTCCTCGGCAGGGTAATGGAACTGTGTCTCGGCGGAAAACTCGGTAGAACTATAAGGCTCGGAAGAACGCTTCGAAAGTGACTCCGCTTATGTCTATGTCAGCAAAATTCAATTTTAAATTTCTGCACCTTTATTTGCATTTCATTTTCAGTTTTTATTAATTATATTTTTAATCGAAAAAAAGAAATTTTACAGTTTCCTTTGCTAAGTGAATGACCAGGGCAAACCCTAATGGCGAAATCATTTGCGTAGATGATGTCGAACGAAGAGCAAGAGAACTCAAAAAGGAGATCAGAACAGCCCTTGGTAAAACTAAAGAAGAGAGAAAAGTATAGGAAAACATGAAAGTAATAAACGAAAACCCTGCCAACAATGCTCAGAACGGCAGGGATGGGCAGCAAGACTCGTCGCCCAGAGAACAGCAGCAAGTTCCACCAAGGCAGCCACCCCTATTCCGCCCAGGCAGCCACTGTACATTCGAACCACCAGGGACTACTTAGAACATGACTTCATAGGGTTCGGTCCTATAGTGACAGAACATGAGATTGAGGCAGATCACTTCTAGCTGAAGCCCGTGATGTTCAACATGATTAACACATTGGGGAAATTTGGTGGGACTGCCGCAGAAGATGCTCGGCAGCACTTAAGAGGATTTTGGACACATGCAGAGCATTAAAAATACACGGAGTCCACCAAGACGTGCTAAGGCTGAGATTATTCCCCTACTCACTAAGGGATAGGGCAAAGCAGTGGTTGAACAACCAGCCAACAGGGTCATTCAACACATGGACAGAGTTGTGTAAGGATTTCCTGGATCGTTGCAACCCATTCAATGTCACAAACAAATTAAGAAACAAGATCACAACCTTCCGACAAGGGGATGATGAGCCAATGTATGAAGCATTGGAGCGGTACCAATAGATGCTTAACAACTGCCTGCTCCATGGTTTTCCGGCTTGGACACATGTGTCTATGTTCTACAACGGGGTGAACTACCCAACTCGGATGATGATTGATGCCTCAGCCAATGGAATCATTCTCGACAGACAACCAGAGGAGGCACCGCGGATCCTAACCCAAGCCGCCGAGAATGACTATAAGTACCCAACAGCCCGCCGAGGCGGCGTTAGGCGACCAACAATTGTGAACGAAGTGGAAGCCTCAGAATCTTTCAATGCCCGCCTTGACAAGCTGACAGAGCTGCTCATGAACATGGTGAAACCCACTAGGAAAATCTATAAGGCCAAGGCTGTAGAGCCATTCTGTGATGAGTGTGGGGGCAACCACGATTCCTCTGAATGTACCGCATCTGCCAATTTCATGGGAGGATACAAGAGGAACAGTAGGCCCAACACGAATACGTACAACCCTGGTTGGAAGAATAATCCAAACTTCTCCTGGAGCAATCCTAAAACTGCTGCCAATCCACAACAACAACAGGGAGGCTACCAGTAAAATCAGTCCAGACAGCAAGCTCAGCAGCCACAAAACAATAATTCACTAGAAGTAACTCTTCAAACTTTTATGTTTAACACTAGTGAATTTATTGTTCGTACTAATAAATTCATTGATAAAACTGAGTCGTTTATGGACAAGATAGAGATGAGGATGAACAACCAGGAGGCTGTGATAAAGAACCTGGAAGCCCAGTTTGGGCAGTTCACTACGATCTATAGCAGCAAGACAATGGGTGCAGTATCCAGCAGTACAGAGGTAGCAACTAAGCCCACATATGAGCAGTGCAAAGCCATATCAACCAGGAGTGGGAAATAGTTGAATAAGCCCAGAGTGGAAAAGTGAGAAGAGAAGCAACCAGCACAGAAAGAACTACCTGCCATGACATCATCCACACTAGCCGCCCCGACAGCTGAGCCTGATAGTAGTCTTGAAACGGATGATCCTCCACAGATAAAGTTTCCATGCAAAGAACGTATAAAGGACACCTGCCTGCCAACACCTTTCCCCCAAAGGTTAAAGCAACAGAAATAGGAGCACCAATTCTAGAAATTCTTAGATATTCTGAAGCAGGTGCACATAAACATACCTCTCATAGAAGCCATTCAGAATGTAACCCCCTTAACCCGGCCCAGACGGTTGAACCGAATTAAGAAGTTTACACGGGGAAAACCAAAGTCAACCCGAAAGTCAACCTTGATTAACGACCCTTTTTTTCTTTTTAAACTTGTCTAGATGCTCATTAACCCTAGATGTTATTCACACAAACATCATGCTCAAAGATCATAACCATCTGAGAACATTCAGGGACCCAATTGCACAAATTACAACTTTAGGGACCAAACTGTAAATTCTGAAAATTACAGGGACTTAACCTAATTAAAAGTTACCAATATGAAATTAGTCATGTTCCATGCTTCACTGCCAAATTTCAGCTCAAACGGACTTCTCAAACTCAACCAATTGCAAAAACAAGATTCAGGACCAAAACGCAAACATTTCAAAACACATAACCGCCAATGTCAGCCCCCAACGGTCAGGTGTTCCGAAACAGGGAGAACCTGTTTCGAAACGCGGGGCCGTTCCGCAACGTGTTCCGAAACGGGGACTGGCAGTAGCGTATTCGTTCCGGAACGGTTCCTCCCGTTTCGAAACGCCCTGGCCATAACAGGCCCCTGTTCCGAAACGGTAGTGATCGTTCCGAAACGACCTGCCCAGATTGCAGCAACTTTGCTGGTTTAACACAACTTTGACCCACCAAACATGCTCCAAAAGCAACCAAATCACACCAGCAAGTCATTTAACATACAAGGGACTTAAATGCATCAAAACTAGATACATAACCACCCCTAGGCACAACAACACATGAAACACATTCAACCCTCATACATGCTTTTAAAACAAGAAGCATAGCATAACAATATAAGCACAAGATGGTTCAAACGTTGCAACATTAAACCACATGATTCAAAATCATAAACCAAACTTGTCCAACATATACAATCTCATAAAACATCAACATAAGAGATTCTTTCCCCCATTGCCTTTATTAACTATAGCTATTAACCGAGACATACATCTCAAGTAGAGTTCTCCTTGAATCCCTTGCTTCTCGCTGTCCAAACTTCAAATATCTGCATTGATGGACAAAAAGGAGCGTAAGCACATAATGCTTAGTGAGGAATGCTCAAAACCAAAACACCATCAATGCAGCGAATCATAAAACCACTTTTGAAAACAACTCGATTTCATAAACCAAAGCATTGTTTGAAAACCCTTTTCAACAACATGCTTAAAACCATGCATTGCTCAATCATGGAAACCAATCCTTAGCTTAGAAAGCTAAGCAAGCCTATTCAAAACATAAACTTGCAAAACCATCAATTTAACCCTATCATGCATAAACACCATATGCAAAGTTAAATTCAAACCCTTGGAAATCACTTCCAATTCACAACATACCTTTCTCACACTTGATTATCACTTTAAGCAATAACCCTTTTTAAACCATTTTCTCATTCATTAAAACACATGCATTACAAATGCAACATATGAACCACAACATCAATATTTGCAACTCACGCTTTTGAAACCAAGTCCTCACAAGACTTCAATGCACTAAAGAGATTTCATGCACACATGCACCATTCTCAATAGTTAAACAACACTTGTTCAAACTAACAAGTAAACATGCATTTCATAATACATTAAGCAATTCTCATGCAACCATGCATCAATTCAAGCATCTCATGCTTCATTATATTCAAGAACATTATAATGGCTTCCAAGTGATCAACCAAATCCACTTTTCAACTCAACATCCGATCGGATACGCGGATCACAAGCGTTGTCCCCACGCTTCATACACACTACCAATCCAAGGTCCCCAAATGGACTTTTAAACACCATTTGACCTTACCATTCACAAGGTTCTCATGTATGGACTTTTAAACACCATACAACCTTAACTTTCACAAGGTTCCCATGTATGGACTTTTAAACACCATACAACCTTAACTTTCACAAGGTTCCCATGTATGGACTTTTAAACACCATACAACCTTAACTTTCACAAGGTTCCCATGTATGGACTTTTAAATACCATACAACCTTAACTTTCACAAGGTTCCCATGTATGGACTTTTAAACACCATACAACCTTAACATGCACAAGGTTCCCGTATATGGACTTTTAAACACCATAAAACCTTAGCATCACCGATTGGTAGTTGTATAACATCACTAACGAGATCCGGGACACCCTATACAAGATCCACACATGGACTTTACACCACCATTGTGATCTTAACAAGCACAAGGTCCTCAAATGGAATTTTAACCACCATTATTACCTTTGCTTAACCAAGGTCCTCGAATGGAATCTCAACCTCCATTATAACCTTAACCATCTCGTTAGGATACTTGGATGGAGTTTACCGGTTCACACTTAACCACTCCACATCCAAGGCGACTTAATTCACGGTGCACCCAATCCTATAGCCGGCTAACTATATCCGATCAAAGAACCAAGAACCACTTACATCACTTGCCAATATAACCATCTTACCACATTTATCCATTGATTCACAAGCATAGTCAAAATGCAAAAACCATCATGAACCTTAACCAAGAACCAACCATGGACTTTTAAACACCATGTTGTTCTTAAATAAACAAGGCTTACACAAGGACTTTCAACCACCTTTGTAACCTTAACCATCACTCATCAATGTGCATCATCAATAACAATATTCCACTGTTTTAAAGCATCACACAAAGCCATTAAACAACATGCAACACTATGCATCGATTCCACAATTTCAATATACAAAACCAAGGATCTCTTACCTTGAGCATCCTTTACACATGGCTTTCAAAACCAGCATTAAACCATGCTAAAATATGCTTTCAAAACAGAGTTTAAAACATGCAAATCATATGCATAGCAACCATCAATCACAATTGCTTAACAAGCCAAAGCACAACACAAACCAAGAGCGAAAATCCTTTTACTTACTCTTGAGCTTAGCAAAGTTGTTTAGACTTAAACTAAGCTCCCAAAAACCTTCAAACCTTGGTTTAAAAGCTGAAAACCCAACTTCACTCACCGATACACAAAACTAGGCTAGCCAACAAGCCTTCCAAGCATCCGAAACCTTCCACACCACCTCAAATGCTCACGGATCAATCTCCCCTGTTTCAAACACACAACAACGGAGGATTAATGCATCATTATGCATTAAAAACACCAGCAACACAACTAAACTCGCTGCTCATTGCAAATCCAACATTTCGGCTACCAAACACAACCGAAATCACCCCCAAACACTTCCAAAACTTAACCCAGCCAAGATCCATCACTTCTAACCATTTTTAAACATCAAATAACATCCAAAGTGATCACAAACACGTCCTTATACCTCCAGCTATAACAGATCATCAAGATCACTCCAAAAACAACCAAAAACTCAAGCAAAAATTAGGAAATTCAACCTATTCGGGATTGCATTAGGTAAACCTCAATTTCACATCAATTTAACATTCATTTAACATCAAATTGACACCTCAAAACACAGCCCAATCAGATCATACGAAAATCCATCAAAAATCACCAAATCTTGCATTTTAAGCCAAAATCAAGATTCCAATTGTAAAACCTTTAATAAATCATAATTCAAGGATTGAGAACTTGGGAATTTCAGTAAAGAACTGAGAGTTTAGAGGAGAAGGACGTTCTTACCTCCAAACTTGAGTTTCTCCCTTTTTGGAACCAAAATCTTGAAAATCCAATAAGCTAATGCTAAGGTTTTGTTGAAGGATTGATTAGAAATCAAATGAGAGTTGAAATCTAGTCTTTAGAAGTCAAAACCAGAGAGAATTTTGCTGGAGAAATGTGTTTGGATTGAGAGAAAAGTTGAGAGAAAGGAAAATAGAAAATTTGAGAAAGTTAGTTAAAATGACAAAATATCTTCTTCCCTCCTTTTTACTTTATTTAAAATACATTTATTAAACCTTTAATATTTTAGAAAATCTGGAGAAACTCCCATTGGGTAAATAGCTCCTTAAAGATTCAAAGTTTCAATCCTTTTTAAAACAGTCACACAGTTTTCAAAAATTACATTTTGGTCACTAGCCAAAATGTCACCCTTCCAAACCTCATTTTGCAAAATTGATTTCACAGTTCACTTATATATATTAAAAGAGGATTTTAGAACATTTTTCCATATTTTTAATGCAACCCGAACTAGGCTTTCCTAATTTCACCTTTATATATTCGAACCGCAACCCGACCGGTCCGGTCCAAACCCAAAACTTCCAGGCCCAAAACTGGGGCGTTACAACTCTCCCCCTCTTAAGAAATTTCGTCGTCGAAATTTCAACTGGTGAAAAGAGCACAACCAAACTTCTCAAAGCAACACACAAAGCAACACAGGAGACTTAACCACCACAAATTGTTCCCAAATTCCAGAACACTCAAAGATAACCACAACTTAACCTTTCACATTTCCGGACTGTACACAGCCCCAACAACAACCTGAAGAACTTCAAACTTTTACAGTATACAACACTTCAACACACAACTCCCAAGACTTGTTCACACAGTGACACCAACCAATTCAATTCAGCCACTATGTAACCCACAACCTTCGCTGCTTCCAAAACTCTTTGCAAACTCCCCAACCTCTTTCAAAAATTCTCAACAAGCAAAAAATTCTTAAGCATCAACTGCTTACCCAAACTCCTCAACATAAAGCTGACATACCTTCACATTTGCTGCTGTCATTGCCATCACAACTCACCAGGGCTACTCACACAAAATCCAAAATTTACATCACAAAACCCCAACCTTGACTCCGCTAGCCGTTCCATACACCACCAACTGATTTCAAAAGAAAATTCACTTACTCACAACCAACCAACCACTTCTCACAAGAACTCATTCAACCAACAATGGCCTTCCATCTTTCATTGCCTTTCCACCACAAGCTTTGACCACAACACTTGCCTTACTAGAACACCGCCCAACTTGAACATACATACCATCTTCTCAACTCCTCGAAGGTTGCTACGAACCTTCACCCACATAAACAACCCTTCTATTACAACATCCATTCCAAACTACCTCAGCACTTTAGAAACACAACCACTAACCTGCAACATCACTTAACACCAAAGGACCACCTTTCTACTAGCCATTCAAAAACCACTTGACCGATTCTAACTTCAACCGGTACTCCTCACTACCAAACCACTAAACTCTTTAAGCCTCAAACACTTACCTTCTACCAGCATGCTATACCGCACTCACCGTTACTAGTAACTAGCTTAATACCCTCCATTACTTCTATCCTTTCACTCAGCACCAAAACAACCTCTAAAAACCCATCATCCAACCTAACCCAACCACAACACTAACAGACTCGATCAGTTATTGGCGAGTGTGAACATTCGTATGCATGGTCACCAATATGCTCTATCAATGCCTGATGTACATGTATGCAAAACCTCTAATGTCATGCCACATGTATGCATGGACCAGTACATATATAATATAGCATATAACAATGATTTTAACTATGCATGAATGCCGGTTCACAACCACCAATAACATCCTCAGAATCTGCCTAAGAACAACCCCCTATCTCACTTCTAACTGGTCTAACTATAACATTCTAGCAACTTACTATCCACAAGATACTCACTAAAGCCCTCTTCACACTAAAGATGTTTCCAAACAGCAACAACAACAACCACAACCTGCTAACAACAAAACCATACCCACTACGCAAGAAAAACCAAACTAAGATAACTAGAGCAAAGATTACTTAGCAAGGTTACCTGAAAACACCTCACTACCCCGGAGCTTCAACAGACGGGCTCTCTTCCTCGCAGAACCACCATCCTCCAGCCGCACCGCTGCAGCATGAACTAACACACTAAGATCACCACCATCTCCTTGCGATAAAGAACCCTGGCGATTCCTAGCCAACATCAAACAATCACGTCTCATGTGTCCAACAGACCCACATTTCCAACAGATTTCATCTTCCAAACTCTTCACAACTTTCTGCTCTTTCTGCCACCTTCGAACTTTGTCTCGGCCGTTCCCACGACCCTTCAGAGACCCTTTGGCTACCACAGAATCTAACTTCACCCCAAGAGGACAATCTCGCTTCACATGCTCTTTAGAACCACAGTTCCAACAAGCACATGCGCCCCAACAACCTCCAACATGGCGCCTTCCGCAACGGCCACACACTGGTAGCTGAACTTCCGCTCCTTGTTCAAGCAGCACTTGCCCCAGATCTGCTCTACCCTCAACTTGCTTAACCCTTGGGAATTTCTCCCCAAGATACCTTTCATAAAAGGCATACATAAAGAAATCCCAATCAATATCATGGATGTGCGACGCCACCGCCACAGATGTCCACCAGGCACAAGCGTCCTCCAACATCAAAGAAACAACACTCCCCAACTTACAGGCATAATCACAGCCTTCCTGATCCAAAATCAGAATCACACCGGCCAACCAGGCCTCAAACGTCTCCGGTGTTGAACCATGATACTCCACAGCACCCAAATCCAACAAACGCTGTTTCGGCAAACCCACACATCCCACAGCCAGCATATCCACTGACTTTACCTTCGCTACAGCCTGAGATGTTCCCGACACCTCCTGAACAACAGGTGATGAACTCTTCATCACAGAACCAATTTTTTCCTCCTGTCTTACTAACTCAACTCCAGGCACAGAAGACTGAGACGAAACACCTCCACCAAAGGGTGAATTCCATGCCTTAACAACCTGCCCTAAGGCAGCAACCATCTCACCCAACTGCCATTCTTTCATCGACTTCGCCATACTATTAACAACAAGCAATCACAACAAAACAAACAAAACCATTAGACCAGCTTTAAGCAAGGATTCAAACTCCAACTCCAAAATAACACAATAGCTATATTAATAAGGCAATGGGTATCCCGAATCCTCCCCTTTACATGACATAACAGTCAACACAAACACGGATATCACCACATCAAGCATATCAATCAACATATTCGATCATGCTTACATCCAACAACATCCACTTGCAACAGCATAAAACCAACATACCATGCCCAACACACTTTCATCATGCATAAAACTAGCTCACAACATCAGCACAAACCACATGAGCTCAACGAAGATTCATAACCACAAAACATGTTTAAAAACATCAACAACTTACTCAGAAACACGTGTTTCAACCAACCTTCAACCACACATCAGGATAAACATCAAACACACATCACAACAACTTACCGTTTTCCCCAAACATTCGCAACTCAGCTCTGATACCACCAAATGTAACCCCCTTAACCCAGCCCAGACGGTTGAACCGAATTAAGAAGTTTACACGGGGAAAACCAAAGTCAACCCGAAAGTCAACCTTGATTAACGACCCTTTTTTTTCTTTTTTAAACTTGTCTAGATGCTCATTAACCCTAGATGTTATTCACACAAACATCATGCTCAAAGATCATAACCATCTGAGAACATTCAGGGACCCAATTGCACAAATTACAACTTTAGGGACCAAACTGTAAATTCTGAAAATTACAGGGACTTAACCTAATTAAAAGTTACCAATATGAAATTAGTCATGTTCCATGCTTCACTGCCAAATTTCAGCTCAAACGGACTTCTCAAACTCAACCAATTGCAAAAACAAGATTCAGGACCAAAACGCAAACATTTCAAAACACATAACCGCCAATGTCAGCCCCCAACGGTCAGGTGTTCCGAAACAGGGAGAACCTGTTTCGAAACGCGGGGCCGTTCCGCAACGTGTTCCGAAACGGGGACTGGAAGTAGCGTATTCGTTCCGGAACGGTTCCTCCCGTTTCGGAACGCCCTGGCCATAACAGGCCCCTGTTCCGAAACGGTAGTGATCGTTCCGAAACGACCTGCCCAGATTGCAGCAACTTTGCTGGTTTAACACAACTTTGACCCACCAAACATGCTCCAAAAGCAACCAAATCACACCAGCAAGTCATTTAACATACAAGGGACTTAAATGCATCAAAACTAGATACATAACCACCCCTAGGCACAACAACACATGAAACACATTCAACCCTCATACATGCTTTTAAAACAAGAAGCATAGCATAACAATATAAGCACAAGATGGTTCAAACGTTGCAACATTAAACCACATGATTCAAAATCATAAACCAAACTTGTCCAACATATACAATCTCATAAAACATCAACATAAGAGATTCTTTCCCTCATTGCCTTTATTAACTATAGCTATTAACCGAGACATACATCTCAAGTAGAGTTCTCCTTGAATCCCTTGCTTCTCGCTGTCCAAACTTAACTTTTAAACACCATACAACCTTAACTTTCACAAGGTTCCCATGTATAGACTTTTAAACACCATACAACCTTAACTTTCACAAGGTTCCCATGTATGGACTTTTAAACACCATACAACCTTAACTTTCACAAGGTTCCCATGTATGGACTTTTAAATACCATACAACCTTAACTTTCACAAGGTTCCCATGTATGGACTTTTAAACACCATACAACCTTAACATGCACAAGGTTCCCGTATATGGACTTTTAAACACCATATAACCTTAGCATCACCGATTGGTAGTTGTATAACATCACTAACGAGATCCGGGACACCCTATACAAGATCCACACATGGACTTTACACCACCATTGTGATCTTAACAAGCACAAGGTCCTCAAATGGAATTTTAACCACCATTATTACCTTTGCTTAACCAAGGTCCTCGAATGGAATCTCAACCTCCATTATAACCTTAACCATCTCGTTAGGATACTTGGATGGAGTTTACCGGTTCACACTTAATCACTCCACATCCAAGGCGACTTAATTCACGGTGCACCCAATCCTATAGCCGGCTAACTATATCCGATCAAAGAACCAAGAACCACTTACATCACTTGCCAATATAACCATCTTACCACATTTATCCATTGATTCACAAGCATAGTCAAAATGCAAAAACCATCATGAACCTTAACCAAGAACCAACCATGGACTTTTAAACACCATGTTGTTCTTAAATAAACAAGGCTTACACAAGGACTTTCAACCACCTTTGTAACCTTAACCATCACTCATCAATGTGCATCATCAATAACAATATTCCACTGTTTTAAAGCATCACACAAAGCCATTAAACAACATGCAACACTATGCATCGTGTAACCCCCTTAACCCGGCCTAGACGGTTGACCCGAATTAAGAAAGTCACACGGGGAAAACCAAAGTCAACCCGAAAGTCAACCTTGATTAACGACCCTTTTTTTTCTTTTTTATCTTGTCTAGATACACATTAACCCTAATTATGATCATGCAAACAACATACTCAAAGATCATAAACATCAGAGATCAAACAGGGACCCAATTGAACAAATTACAACTTTAGGGACCAATTTGTAAAATCTGATAATTATAAGGACTTAGCCCAAATTAAAGTTACCAACTTGAAATTAATCATGATTCATGCATCTCTGTCAAATTTCAGCTCAGACGGACATCTCAAACTCATACAATTGCACAAACAAGTTTCAGGACCAAAATGCAAACATTTTGAAACACATAACCGCCAATGTCAGCCCCCAACGGTCATCCGTTCCGAAACGGGAGACAGCCCGTTTCGAAACGCGGGGCCGTTCCGCAACGCGTACCGAAATGAGGGCAGACAGTAGCCTTTCCGTTTCGGAACGGTGTCACCCGTTTCGGACGCCTGGGCTGCTTCGAGGCACCCGTTCCGAAACGGCAGGCACTGTTCCGATACGGCCTGCACAAAATGCAGAAATTTGCTTGCCTAAACATGCAATTGACCAACCAATCATGCTCCAAACGTTATCAAACTTTACCAGCAACTCATACAACATACAAGAGACATATTTGCATCAACAATTCATCATTATATCAACATATGTGAAAAGCCCCAAATCTAAAGGCATGCTTCCTACACAAGCAACCATTCATGCATAAAAGCCTCCAAACCAACACATAATGGCCAATTACATAAACCAACATAAACCATATCATAAATCCAGATTAGGGAGTCCAAAACACCTCCCAAAACAACAACATAGGTCCCCCATTGCCAAAAGCCAAAAGCTAAAAGTGTTTACGAAAACCTTCCATACATGAGCTTAACTTCCACTTGATTGCTTGCCCTCCTTGCTGCCCTCAATGCTCTGCATTATTGGTTTAAGAAAAGAGAGAGAGCGTAAGCAAAAGCTTAGTGAGGAAAGCTCCTTAAAACCACACAATAATGCATTTATAAAACTCATTTATAAATCATACTTCAAAATACATATAGACATGCTCACAAGCAATCTTAAACAAGCATCTCATGCTTCACATCAAAACATGTCATATTGGCCACAAGTGATAATTTCCATCTTTAAAACAAGATCAACATAAGACTCACACATGGACTTTTAAACACCATTGTGATCTTATCCCCAAGGACTTTTAAACACCTTGGCCCATGGACTTTTAAACACCATGGCAAGGACCACACAAGGACTTTTAAACACCTTTGTGTCCTTAACAAGTTTCACCTCAAGGACTTTTAAACACCTTGACCCCAAGGACTTTTAAACACCTTGGCCATGGACTTTTAAACACCATGATAATAATCACCCCAAGGACTTTTAAACACCTTGGCCCCAAGGACTTTTAAACACATTGGAAAGGACCACACAAGGACTTTTAAACACCTTTGTGTCCGTAACAAGAACCATCCAAGGACTTTTAAACACCTTGATGTTCTTAAGTAAACAAGGCTCACTCAAGGACTTTTAACCACCTCAGTGACCTTAACTTTTTCAAAACATCACTTGCCAATATACATCATATATCATCAATAATACACTGTTTTAAAGCATTTAACCAAGCCATAAACATCATGCATCTTTAAGCATCAAACAACATTTATACAATGTTTAAAAACAAGGAACTCTAACCTTGAGCTTCCTTAAACACATGGCTTATAATCTCAGCAAACACACATGCTAGATATGCTTTAAAAACAGAATTTAAACATGCAACAAACACATTGCACCCAACCATCACATGGTTCCTCAACAAGAGAGTTTTTTCGAAAACTTACACTTGAGCTTAGCAAAGTTGTTTAGACTTAGACTAAGCTCCCAAACCTCCAAAACATTGGTTTCAAAGCCGAAAACCAAAATCCACTCACCGATTCCGTTTCGCTTCTTGCCGAAACACCAAATCAAGCTTCCGGATCACCACCACTTGGATCCAAAGATGACTCCCCTGTTTTAACACATTAAAACAGTAGATTAATGCATCATCATGCATTAATAGCTTCAATGAAAGCACCTAAACTCGCTGCTCTCATCCACACTCCATTTTCGGCCACCAAACACAACCGAAAATGCATCCAAACAACTCATCAACAAAGCCCAGCCATAAACCATCAAAACTAAGCATCCTTAAACATCATTTAACATCTAAAAAGAGCCTAACAACATCCTTATACCTCCAACAACAACAGATCCACAAGATCACCCAAAAACAACCAAGAAACACAAGCTAAACTTAGGAAATTCAACCTATCCGGGATTGCATTAATCAAAACTCAATTTCCAATCAAATTAACATTCATTTATCATCAAGTTAACACCTTAAAACACAGCCCAATCAGATCTCACGAAAATCCATGAAAAACCATCAAATCTTGCATTTAAAGCCAAGATCCATCACACAACTTAAAAGACATTTATAAAACATCAATTAAGGATTGAGAACTTGGGAATTTCAGTAAAGAACTGAGAGTTTAGAGGAGAAGGACGTTCTTACCTCCAAACTTGAGTTTCTCCTCTTTTAGAACCAAAAAGCTTGAAGAGTCAACTTGCAAAATGTGAGGTTTTGTTGATGAGATGATTAGCAATCAAAGGTTGATTGAAAAGAGGTGTTTAGATGCCAAAACCAGAAGAAAATCTCTGGAGAAAAGATGTTTGGGTTGAGAGAAAATGAGAGAAAGGAAAATTGGAAAATATGGGAAGTTAGTTACAAAATAGGAAAAATAGTTTCCCTCCTCTTTTCTTTTGTTTTAAAATCAGAAATAAACCTTAAAATATCTTAGAAAAATCTGGAGAAACTCCCTTTGGGTAAATAGCTCCTTAAAGATTCAAAGTTTCAATCCTTTCTAAAACAGTCACGCAACTTTCAAAAATTACATTTTGGTCACTAGCCAAAATGTCACCCTTCCAAACCTCATTTTGTAAAATTGATTTCACAGTTCACTTATATATATTAAAAGATGATTTTAGAACATTTTTCCATATTTTTAATGCAACCCGAACTAGGTTTTCCTAAATTCACTCTTATATATTCGAACCGCACTTTGACCAAACCGGTCAACGCCCAAAACTTCTAAGCCCAAAACCGGGGCGTT
The DNA here is from genome assembly GCA_030270665.1 of Hibiscus trionum. Taxonomy (NCBI): domain Eukaryota; kingdom Viridiplantae; phylum Streptophyta; class Magnoliopsida; order Malvales; family Malvaceae; genus Hibiscus; species Hibiscus trionum. Next base: position 40,835,132 of record BSYR01000001.1, on the reverse strand, counting down.
ACAACTCTCCCCCCCTTAAGAAATTTCGTCCTCGAAATTTACCTGAAGGAAAGAGATAAGGAAACTGCTTCAGCATGTCATCCTTTCGCTCCCACGTGGCTTCCTCAACACCGCGATGCTTCCACAGCACCTTCACCAACTCAATGGTCTTGCCACGAAGAACCTTGCTATCCGAATCCAGAACCTTCACCGGTTCCTCATCATAGGTCAAATCCGGATTCAATTACACTTCCTCCACAGGCATCACATGCGAAGGATCAGATCTATACTTCCGGAGCATAGAAACATGAAACACATCATGAATCTTCTCCAACTCTTGAGGTAACCTCAACCTGTACGCAACAGGACCCACCCGCTCAACCCCCTCGTATGGTCCAATGTACCTAGGGCTCAACTTACCCTTTCGGCCAAACCTCATCACCTTCTTCCAAGGCGAAACCTTCAGAAATACACGGTCACCCACCGCATACTCAATCTACTTATGCTTCAAATCCGCGTAAGACTTCTGCCGATCAGAAGCTGCCTTCAAACGCTCACAAATGAGCTTCACCTTCTCGGTGGTTCCCTTCAACAAAGCCGGCATCGAAACCAACTTCTGACCCGTTTCAGCCCAACAAAGAGGAGTCCTACACTTCCTCCCGTACAAAGCCTCATAAGGTGCCATTTGAATACTCGCCTGATAACTATTGTTATAAGCAAACTCAACCAAAGGCAAATGCTTCTCCCAAGAGCCCTGAAACTCAATCACGCAGCACCTCAACATATCTTCCAAAATCTGGATAACACGCTCAGACTGACCATCCGACTAAGGATGATAGGATGTACTGAAATTCAAACTCGTACCCAGAGCTTGATGCAAACACTGCCAGAATCGCGATGTGAACCTCGGATCCCTATCCGACACAATCGACTTTGGCACACCATGCAGCCGCACAATCTCAGCAATGTACAGCTCCGCAAGCTTATCCAAAGAAAACGTAGTATGCACAGGCAAGAAATGCGCACACTTCGTCAGGCGATCCACAATCACCCACACCGAATTCTTCTTCGATGGTGACAAGGGTAAACCAGATACAAAATCCATGGTAACCCTTTCCCACTTCCACTCAGGGATTCTCAACGGTTGCAACAACCCTGAAGGAAACTGATGCTCAGCCTTAACTCGCTGACACACCATACACTTGCTCACAAACTCCGCAACATCCTTTTTCAAACCCACCCAATAGTACTCATCACGAAGATCACGGTACATCTTAGTACTACCAGGGTGCATAGCAAAAGGACTACTATGACCTTCAGTCAGAATAGCACGCCTCAACTCAACATCATTGGGCACTACTATCCGACTCCCAAAACACAACACTCCATCATCATTAAAGCAGAAATCCGAAGGTCTATCCTCCGCAATATCCTGAACATGCGGCACCAAGGAATCATCCAGCAACTGCTTTTCCTTGATCAACTGAACCAAAGATGGCTTCACTTGCAACTCAGCCACAAGACCACCATCACGCGAGATACTCAAACTGGCAAACATAGCCCTCAGCTCAACAGCTACCTTCCTACTCAAGGCATCCGCTACAACATTAGCTTTTCCAGGGTGGTACTCAATCGTCAGATCATAATCCTTGAGTAACTCCACCCAACGTCGCTGCCTGAGATTCAACTCCTTCTGAGACATCAGATACCTCAAACTCTTGTGATCCGTGTACACAGTACACTTCTCACCATACAGGTAATGTCTCCAGATCTTCAAAGAAAAAACCACCGCAGCCAACTCTATGTCATGCGTAGGATAATTGTGCTCATGCACCTTCAACTGTCGCGATGCATAAGCCACCACCTTACCCTCTTGCATCAACACACATCCCAAACCAACATAGGACGCATCACTATACACCACAAACTCTTTCCCTGATTCAGGTTGAACCAAGATAGGAGCTTGCGTCAAAGCCGCCTTAAGCTTCTCAAAAGCCTGCTGTCTCGCCTCCGTCCACTCATACTTAACATCCTTCTGCAACAACTTTGTCAAAGGTGCAGCAATCTTAGAAAATCCATCTACAAACCTCCGGTAGTATCCTGCCAAACCAAGGAAACTACGAACCTCATGAACAGACTTAGGAACCTTCCAATTCATCACCGCCTCAATCTTCTGAGGATCAACACGAATCCCCTCGGCAGAAACCACATGCCCAAGAAACACCACCTCCCTTAACCAGAACTCACACTTGCTCAGCTTAGCATAAAGCTGATTCTCCAACAAAGCCTACAAAACAATCCTCAAATGCTCTTCATGCTCCTCCTCAGTACGCGAGTACACGAGGATATCATCAATAAACACCACAACAAACTTGTCCAGGTATTCATGAAACACACGATTCATCATGTCCATGAAAGCAGCAGGAGCATTTGTCAAACCAAACGGCATCACAAGGAACTCATAATGCCCATACCTTGTCCTGAAAGCTGTCTTAGGCACATCCACATCCTTCACCTTCAACTGGTAATACCCTGACCTCAAGTCAATCTTAGAGAACACAGCTGCTCCCCGAAATTGATCAAAGAGATCATCAATTCTCGGCAAAGGATACCGATTCTTGATAGTCAACTTGTTCAGCTGACGGTAATCAATGCACATTCTCATAGTGCCATCCTTCTTCTTCATGAACAAGACCGGTGCACCCCAAGGCGACACACTTGGCCGAATGAAACCACGCTCGAGTAACTCTTGCAACTGCGTCTTCAGCTCTTTCAGCTCCTTAGGTGCCATTTTATAGGGGGTAATGGACACAGGAGTTGTATTCTCATACAGCTCAATTCCAAACTCCACCTCGCGATTAGGAGGTAAACCAGGCAACTCCTCAGGAAACACACCAGGAAACTCCTTCACAACCCTGATATCTTGCACCCTCAACTACTTAGAGCTAGGATTCATCACAAAAGCTAGGTAAGCTTCACAGCCTTGCCTCAACATCTTGCTCGCCTCCAAGGTAGACACCACATTGGCAAGAAACTTCACATTCTCACCAACCACAACAACTTCATAATCATCCGCAAGCTTCAGCGAAACTCGCTTATTTTCACAATCCACCACAGCACGATGCTCAGCAAGCCAATCCATACCAAGGATTACATCAAAACCATAGAAAGGTAACTCCATAAGGTCAACATGGAAAACATGATCTTGAACAACCAAAGGACACCTTCTATACAGCTTTCGAGTCACAACAGTCTCACCAAAAGAACTAGTGACACGCATACCAACATCCAAAGACTCAACAGGCAAACCAAGCAATTCAGCATGTTCACGCAATATGTAAGAGTGCGTAGATCCAGAATCAATCAAGGAAAGTAATGACAAGGATTGCAGAGTAAAAGTACCTGCGATCACATCCGCGTCATTCCTCCCCTCACGCTGAGCAAACACTCTAGCCTGTCCGCCACCCTCTGGCTGTACAGCTACAACATGGGCCACTCCTCGACCACCCTCATCCTTTCGCTGGAAAATACCACGGCCGCGCCCACGACCTCTCTGTGCTGCTGCAACAACAGGAGCACGCACCTGGCCACCGGCCAACATAGGACAATCTCGCCTCAAATGATCCGCAGATCCACAATTCCAACAACCATTACCAGCTGCCGCAACAGGAGCTTGCACCTCCCTCACAGCACGAGGACAATCACGTTTCATGTGACCACGCGATCCACATATCCAACAAGCACTCGGATCAGCTCTAGCATTGCCTCCCCGAGCAGGTGCTCCACCACCTCGCTTAGCCGAGGACTGATACTTTTGATCACGTCCCCTCTTGTTCCGTCCACCACCGGAACTATACTCAGCTGCTCGCTTGCCAGCACCTTTAGCAGATAAACTCAGGTTCATATCAATATCCTTGGCTCGGCCCACCAACACATCAAAATCATCATACTCGGTAGCCAGCACATACATCTTCACATCCGTCTCCAAACCATAACGGAACCTTTCACACCTCGCTCGCTCATCAGGTACCAGCTCAGGTGCATACTGACTGAGTCGAACAAACTGCACTTCATACTCAGCCACAGTCATGCTCCCTTGGGTAAGAGACATGAACTCCCTCTTTTTCTCATCTAGGTACCTCACACCCAGATACCTTCTCTTGAATACATTCTGAAAGAATGTCCAAGTCACATCAGCTTCTGCCATCCCAGCAATAGTGGTTGTCCACCACGTATATGCATCCTTCTGCAGCAAGGACACAACACAGCCAAGCTTCTGCACATCAGTGCAACTCATCTGACCCAAGATCCTCTTGGTACTCTCTAACCAAGCCTCAGACCCTTCAGCAGACATACCCCTGAACTCAGTCCCTCCCAGACTGCGCAAACGCTCCAAAGGTAGTCTAACTCCAGCATCTTCCTGATGCCCAGCTCCACGAGCCCCAGCTACTGCTGGTTGAAAAGCACCAGCAATAGCTTGCACTAACATTGTCATATCAGGCATAGCTTGCCCCTGACCAGCCTCAGGTCCAGCAGCCTCAGCACCAGCTGCAGCTCCAGCTTCCTCAGCCCCAGCACCACCACCACCAGGTGGAGGAGGTAAAACCGCACTCTCAACATTCTCTTCGTTTTCATTCTCATTCTGAGCCGTAGCTCGCACATTACTCCTCAACTCTCTACGAGGTGCCATACTATAACCATGCAATCACAATGCAAATAAACAAAGTCAGGCCCAGCAAGGTAAGCAATCCAAGTACTCAAGCTCATTTCCAATTAAAATCAACATCATTTCATTAGCTTTGATTTGGCAATGGGTACCCACAACATGCTTCATCACAACATACATCTCAATTGCAACATACATGCAATTCATTCAACATGCTTCCACTCAACAAGCATACAAAGCATACATACTACAAACATTCACATACACATTCCCAATTACTCAAGAACTCAGCTCTGATACCACCAAATGTAACCCCCTTAACACGGCCTAGACGGTTGACCCGAATTAATAAAGTCACACGGGGAAAACCAAAGTCAACCCGAAAGTCAACCTTGATTAACGACCCTTTTTTTTTCTTTTTTATCTTGTCTAGATACACATTAACCCTAATTATGATCATGCAAACAACATACTCAAAGATCATAAACATCAGAGATCAAACAGGGACCCAATTGAACAAATTACAACTTTAGGGACCAATTTGTAAATTCTGATAATTATAAGGACTTAGCCCAAATTAAAGTTACCAACTTGAAATTAATCATGATTCATGCATCTCTGTCAAATTTCAGCTCAAACGGACATCTCAAACTCATACAATTGCACAAACAAGTTTCAGGACTAAAATGCAAACATTTTGAAACACATAACCGCCAATGTCAGCCCCCAACGGTCATCCGTTCCGAAACGGGAGACAGCCCGTTTCGAAACGCGGGGCCGTTCCGCAACGCGTACCGAAACGAGGGCAGACAGTAGCCTTTCAGTTTCGGAACGGTGTCACCCGTTTCGGACGCCTGGGCTGCTTCGAGGAACCCGTTCCGAAACGGCAGGCACTGTTCCGATACGGCCTGCACAAAATGCAGAAATTTGCTTGCCTAAACATGCAATTGACCAACCAATCATGCTCCAAACGTTATCAAACTTTACCAGCAACTCATACAACATACAAGAGACATATTTGCATCAACAATTCATCATTATATCAACATATGTGAAAAGCCCCAAATCTAAAGGCATGCTTCCTACACAAGCAACCATTCATGCAGAAAAGCCTCCAAACCAACACATAATGGCCAATTACATAAACCAACATAAACCATATCATAAATCCAGATTAGAGAGTCCAAAACACCTCCCAAAACAACAACATAGGTCCCCCATTGCCAAAAGCCAAAAGCTAAAAGTGTTTACGAAAACCTTCCATACATGAGCTTAACTTCCACTTGATTGCTTGCCCTCCTTGCTGCCCTCAATGCACTTTAATGCTCTGCATTATTGGTTTAAGAAAAGAGAGAGAGCGTAAGCAAAAGCTTAGTGAGGAAAGCTCCTTAAAACCACACAATAATGCATTTATAAAACTCATTTATAAATCATACTTCAAAATACATATAGACATGCTCACAAGCAATCTTAAACAAGCATCTCATGCTTCACATCAAAACATGTCATATTGGCCACAAGTGATAATTTCCATCTTTAAAACAAGATCAACATAAGACTCACACATGGACTTTTAAACACCATTGTGATCTTATCCCCAAGGACTTTTAAACACCTTGGCCCATGGACTTTTAAACACCATGGCAAGGACCACACAAGGACTTTTAAACACCTTTGTGTCCTTAACAAGTTTCACCTCAAGGACTTTTAAACACCTTGACCCCAAGGACTTTTAAACACCTTGGCCATGGACTTTTAAACACCATGATAATAATCACCCCAAGGACTTTTAAACACCTTGGCCCCAAGGACTTTTAAACACCTTGGAAAGGACCACACAAGGACTTTTAAACACCTTTGTGTCCGTAACAAGAACCATCCAAGGACTTTTAAACACCTTGATGTTCTTAAGTAAACAAGGCTCACTCAAGGACTTTTAACCACCTCAGTGACCTTAACTTTTTCAAAACATCACTTGCCAATATACATCATATATCATCAATAATACACTGTTTTAAAGCATTTAACCAAGCCATAAACATCATGCATCTTTAAGCATCAAACAACATTTATACAATGTTTAAAAACAAGGAACTCTAACCTTGAGCTTCCTTAAACACATGGCTTATAATCTCAGCAAACACACATGCTAGATATGCTTTAAAAACAGAATTTAAACATGCAACAAACACATTGCACCCAACCATCACATGGTTCCTCAACAAGAGAGTTTTTTCGAAAACTTACACTTGAGCTTAGCAAAGTTGTTTAGACTTAGACTAAGCTCCCAAACCTCCAAAACATTGGTTTCAAAGCCGAAAACCAAAATCCACTCACCGATTCCGTTTCGCTTCTTGCCGAAACACCAAATCAAGCTTCCGGATCACCACCACTTGGATCCAAAGATGACTCCCCTGTTTTAACACATTAAAACAGTAGATTAATGCATCATCATGCATTAATAGCTTCAATGAAAGCACCTAAACTCGCTGCTCTCATCCACACTCCATTTTCGGCCACCAAACACAACCGAAAATGCATCCAAACAACTCATCAACAAAGCCCAGCCATAAACCATCAAAACTAAGCATCCTTAAACATCATTTAACATCTAAAAAGAGCCTAACAACATCCTTATACCTCCAGCAACAACAGATCCACAAGATCACCCAAAAACAACCAAGAAACACAAGCTAAACTTAGGAAATTCAACCTATCCGGGATTGCATTAATCAAAACTCAATTTCCAATCAAATTAACATTCATTTATCATCAAGTTAACACCTTAAAACACAGCCCAATCAGATCTCACGAAAATCCATGAAAAACCATCAAATCTTGCATTTAAAGCCAAGATCCATCACACAACTTAAAAGACATTTATAAAACATCAATTAAGGATTGAGAACTTGGGAATTTCAGTAAAGAACTGAGAGTTTAGAGGAGAAGGACGTTCTTACCTCCAAACTTGAGTTTCTCCTCTTTTAGAACCAAAAAGCTTGAAGAGTCAACTTGCAAAATGTGAGGTTTTGTTGATGAGATGATTAGCAATCAAAGGTTGATTGAAAAGAGGTGTTTAGATGCCAAAACCAGAAGAAAATCTCTGGAGAAAAGATGTTTGGGTTGAGAGAAAATGAGAGAAAGGAAAATTGGAAAATATGGGAAGTTAGTTACAAAATAGGAAAAATAGTTTCCCTCCTCTTTTCTTTTGTTTTAAAATCAGAAATAAACCTTAAAATATCTTAGAAAAATCTGGAGAAACTCCCTTTGGGTAAATAGCTCCTTAAAGATTCAAAGTTTCAATCCTTTCTAAAACAGTCACGCAACTTTCAAAAATTACATTTTGGTCACTAGCCAAAATGTCACCCTTCCAAACCTCATTTTGTAAAATTGATTTCACAGTTCACTTATATATATTAAAAGATGATTTTAGAACATTTTTCCATATTTTTAATGCAACCCGAACTAGGTTTTCCTAAATTCACTCTTATATATTCGAACCGCACTTTGACCAAACCGGTCAACGCCCAAAACTTCTAAGCCCAAAACCGGGGCGTTACACATCGATTCCACAATTTCAATATACAAAACCAAGGATCTCTTACCTTGAGCATCCTTTACACATGGCTTTCAAAACCAGCATTAAACCATGCTAAAATATGCTTTCAAAACAGAGTTTAAAACATGCAAATCATATGCATAGCAACCATCAATCACAATTGCTTAACAAGCCAAAGCACAACACAAACCAAGAGCGAAAATCCTTTTACTTACTCTTGAGCTTAGCAAAGTTGTTTAGACTTAAACTAAGCTCCCAAAAACCTTCAAACCTTGGTTTAAAAGCTGAAAACCCAACTTCACTCACCGATACACAAAACTAGGGTAGCCAACAAGCCTTCCAAGCATCCGAAACCTTCCACACCACCTCAAATGCTCACGGATCAATCTCCCCTGTTTCAAACACACAACAACAGAGGATTAATGCATCATTATGCATTAAAAACACCAGCAACACAACTAAACTCGCTGCTCATTGCAAATCCAACATTTCGGCTACCAAACACAACCGAAATCACCCCCAAACACTTCCAAAACTTAACCCAGCCAAGATCTATCACTTCTAACCATTTTTAAACATCAAATAACATCCAAAGTGATCACAAACACGTCCTTATACCCCCAGCTATAACAGATCATCAAGATCACTCCAAAAACAACCAAAAACTCAAGCAAAAATTAGGAAATTCAACCTATTCGGGATTGCATTAGTTAAACCTCAATTTCACATCAATTTAACATTCATTTAACATCAAATTGACACCTCAAAACACAGCCCAATCAGATCATACGAAAATCCATCAAAAATCACCAAATCTTGCATTTTAAGCCAAAATCAAGATTCCAATTGTAAAACCTTTAATAAATCATAATTCAAGGATTGAGAACTTGGGAATTTCAGTAAAGAACTGAGAGTTTAGAGGAGAAGGACGTTCTTACCTCCAAACTTGAGTTTCTCCCTTTTTGGAACCAAAATCTTGAAAATCCAATAAGCTAATGCTAAGGTTTTGTTGAAGGATTGATTAGAAATCAAATGAGAGTTGAAATCTAGTCTTTAGAAGTCAAAATCAGAGAGAATTTTGCTGGAGAAATGTGTTTGGGTTGAGAGAAAAGTTGAGAGAAAGGAAAATAGAAAATTTGAGAAAGTTAGTTAAAATGACAAAATATCTTCTTCCCTCCTTTTTACTTTATTTAAAATACATTTATTAAACCTTTAATATTTTAGAAAAATCTGGAGAAACTCCCATTGGGTAAATAGCTCTTTAAAGATTCAAAGTTTCAATCCTTTTTAAAACAGTCACACAGTTTTCAAAAATTACATTTTGGTCACTAGCCAAAATGTCACCCTTCCAAACCTCATTTTGCAAAATTGATTTCACAGTTCACTTATATATATTAAAAGAGGATTTTAGAACATTTTTCCATATTTTGAATGCAACCCGAACTAGGATTTCCTAATTTCACCTTTATATATTCGAACCGCAACCCGACCGGTCCGGTCCAAACCCAAAACTTCCAGGCCCAAAACCGGGGCGTTACACAGAACATGCCCAACTATGCCAAATACCTCAGAGACATAGTTTCTAAGAGGAAGAGAATTGAGGAATTTGAAACAGTTGCTGTAACAGAAGAGTGCATAGCCATGCTACATAACAAGTTGCCGCCCAAGCAAACAGATCCAGACAGCTTTGTTATACCATGCAAAATAGGCAGCAAGCACGAAACAAAAGCCCTGTGCGACTTAGGAGCCAACATAAACTTGATGCCCAAGGCAGTCTTCGACAAACTAGGAATTGGGCAAGCAAAACCTACCTCCATTATGTTGAAACTTGCTGATCATTCCTTTGTACAACTGGAGGGCAAGATCAAAGACATCCTAGTTTGAGTGGGCAACCTTATTATTCAAGCTGATTCTCTCATCTTAGACTGTGAGGCCGATGGAAACGCCCTATCATCCTAGGGAGACCATTTTTGGCCACGGGAAGAACTCTAAGAGATGTCGAACATGGGAAACTGACCATGAGGGTAGACAATCAGAGCATCAAATTAAATGTGCTACAACCCCCAAAAAAGGAAAAGGAAGGATGCCCTGATGCTCAGGCCGCCAAAATCAGCACAGAGACAGGCCAAGGCTGCAGCTGTCACGACAGACCAAAGAGCAGGCTGAAAGACCAGTAGTACACCACCTTAAGGAACAAGAGGACCCCCAAGAGGGATTGACAAGAAACACCACCTCATGGAGTGGTTATGTCTGGGAGATGCACCCAAATGCACTCCCAACACAACTTAATTATTTTTTTTCTTTATTTTCTTTATTTTTATTTTTATGTTTTAGGAATAGAATTTAATTTATTGCAATTCATTTTTATTAGGATTAGATTTTAAACTAGTTAAATCTATTTTTCACATCTTTATTTTTTCAGAATTTATTTTTAGTATTTAATTATCTTTATTTTTATTTCAGGCTTTAGGAACAAAAGAGCTGGATTAAGAAGAAAGCCCAACAAGGAGCCCGCCCACCATCCCGCCAAGACAGCAAAGGGCGGCCCAACGCAAACAATGCATAACGGCTAGTTGCCCGCTAACGGCTAGCTGCCAGCGGCTATAGAAATAACGGGCAGAAATCCCGTAACGTGCGCGAGACAACTTGATCGTTGGACATTTAATGTCGCCCCGACATCTCTTGGCAACCTCTATTTAAACATTTCTCACCTCATTCACTCACTTTACTTTTCACCTCCCTGCTATCTTATTTTTGCATCCACTGCTCTCTAGCTAAATACCTTCTTTTTCAAGTTTCAGTTAAATTTCAACCGGCTCATACATGGCTTCTACATCAGCATGCAAACCCACCTTCCAACGTTTCTTCTCCCGTGATGATGAAAAGCGATACATAACTCAGTTTTCCAAGCAAGCAATTTGGGTGGCGCAAGGTTTCCATTACTCCAAGCAGACATGAGATTTTGGTCTAGAGCCCGCCCAGTTCAAGAAAATATACAACAAATGTAACCCCCTTAGCCCGGCCTAGACGGTTGACCCGAACTACGAAGATCACACTGGGAAAACCAAAGTCAACCCGAAAGTCAACCTTGATTCACGACCCTTTTTTCCTTTTTAATATTGTCTAGATGCTTGTTAACCATAAGTGAGTACTCACGAAATGCGATAGAGAAAGGCACAACGATCGAATTTCAAGAAGGGACTCAATTGCACAATATACAAATTTAGGGACCAAAATGTAATTTCTAAAAATTAGAGGGCCCTTTCTGACTTTAAAGTTACCAATATGAAATTAGTCATGTTACATGATTTTCTGCCAAATTTCAACTTAATTGGACATCCCAAGTTCAAGCAATTGCAATCTCAACATTTAGGACTAAAATGTAAAACATGCAAACTTCAGAACAATTCAAATCTGTGACCAACGGTCACCTGTTTCGAAACAGCTACCATCCGTATCGAAACTGTAGGGCAAAACACTCCCTCGTTTCGAAACTTGTTCCGAAACACGGCTCTCCAGTAGCCAAAACGTTTCGAAACAGCCTCCAACCGTTTCGAAACACGAATGCCATTACAGGCCCCCGTTTCGAAACGCCAGAGAGTTTTTCGTTACGGTTTGCCTAGAAACTGCAGAAATTGCTGTTTTTTCATGCATAAACCCATTCAAACACAACCAAAGGACTCCCCAAATATACCAACAAGTCATCAAACATATGAGGTACATAATTAGAACTCCTAAACACCTTCATAGCATCAAACATGAAAACTCACAAATCTAGAGGCATGCTTCCTATTAACAAAACCAAATAGGCAACCAAACTTCAAATCAAACATTTAAGGCCATTTACAATTCAAACCAACCAAGGCAAACATGCCACAACCTTAGGGAGTTTAACACATCTCCCAAAACAAATCTTAAGTTCCCATTGCCAATTTATCAAAACTAATAGTATACGAAAACTTCACCATACATGAGCTTGGATTCCCTTGGACAAACTTAGCTTCCTTGATGCCTTTAAACACCTCAATTATCTGCATTATTGGTAAAAGAGAGCGTAAGCATAATTGCTTAGTGAGGCATGCTCTAAGAAACCATCACAATAATGCAATTTTAGAAAACACTTTCATCAAAGCTTTTAAACCACATGCTCATCTCTTTCTCATGCTTGATAAACTTTCAAAGCAAAACTCATTGAAATCACATGTACCTTCATTTGATCTCATGCATTAAAACCAATGCAAAACTCATGGCAAGGCCATTCACATGCTTGTATTGTCAAAGCATTTCTAAACAAAACACATATGCATATCTCATAGCATAAATCATTTCATCATTTATATTGGCATTTAGCATCTCATTAATACTCGGATATGCGGACACATTTCTACAATAGACTCTTTCGGTGGAATCTCACATCACCGTACTCACTTGTCTAGCAACACAACTTCCGGTGGAATCTCTCATCACCGTACTCACATGGCAGAATCTCTCATCGCCACAAAGCTTGGGTATTTCACCAAGTCCTACCCGATGGAATGCCCATCATCGGAAAATCTCCCTTTGGCTTAACCAAAGAGCACGTACATATTTTTAGTTTATAGTTCACTCTCATCCTATTGATCGATCAATTATATCCGGTAAGTTTCTCAACATCTATACCAATATAATGTGTTAAAATATCATCACACCTACTGTTTTTCATGCAATAAAACTCAAAGGTTTTCTCACCACATTTCAAATCATATATCATACTTTGCTTCATACCAAAAGCTCAAATCTATTCAATGCAACATGCCATCTCATGACATCTTTACAAGCATAATCTCATGCTCCAAAACATGCATAAAACAGTAGGAATTTAACAATCTCTAACCATGAGCATGTAAAAGCATTTTGGGGCCAAAGACCACTTTAGAGAGATCAAAAGCAAGCCATACTTACTTCCGGACTTAGGAAGGTGTTTCAAACCTTTCCTAAATCCCCAAACCTTGTATTTTTGTCCTCATGGACTTCAAACCCAAACGCACTCACCGATTTCGTTTCGCTTGCTTGTCGAAACATCGATTAAGCCTCCGGATCAACTCCAAAAGTGTCCGAAGATGTCTCCCATGTTTTAGACACATCAAAGCAGAGGATTAATGCATCATCATGCATTGAAATCTTCAGCCAACACTCCTGAACTCGCTGCTCTACCTAAAACCAACATTTCGGCCACCAAACACAACCGAAATCACCTCCAAACTCTTCCAAAACTTAACCCAGCCAAGATCCATCACTTCTAATCATTTCTAAACATCAATTAACATCAAAAACAACTCTAAAATCGTCCTTATACCTCCAGCTATAACAGAACACCAAAAACACCTCAAAAACCACCATTTTCACAAGCAAAAACTTAGGAAACACAACCTATTCGGGATTGGATTGATAAAACCTCATTTCTAACATCATTTAACATCCAAAATACATTAGAGAACTATCTCAAAATAGAGCCCAATCAATTACAACGAAAATCTTCAAGATCTCTTCCAAAATCTTGAGTTTTAAGCCAAAATCTTGTTTCTAACATTAAAACTATTTATAAAACTTTAATAAAGGATTGACAACTTGGGAATTTTAGTAAAGAACTGAGTATTTAGAGGAGAAGAACAATCTTACCTCTAAAAGATGATTTCTCATTGATTTGGGCAAAATTCCATGAAAATGCAATGTGGAAATCAAAAGGATTTGTTGCAAGATTGATTAGGAACCAATGATTGTTGAAAATCTCATCAATTGAAGTAAGAATCAATGTAAATTTTGCTGGAGAAAATGTATTTGGATGATAGGATTTTGAGAGAAAAGGGAATGAGAGAAAATTAGAGAAAGGTAGTTAAGAAAATCAAAAAGTAGTTTTCACCTTTCTTTTATTTAATTAAATCATTAATTATATCACCCAAATTAAGGAAAAATCTGGAGAAAAACATTTTGGGTAAATTAGCTCATTAAAGATTCAAAGTTCCAATCCTTTACAAAACAATCACAACTAAACTTTGCAAAAATCGCAATTTGGTCACTACACCAAAATGTAGTATTTCCAAACTTATTTTGTAAAATTGATTTCACCACTCTCTTATACATATTAAATGAGGATTTTTAGATATTTTTCTATATTTTTAAAGCATCCCGAACTAGGCTTTCCCTAAAACCTCCTTTCATATTTGAACCGTTTCTCAGACCGGTCCGGTTCAAACCCTAAACTTCTAAGCCCAAAATTGGGGTGTTACAACTCTCTCCCTCTTAAGAAATTTCGTCCTCGAAATTTACCTGGAGGAAAAAGGTAAGGAAACTGCTTCTTCATGTCATCTTTCCTTTCCCACGTGACTTCCTCAACACCACGATGCCTCCACAACACCTTAACCAACTCAATGGTCTTACCACGAAGAACTTTACTGTCCGAATCTAGAATCTCAACCGGCTCCTCATCATAGGTCAAGTCTGGATTCAACTCCACTTCCTCCACATGCATAACATGCGAAGGATCCGATCTATACCTCTGAAGCATAGAGACATGAAACACATCATGTATCTTTTCCAACTCTTGTGGTAACCTCAGCTTATAAGCAACAGGACCCACACATTCAATCACCTCGTATGGTCCAATATACATAGGGCTTAACTTACCCTTCCGACCAAACCTCATCACCTTCTTCCAAGGTGAAACCTTCAAGAACACACGGTCACCCACCGCAAACTCAATCTCCTTACGCTTCAAATCCGCGTAAGACTTCTGTCGATCAGAAGCTACCTTCAACCGCTCACAAATGAGTTTCACCTTCTCAGTGGTTCCTTTCAACAAAACCGGCATCGAGACCAACTTCTGACCCATCTCAGCCCAGCAAAGAGGAGTTCTGCACTTCCTCCCATACAAGGCTTCATAAGGTGCCATTTGAATACTTGCCTGGTAGCTATTGTTATAAGAAAACTCCACCAAAGGAAAATGCTTCTCCCAAGAGCCTTGAAACTAAATTACGCAGCACCTCAACATATCCTCAAGCACTTGAATAACACGCTCAGACTGACCATCCGATTGCGGATGATAAGAGGTACTGAAATTCAGCCGCGTACCCAAAGCTTGATGCAAACATTCCCAAAAACGCGATGTGAACCTCGGATCTCTATCCGACACTATAGATTTTGGCACACCATGTAGACGCACAATCTCAGCAATGTACAGCTCTGCAAGCTTATCCAAAGTATACGTGGTATGCACAGGTAAGAAATGCGCACACTTCGTAAGGCGATCCACAATCACCCACACCGAATTCTTCTTCGATTGCGACAAAGGCAAACCAGACACAAAGTCCATGGTGATCCTTTCCCACTTCCATTCAGGTATCCTCAACGGTTGCAACAACCCTGAAGGAAACTGATGCTCAGCCTTAACCCGCTGACAAACCATGCACTTACTCACATATTCTGCAACATCTTTCTTCAAACCCACCCAATAGTACTCATCCTTTAAATCACGATACATCTTTGTACTACTAGGGTGCATAGAAAAAGGACTACTATGAGCTTCGGTCAGAATAGTACGCCTCAACTCCACATCATTCGACACTACTATCCGACTTCCAAAACGTAGAACTCCATTATCATTAAAACAAAAATCCGATGATCTATTCTCAGCGATGTCCTGAACATGTGGCACCAACGAATCATCCAACAACTGCTTATCCTTTATCAACTGAACCATAGATGGTTTCACTTGTAATTTAGCCACAAGACCTCCATCTTGCGAAATACTCAAGCTGGCAAACATAGCCCTTAACTCAACTGCCACCTTCCTGCTCAAGGCATCCGCGACAACATTAGCTTTAAGCAACTCCACCCAACGTCGTTGCCTAAGATTCAACTCCTTCTGTGACATCAGATACTTCAAACTCTTGTGATCCGTGTACACGGTACACTTCTCACCATACAGATAATGTCTCCAAATCTTCAAAGCAAAAACCACCGCAGCTAACTCAATATCATGTGTAGGATAATTGCGCTCATGCACCTTCAACTGTCGCGATGCATAAGCCACCACCTTACCCTCCTGCATTAGCACACACCCCAAACCAACATAGGATGCGTCACTGTACACCACAAACTCTTTTCCTGATTCAGGTTGAACCAAGATAGGAGCTTGCGTCAAAGCTGCCTTAAGCTTCTCAAAAGCTTGTTGTCTTGCTTCTGTCCACTCATACTTGACATCTTTTTGCAACAACTTCGTCAAAGGTGCAGCAATCTTCGAAAATCCATCCACAAACCTCCGATAATATCCTGCCAACCCAAGGAAACTACGGACTTCATGAACAGACTTAGGAGGCTTCCAATTCATAACCGCCTCGAACTTCTGAGGATCAACACGAATTCCCTCAGCCGAAACCACATGACCAAGGAACACAACTTCCTTCAACCAAAACTCGCACTTGCTCAACTTGGCATAAAGCTGATTTTCCAGAAGCGCTTGCAAGACAACCCTCAAATGACCTTCATGCTCTTCCTTAGTACGAGAGTACACAAGGATATCGTCAAAAAACACCACAACAAACTTATCCAAGTATTCATGGAACACTCTATTCATCATGTCCATGAAAGCTGCAGAAGCATTCGTCAAGCCAAACAACATTACAAGGAACTCATAATGCCCATACCTCGTTCTAAAGGTTGTTTTTGGCACATCCACATCTTTCACCTTAAGGTTGTAATATCCTGACCTTAAGCCAATCTTGGAAAACATAGCCGCTCCCCGAAACTGATCAAAAAGATCATCAATCCTCGGCAAAGGATACCGATTCTTGATGGTCAACTTGTTCAGCTGACGATAATCGATGCACATTCTCATAGTGCCATCCTTCTTCTTCACAAACAAGACCAGTGCACCCCAAGGTGACACACTTGGCCGAATGAACCCACGGTCAAGCAACTCCTGAAGTTGCTTCTTTAACTCCTTTAGCTCCTTAGGTGCCATGCGATAGGGAGCAATGGACACCGGAGTTGTGTTTTCATACAGCTCAATTCCAAACTCCACTTCTCGACTAGGCGGCAATCCAGGTAACTCCTTCGGAAATACTCCAGGAAACTCTCGTACAATTCTGATATCCTGAACGCGTAACTCCTTTGAACTAGAATTCATCACAAAGGCTAGGTAAGCCTCGCAACCTTGCCTCAGCATCCGACTCGCTTCTAAAGTAGACACCACATTGGCAAGAAACTTCACATTCTCACCAACCACCACCACTTTGTAATCATCCGCAAGTTTCAACGAAACTCGCTTGCTTTCAAAATCCACTACAGCTCGATGTTCAACAAGCCAATCCATACCAAGGATTACATCAAAACCATAGAATGGCAATTCCATGAGATCAACAAGAAAAACATGGTTTTGCACTTTCAAGGGACATCTTCTATACAACTTTCGCGTCACAACCGACTCACCAAAGGAACTAGTCACACGCATACCAACATCCAAAGACTCAACAGGTAAACCAAGCATTTGAGCATGTTCACGCAAAATGTATGAGTGTGTAGATCCAGAATCAATCAAAGAAAGTAATGATAAGGATTGCAAAGTAAAGGTACCTGCGATCACATCCGTATCATTCCTTCCCTCACGATGAGCATACACCCGAGCCTGACCGCCACCCTCAGGTTGAACGGCCACAACATGAGCTACATTCCTGCCTCCATCATCTCTGCGCTGAAAATTACCACGACCGCGCCCACGGCCTCTCTGTGGCTCAGCTGCTCTCACCGGAGCCTGTCCCTCTCTCAGAGGCTGAGGACAATCTTTCTTCAAATGTCCACGGTTTCCACAATTCCAGCATGTCCAAAGGTTACCCCAACACTCACCACTGTGCCGTCTACCACAACGGTTACACTTAGGAGTCCTAAAAACAACATTAGGTCCTTGCTGACCTCTACCAGGGTTACCGCCTCCACGCCTAGCATCAAAGTGCGGCCTCCTATCCTTATGCCTCTTGTTGCAATCTCTACCATAATCGCGTTCAGCCGCTCTCTTCCCAGAGCTAAATCCACCCGCACGGCTAGTCAAACCAAGATTCGACTCAATGTCCTTGGCTCTAGTGACCAAGACATCGAAATTTGTATAGTCAGCCGCAAGCATGAAAGTCTTCACATACGTTACTAACCCATAACAGAATCGTTCACACCTCTCCCACTCATTAGGGATCAGCTCAGGTGCATACTGACTGAGGAAGACAAATTGAATCTCGTACTCAGCCACCGTCATGCTACCTTGCACAAGAGACATAAATTCTCTTTTATTCTCATCTAGGTATCGCACACCCATATACTTCTGCTTAAATGCACTCATGAAGAACGTCCAGGTCACCTCATCATCTTCCATCCCATAGATAGTGGTCGTCCACCACGTATAAGCATCACCATGCAGCAGTGACACCACACAACCCAGCTTCTGCACATTATTGCAGTTCATCTGACCCAAAATCCTCTTGGTGCTTTCCAACCAAGACTCAGATCCTTCCGGAGATAGACCTCTGAACTCAGTCCCTCCTAGACTGCGAAGACGTTCCAAAGGCAATCTCACATTGGCATCATCCTGATGTGCAGCTCCATGAGCTCCAGCTACTACTGCCTGAAAGGCTCCAGCAATAGCCTGAATCAACACAGTCATGTCAGGAGCAGCTTGCCCCTGCACACCTTCAGGTCCAGCGACCCCAGCACCAGCACCAGCACCAGCATTTCCAACTCCAGCACCAACATCACCACCAGGTGGTCCACCACCAGGAGGAGGAGGTAAATCCACAACATTCTCAGCATTCTCATCATCCTCATTCTTAGCCATAGCTCTTGTATTCATCCTCATCTTTCTACGTGTCCCCATTTACAAAGAAAACAATGCACTTACAAAATGCAATGAACACAATTAGGCACAATAAGGTAAGTAATCCAAGTACTCAAGCTCATTTTTGAAAACAATTCCTTTCATTAGTTTTTATATGGCAATGGGATCTCCTACCACACTCCAACATAGCACAAAATCACAAAAACATCACAATTGAAGCCATACATCACCACTCACACAACATTCTTTCACCCAAAAGGCACATCATGCAATCACACATACATCATCAACATAACAAACCCCAATCATACGAGAACCTGGCTTTGATACCACCAAATGTAACCCCCTTAGCCCGGCATAGACGGTTGACCCGAACTACAAAGATCACACGGGGAAAACCAAAGTCAACTCGAAAGTCAACCTTGATTCACGACCCTTTTTTCCTTTTTAATCTTGTCTAGATGCTTGTTAACCTTAAGCGAGTACTCACGAAATACGATAGAGAAAGGCACATCGATCGGATTTCAAGAAGGGACTCAATTGCACAATATACAAATTTAGGGACCAAAATGTAATTTCTGAAAATTAGAGGGCCCTTTCTAACTTTAAAGTTACCAATATGAAATTAGTCATGTTACATGCTTCTCTGCCAAATTTCAACTTAATTGGACATCCCAAGTTCAAACAATTGCAATCTCAACATTTAGGACTAAAATGTAAAACATGCAAACTTCAGAACAATTCAAATCTGTGACCAACGGTCACCTGTTTCGAAACAGCGACCAACCGTATCAAAACGGTAGGGAAAAACACTCCCCCGTTTCGAAACTTGTTCCGAAACACGGCTCTCCAGTAGCCAAAACGTTTCGAAACAACCTCCAATTGTTTCGAAACACGAAGGCCATTACAGGCCCCCCGTTTCGAAACGCCAGAGAGTGTTTCGATACGGTTTGCCCAGAAACTGCAGAAATTACTGGTTTTTCATGAATAAACCTATTCACACACAACCAAAGGACTCCCCAAACATACCAATAAGTCATCAAACATATGAGGTACATATTTAGTACTCCTAAACACCTCCATAGCATCAAACATGAAAACTCTCAAATCTAGAGGCATGCTTCCTATTAACAAAACCAAATAGGCAACCAAACTTCAAATCAAACATTTAAGGCCATTTACAATTCAAACCAACCAAGGTAAACATGCCACAACCTTAGAGAGTTTAACACATCTCCCAAAACAAATCTTAAGTTCCCATTGCCAATTTATCAAAACTAATAGTATACGAAAACTTCACCATACATGAGCTTGGATTCCCTTGACAAACTTAGCTTCCTTGATGCCCTTAAACACCTCAATTATCTGCATTATTGGTAAAAGAGAGCGTAAGCATAATTGCTTAGTGAGGCACGCTCTAAGAAACCAACACAATAATGCAATTTTAGAAAACACTTTCATCAAAGCTTTTAAACCACATGCTCATCTCTTTCTCATGCTTGATAAACTTTCAAAGCAAAACTCATTGAAATCACATGTACCTACATTCGATCTCATGCAATAAAACCAATGCAAAACTCATGGCAAGGCCATTCACATGTTTGTATTGTCAAAGCATTTCTAAACAAAACACATATGCATATCTCATAGCATAAATCATTTCATCAAGGTACATGTGTAACAAAAACCATTTCATCATTTATATTGGCATTTAGCATCTCATTAATACTCGGATATGCAGACACATTTCTACACTAGACTCTTCCGGTGGAATCTCACATCACCGTACTCACTTGTCTAGCAACACAACTTCCGGTGGAATCTCTCATCACCGTACTCACATGGCAGAATCTCTCATCGCCACAAAGCTTGGGTATTTTACCAAGTCCTACCCGATGGAATGCCCATCATCGGAAAATATCCCTTTGGCTTAACCAAAGAGCACGTACGAATTTTTAGTTTATAGAGCACTCTCATCCTATTGATCGATCAATTATATCCGGTAAGTTTCTCAACATCTATGCCAATATAATGTGTTAAAATATCATCACACCTACTGTTTTTCATGCAATAAAACTCAAAGGTTTTCTCACCACATTTCAAATCATATATCATACTTTTCTTCATACCAAAAGCTCAAATCTATTCAATGCAACATGCCATCTCATGACATCTTTACAAGCATAATCTCATGCTCCAAAACATGCATAAAAACAGTAGGAATTTAACAATCTCTAACCATGAGCATGTAAAAGCATTTTGGGGCCAAACACCACTTTAGAGAGATTAAAAGCAAGACATACATACTTCCGGACTTAGGAAGGTGTTTCAAACCTTTCCTAAATCCCCAAACCTTGTATTTTTGTCCTCATGGACTTCAAACCCAAACGCACTCACCGATTTTGTTTCACTTGCTTGCCGAAACGCCGATTAAGCCTCCGGATCAACTCCAAAAGTGTCCGAAGATGTCTCCCCTGTTTTAGACACATCAAAGCAGAGGATTAATGCATCATCATTGTAGAACTAATGTTTTGATATAATAATTGAAAAATGTTTTGGACTAATTTGAAAAGAATTTAAAACTTGTTTTTAAGTCCAAACAACTTGAAATTATGTTTGAGGTATTTTAAGAGGTTTTTGCCAAAGAATTTTCATGTTTTTAATAGCCAAACTCGTGATTTCAAAGTACTAGTATCGATATCGGTGTAACAGTATCGATACCATTTTGCCCCAGTTTGGCCACTGTCAAAACCCGTATCGATACGAGGGTTTAGTGTATCGATACGGAGTGGGGTCGTTTCGATACGCCACGTCAGCGTACCGATCCCATTTTAACTACCCCAACGGCTATTTCCCAACGGCCATTTAAATGTCAAAGGCTACCGATACGCCATCAAGCGTATCGATACGCCCAGGCTGGCAAGAGCCCAACGGCTAGTTCATATGAAGGCCGTATCGATACCGTTCCACGCGTATCGATACTATTAGCTGCAGAACAGCATTTATGAAGGGAAATTAAGTCCTCAACGGCTCCAATTCATCCCCAACGGCTAGAAACGGCTACAAACTCATTTGGGAGTATAAAAGGGACCTCCAAGCATCAAGAGAAGACTAATGCTCATATTGTCAAACATCAAATGATCAAGAAATTGTCTTAGTGCTTTATTTGTCATTTCTTGTATAGACAAACACTAGTGAGCCAAAATTGTCAAATTTGCTCAAGTGTTTTAGGATTTGGGTGAGAGTTTAATTGTGCAAACAAACACCTATTAGAGGGTTTAAGTTTGCTTTGTTTATCTCTTTGTAAAAGAGGGTTTTGATCAAGGCTTTGGGTAGAAGCTTGATCGTTTGTAAGGGTTTCCTCCTAAGCCTAGAAAAGGGGACGAATCAATAGTGGATTGATTGTGAAATCCTTAGTGGGAAGCTAAGGTAGTGGATGTAGGTGCTTGTTAGAAGGCCGAACCACTCTAAAATCATTGTGTCTTTATTCTTTCTAGCTTCCTAAACCCTTCCACCCAAATATCCACCTCTCCACCACTTGGTGAGCATAATCGGTTGAACGAATCGAGCACCACACAACTCAACAATTGGTATCAGAGCTTGGCTCAATCGAAGAGGATTCACATCCTATTGAGAAGATCCGGCAAGCTCGATCACTTTTTCATCAACCGACTCAAATGGCGCAATCCATCGACAAACCGCCTTTCTTCAACGGAGATCACTATGCCCATTGGAAGACAAAGATGAAATTCTTCTTGAAGTCAAGAGATTACAAGCTATGGGACATAGTTGAAGATGGTCCGTTCGTGCCTCAAGAAAGCAAAGCGGAATGGATTGGCGACGATCGCAAGAAGATGGAGCTAAATTGCAAAGCCTTGCACATGCTCTTTTGTGCTTTTGGCCCAACCATCTATGAGAAGATGTCTTCTTGTGAGAGTGCCAAGGAGGTATGGGACAAGCTTGAAGTCACATACGAGGGGACGAATGAAGTCAAGGAGACCAAGATTGGGCTCCTAACCTTAGAGTATGAGAACTTCAAGATGGATCCGGAAGAGAACATCGAGAAGATGTTTGATAGGTTCTCGACCATCACCAACGGTCTTAAAGGTTTTGGAGAAGCCATCCCGGAGGAAAAGCTTGTCCGAAAGCTCATCTACTCACTTCCCGAGTCTTGGGACTCAAAGAGGACCGCCATCATCGAAGCCAAAAATTTGAAGACTTTGAAGCTTGATGAACTCATGGGGTCTCTTCTCACTCATCAAATCATGAAGAAGAACAAGGAAGAGGAGAAGAAAAGGGAAGAAATTAGAGCTATGGGAGAGAACAAGATCAAAGGGCTTGGCATCAATGCAAGTTCCATGGCTCTCAAGTCCTCCACTTGCCATCACGTAGACTCTAGTGAGAAGGATAGTGAAGATGAAGAGATGGCATATCTCTTCAACAAGTTCGTCCGGTTCATGAAGAGCAAAATGGAAAAATCCAAGCTTGAATCGGTGAAGAAGATGAAGGATTCCCATAAATCCAAAATGAAGGGATCGTCTTCAAAACAAGCATACGTGGCCACATGGAGTGATGAAGACTCCACCGATGATGAAGTAGCCCACCTATGCTTGATGGCCCTCAATGAGGGGGAGGTAACTTCTAACTTATCTATTTCAAATTCTTATACATTTGATGAGTTACAAGATGCCTATGATGATTTGCTTTTGGAATTCAAGGCATCATTTTCTAAAAACAAAAAGTTGATTTCAAAAATAAAAATTGAAAATGATTTGCTTTCCAAAACAAATCTTGAACTTGAAGCAAAGTTGAAAGGTTTTGAACAAAAATGTTTTGATTTACAAAATTTGCTTCTTAAAGTTCAAAAAGAAAAAGATTTGATTTCCAAAGAGCTTGAAGAGAAAAACAATTTTGGAAAATCAAATTTTTATGTTAGACAATCTAGTGCCCCTAGATTTATTAAAGGAAAATGTTTTAGAAGTGTTTGGGTCCCAAAAGGACTAACCACTTCAATTAAAAAGGATGACATTGAAAAATGGATTCCTAAGGGGTCAAAAATTTGTGCTACTAACGTTCATGGATCCAAAGCAATTTGGATACCAAAAATTATTTGATTGTCTATTGTTAGGTGTGATGGAGATGTTCAACAAGTCAAACATTGAGGGGGAGCTCCATGCACACAAAAAGGAACACTTGAAGAAGGAAGACTTCACATCCTCCCTTGGGTTCAAGTGTTGGTAAAATCTAGTTGTTTAGCATTTACTTGTTTTATTTTTATTTCATTCAACTAGATGATCATATATGATGGACTAACATTTTTGATGATGCTATGAGTAAGGGGGAGCCAAATTTTAAACCAAATTTTTAGTGTGTCAAATTTGTTTTACCTCTATTGTTATCATTGAACTTAATGTTTTAAATTCTTTTTGATATAACAAAAAGGGGGAGAAATGGTTTGAAAAATTGAATTTTCAAATGAATAAGGGGGAGCTTAATTTGATTTCAAATCTTTAATCTCTTATTCACATTTTTAAAAGTCAAAGGGGGAGAATCCCAAACAATTTTTCAAGTTAGTTTTATTATATCAAAAAGGGGGAGATTGTAGAACTAATGTTTTGATATAATAATTAAAAAATGTTTTGGACTAATTTGAAAAGAATTTAAAACTTGTTTTTAAGTCCAAACAACTTGAAATTATGTTTGAGGTATTTTAAGAGGTTTTTGACAAAGAATTTTCATGTTTTTAATAGCCAAACTCGTGATTTCAAAGTACCAGTATCGATACCGGTGTAACAGTATCGATACCATTTTGCCCCAGTTTGGCCACTGTCAAAACCCGTATCGATACGAGGGTTTAGTGTATCGATACGGAGTGGGGTCGTTTCGATACGCCACGTCAGCGTACCGATCCCATTTTAACTACCCCAACGGCTATTTCCCAACGGCCATTTAAATGTCAAAGGGTACCGATACGCCCTCAAGCGTATCGATACGCCCAGGCTGGCAAGAGCCCAACGGCTAGTTCATATGAAGGCCGTATCGATACCGTTCCACGCGTATTGATACTGTTAGCTGCAGAACAGCATTTATGAAGGGAAATTAAGTCCTCAACGGCTCCAATTCATCCCCAACGGCTAGAAACGGCTACAAACTCATTTGGGAGTATAAAAGGGACCTCCAAGCATCAAGAGAAGACTAATGCTCATATTGTCAAACATCAAATGATCAAGAAATTGTCTTAGTGCTTTATTTGTCATTTCTTGTATAGACAAACACTAGTGAGCCAAAATTGTCAAATTTGCTCAAGTGTTTTAGGATTTGGGTGAGAGCTTAATTGTGCAAACAAACACCTATTAGAGGGTTTAAGTTTGCTTTGTTTATCTCTTTGTAAAAGAGGGTTTTGATCAAGGCTTTGGGTAGAAGCTTGATCGTTTGTAAGGGTTTCCTCCTAAGCCTAGAAAAGGGGACGAATCAATAGTGGATTGATTGTGAAATCCTTAGTGGGAAGCTAAGGTAGTGGATGTAGGTGCTTGTTAGAAGGCCGAACCACTCTAAAATCATTGTGTCTTTATTCTTTCTAGCTTCCTAAACCCTTCCACCCAAATATCCACCTCTCCACCACTTGGTGAGCATAATCGGTTGAACGAATCGAGCACCACACAACTCAACAATCATGCATTGAAATCTTCAGCCAACACTCCTAAACTCGCTGCTCTACCTAAAACCAACATTTCGGCC
Organism: Hibiscus trionum; assembly: GCA_030270665.1. NCBI lineage: Eukaryota > Viridiplantae > Streptophyta > Magnoliopsida > Malvales > Malvaceae > Hibiscus > Hibiscus trionum. The sequence goes on along the minus strand of BSYR01000001.1, from coordinate 40,809,335 downwards.
ACCAAACACAATCGAAATCACCTCCAAACTCTTCCAAAACTTAACCCAGCCAAGATCCATCACTTCTAATCATTTCTAAACATCAATTAACATAAAAAACAACTCTAAACTCGTCCTTATACCTCCAGCTATAACAGAACACCAAAAACACCTCAAAAACCACCATTTTCACAAGCAAAAACTTAGGAAACACAACCTATTCGGGATTAGATTGATAAAACCTCATTTCTAACATCATTTAACATCCAAAATACATTAGAGAACTATCTCAAAACAGAGCCCAATCAATTACAACGAAAATCTTCAATATCTCTTCCAAAATCTTGAGTTTTAAGCCAAAATCTTGTTTCTAACATTAAAACCATTTATAAAACTTTAATAAAGGATTGACAACTTGGGAATTTCAGTAAAGAACTGAGTATTTAGAGGAGAATAACAATCTTACCTCTAAAAGATGATTTCTCCTTGATTTGGGCAAAATTCCATGAAAATGCAATGTGGAAATCAAAAGGATTTGTTGCAAGATTGATTAGGAACCAATGATTGTTGAAAATCTCATCAATTGAAGTAAGAATCAATGTAAATTTTTCTGGAGAAAGGGTGTTTGGATGATAGGATTTTGAGAGAAAAAGGAATGAGAGAAAATTAGAGAAAGGTAGTTAAGAAAATCAAAAAGTAGTTTTCACCTTTCTTTTATTTAATTAAATCATTAATTAAATCACCCAAATTAAGGAAAAATATGGAGAAAAACATTTTGGGTAAACTAGCTCATTAAAGATTCAAAGTTCCAATGCTTTACAAAACAATCACAACTACACTTCTACGGCCTAGAGATGGACGACAACCCTCATGAGGAGTGTTGAGTGTGTAAAAGTTCTATTATTTACACCCTTTTAACCCATATTTCTGCTGCATTCAAGCATTATTCATTGCATTTAGGTTAGTTTACAACAAAACATCACAAAGATATTAAAGGCACAGATTCTACTAAGAATGGTTGTTTTTGCAGGTATCCGCCATAGCTGACGGAGAAGGCAGGCGCTGGGCAGAGAAGCAGAAGAGCTGAACTGGACAAGCAGACAAAGAGAACGATGCTGCCATGGTGCCGCCGTGACAGCATGGTGACAGCAGTTCTGTGGAGAGAAAAAGCGAAATGGACCTCGATAGATAGAGAAAATTCTGCTCGTCTGTCGTGTGAAAACCATATATTTTTCCAAGCCCCGGATCAAAAGATATGTCAAGCCCAAAGTTCAAGGAGAGAAAATCCCAAGAAACAAGGAGGACGGCTGGAAAGTAGATTCCTTGAAGATTAAGTCTTTATTAGAATCATACTTTTAATTAAAGTTGTAATCCTTGTTAACTTAGAATACTTGAGCCCAAAGCTTATATAAGGGCATGTATTTTAACCTAGGAGAGATATCTGATATCCCATAGCCGATTACCCCATAACCGACAACCAAAAACCCCTCCGCCGTTTACCCGCCGTCGATATGTTCTAAAAACCCCCTAGGGCCACGGGTTGATTTGTAAAGTAGTTGCAAGGGTTGCTTTTGTTTTAGGAATTTTCAGTTCAATAAAATAAACTTCAAGTTCTCTTATTTTGGTTATTAATATCTTGTAAGAGCATCGGGAGAGCATTGTGAGGTTATCTATTTACTTAGCATCGGGAGAGTTAAGTATACGAAAGAAATAAGAGCAAGTTCTCTAGTTTATAGTTGAACTATCTCGTGCCTAGGGATAGGGCGAGGTTAAGTGGCTAAAGAAGAATTCATACACATCGGTGTTCATCCTTCGATTCACGTCGGGAGGTATCATCAAGACGTGATCATCGACAGACTTGGACCTAGGGATAGGCCAAGGCAGATCTGGGATTCTTGCCAAACTTGAAGTACTGAGTTGGTGTGTTTGCTGCCACAACGATCAACGGACTGCTGCCGCGACAGGCGCGACGACAGAACTGGATTTCCTAAACTCTGCAATACCTGCACTACTGAGCAATTCAATACCAGCCCATTCTCTCTATCTTGATATATCTACTCTTTTATTTACGTCTTCTTTTATTATTTTCGTGACAACTCTCAAATATTTCCTTTACTTTCGTGCAGTGAATTAAGGTGAAGCTATTAGCCCAATCCCTGTGGAGACGATATCCGATACTTCGTATCACTTTACTACTTGCGTCGTGTATACTTGCACTACCATTGCGATAGACTATTTTACACGCAACAAGGATCCTGCCAATGCTTTACAAAACAATCACAGCTACCATTCGTATATGTCCGAGGGGAGCCTGCCAAGTTAAACGCTGCCATCATCAACAGCTTCTACGGCCTAGAGATGGACGACAACCCTCATGAGGAGTGGAGGCAGTCACTGACGGCTGCCGACTACGACATAATCAAGGCCAAGTTGTGCAAGCCCAACCTGTCGTGGTTAGCAGGAAAGCACGGCGGCTTTGTCCAACACCGCCACCTGCTGCCCGAGCCTATGCTATGGATAACCTTCCTCAAAAGGCGTTTTCTGCCCACCTCCCACAACTCAACTATCGATCGGCCGCGCCTCGCACTCATTCACAATATTATGATAAACCGGCCCATCAACGTTAGGGAGATCATATGCAAGGAAATACACAATTGCTTCCTCAAGACGAAGGGCATGCTATACTTCCCGTCACTCATCACCAGCCTTTGTGCCAACTTCAACGTCCCAATTGACCCCGAGGATGAGATGACGATTGCTAAGGAGGGGTGGACTAGGAAAGTCTGCCTGCAGATGATGCAGGCCCCATAGACAGAGCCCATCACCCCCAACCAGCCCTCTACCGCCCAACCATCCACTCCAGCCGCCCCCGGCAGTACTGAAGCTGCCCCAACAAATGAAGTCCTCACTCTGTTGCATAAACTCATCAACAACAACAAAAGGATCAAACATCAGCAGCTGACCTTCATGAAGTATGTTGGGGAGGTCCAAGAGGCCTTTGTTGCCTACCTCTTGTAGAAATACCCAGATGACAGCCCTACCTTGCCACCCTAACCTGCAGATCTTACTATCGCAGCTGCCCCCACACAAGGAACACCCTCAACCGCAGTTGCCCGCCATGCCGCCTTCTGCCGCTAGATGTCATCTCCGATGCACTACCCATCATATTCCGCCACCTCCGCTTCCAACACGGTGGCAGACTCACTTGAGCGGCATCAACAACATCATTCTCCCATATGCACAATGGCAACAGTGGCAAACACCTCATCATTAGAAGAGGTTGAGCAGCAGCCACCAGCAACAACAGCAGAAGTAACAGCCCCAATGGCGATTGATCCTCCGGCAGCACCAATGGAGAAAGGAACAAGAAAGAGGAAGCGACACATCATAGCCGCCGAGCCAGAGGACGAAGAGACATAATTAGAAGAGAGCGAAGCCCCTCCTGTCGCTACTCCTGCAGAACAGCAAGAAGAGCCTCGCCCTACTCCCAAGAGAGTCCAGCCGCCGCGGACAATAAAGATCTCACCAGCCAAGTCTGTCGCCCGTGCATCTGTCGGCCGACGCCTTATCATCCAATCCTCCTCCTCCACCTTAGCACCAAAGACCCAAGCCTCCTCCCAACCATCTGCCAACTTCTAGTTTTTTTTTCTTTTCTTCTCTTTCTTTTATTTTTCTGTTTTTATATATCAATTGTATTTTTTTCCTTCTATGTTTTATTTTTCTATTTGTGCATTGAGGGCAATGCCCATCTCGAGTTTGGGGGGTTAGCACTCATCATGTTTAGGCATACTTTAGTGCATATTAGATTGCATAATGTACTTGCCTTAGAAAAATTAATTGAAAAGATTTTTTTTGTTAGAACTTGTGCCTGTGATAGGATAGCCAACTTTAAATTTTTGCACCAAGTCAAAAAGAACTTAATTTTGGGGAAAAGCATGAAGTAAACTTAGGATTTTTCTATAGTTGCCAAAAACTAAAAGTACTTATGTTACTTGCTGATTGTTAGAATTTCTGGTAAACATTGCCTACTTGAATTATTTGTAAAATTCTAACAATGGTTGTAGGAAGCTGCCGCCTACCGCGGCAGGCAACAAATAGAAAAAAACAAAAGCACTGCCAAGACAGGAAAAAGAAAAATTTTATGTTGTCTATCCCTAGAGGTGCCCGAAACCAGCTATAGGAAGAATCATGTGCGAGGACACTCCGCTGCTATCAAAGTCCATGAATCTTAAAATTTTGAAGTGATGGACAAATTAGCATGAGTGAATGAAAGTCTTCAAGGGATGACTCTAATCCATGGGTTCGGGGTTTTGTAGTTTGCTCCTATCTTAATTTCAGACCTTTTATATCATGACAACATCTCTGTTTACTTAGAATGTTCTTCATATTCAGCTTGTTCACAGTTTCTACACACACTTCACTGCATATTATAGTTTAATTCTGAGCTAATTCATGTTATTCCCCTCTCACTAATTTAATGACAGGTGCCACGGCCTTGAGGTGTTAAATCAAGTTTAAAACAGAATTTTTTCTTTTTGATTAATTTACAGGGCAAGTATGTTTAGGTTGCATTGCTTGAGGATAAGCAATAGTTCGAGTTTGAGGGTGTGTAAAGTGTCCATAAGTTCTATATTTCATGCACATTCCATCTCATATTATTGTTATTTTTGAGTACATCTTAGGCATAATTAGGTTCATGCATTGCATTTTACAGTTTTCTTTACTCTGTCATGCTTTGTATTGATTTTCTGTTATTTGGTAAAGAAAAGGTACTTGTTTAGTTTAGTTTTAGTTTTAATTTCAGGTACTAGAGGCTAACAGAAAGAGAGAGGAGCTGAGGACATGATGTTGAGGCTGCAAACTGAGGAGTTGTACTGATGCAGTTCCAGACAGAGATAGCAGTTGTCCTCGCCCTGCCTGCCGCCCAAGACAGCAAACTGAGGAATTGGAGAACATGAGTGTGATCTGTAGAGTAGAAAATCCTGATCTTAACGATGATGTCCACTCAATTTTTCGAAGACTGTAGCAGCAAGCAGAGCCGCCGAATAAGGAATGTGAGATTACTTTCGGACAAGGCAACATGAAGAAGTCCATATTCAACTCAAGGAAGTCAGAATTTAAGGTTGCATTTAATGCAAAAGCTACTTTGAAGACTTCTAATCTAAGAAGGACTAGACCCAGCTAATGCCTATATATACTCAATGTATTTTTACTTCAAAAAAACTTAGGTTTTCCTTTAGGCATAGATTAGGTTTTCTTGCCGCCATTATGTTCTAAATTTCTTTTTTGGGTTTGGGTTATGTTGTAATTAGCATGAGATCGGTTGATTAGGATTTAAAGTTTGTTTTTGCAATAAAGCTTCAAGGTTTGCTTATTCCATGTTCTTCATAGTTTTCAATTAAGGTGAAAGATTAGTTGATTACTATTCATTTGTTCGGTATCGAGAGAGTCGAACTCACGAAAGGAGTAAGTACGATCTCATCTATAGACGGTGTTGATCAATCTAGTCTAGACATAGGTTAGGGTTTAAGGCGGCTAAAAGAGGATGAATTAACATTGTTGTCTTTGCACGATTCATGCCGCGACTGGTATTATCTGCAGTGGGCATCAACAACATTTTGACATAGACATAAGCGGGATCACTTTTGAAGCGTTCTGCCGAGCCTTGTAATTTTGCCTTGTTTGCCACCAAGACACAAGTACATTCCCCTGCCGAGGCAGCGAGAGCGTCTCATCAGCCTAACTGCCATCCCCCGTCGAGGCAGCAAAGTTTGCAGTGCAAAGCAACTTGTCCTATACAACGTAGTTTCACACTAAGCAGCAGCATAACCTTGCCCATTCTATCAATATGATTTCTTCCCTCTTATTTACTTCTGTTTTTATTTTATTTTTCCTCTTAAACAAGCCAACTTATTTGTGCAATTTATTTTTCTTGTGCAGGAAAAACGAATCGAGTCAAGCTGTCCAATCCCTGTAGGGAACGATATCTTTTATACTATTACTTGACATGAGTGTGCACTTGCGCTCATATTTAGAGAACACTAAAACGCTCTACAGCTAACGGTGAAGCGTTGGAGGCTTCGAACGCTTAATTCGTGTCGGTAAATTAAAGTTTCGTGTGTTGGTGAGTGAGAACGAAGCCTACAGCTTTAAAAAGGTTTGAAGATGGTTTTGAGAACTTCGATTGAGCTTGAAACGATAGTCTAAGTTTGGAAGTAAGTATAAGTGGATTTTCTCTCTCGCTCGTGCTTTTATGAAATGGTTTTATGCACTTAGGTGTTGGTTACATGATACTTACTATTTATGCATGTTTTTAAGTATGTGATTTATTGTTTTTAATCATGAGACGATGATGGATGCACATGGTAAGTGATCCATGTAAGCATGTATTTTATACTTGTTTAAAGGCATTGTTTGTTGCTTTGGAAAAGTTGTTTTGTATTGATGCATATAAAAACGGCGAGTTAATGTTTAATATTGAATTATATTGGCAAGTGATGTGGTTTAAAATGTTATCGGATATAGTTGGCCGGCCATAGTATTGAGTGCACTATAAATAAGTCACTTTGGATGTCGAGGGGGTTGGTGTCCCATAAATCCATCCATAACGGTCGAGGGGTTGGTGTCCTGTAAATTCTTATTAGTGGGTTAAGCATCTAACTGATGATTGGGGTTGGTGTCCCCGTGGGTTGTGATTGTACCCGATTTTAATGGTACTGCGATTATGATTGTATCTCTATTCTGGTTGAGATGGCTTGAAGTGTTATGAGAACACTTGTTGAATTCGTGTATCTGATATATACTATTGTGGAAATGGAACTTGGTTAATGATCACTTGTAAGCCAATATAATTGTTGATGTATCATAAAAAAGCTTATGTTGTATAATGTGATTTATACATGTTTTCTCTTTAAGCTTTGCATATGGTTTGATATGCAAGAGAAGGTATTTGATACATGTTGCGTATGGTCTAATATGCTAGTTTTTGAAAGTGTTAAGTGCATGGTTTCAAGGCATGATGTTTTATAAATAGATTGAAATGATGTTTTCAATGTTTTTGAGAAAATGGTTTTAGATTACATTGATGGTGTTTTGTTTTGAACACTCCTCACTAAGCCTAGTGTAATTACACTCTCTTTGTCCATCAATGCAGAGAATTAAAAGTTCGAAGGCAGCAAGGGAGCAAGGGATTCGTAAAAGACTTCGGTACTTGAAAGTATGTTTTTGAATTAGACTATAAGTAATAAGGGCAATAGGAGTTCTGTTGTTAATTTGGGAGATGTATGTTAAACTCTATGTTTGAGCATGTTTGAGTCGTTGTTTTAGACTTGTAAAAAGCCTTTAATGGTTGGTAATTGCTTTGGTTTGGTTTTTGAGCTTTGCTTGGCTTGGTTTATAGGAAGCATGCCTATAGTTTACCTATTGACGTATGTTGCTATGAATTGATGTTGATTTTGGTATGCTTGGTTGAGGATTGATCCTTGAATATGTTAGATATATGTTAGAAGAATGTTAAAGTGATTTGGATTGCTCTTAGGTATGTTAAACCAGCAAAATTGGACATTTCAAGTCCAAGCATATCGGTACGCGGCCTATCGTATCGGTACGGGTAAGCCAAATTAGGCTTAGTGTTTCAGTACGCGGGGTCTCGTTTCGGTACGGGTCATGTGTAAATGGCAAGGTGTTTCGGTACACGGGGACCCATTTCGGTACGAGTATGTAAATGGCAAAGAGTTTCGGTACACGAGGGCATATCGGTACGGGTTTTGACTACTGGAATTTGGGGTATATGAAATAACAAAACCGTACCAGTACGGGCCATAGTGTACTAATACGGTTAGCCGTTAATTTGGTTAATTGGCTTAATCTAAAGTTTTGCCTTCTTACGTTTTAGTCCCTGAATGTTGTGGTGGTGATTATATGAGTTTGGATGTTCGAATAGAGTTGATATTTGACATGCATGCATGAAACCTGATTAATTAAAGGTTGGTAACATAAAAAGAAGATAAGTTCTTGTAGTTTGCTAGAATTGCAATTTGGTCCCTTAATGTTTGTGCATGTAATTGAATGCCCTATTGATGTCTGATTTGAGTGAGATTTGAACCGCTGCCAACATGTGCACATTAGGATATAATAATGCATCTATATAAGATAAAGAAAAATAGATGTGTTTCGAGTTAATTCTTTTTAGTTTGCTTCGGCAAACCTAATGTAGCTTACTCGGTTCGGTGTGGCGTCTAAGCCGGGCCGAAGGGGTTACATTTGGTGGTATTAAAGCTAGGTTTGCGATAATTGGGAGGTAAGTTTGTGATTGTTCAATGTTGTTGTTTGCTATACACGGTGATTGTTATATATACGTTGATTGTTATTTGCCATGTGGGGTTTGATGTGGGGAAACCATTGTCTTATTACTATAGTCTAAAATGTTTTGATTTGAAATTGAAGTCTTGGATCCTTGCTTGATGCTGGCCTGATTGTTTTGTTTTGTTGAAATTACCATGCCTCAAATATTTTAGCATGAAGGGACCAACGATATAGTTGAGGTCTGGTACGATTATTGCTGCCGGAGGGTAGGGAAATCAGGAGAATGATGTACCTCCAGGAGGTTTACCCCCTCCTCCGCCTAATCCACCTGAGAATGTAGAACAAGTACCCCTTGCGCCAACTGGGTCAGTGTTGGGTGATTTGATGCCTTTAGTTTAAACGATGACTTGATTATTTCAGGTTGTTGTTGCTGGAGTGCAAGTGTCTGCGCCTGCTACTGGACAAACGGGTTTGCCGTTGAAGTGTTTGCATAGTCTTGGAGTTGAGTTTCGAGGGTTGGCCCCCGTAGTATACGAGGAGTGGATGGCTAGCACGGATCAAATTTTGGGTCAAATAGGGTGTAATGACGCCCGTAAGTTGGGTTGTGTTGTATCTCTGTTGCAAGGAGACGCGTATAGCTGGTGGACTAATGTGACCATGGGTATGGAACCCGGTGATGTGACATAGGATTCCTTTCGAGCTGCCTTTAAGAAGAAGTATCTAGGAGTTAGATACTTGGATGAAAGGAAGCGTGGGTTTATAGCTCTAGTGCAAGGCAGTATGTCTGTGGCTGAGTACGACGTACAGTTTGTTCGGTTGAGCTAGTATACTCCTGAGTTAGTACTGGACGAGAGGCATCGTTGTGATCGATTTCGTTACAGATTGGTACATGATGTTAAGACTCTTATGTTGGCTTTTGACTATACCGATTTTGACGTGTTGGTTACACGGGCAAAAGATATTGAGTAGAACTTGGGTTTATTATCTCATGTGAGTGGCTTTGGATCGAGTAAGAGAGGTGCAGACTCTAGCTACAGTGGTGGTCAGTATAAGAGGCAACGTGACAAGAAGTATCGTCCTGATGCGAGGCGTGGTGGAGGTAGTGCTGGGCATGGATCGCAGTGTCAGGGTGCTCAGGCTAGACCAGCTTTTAACACTTGTTGGGTGTGCGAGTCGCGTGAGCACTTGAGGCGAGACTGTTCGCGTTTAGCTTGTGAGGGAAAGGCTCCCAATGTTGTGGCGGCTAACTCTTATTGAAGTTGTGGTTTGGCTGATCATTTGAGACGCGATTGTCCGTTGTTGGCTGGTGTGGTTAGGCTAGGGCACCTGCAATTGTACCATAACGAGGACGTGGCCGTGGCCGTGGGCATTTCCAATGTAGGGACGATGGTTCGAGGACAGTTGCTCATACTATTGCGATTCAACCTGTGGGTGGTGGTCATGCGAGGGTGTACGCACATAACGAGAGACGTAATGACACCGATGTGGTTGCAGGTACATTTACTTTATAGTCTTTGTCATTGTTATCTTTTATTGATTCTGGTTCTACGCATTCATATATTTTGCGTGAGCATGCACATTTGTTTGATATGCCGACTGAGGTGTTAAATGTGAGACTGCAAGTAACTAGTTCTTTTAGTGAAACAATTGTTATAAGAAGGTTGTTTAGGAGATGTCCTTTGACTGTCCAAGGTCATGTGTTTACGTTTGATTTGACGGGGTTGTCGTTTCACGGCTTTGACGTAATCCTGGGTATGGATTTGTTGTCAGAGCATAGGGTTGTGGTTGATTTTGAAACCAAGTGAGTTACCCAGAAACTTGCTGATGATTACAAAGTGGTAACTGTGGGTGAGAATGTTAAAGTATTGTCTAATGTTGTTTCGTCTCTGGAAGCGAGTCGTTTGATGAAATCGGGTTGTGAGGCTTTCTTGGCCTATGTTATGAATCAGGGATCGAAGGAGGTGCGTGTTTAGGACATACGTACATTATGTGAGTATACGCGTGTCTTTGTGGAGGAATTTCCTAGTTTGCCACCGAAATAGAGGTTGAGTTTGGCATTGAGTTGTATGAAAATACAGCTCTAGTGTTTACTGCTCCCTATCGTATAGCTCCAAAAGAGTTGAAAGGATTGAAGACACTACTTCAGGAGTTGCTTCATCGAGGGTTTATTAGTCCTAGTTTTTCGCCTTGGGGTGCGCCTATGTTGTTTGTGAAAAAGAACGATGGCACGATGAGGATGTGCATTGATTATCAGCAATTGAACAAGTTGACGATTAAGAATAAGTATCATTTGCCGAGGATTAATGATCTGTTTGACCAATTTAAAGGTGAATCGGTGTTTTCTAAAATTGATTTGAGGTTCGGGTACAATTAGTTGAAGGTAAAGGATGTGGATGTGCCTAAAAGTAGTTTTTGTACAAGGTACGAGCATTATGAGTTCTTGGTGATGTTGTTTGGTTTGACTAATTCCCTACTACGTTCATGGACATGATGAACTGGGTATTCCATGAGTTTTTGGATTAGTTAGTGGTTGTGTTTATTGATGATATCCTTGTGTACTCTCGTACCGATGAGGATTATGATAAACATTTGTGAATTGTGCTTCAGGTTTTGTTGGATAACCAGTTGTACGCTAAGTTGAGAAATGTGAGTTTTGGCTCAGGGAAGTTGTTTTTCTCGGACATGTTGTGTCAGCCGAAGGAATTATGCTTGATCTACATAAGATTGAGGTAGTGATGGGTTGGAAACCACCTAAATTTGTGTCGAAAGTTCGTAGTTTTCTTGGGTTGGCTGGTTATTATCGTAGGTTCGTGGATGGTTTTTCGAGGGTTGCTACTCTTTTGAACAAGTTATTGCAAAAGAATGTTCGTTTTGAGTGGACAGAGGATAGACAACGAGCTTTCGAGAAGTTGAAGGAAGCTTTGACGCAAGCTCCTATCTTTATTCAGCCTAAGTCGGGTAAGGAGTTTGTTGTGCATAGTGATGCATCATACGTTGGTTTGGGTTGTGTGTTGATGCAAAAAGGAAAAGTTATGGTTTATGCATCTAGATAATTGAAGGTGCACGAGTGCAATTATCCTACCCATGATCTTGAGCTTGATGTGGTAGTGTTTGCCTTAAAGATTTGGAGGCATTATCTTTATGGTGAGAAGTGTACTGTGTACACAGATCACAAGAGTTTGAAATACTTGATGACTCAAAAGGATTTGAATCTTAGGTAGCATAGATGGTTAGAGTTGCTTAAGGATTACGATTTGATGATTGAGTATCACCAGGGTAAGGCTAATGTTGTGGCGGATGCCTCGAGTAGTAAGGTTGTGGTAGATTTAAAAGCAATATTTGCACAGTTGAGTGTGACGCAAGATGGTGGTCTCCTGGCCGAGTTGAAAGTGAAGCCATCTTTGTTGCAGTTGATAAAGGATAAACAACCTTATGGTGAGAAGTTGGTGACGTGTGTTAAGGATATCATGGATGGAAATCTGACGGATTTTCATTTTAATGATGATGGAATATTGTGTTTCAAAGATCGGATAATGGTGCCTAATGATGATGAGTTGAGGCGTACCATTTTGACCGAAGTGCATAGTAGTCTTTTTCCTATGCATTCCGGTAGTACTAAGATGTATTGAGGCTTGCAAGAAGAGTACTATTGGGTTGGTTTAAAGAAAGATGTGGCTGATTTTGTTGCTAAGTGTATGGTGTGTCAGAGTGTTAAGGCTTAACAACAGTTTCCTTCCGGGTTGTTGCAACCGTTAAGGATTCCGGAATAGAAATGGGAGAGAATCACCATGAATTTTTTTATCCGGGTTGCCATTAACGCCAACCAGGAAGGATTCCATTTGGGTGATTGTTGATTGGTTTATAAAGTGCGCACATTTTGTGTCAGTGCATATGACGTATACCTTGGATAAGTTGGAAGATTTGTATATTGCGGAGATTGTGCGTTTGCACGGAGTGCCCAAGTCTATAGTTTCGGATAGAGATCCACAATTTACGGTGAGGTTTTGGGAGTGTTTGCATAGAGCTTTGGGTAAACGGTTGAATTTCAGTACTTCGTATCATCCCCAGCCGGATGGTCAGTCTGAACGTGTGATCCAGGTCGTGGAGGATATGTTGAGATGTTGTACAGTTTTTTAGAATTTTTTTAAAGATTGATTTTGATGATGTGGCATTTTCAGAGTGTGTCACGTGTCGTTCTATATTTGAACGTTAAAGGGCATTGACGATCAACGCGACCAACGTAACGGAGGGGCTAAATTGGGTGCAATCTGAATTTTGAGGGCTAAATTAGCTTAAAATTTTTCATAAGGGCTTAATTGGTTTTTTGATTTTTCGTTGAGGGCCAATTTGACGAATAATAATCCTCTATCCTTTTCGGTGCCCCACACTAAAAATAGATTTTGGGTTTAAGGTTAAGGTTTAAGGAATTTATGGTAGGGTGTATATTTTAGGGTATATGGTGTATGATTTAACATTTAGAATTTAGGGTTATGGTTTGAAATTTAATTTTTCAGTATTTTTAAGTGTGCATAAGAAGGGGCACCGAAAAGGGGCAAGGGATTTTTATCCCAATTTAACCTTTAAGCCATTTATTTTCAAACAAACTTTTGCACCACAAAAACTATAAAATCTATTTTTGGTTTGGTAGAAAATCACTTTTAAAAGGAAAAAAGGGCTCTTTTTTTTATGACAAACGTCTGTATTTATGAATATCAACAACTTAATCAATTCATCCCCACAAATAATTTTTTGTAATTAAGCCATACATTTTCATTGGCATATATGGGTCAATATTCAATAAGGTAAAATGTCCTCAAAGGGAAATACACCTACATTGTTTGGACGAACATATCATTAATACGATATTAAATAGATAAAAACTAGGGTAACTTGGATAAAGGAAATTACGAAAGCATATGGTTTATGAAGATGGTGATTGGTGAATATGGAAAAAACACTCCACAAAAGCATAAAGCATCACTTAGTTTATATGTGAAAGGGGTAACTTCAAACATCTTATTCATTAGTCTGTGTAGGTATTTTCTTCCTCTACCACATTAAAAGTTATGCTTTGAATTAAATAGATACATGGTTTCAGTTGTGTAAAGTAAAGAAAGAAAGGAAACAAGTTGTTTAATGAGAAATCAAAGTGAACAAATATTAGCATTGGCAATTCCAGCAAAAAAAGGGTGAAGTTAAACTCATCTTTACCCACTCTTGTGATTAGGAATTGTGACAATGACATTGAGTGTGCATGTGCCTTCCTCAAGCGATGGAATAACAATGACAAACCCACCCGAAATGGATGTAAGCCAATACGAAACAAGCGCAGGCTTATTCCCATCTCCGAAATTAACTTCAATTGTCCCCAAATCATCCCATTTGGCACGATTGAACTCCATCTCCGAATCCAACACCCCTTGTTTTGAGCAGCTTTCAACTTTGATGGCATCAAACGATTCATTCACAAACAAAGAGAACTCACCACCCGTGACACTTCCTAGGTTGTTCTCGGCTTCCTCGAGACAAGCTAACGCCATCTTTCTACACCATTCACTCCCCAGTGTCTCGGTTCGGGCATTGATCTTGAAGATCAGGGTTTTGCCTGAGTTTTTGCTTGAACTTGAGGTGATTATGTCAAGAGATGAACCATTGGTTCTTTCCAGACCAGGAAGGTAGAACAATGGGAGCTTTTGCTTATTATTCTCGTTGATAACTTTGTTGTGAATATCAGCCCATGCCTTGAGGAACTCTTTCTTTAACAAAACATCTGTCAGAAGAATACTGCAGCTAATCCCAATTGAATATCCACCGCACTCGAAATTAGTAACCTGTGAAGTAAAGAAGAATTCAGGGTCATAGATCTAAGGTCAAATTGTATAGATGGTCCCTGTACTATATATTCTTGACGATTTCTAGTTTCTTTTCTGGTACCTGAACATAAAAGAGTGGAGAGAACTGTGGATTTTGTTCATCAATATCTTTCCAGAAAACAAGCTGAGCTTCAACATCTTCCCTTTGTTTCGTTTCAAGAAACTCAGACAGATTGATTCCAATACTTGCCTCGATGAGTCTAATGCCGCAATCATTGGAAACGATCTCCAGTTTGCCTTCGTTTTTCTCCCCTTTCCGAAGGCGTCCAGAAATCATTGGTTGCTCCATTAAAGCTATCCCAAGTGTTTCCTTGATCCACCCAGCAAGTAGCCAACCCGAATCATCTTCTCTTTCCTTTCTGTAATATTGTACCATGTTCAAACACCTTTGGAAAATCCCAGGACCAACAACATCACCTGCCAACACTTGTCGTGTCTGTCGTGGTTCAGTTATCCTCATCGGAGTTACTGTCTGAATTGCTTCAATGGATAGTTTGGGGACAACGGTAGCGGTTTGGTTGGACATCTTTGGGTTAGCTCTCGCATTGAAGGGCTTGCTACTTTCGATGGGAATATATATAGAACCATGTCCAGCTCAAAAACATGTTGGTCCAAGAAATTAGGCTAGGTGTGGGGTGCTGTAAGTTTAGAGTACGGCTAAAAGATGGTAAATTTTTAAATTTGTCCAAAAACTTAAAATGTTAGGCATTTTAATAATATTTTAGATTGAATTTTTCGTGAATTTAGACAAGTATCGATACTTATAAAAAAACACGAAAAACCAACTTAAATGTTATCAAAAAAATCTAATATTTTAACTTTTTAGACAAGTATTAAAACTTGTCATCTTTTAGCTCTACCCTCAGCATGTTGTACGTTAGACTCGCCCAAAAAATTAACATGCTTAAAAGGTAAAAAATTGCCATTGCGTTGCATGATAAATGTTCCAACATGTCATTCACTAGTTTCATTATATCATTTTTTTAAGCAGACATAATCTAACCAAACTTTATCACTTGATATCATTTTCATATGAGATCTATTAAAAAAAACACACACACACAAGAAATAATCAATGAACCACTAAAAATTTCTAGTCTCTCTCTTCTTTCTTCTCTACTATCATTTTTTTAATTTTTTAGATCGACCTTGCTTAAAAAAACACACAAAAAAATTGTAGAAGTCAATTCTGAATACAATTGAATTAATGAAGGGTTGGTGGTTTCATTTACTATGATCTGGATGTTGATGTTAAAAATACTCAACCCCCAAATTTCCTTTAATTAAAATCTCCACTAACGTATAATTGTACGTAGCAAGTAGGTCTAGTTGTTCGCTTAACCGCTACCCGTCTGCAATTAATGTATAGCTAATACAACCCACTAATTATCAATTTTTTGTCTTCATCTAACTGTTCACTTATCTATTTGGTTTCGTTATTTTAATTTTAAAAATAATATTATTGAATAAGTAAAATATAAATTTATTATTAATAAAATAAACGCGAAAGATAAAAATGATAAGAGATCGCTATGTATAATAAACTTTAAAAGAATAAAAAATCTGCCCCTAATTAGAAATTTAAATTACGATTGCGGTCGCATTCTCGACCACTTTGCAGACATAACAGTTGTGAATATTGTAGTTTCATACGATGTGACTATTACTATATAACGGTCATTGTTGTGGTTGCAGATCGTTATTTAAATCTTTGTCCCTGATAACAACTATTAAAAAAATAAAACTTAAGAGTAGGTCCATAATAACAAGCATTGAAAAAAGGGCCTCTAATAATAAATATTGAAAAAATAATTTAAGAAAGAGGAAAATTTGAGGAGAAATTCAGATGCGAAGAACAAGAACAATACAAGAATTATTTATAGGTCTTTTTGAAATTTTTGTTATTGTTAAAAATAAAAAATAAATTATCATTAAAACTTTAATAATTACTCTAAAACCTACTAAAACATATACTAATTACAAACTAACGGTACCTTTTTATTTTTGCAGAAATAAAAACTAACGTTATAATACATTGTATTAGATTACTTTTAATTTTGGTTAAGTTATATATTTTTTAAAATAGTTCAAAGTTCAAACGGTTATAAAAAATTAATAATAAATTATTCAATAATAATAATAATAATAATAATAATAATAATAATAATAATAATAATAATAATAATAATAATAATAATAATGTGGGCGCCATGTAGCCAACTTTATTCTAATTCCCAACTTTAAAAGCTTTACTCAATTTGCATATTTCATATATATATATATATATATATATATATATATATATATATATATATATATATATATATATATATATAGAGAGAGAGAGAGAGAGAGAGAGAGAGAGAGAGAGAGAGAGAGAGAGAGAGAGAGAGAGAGGGAGGGAGAGAGAGGGAGGGAGGGAGGGAGAGAGGGAGAGAGAGAGAGTAGAATCAAGTTACGTGATGTAAAACTCATAGAGTTGTACACTAATTCATAGCCATTGGATCAATGAAATGGATGAATGAGATTAACAGTTTTTGATTAACAGTAAAAAATGTGAAGATTATCCCTTGGGAAAAAAAGAAAAGAAAATAATCCGAGCCATTAATTATCATCATCCAACGGTCCAAAAACTATGTAAAAGTAATTGAGTTTTATGGGTTAAGATCAACTTATACAATGTAAAACTTTTTAAGTTTTACATGTTTTTTTGATCGTTGGATAGGAGAAATGAATGGTTGAGATTAACTCCTTACTTTTTTTCCCAAGTGATAATCTTCACATATTCTACTGTTAATCTCATCCATCCGTTTCACTCATCCAACAATCCAAAAAATGTGTAAAACTTAAAGAATTTTACTGTATAACTGAATTTACCCCTCAAAATCTACCCCTCAAAATTCTTTAAACTTAATTCAAGTATCTAATTAAAATATTTGAGTATGAGCCTTGAGTAAGACGGGAGTCCTAAACCGTCGCCTTTATTACCTTGGCCAAGGACGGCCCTGAAGGTATGCATCAATTGTAATTGAATAACATATTCTTAATTGATTACTATAAGCATGTGTTAAAGCAAATTTTGTATTAATGTGGTAGTTCTCGACACCTAAACATAAAGCAAGAATATGAATATATATATATATATATATTGTTTTAGAAAAGTAAGAATATGATTATAAATATACCGGCAAGTTTGTTGAGAAATTTAATATGGGGCCTCAAGTCATCAAGCACACAGTTGTTGCTTAAAGAAAATCGAAGTCAAAACGATGTTATTAATTGCTACTACAACAGCTGTTGCATGTGCAGGTCATAAATGTAAAGTTTAAAGCAGTAGGAATTTCAGTTTCCATTGCCAAGAAAGTTAAGAAGATGCAATCCGGACGCAACTCCCGTCACAGGGAATTTGAATGTTTTCTACTTAATGTATATCTATTTCAGGACTATGCTCCACATTGTTCATTTCTTTACTATTTTTTTTAAGTAGCTCATTGAACGAGTCGATCACGAGTTAAATAATATTCAATTTGTATTCGTTAAAAAAATTCGTTACACGATTCGACTCATTGCTTATTAAACTGGATAAAATTTTACTCGATTCATGCTTGTTAAAAAATTTGTTGCTCGAATCGACTCGTTAAGCTCGCCAAAATTTTTACCATGTATTTTTAAGTATAAATAAAATTTAGTGATGCTATTAGAGCTTAATATAAACATAAAAGTCAGAAGAAAAAATGCGAGTACTGAGAAGATGAATAAACAAACTTGTCATGATCGAGTTAGAGATAAAATCAATATTTAAGTGTGAAATATTTTTTAGTTTCCCAACAATCTTCGATGAACAACAAAGGATAGAAAACCTTTTCTACTTTTATACAAAATGTAATAATAAAAGAAATTAAATTTTTTATTAATAAAGAAAAAACTAATATTATATTTAATTTATTATTAATAAAAATTAACTTTTTGAATTCTGAGAAAATGCAAAACACTTTGAAAATTTGGAATTAAATAATTTATGGGTAAATTATTTAGCAAGTCACTGAACTTTTTTAGAATATTCAATTAGCATTTAATCTTTAACCACCAAAAAGTCAAAAAAATTATAAAATAACGAGCTGGTCACGAACTTATCGAATTAAGTTGGGCCTTACTCGACTCAACTTGTTAAGATCTCGAGTTGCATCAATTCGAGTCAAACATTGACCGAATTTTGATCCAGTCGAGCTATTTGCGAGCTACTCAGCTCAATTAGCACCCATAATCGTTTTAAGTTAAAAGAGAAGGTACCGTGCTTTAATACCGAGTTTAGGATTTGCTTACCAAAGTGTGAACCGAGAAGTAAATTTTCTGAGCTAAATAAACAAGGCACATTGCATCTATCCAGGTCGAGTTTTTTTGCTCGTTGCTCTGTAATTAAATTAATGGTGTGAGTGTTGGATATGAACATATGTACAATTTATAGATATATGTTTAAAAATATTTATGTAATTGAAAGTTTTTAGGAGTTACACATATTTGGAAACACATCATAAATAAGTAGTTGATAAGGAGTAATGTATAATTGCTTAACATTTTATTTCGTGACTCATTTAAGGTTATTTCATAACAGACATTATTTTTTTTTTCACGTGGCATTATTGATCGTTTACAAAAATTAAAATTAGAAAATGAGAAAATAAAAAACATTAATTAACCCAACAATATTTAATTTCTATAAAAACTCCAACCTAACCTTAAATCCCTAAATTCCTCTACTTCGACCACCGATTCAACCATCGCCACTGTTGCGCGTAATAAGTGATTCGCAATTTGTGCAAGTGTACACGTCGCAAGTTATAGTATAGAAAGATATCGTCTCCACAGGGATTGATGCTACTTCGAGAATCTAATTTCTCGCACTGAAAACAAAAAACACAATTTGGTCATTGTAGGAGTTCTAATTAACAAGAAAAATAAAGAGCAATTAAATAAAAGAGAAATGTAATCAAATAAGAGAGAATAGGTTGTGTTATCGTGAGTCGTGGAGTGGTAGTTGAATGGATCGTCTTGGTAATTGAGTGCAAGAGCAACTCAATTGCCTTAAAACCTAGCAACAATCAAATTGCCTAGGCAACTGATGGAGCAATTGCCTAGGCAACTGGGCGACAAACTTCAAGGTTTGGCGAAGCGTTCTTCAATGGTTTCTTCTTATCACTAATTCGAAACACTAGTTAATTGGGCATGCCTTGATAATACATCCATATGTGAACCAAGGGTGGAAAACAACCGATCTTACCATCCTTTTAGCCATTGAAATTCGCAACTTATCCCTAAGTTGAATTAGTCTTCACTATCGATTGATTGAATAAAGACCATGTTCATTCCTTTCTTGAATCTAACTCTCCCAATATTAGATAAATGAATAAATTCACGAAATCCTCTCCTAATTCACTCGCAAACAAAATTAAGAACCAAGAATGAATAAACCTTGAATTAAAATTGCAAACTCAAATGCCTAAACAAACCCAATCGTTCTCACAACCACAAAAACACAATAACCCAAGCCAAAATAGTTTAGTTCATGGTTGGGTTTAATATAAACTCAAAATAAAATATCCATAACATGAATCTAATTGAATAAGAAGGAAAAGAAGACATTGATGTCGAGTAACCTCTCTCTTAAATTCTCTCTCTATCACACATGTCTTTGAAGTTGCGGCTAGGTCTTCTTTATATAGTAGATAGCTAGGTCAAAGTCTTTCTTGAGGAGGAAGTTAAGTTGGAGTTAAATAACATTAAAGATGTAACCCCCTTAGCTCGGTCTAGACGTTTAACCCGAACTACGAAGATTACACGGGGAAAACCAAAGTCAACCTTGATTTATGACCCTTTTTTTCTTTTTATCTTCTCTAGATGCATATTATTAACCTATGAGTTCAGCAAAGCGATTAGGTGAAAACGACACAGCTATCGGAGTTCGATTAGGGGTTTAATTGCGTACATTTGACTTTTAGAGACTAAACTGTAAATTTCATAAATTACAGGGACTTTCATCATTTTAAAGTTACCAAACCTCAATTAATCACATAACATGCCATCATGTCAAAAATCAACTCAAACGGATCATTCAAACTCACTAATTTAGGCAACCAACATTTAAGGACCAAAATGTAAGAAACAGAAACTCAGAACGGCTCAAAATTCAAATCCAACGGCCAAGTGTTTCGATACGGATGGCCCTGTATCGAAATGGTCGTTTCGAAACAGGGTTGACCGTTTCGATACTCGGGTGCGTTCTAAGACCTGTATCGAAACACCCCCTTCCAGTAGCCAAAGCATTTCGATACACCTTCATCCGTTCTGAAACATTAAGGCCATCTCGGGCCCCTGTTCCGAAACAGGCAAGGGCGTTCCGATACGCCTTGCCCTGTAACAACAGACTTTGTTGGTTTTTCATGCTTTAACACATACAAAACATTCCCGAGACATGCCACAACATGCATACAACATGGATACATATCAACAATCATCATATCGAGGCAATAGCTTAAACATGACAACTAACATGTCAGTAAAGGAACTAAAGGCATGCTCCCTAGTTCAACAAAACCATAACAAACTATAACATCATACAAATCAAAATCCAAACACCAAAGTCCATTTACAACACAAGTATAGGCAATCTAACATGCTCAAAGTAAAGGAAAACATCCTCAAACATTCCAAAGTATAAATCCCACCCATTTCCACTTATTACACTAAGGGTGAACCAAATACATCTCTTTAACAAAGCCTTGGATTCATCTTGCCTTTGGGCCGCCTTCAAATGTTCAATTCTCTGCATTGATGAAACAAAAGAGCGTAAGCATAAAGCTTAGTGAGGCTCGCTAAACAACATTCATCAATGAATTTAACATGACTTGCAAATCCACCACTTCCATCACATGCCTTTTCATAAATCATGTCTTCTCTAGACAACAATGCATTTTATAAACACATGCTCATATGCAACATCTTAAACAACAATTAAACCATTGCTCATGCTTTACCAAGTATTTCATGCATTCTTGCATCATACACAACTATCTCATGCAACCTTGCATCATATACAAGCATCTCATGCTTCACTTTATTCATTTACATTATATTGGCTTTCAAGTAATAATCCATAAACCATTTCAACACAAGACACAATCAGATACACGGATTACAAGCGTTGTCCCTCACGCTTCATACAAACTACCGGACTACACAAGGTGGATACAAATGGCACAATCACAACCCCTCAACACCCGTGATGGAGATTAATGGCACAATCCCAACCCCTCAGCATCACTCATCGGTAGTTGTATAATTCCACTAACGAGAGTATGGGACACATACACAAGACTCACACACGGGACTAACCATTCACCGTTGTGATCTTAACCTCAATCATTAGGGTACTTAGATGGAGATTACGACACAATCACAACCCCTCGACATCCAAGGCGACTTTATTCACGGTACACCCAATCCTATTGTAACACCCCAATTTTGGGCTTGGAAGTTTAGGGTCTGAACCGGACCGGTTTAAATTACGGTTCGAATATAAAAGGTGTTTTTTAGGGAGAGCCTAGTTCGGGATGCATTAAAAATATGGAAAAATATCTAAAAATCCTCTTTTATTATATATAAGAGAGTGGTGAAATCAATTTTACAAAATGGGGTTTGGAAATATGACATTTCAAGTTAGTGACTAAAATGTAATTTTTGAAAAGTTGGTGACTGTTTTAAAAGGATTGAAACTTTGAATCTTTAAGGAGCTAATTTACCCAAGGGAGAGTTTCTCCAGATTTTTTCTTAAATTTTAAAGACTCATTTAATGCAATTTAATAAAAAGAAAAGAGGGAAAATAGATATTTTAGTTTCATAACGAACTTTTGCCAAAATTTTCCCATTTCATTTTCTCTCAATTTTCCCTCAGCCAAACACATTTCCACAACCACTTTTCCTTTGATTTTCACACCTAAAGTTGAGATTTCAATCTCTAAATGATTTCTAATCATTTCTACACCAAAACCTCATCATTTGCTTATTGAATTTTCAAGGATTTTGGCTCTAAACAAGGAGAAACTCACATTTAGAGGTATGAACGTCTTTCTTCTCTAAATACTCAGTTCTTTACTGAAATTCCCAAGTTCTCAATCCTTAAATTGAGTTTTATTAAAGGTTTTAATGCTGTGTTCTTGAATTTGGCTTAAAATGCAAGATTTGGATTTAATTTTGGAGAAATTCGTAATAGATGATTGGGCTCTGTTTTGAGATGTCTTTTTGATGTAATTTGGATGTCTAAATGATGTGTAATTGAGGTTTAATCAATGCAATCCCGAATAGGTTGATTTTCCTAAGTTTTGACTTGAGAAAATGGTGGGTTTTGGGGTGATTTTGATGTCCTGCTATAGCTGGAGGTATAAGGACGTGATTAGGTCCTTTTTGGATGTTAATTGATGTTTAAGAATGATTGGATTTGATGGATCTTGGCTGGGTAATGTTGTAGAGGTGTTTGGATGTGTTTTCGGTTGTGTTTGGTAGCCGAAATGTGAGTTTTGTTGAGAGCAGCGAGTTTAGGTGTTGTGGTTGAAGATTTTAATGCATGATGATGCATTAATCCACTGGTTTGATGTGTTTAAAACAGGGGAGACATCATCGGATCCTTGTGGTGTTGATCCGGAGGCTTGATCGGTGTTTCGGCAAGCTTGCGAAACGGAATCGGTGAGTGAAGTTTGGTTTTCAGCTTTGAAACCAATCTTTGAAGGTTATGGGAGCTTAGTTTAAGTCTAAACAACTTAGCTAAGCTCAAGAGTAAGTTTTTCGGAGAAACTCTCTTTTTGATGAACCATGAGATGGTTGAATGCAATGTGTTTATTTTGCATGTTTAAATTCTGTTTTGGAAGCATATTTTAGCATGTATAATGCTGGTTTTGTAAGCCATGTGTTGAAGGATGCTCAAGGTAAGAGATCCTTGTTTTGGACATTGATAAATGTGGTTTGATGCATAGTGATGCATGATTATGTAATGGCTTTGTTTAATGCTTAAAAACAGTGGATTGATGATGGTAAATGATGTATATTGGCAAGTGATTTGTTGGTTTAAAAGTACTTGAATCGGATATAGTTAGCCGGCTATAGGATTGGGTGCACCGTGAATAAAGTCGCCTTGGATGTTGAGGGGTTGTGATTGTACCGTAAACTCCATCCAAGAACACTAACGAGATGTCTAAGATCATAATGGTGGTTAAAATGCCCTGCGAAGATCTTGTGTTGTATGTCCCGTGTTCTCGTTAGTGATGTTATACAACTACCATTGAATGATGTGGAGGGGGTTGTGATTGTACCGTTAAACTCCATCACGGGTGTTGAGGGGTTGTGATTGTACCGGTAAACTCCACCTTGTGTGTTTGGTAGTGTGTATGGAGCGTATGGGACAACGCTTGTAATCCGCGTATCCGATTGTGTTTTGAGTTGAAAATGGTTATGGATTATCACTTGGAAGCCAATATGACATGTTGATGTATTGAAGCATGAGATGTTTGGTTTGTATGCATAGATGCATGTTAAATGATGTTTTGAAACTAAAGGCCTTGGAAAGGTGTTTTTACAAATTGCATTATTGTGTTGTTTCATTAGGGCATTTCTCACTAAGCATATGTGCTTACGCTCTCTCTTTCTTGAACCAATAATGCAGAGCATTGAAGTGCTTTAAGGGCAGCAAGGAGGTCAAGGATCCAAGTGAAAGTCTAAGCTCATGTATGGTGACTATTTTCACAACACTATTAGTTTTTTGGTATTTGGCAATGGGAACCTAGGTTGTGTTTTTGGGAGATGTTTTAGACTCCCTAAGTTGGTTTAATGCCTATGATGATGTTGGAACATGTAAATGGCCATTTGGTATTTGTTTTGGAGGTTTGATGATTGCTTGCTTTTCATTTTAGGATGCATGCCTATAGACTTGTGGTTTTTCCTAAATGATGTTATGATTGAGCTTTGATGATGCAAATATGTTCCTTTAATGTTTGATGACTTGTTGGCATGACATGGAAGTCTTATGAGCATGTTTGGTTGGTCGAAAGAGTGTAAAACAGACTTTTCTGCTGTTTCTGGGCAGGGTGTTTCGAAACACCCTTGCCTGTTTCGAAACAGGTGCATATTTTGGCCTGGGTGTTTCGAAATGGGATGAGGTGTTTCGAAACACTTTTGGTACTGCCAAGGGGTGTTTCTGAATGACCTAGACCCGTTTCGGAACACTTGACCGTTGGGCACTGATTTGAATGGTTTTGAGGTTTGCAAGCTTTACGTTTTAGTCCTGATTTTTGTATGTGCAATTGGTTGAGTTTGAGATGTCCGTTTGAGGTGAAATTTGGCAGAGAAGCATGAAACATGATTAATTTCATAAGGGTAACTTAAAAATTGGAAAAGTCCTCTTAATTTTCAGAATTTACAAATTGGTCCCTAAATTCGTATGCTGTGCAATTGAGTCCCTTATTGTTTTCCGATTGCTGTGATTTTTGAGTATGCTTATCTTAAGAGTACACCTAAGGTTAATATGCATCTAGACAATGTTAAAAAGAAAAAAAGGGTCGTTAATCAAGGTTGACTTTCGGGTTGACTTTGGTTTTCCCCGTGTAATCTTCGTAGTTCGGGTCAACCGTCTAGGCCGGGCTAAGGGGGTTACATTTGGTGGTATCAGAGCTGAGTTCTCGAGTGTTTGGGAATGGTTATGTGGGTGATATGTGTATGATTGCATGTATATTGTTGAGTGAAAGTATGATGTATGAATTGTAAAAATGTTGCAATTGTGGTGTATGATGTGGTGAAGCATGTTAGAGGGACCCATTGCCATATCAAAGCTAATGAAATGATTTGTTTTAAATTGGAAATGAGCTTGAGTACTTGGATTGCTTACCTTGCTGAGCCTGACTTTTTTTGTTGCATTTGTGATTGCATAGTATAGTGAATGGGACCTCGTAGAGAGACGAGGATTAATACGCGAGCTTTGGCTCAAAATGAGAACGAAGAGAATGCAGAAAATGTAGTGGATTTACCTCCTCCACCCGGTGGTGGTGGTGCTGGGGGTGAGGGAGCTGGTGCTTGTGCTGGGGTCGCTGGACCTGAAGCTGGTCAGGGGCAAGCTGCTCCTGACATGACAGTGCTGATTCAGGCTATTGCTGGAGCCTTTCAGGCGGCGGTAGCTGGAACTCATGGAGCTGGGCATCAGGGAGATGCTAATGTTAGACTACCTCTGGAACGCTTGCGCAGTCTGGGAGGGACTGAGTTCAGGGGTTTGTCTGCTGAGGGTTCCGAGTCTTGGTTGGAAAGTACCAAGAGAATTTTGGGACAAATGAACTGCAATGAAGTGCAGAAGCTGGGCTGTGTAATATCATTGTTGCATGACGATGCGTATACCTGGTGGACAACCGCTATCTCCGGAATGGAGGAGGCTGATGTGACTTGGACGTTCTTTCCGAACGCTTTCAAGAGGAGGTATCTGGGTGTGCGGTACCTGGATGAAAAGAAAATGGAATTCATGTCGCTTACTCAAGGGAGTATGTCAGTGGCTGAGTACGAGGTTCAGTTTGTCCGACTCAGTCAGTACGCACCTGAGCTTATCCCTGATGAGCGGGAGAGGTGTGAACGTTTCCGTTATGGTTTGGTGACGGATGTAAAGACCTATATGCTGGCTGCTGAGTACACTG
The DNA here is from genome assembly GCA_030270665.1 of Hibiscus trionum. Taxonomy (NCBI): domain Eukaryota; kingdom Viridiplantae; phylum Streptophyta; class Magnoliopsida; order Malvales; family Malvaceae; genus Hibiscus; species Hibiscus trionum. The sequence continues at coordinate 40,783,462 of BSYR01000001.1, read as the reverse complement.
AGTTTGATGTGCTGGTTGGTAGAGCAAAAGACATTGAGTTGAATTTGGGTTTATCTTCTAGAGGAGCTGGTCCTAGTGCGGGCAAGCGAGCTGCTGAGTATAGTTCCGGTGGCGGACGGAACAAGAGAGGACGTGATCGGAAGTATCAGTCTTCAGCTAGGCGTGGTGGTGGAGGGCAAGGTGCGCCTGTTCAGGGAGACAGGGCGAGAGCTGATCAGAACACATGTTGGACATGTGGATCGCGTGGTCATCTGAGGCGTGATTGTCCTCGAGCAGCAAGGGAGGTACGGGCTCCTGTTGTGGTGACCGGTAATTCGTGCTGTAACTGTGGTTCGGCGGATCACATGAAGAGAGAGTGTCCTCTGTTGGCCGGTGGTGGTCAGGGACGTGCTCCTGGAGTTGTTGCACCACAGAGAGGTCGTGGGCACGGTCGTGGTAATTTCCAGCGTAGAGAGGATGGTGGAAGGAATGTGGCTCATGTGGTAGCTGTTCAGCCTGAGGGTGGTGGCCAGGCCAGAGTGTATGCTCAGAGGGAGGGGAGGAATGACACGGATGTGATCGCATGTACTTTCACTTTGCAATCCTTGTCATTACTTTCCTTGATTGATTCTGGATGTACACACTCATACATTTTGCGTGAACATGCTCAATTGCTTGGTTTGCCTGTTTAGTCTTTGGATGTTGGTATGCGTGTAACTAGTTCATTTGGTGAGACTGTTGTGACTCGAAAGCTTTATAGAAGATGTCCCTTGGTTGTGCAAGACCATGTTTTTCATGTTGATCTTATGGAATTTCCTTTCTATGGTTTTGATGCAATCCTTGGTATGGATTGGCTTGTTGAGCATCGAGCTGTTGTGGATTTTGAGAATAAGCGAGTTTCGTTGAAGCTTGCGGATGATTATGAGGTAGTGGTAGTGGGTGAGAATGTGAAGTTTCTTGCCAATGTGGTGTCCACTTTGGAAGTGAGCCGGATGCTGAGGCAAGGTTGTGAAGCCTACTTAGACTTTGTGATGAATCCTAGCTCTAAAGAGTTGCGAGTGCAAGATATCAGGATTGTGAGAGAGTTTCATGGTGTGTTTCCGGAGGAGTTGCCTGGATTACCTCCTAATCGCGGAGTGGAGTTTGGGATTGAGCTGTATGAAAATACAACTCCAGTGTCCATTACTCCTTATCGAATGGCATCTAAAGAGTTGAAAGAGCTGAAGACGCAACTTCAGGAGTTGCTTGATCGTGGCTTCATTCGGCCGAGTGTGTCACCTTGGGGTGCACCGGTTCTGTTTGTGAAGAAAAAGGATGGCACTATGAGAATGTGCATCGATTACCGTCAGCTTAACAAGTTGACTGTCAAGAATCGGTATCCATTGCCGAGAATTGATGATCTGTTTGATCAATTTCGGGGAGCAGCTGTGTTCTCTAAAATTGACTTAAGGTCAGGGTATTATCAGCTGAAGGTGAAGGATGTGGATGTGCCAAAGACAGCCTTCAGAACGAGGTATGGGCATTATGAGTTTCTTGTGATGCCGTTTGGTTTGACGAATGCTCCTGCAGCTTTCATGGACATGATGAATAGAGTGTTCCATGAATACTTGGATAAATTTGTTGTGGTGTTCATTGATGATATTCTCGTGTACTCTCGTACTGAGGATGAGCATGAGGGGCATTTGAGAATTGTGTTGCAGGCTTTGTTGGAGAATCAACTTTATGCCAAGCTGAGCAAGTGTGAGTTCTGGCTTAGAGAAGTTGTGTTTCTTGGTCATGTGGTCTCTGCTGAAGGAATTCGTGTTGATCCTCAGAAGATTGAGGCAGTGATGAATTTGAAGCCTCCTAAGTCTGTTCATGAAGTCCGTAGTTTCCTTGGTTTGGCGGGGTACTACCGGAGGTTCGTGGATGGGTTTTCAAAGATTGCTGCACCTTTGACAAAGTTGTTTCAGAAGGATGTTAAGTATGAGTGGACGGAAGCGAGACAACAGGCTTTTGAGAAGCTTAAGGCAGCTTTGACGCAAGCTCCTATCTTGGTTCAACCTGAATCAGGGAAAGAGTTTGTGGTGTATAGTGACGCGTCCTACGTTGGTTTGGGATGTGTGTTGATGCAAGAGGGTAAGGTGGTGGCTTATGCATCGCGTCAGTTGAAGGTGCATGAGCGCAATTATCCTACGCTTGACATTGAGTTAGTTGCAGTAGTTTTTGCTTTGAAATTTTGGAGACACTACTTGTATAGTGAGAAGTGTATTGTGTACACGGACCACAAGAGCTTGAAGTATCTGATGTCTCAGAAGGAGTTGAATCTTAGGCAACGACGTTGGGTGGAGTTGCTTAAGGATTACGATTTGACGATCGAGTACCATCCGGGTAAAGCTAATGTTGTAGCGGATGCCTTGAGTAGGAAGGTAGCAGTGGAGTTGAGGGCTATGTTTGCCAGTTTGAGCATTTCGCGTGATGGTGGTCTTGTGGCTGAGTTGCAAGTGAAACCATCCTTGATTCAGTTGATTAAGGAAAAGCAGTTGTTGGATGATTCCTTGGTGCCACATGTTCAGGATATTGCAGAGGATAGGCCATCAGATTTCTGCTTTAATGATGATGGAGTTTTATGCTTTGGAAGTCGGATAGTAGTGCCCAATGATGCTGAGTTGAGGCGTGCTATTCTGACTGAAGCTCATAGTAGTCCTTTTGCTATGCACCCTGGTAGTACTAAGATGTACCGTGATCTTCGTGATGAGTACTATTGGGTGGGTTTAAATAAAGATGTTGCTGAGTTTGTAAGTAAGTGCATGGTATGTCAGCGAGTTAAGGCTGAGCATCAGTTTCCTTCAGGGTTGTTGCAACCGTTGAGGATTCCTGAGAGGAAGTGGGAGAGGATTACCATGGACTTCGTGTCTGGTTTGCCTTTGTCGCCATCGAAGAAGAATTCGGTGTGGGTGATTGTGGATCGCCTGACGAAGTGTGCGCATTTCTTGCCTGTGCATACTACGTACACTTTTGATAAGCTTGCGGAGCTGTACATTGCTGAGATTTTGCGGTTGCATGGTGTGCCAAAGTCGATTGTGTCGGATAGAGATCCGAGGTTTACATCGCGTTTCTGGTAGTGTTTGTATCAGGCTTTGGTTACACGGTTGAATTTCAGTACATCTTATCATCTGCAGTCGGATGGACAATCTGAGCATGTTATCCAGGTGTTGGAGGATATGTTGAGGTGCTGCGTGATTGAGTTTCAGGGTTCTTGGGAGAAACATTTGCCTTTGGTGGAGTTTGCCTATAATAATAGTTATCAGGCAAGTATTCAAATGGCACCTTATGAAGCTTTGTACGGGAGGAAGTGTAGGACTCCTCTTTGTTGGGCTGAAACATGTCAGAAGTTGGTTTCAATGCCCGCTTTGTTGAAAGGAAACCACCGAGAAGGTGAAGCTCATTTGTGAGCGATTGAAGGCAGCTTCTGATAGACAGAAGTCTTATGCGGATCTGAAGCGTAAGGAGATTGAGTATGCGGTGGGTGACCGTGTGTTTTTAAAAGTTTTGCCTTGGAAAAAGGTGATGAGGTTTGGCCGAAAGGGTAAGTTGAGCCCTAGGTACATTGGACCATACGAGGTGATTGAACGTGTGGGTCCTGTTGCGTACAAGTTGAGGTTACCGCAAGAGTTAGAAAAGATTCATGATGTGTTTCATGTTTCTATGCTTCGGAAGTATAGATCGGATCCTTCTCATGTGATGCCTGTGGAGGAAGTGGAGTTGAATCCGGATTTGACCTATGATGAGGAACTGATAGAGATTCTGGATTTGGATAGTAAAGTTCTTCGAGGCAAGACCATTGAGTTGGTAAAGGTGTTGTGGAAGCATCGTGGTGTTGAGGAAGCCACGTGGGAACGGAAGGATGACATGTTGAAGCAATTTCCGTACCTTTTTCCTCCAGGTAAATTTCGAGGACGAAATTTCTTAAGGGGGGAGAGTTGTAACACCCCAATTTTTGGCTTGGAAGTTTAGGGTCGGAACCGGACCAGTTTAAATTATGGTTCGAATATAAAAGGTGTTTTTTTAGGGAAAGCCTAGTTCGGTATGCATTAAAAATATGGAAAAATATCTAAAAATCCTCTTTTATTATATATAAGAGAGTGGTGAAATCAATTTTACAAAATGGGGTTTAGAAATATGACATTTCAAGTTAGTGACTAAAATGTAATTTTTGAAAAGTTGGTGACTGTTTTAAAAGGATTGAAACTTTGAATCTTTAAGGAGCTAATTTACCCAAGGGATAGTTTCTCCAGATTTTTTCTTAAATTTCAAAGACTCATTTAATGTAATTTAATAAAAAGAAAAGAGGGAAAATAGATATTTTAGTTTCATAACTAACTTTTGCCAAAATTTTCCCATTTCATTTTCTCTCAATTTTCCCTCAGCCAAACACATTTCCACAGCCACTTTTCCTTTGATTTTCACACCTAAAGTTGAGATTTCAATCTCTAAATGATTTCTAATCATTTCTACACCAAAACCTCATCATTTGCTTATTGAATTTTCAAGGATTTTGACTCTAAACAAGGAGAAACTCACATTTAGAGGTATGAACGTCCTTCTCCTCTAAATACTCAGTTCTTTACTGAAATTCCCAAGTTCTCAATCCTTAAATTGAGTTTTATTAAAGGTTTTAATGTTGTGTTCTTGAATTTGGCTTAAAATGCAAGATTTGGATTTAATTTTGGAGAAATTCGTAATAGATGATTGGGCTATGTTTTGAGATGTCTTTTTGATGTAATTTGGATGTCTAAATGATGTGAAATTGAGGTTTAATCAATGCAATCCCGAATAGGTTGATTTTCCTAAGTTTTTACCTGAGAACCTTGCTACTCACGTCCAGAACCTTCACTGGATCCTCATCATACGACAGATCCGGATTCAACTCTATTTCCTCAACAAGCATCACATGCGAAGGATCCGATCTGTACTTCCGTAACATGGAGACATGAAACACATCATGTATCCTCTCCAACTCTGCAAGCAATCTCAACTGATATGCCACAGGACCAATACGCTCCACAATCTCGTAAGGTCCAATAAACCTTGGGCTAAGCTTACCCTTACACCCAAATCTCATCACCTTCTTCCAAGGAGACACTTTCAAGAACACACATTCGCCAACCGCGAACTCAATTTCCTTACGCTTCAAGTCCGCGTAAGACTTTTTCCTATCCGATGCTGCTTTTAACCGCTCACAAATGAGCTTCACCTTCTCGGTGGTTCCCTTAAGCATAGCTGACATTGAAATCAACTTTTACCCAGCTTCTGCCCAACAGAGAGGGGTTCTACACCTTCTCCCATACAAAGCCTCGTATGGAGCCATTTGAATACTTGCCTGGTAACTGTTATTATATGCAAACTCAACCAACGACAGGTGCTTCTCCCAAGAACCCTGAAAATCTATCACACAACATCTCAACATGTCCTCAAGCACTTGAATCACACGTTCTGACTGTCCATCCGTCTGCGGATGATAAGAAGTACTGAAATTCAACCGTGTACCCAAGGCTTGATGCAAACATTCCCAAAATCGCGTTGTAAACCTCGGATCTCTATCCGACACAATAGACTTTGGCACACCGTGCAACCACACAATCTCAGCTATGTACAGCTCAGCCAACTTATCCAAGGTATACGTAGTATGCACAGGCACAGGCAGAAAATGTGCACACTTCGTAAGCCGATCCACAATCACCCAAACTGAATTCTTCTTTGTCCATGACAAAGGCAAACCAGACACAAAATCCATGGTGATTCTCTCACACTTCTATTCTGGAATTGTAACACCCCAATTTTGGGCTTGGAAGTTTAGGGTCTGAACCGGACCGGTTTAAATTACGGTTCGAATATAAAAGGTGGTTTTTAGGGAAAGCCTAGTTCGGGATGCATTAAAAATATGGAAAAATATCTAAAAATCCTATTTTATTATATATAAGAGAGTGGTGAAATCAATTTTACAAAATGAGGTTTGGAAATATAACATTTCAAGTTAGTGACTAAAATGTAATTTTTGAAAAGTTGGTGACTGTTTTAAAAGGATTGAAACTTTGAATCTTTAAGGAGCTAATTTACCCAAGGGAGGGTTCCTCCAGATTTTTCTTAAATTTTAAAGACTCATTTAATGTTATTTAATAAAAAGAAAAGAGGGAAAAAAGATATTTTAGTTTCATAACTAACTTTTGCCAAAATTTTCCCATTTCATTTTCTCTCAATTTTCCCTCAGCCAAACACATTTCCACAACCACTTTTCCTTTGATTTTCACACCTAAAGTTGAGATTTCAATCTCTAAATGATTTCTAATCATTTCTACATCAAATCCTCATCATTTGCTTATTGAATTTTCAAGGATTTTGGCTCTAAACAAGGAGAAACCCACATTTAGAGGTATGAACGTCATTCTCCTCTACATACTCAGTTCTTTACTGAAATTCCCAAGTTCTCATTCCTTAAATTGAGTTTTATTAAAGGTTTTAATGTTATGTTCTTGATTTTCGCTTAAAATGCAAGATTTGGATTTAATTTTGAAGAAATTCGTAATAGATGATTGGGCTCTGTTTTGAGATGTCTTTTTGATGTATTTTGGATGTCTAAATGATGTGTAATTGAGGTTTAATCAATGCAATCCCGAATAGGTTGATTTTCCTAAGTTTTTACCTGAGAAAATGGTGGTTTTTGGGGTGATTTTGATGTTCTGCTATAGCTGGAGGTATAAGGACGTGCTTAGGTCCTTTTTTGATGTTAATTGATGTTTAAGAATGATTGGATTTGATGGATCTTGGCTGGGTAATGTTGTAGAGGTGTTTGGATGTGATTTCGGTTGTGTTTGGTAGCCGAAATGTGAGTTTTGATGAGAGCAACGAGTTTAGGTGTTTTGGTTGAAGATTTTAATGCATGATGATGCATTAATCCTCTGCTTTGATGTGTTTAAAACAGGGGAGACATCTTCGGATCCTTGTGGTGTTGATCCGGAGGCTTAATCGGCGTTTCGGCAAGCTTGCGAAACGGAATCGGTGAGTGAAGTTTGGTTTTCAGCTTTGAAACCAATCTTTGAAGGTTATGGGAGCTTAGTTTAAGTCTAAACAACTTAGCTAAGCTCAAGAGTAAGTTTTTCGGAGAAACTCTCTTTTTGATGAACCATGAGATGGTTGAATGCAATGTGTTTATTTTGCATGTTTAAATTCTGTTTTGAAAGCATATTTTAGCATGTTTAATGCTGGTTTTGTAAGCCATATGTTGAAGGATGCTCAAGGTAAGAGATCTTGATTTGGACATTGATAAATGTGGTTTGATGCATAGTGATGCATGATTATGTAATGGCTTTGTTTAATGCTTAAAAACAGTGGATTGATGATGGTAAATGATGTATATTGGCGAGTGATGTGTTGGTTTAAAAGTACTTGAATCAGATATAGTTAGCCGACTATAGGATTGGGTGCACCGTGAATAAAGTCGCCTTGGATGTTGAGGGGTTGTAATTGTACCGTAAACTCCATCCAAGTACACTAACGAGATGTCTAAGATCATAATGGTGGTTAAAATGCCATGTGAGGATCTTGTGTTGTGTGTCTCGTGTTCTCATTAGTGATGTTATACAACTACCAATGAGTGATATGGAGGGGTTGTAATTGTACCGTAGACTCCATCACGGGTGTTGAGGGGTTGTGATTGTACCGGTAAACTCCACCTTGAGTGTTTGGTAGTGTGTATGAAGCGTATGGGACAACGCTTGTAATCCGCGTATCCGGTTGTGTTTTGAGTTGAAAATGGTTATGGATTATCACTTGAAAGCCAATATGACATGTTGATGTATTGAAGCATGAGATGTTTGGTTTGTGTGCATAGATGCATGATAAATGATGTTTTGAAATTAAAGGCCTTGGAAAGATGTTTTTGCAAAGTGCATTATTGTGTTGTTTCAATAGAGCATTTCTCACTAAGCATATGTGCTTACGCTCTCTCTTTCTTGAACCAATAATGCAGAGCATTGAAGTGCTTTAAGGGCAGCAAGGAGGTCAAGGATCCAAGTGAAAGTCTAAGCTCATGTATGGTGACTATTTTCACAACACTATTAGCTTTTGGTATTTGGCAATGGGAACCTAGATTGTGTTTTTGGGAGATGTTTTGGACTCCCTAAGTTTGGTTTAATGCCTATGATGATGTTTGGAACATGTACATGGCCATTTGGTATTTGTTTTGGAGATTTGATGATTGCTTGCTTTTCATTATAGAATGCATGCCTTTAGACTCATGGTTTTTCTTATTTGAGGCCGTGATTGAGCTTTGATGATGCAAATATGTTCCTTTAATGTTTGATGACTTTTTGGCATGATATGGAGGTCATCTGAGCGTGTTTGGTGGGTCGAAAGAGTGTAAAACAGACTTTTCTGCTGTTTCTGGGCAGGGTGTTTCGAAACACCCTTGCATGTTTCGAAACAGGTGCATGTTTTGGCCTGGGTGTTTCGAAACGGACAGAGGTGTTTTGAAACACTTTGGCTACTGCCAGCTCATGTTTCTGAACGGTCTAGACCCGTTTCGAAACACTTGACCGTTGGGCACTGATTTGAATGGTTTTGAGGTTTTCAAGCTTTATGTTTTAGTCCTGATTTTTGTATGTGCAATTGCTTGAGTTTGGGATGTCCGTTTAAGACGAAATTTGGCAGAGAAGCATGAAACATGATTAATTTCATAATGGTAACTTAAAAATTGGTAAAGTCCTCTTAATTTCCAGAATTTACAAATTGGTCCCTAAATTCATATGTTGTGCAATTGAGCCCCTTATTGTTTTCCGATTGCTGTGATTTTTGAGTATGCTTATCTCAAGGGTACACCTAAGGTTAATATGCATTTAGACAAAGTTAAAAAAAGGTCGTTAATCAAGGTTGACTTTCGGGTTGACTTTGGTTTTCCCCGTGTAATCTTCGTAGTTCGGGTCAACCGTCTAGACTGGGCTAAGGGGGTTACATTGGGTGGTATCAGAGCTGAGTTCTCGAGTATTTGGGAATGGTTATGTGGGTGATATGTGTATGATTTCTTGTATACTTGTTAAGTGGAAGTATGATGTATGAATTGTAAAAATGTTTCAATTGTGGTGTATGCTGTGGTGAAGCATGTTAGAGGGACCCATTGCCATATCAAAGCTAATGAAATGATTTGTTTTAATTGGAAACGAGCTTGAGTACTTGGATTGCTTACCTTTCTGAGCCTGACTATGTTTATTGCATGTGTGATTGCATTGTATAGTGAATGGGACCTCGTAGAGAGACGTGGATTAATACGCGAGCTATGGCTCCAAATGAGAACGAAGAGAATGCAGAAAATGTAGTGGATTTACCTCCTCCACCCGGTGGTGGTGGTGCTGGGGGTGAGGGAGCTGGTGCTGGTGCTGGGGTCGCTGGACCTGAAGCTGGGCAGGGGCAAGCTGCTCATGACATGACAGTGCTGATTCAGGCTATTGCTGGAGCCTTTCAGGCGGAGGTAGCTGGAGCTCATGGAGCTGGGCATCAAGGAGATGCTAATGTTAGACTACCTCTGGAACGCTTGCGCAGTCTGGGAGGGACTGAGTTCAGGGGTTTGTCTGCTGAGGGTTCCGAGTCTTGGTTGGAAAGTACCAAGAGAATTTTGGGACAAATGAAATGCAATGAAGTGCAGAAGCTGGGCTGTGTAATATCATTGTAGCATGACGATGCGTATACCTGGTGGACAACCACTATCTCCGGAATGGAGGATGCTGATGTGACTTGGACGTTCTTTCTGAACGCGTTCAAGAGGAGGTATCTGGGTGTGCGGTACCTGGATGAAAAGAAAAGGGAATTCATGTCTCTTACTCAAGGGAGCATGTCAGTGGCTGAGTACGAGGTTTAGTTTGTCCGACTCAGTCAGTACGCACCTGAGCTTATCCCTGATGAGCGTGAGAGGTGTGAACGTTTCCGTTATGGTTTGGTGACGGAAGTGAAGACCTATATGCTGGCTGCTGAGTACACTGACTTTGATGTGCTGGTTGGTAGAGCAAAAGACATTGAGTTGAATTTGAGTTTATCTTCTAGAGGAGCTGGTCCTAGTGCGGGCAAGCGAGCTGCTGAGTATAGTTCCGGTGGCGGACGGAACAAGAGAGGATGTGATCGGAAGTATCAGTCTTCAGCTATGCATGGTGGTGGAGGGCAAGGTGCACCTATTCAGGGAGACAGGGCGAGAGCTGATCAGAACACATGTTGGGCATGTGGATCGCGTGGTCATCTGAGGCGTGATTGTCCTCGAGCAGCGAGGGAGGTACATGCTCCTGTTGTGGTGACCGGTAATTCGTGTTGGAACTGTGGTTCGGCGGATCACATGAAGAGAGAGTGTCCTCTGTTGGCCGGTGGTGGTCAGGGACGTGCTCCTGGAGTTGTTACACCACAGAGAGGTCGTGGGCGCGGCCGTGGTAATTTCCAGTGTAGAGAGGATGGTGGAAGGAATGTGGCTCATGTGGTAGCTGTTCAGCCTGAGGGTGGTGGCCAGGCCAGAGTGTATGCTCAGAGGGAGGGGAGGAATGACACAGATGTGATCGCAGGTACTTTCACTTTGCAATCCTTGTCATTACTTTCCTTGATTGATTCTGGATCTACACACTCATACATATTGCGTGAACATGCTCAATTGCTTGGTTTGCATGTTGAGTCTTTGGATGTTTGTATGCGTGTAACTAGTTCTTTTGGTGAGACTGTTGTGACTCGAAAGCTTTATAGAAGATGCCCCTTGGTTGTGCAAGACCATGTTTTTCATGTTGATCTTATGGATTTGCCTTTCTATGGTTTTGATGTAATCCTTGGTATGGATTGGCTTGTTGAGCATCGAGCTGTAGTGGATTTTGAGAATAAGCGAGTTTCGTTGAAGCTTGCGGATGATTATGAGGTAGTGGTGGTTGGTGAGAATGTGAAGTTTCTTGCCAATGTGGTGTCTACTTTGGAAGCGAGCCGGATGCTGAGGCGAGGTTGTGAAGCTTACCTAGCCTTTGTGATGAATCCTAGCTCTAAGGAGTTACGAGTGGAAGATATCAGGACTGTGAGAGAGTTTCCTGGTGTGTTTCCGGAGGAGTTGCCTGGATTGCCTCCTAATCGCGAAGTGGAGTTTGGGATTGAGCTGTATGAAAACACAACTCCAGTGTCTATTACTCCTTATCGAATGGCACCTAAAGAGTTGAAAGAGTTGAAGACGCAACTTTAAGAGTTGCTTGATCGTGGTTTCATTCGGTCGAGTGTGTCACCTTGGGGTGCACCAGTCTTGTTTGTGAAGAAAAAGGATGGCACTATGAGAATGTGCATTGATTACCGTCAGCTTAACAAGTTGACTATCAAGAATCGGTATCCATTGCCGAGAATTGATGATCTTTTTGATCAATTTCGGGGAGCAGCTGTGTTCTCTAAAATTGATTTAAGGTCAGGGTATTATCAGCTGAAGGTGAAGGATGTGGATGTGCCAAAGACAGCCTTCAGAACGAGGTATGGGCATTATGAGTTTCTTGTGATGCCGTTTGGTTTGACGAATGCTCCTGCAGCTTTCATGGACATGATGAATAGAGTGTTCCATGAATACTTGGATAAATTTGTTGTGGTGTTCATTGATGATATTCTCGTGTACTCTCGTACCGTGGATGAGCATGAGGGGCATTTGAGAATTGTGTTGCAGGCTTTGTTGGAGAATCAGCTTTATGCCAAGCTGAGCAAGTGTGAGTTCTGGCTTAGAGAAGTTGTGTTTCTTGGTCATGTGGTCTCTGCTGAAGGAATACGTGTTGATCCTCAGAAGATTGAGGCACTGATGAATTGGAAGCCTCCTAAGTCTGTTCATGAAGTTCGTAGTTTCCTTGGTTTGGCGGGGTACTATCGGAGGTTCGTGGATGGGTTTTCAAAGATTGCTGCACCTTTGACGAAGTTGTTGCAGAAGGATGTTAAGCATGAGTGGACGGAAGCGAGACATCAGGCTTTTGAGAAGCTTAAGGCAGCTTTAACGCAAGCTCCTATCTTGGTTCAACCTGAATCAGGGAAAGAGTTTGTAGTGTATAGTGATGCGTCCTACGTTGGTTTGGGATGTGTGTTGATGCAAGAGGGTAAGGTGGTGGCTTATGCATCACGCCAGTTAAAGGTGCATGAGCGCAATTATCCTACGCATGACATTGAGTTAGCTGCGGTAGTTTTTGCTTTGAAAATTTGGAGACATTACTTGTATGGTGAGAAGTGTACTGTGTACACGGACCACAAGAGCTTGAAGTATCTGATGTCTCAGAAGGAGTTAAATCTTAGGCAACGACGCTGGGTGGAGTTGCTTAAGGATTATGATTTGACTATCGAGTACCATCTGGGTAAAGCTAATGTTGTAGCGGATGCTTTGAGTAGGAAGGTAGCTGTGGAGTTGAGGGGTATGTTTGCCAGTTTGAGCATTTCGCGTGATGGTGGTCTTGTGGCTGAGTTGCAAGTGAAACCATCCTTGATTCAGTTGATTAAGGAAAAGCAGTTGTTGGATGATTCCTTGGTGCCACATGTTCAGGATATTGCAGAGGATAGGCCATCGGATTTCTGCTTTAATGATGATGGAGTTTTATGTTTTGGAAGTCGGATAGTAGTGCCCAATGATGCTGAGTTGAGGCATGCTATTCTGAATGAAGCTCATAGTAGTCCTTTTGCTATGCACCCTGGTAGTACTAAGATGTACCGTGATCTTTGTGATGAGTACTATTGGGTGGGTTTAAAGAAAGATGTTGATGAGTTTGTAAGCAAGTGCATGGTATGTCAGCGAGTTAAGGCTGAGCATCAGTTTCCTTCAGGGTTGTTGCAACCGTTGAGGATTCCTGAGTGGAAGTGGGAGAGGATTACCATGGACAGTATGAGCGTGTTATCCAGGTGTTGGAGGATATGTTGAGGTGCTGCGTGATTGAGTTCAGGGTTCTTGGGAGAAACATTTGCCTTTGGTGGAGTTTGCCTATAATAATAGTTATCAGGCAAGTATTCAAATGGCACCTTATGAAGCTTTGTACGGGAGGAAGTGTAGGACTCCTCTTTGTTGGGCTGAAACAGGTCAGAAGTTGGTTTCGATGCCCGCTTTGTTGAAAGGAACCACCAAGAAGGTGAAGCTCATTTGTGAGCGATTGAAGGCAGCTTCTGATCGGCAAAAGTCTTACGCGGATTTGAGGCGTAAGGAGATTGAGTATGCGGTGGGTGACCGTGTGTTTTTGAAAGTTTCGCCTTGGAAAAAGGTGATGAGGTTTGGCCGAAAGGGTAATTTGAGCCCTAGGTACATTGGACCATACGAGGTGATTGAGCGTGTGGGTCCTGTTGCGTACAAGTTGAGGTTACCACAAGAGTTAGAAAAGATTCATGATGTGTTTCATGTTTCTATGCTTCGGAAGTATAGATCGGATCCCTCTAATGTGATGCCTGTGGAGGAAGTGGAGTTGAATCTGGATTTGACCTATGATGAGGAACCGGTGGAGATTCTGGATTTGGATAGTAAAGTTCTTCGAGGCAAGACCATTGAGTTGGTAAAGGTGTTGTGGAAGCATCGTGGTGCTGAGGAAGCCACGTGGGAACGGAAGGATAACATGTTGAAGCAGTTTCCGTACCTTTTTCCTCCAGGTAAATTTCGAGGACGAAATTTATTAAGGGGGGGAGAGTTGTAACACCCCAATTTTGGGCTTGGAAGTTTAGGGTCTGAACCGGACCGGTTTAAATTACGGTTCGAGTATAAAAGGTGGTTTTTAGGGAAAGCCTAGTTCGAGATGCATTAAAAATATGGAAAAATATCTAAAAAATCCTCTTTTATTATATATAAGAGAGTGGTGAAATCAATTTTACAAAATGGGGTTTGGAAATATGACATTTCAAGTTAGTGACTAAAATGTAATTTTTGAAAAGTTGGTGACTGTTTTAAAAGGATTGAAACTTTGAATCTTTAAGGAGCTAATTTACCCAAGGGAGGGTTTCTCCAGATTTTTCTTAAATTTTAAAGACTCATTTAATGTTATTTAATAAAAAGAAAAGAGGGAAAAGAGATATTTTAGTTTCATAACTAACTTTTGCCAAAATTTTCCCATTTCATTTTCTCTCAATTTTCCATCAGCCAAACACATTTCCACAGCCACTTTTCCTTTGATTTTCACACCTAAAGTTGAGATTTCAATCTGTAAATGATTTCTAATCATTTCTACATCAAATCCTCATCATTTGCTTATTGAATTTTCAAGGATTTTGGCTCTAAACAAGGAGAAACCCACATTTAGAGGTATGAACATCCTTCTCCTCTAAATACTCAGTTCTTTACTGAAATTCCCAAGTTCTCAATCCTTAAATTGAGTTTTATTAAAGGTTTTAATGTTATGTTCTTGATTTTGGCTTAAAATGCAAGATTTGGATTTAATTTTGAAGAAATTCGTAATAGATGATTGGGCTCTGTTTTGAGATGTCTTTTTGATGTATTTTAGATGTCTAAATGATGTGTAATTGAGGTTTAATCAATGCAATCCCGAATAGGTTGATTTTCCTAAGTTTTTACTTGAGAAAATGGTGGTTTTTGGGGTGATTTTGATGTTCTGCTATAGCTGGAGGTATAAGGACGTGATTAGGTCCTTTTTGGATGTTAATTGATGTTTAAGAATGATTGGATTTGATGGATCTTGGCTGGGTAATGTTGTAGAGGTGTTTGGATGTGATTTCGGTTGTGTTTGGTAGCCAAAATGTGAGTTTTGATGAGAGCAGCGCATTTAGGTGTTTTGGTTGATGATTTTAATGCATGATGATGCATTAATCCTCTGCTTTGATGTGTTTAAAACAGGGGAGACATCTTCGGATCCTTGTGGTGTTGATCTGGAGGCTTGATCGGCGTTTCGGCAAGCTTGCGAAACGGAATCGGTGAGTGAAGTTTGTTTTTCAGCTTTGAAACCAATCTTTGAAGGTTATGGGAGCTTAGTTTAAGTCTAAACAACTTAGCTAAGCTCAAGAGTAAGTTTTTCGGAGAAACTCTCTTTTTGATGAACCATGAGATGGTTGAATGCAATGTGTTTATTTTGCATGTTTAAATTCTGTTTTGAAAGCATATTTTAGCATGTTTAATGCTGGTTTTGTAAGCCATGTGTTGAAGGATGCTCAAGGTAAGAGATCCTTGATTTGGACATTGATAAATGTGGTTTGATGCATAGTGATGCATGATTATGTAATGGCTTTGTTTAATGCTTAAAAAACAGTGGATTGATGATGGTAAATGATGTATATTGGCGAGTGATGTGTTGGTTTAAAAGTACTTGAATCGGATATAGTTAGTCGGCTATAGGATTGGGTGCACCGTGAATAAAGTCGCCTTGGATGTTGAGGGGTTGTAATTGTACCATAAACTCCATCCAAGTACACTAACGAGATGTCTAAGATCATAATGGTGGTTAAAATGCCATGTGAGGATCTTGTGTTGTGTGTCCCGTGTTCTCGTTAGTGATGTTATACAACTACCAATGAGTGATGTGGAGGGGTTGTAATTGTACCGTAGACTCCATCACGGGTGTTGAGGGGTTGTGATTGTACCGGTAAACTCCACCTTGAGTGTTTGGTAGTGTGTATAAAGCGTATGGGACAACGCTTGTAATCCGCGTATCCGATTGTGTTTTGAGTTGAAAATGGTTATGGATTATCACTTGAAAGCCAATATGACATGTTGATGTATTGAAGCATGAGATGTTTGGTTTGTGTGCATAGATGCATGATAAATGATGTTTTGAAATTAAAGGCCTTGGAAAGGTGTTTTTACAAAGTGCATTATTATGTTGATTCATTAGAGCATTTCTCACTAAGCATATGTGCTTACGCTCTCTCTTTCTTGAACCAATAATGCAGAGCATTGAAGTTCTTTAAGGGCAGCAAGGAGGTAAAGGATCCAAGTGAAAGTCTAAGCTCATGTATGGTGAATATTTTCACAACACTACTAGCTTTTGGTATTTGGCAATGGGAACCTAGATTGTGTTTTTGGGAGATGTTTTGGACTCCCTAAGTTTGGTTTAATGCCTATGATGATGTTTGGAACATGTAAATGGCCATTTGGTATTTGTTTTGGAGATTTGATGATTGCTTGCTTTTCATTATAGGATGCATACCTTTAGACTCGTGGTTTTTCTTATTTGAGGCCGTGATTGAGCTTTGATGATGCAAATATGTTCCTTTAATGTTTGATGACTTGTTGGCATGATATGAAGGTCATATGAGCTTGTTTGGTGGGTCGAAAAAGTGTAAAACAGACTTTTCTGCTGTTTCTGGGCAGGGTGTTTCGAAACACCCTTGCCTGTTTCGAAACAGGTGCATGTTTTGGCCTGGGTATTTCGAAACGGGCAGAGGTGTTTCGAAACACTTTGGCTACTGCCAGCCCGTGTTTCTGAACGGTCTAGACCCGTTTCGAAACACTTGACCGTTGGGCACTGATTTGAATGGTTTGAGGTTTGCAAGCTTTACGTTTTAGTCCTGATTTTTGTATGTGCAATTGCTTGAGTTTGGGATGTTCGTTTAAGACGAAATTTGGCAGAGAAGCATGAAACATGATTAATTTCATAATGGTAACTTAAAAATTGGTAAAGTCCTCTTAATTTCCAGAATTTACAAATTGGTCCCTAAATTCGTATGTTGTGCAATTGAGTCCCTTATTGTTTTCCGATTGCTGTGATTTTTGAGTATGCTTATCTCAAGGGTACACCTAAGGTTAATATGCATTTAGACAAAGTTAAAAAAAGGGTCGTTAATCAAGGTTGACTTTCGGGTTGACTTTGGTTTTCCCCGTGTAATCTTCGTAGTTCGGGTCAACCGTCTAGGCCGGGCTAAGGGGGTTACAGGAATTCTCAAAGGCTGCAACAATCCAGAAGGAACCTGATGCTTAATCTTCACTCGCTGACACACCATGCACTTACTAACGAACTCAACCACATCCTTTTTCAACCCTACCCAGTAGTACTCATCTTTCAGGTCACGAATAGCAAAAGGACTACTATGAGCTTCAGTCAGAATAGTGTGCCTTAACTCAGCATTATCTGGCACCACTATTCGACTCCCAAAGCACAGAACACCATCATCACTAAAGCTGAAATCCGAAGGTCTGCCCTCAACAATGTCCTGAACTTGCGAAACAAGAGAATCATCGAGCAACTGCTTATCTTTAATCAACCGTATCAAGGATGGTTTCACTTGCAACTCCGCCACAAGACCACCATCATGCAATATGCTCAAACGAGCAAACATCGCTCTCAATTATACAACCACTTTCCGTCTCAAAGCATCGGCTAGAACATTAGCCTTACCCGGGTGATACTCGATCGTCAGATCATAATCCTTAAGCAACTCCACCCAACGTTGTTGCCTAAGATTCAACTCCTTCTGAGACATAAGGTATTTCAAGCTCTTATGATCCGTGAACATAACACACTTTTCACCGTACAGGTAATGCCTCCAAATTTTCAAGGCAAACACCACAACCGCAAGCTCAAGATCATGAGTAAGGTAGTTGCGCTCATGCACCTTCAACTTTCTAGATGCATAGGCCACCGCCTTACCCTCCTGCATCAACACGTAGCCCAAACCAACAATGGACGCATCACTATAGACCACAAACTCCTTACCAAACTCAGGTTGAATCAAAACAGGAGCTTGCGTCAAAACTTCTTTCAACTTTTCAAAAGCTTGTTGCCTCGCCTCCGTCCACTCAAAGCGAACATTCTTTTGCAACAACTTGGTCAAAGGTGCTGCTATCTTTGAGAAACCCTCGACACATCTACGGTAGTGCCCAGCTAATCCAAGGAAACTCCGTACCTCCGTCACTGAATTAGGCACTTTCCAACTCATAACAGCCTCTACCTTTTGCGGATCAACGCGAATGCCCTCAGCTGACACAACATGTCCAAAGAAGACCACTTCCCTAAGCCAAAACTCACACTTACTCAGCTTGGCATACAACTGATTCTCCAGCAACGCTTGCAAAACAATCCTCAACTACCTATCATGATCCTCCTCGGTACGCGAATACACAAGGATATCATCGATGAACACCACCACAAACAGATCCAAGAATTCATGGAGTACACGATTCATCATGTCCATGAAAGCAGCAAGCGCGTTGGTCAAACCAAATGGCATAACCAAAAATTCATAATGCCCGTAACTCGTCCAAAAAGATGTTTTAGGTACGTCCACATCCTTCACCTTTAACTGATAATACCCTGATCTCAAGTCTATCTTAGAAAACACTGAGGCTCCCTAGAACTAATCAAAGAGATCATCGATTCTTGGCAAGGGATACTTGTTCTTAATCATCAACTTGTTCAGTTGCCGATAATCTATACACATTCTCATCGTCCCATCTTTCTTCTTCACAAACAAGACCGGTGCACCCCAAGGTGACACACTCGGCAGAATGAAACCTCGATCCAACAACTCTTACAATTGTGTTTTCAACTCTTTTAACTCTTTGGGTGCCATGCGATAAGGAGCAATAGACACCGGAGTTGTGTTCTCGTACAACTCTATACCAAACTCAACTTCTCTGTTTGGTGGCAACCCAAGAAATTCCTCCGGAAAGACACCCGGAAAATCGCAAACAGTTCGAATGTCCTGCACACGCACATCTTTGGTGCCAAGATTCATCACGTAAGCAAGGTAAGCCTCGCAACCCAACCTCATCATACAATTTACTCCCAAAGCCGAAATCACATTCGACAAGAATTTCACATTCTCGCCTACGACTACAACCTCATAATCATCAGCCAACTTTAAGGTGACTCGCTTAACATCAAAGTCAACCACTGCCCTATGCTCCATCAACCAATCCATACCAAGGATTACGTCAAATCCGTAGAAAGCCAATTCCATCAGATCCACAAGAAAAACATGACCTTGCACAGACAAAGGGCATCTTCTATACAACTTCCTAGTGACTACAGTCTCACCAAAAGAACTAGTCACTTGCATTCCTACCTCAAGCAACTCAACAGGTATATCAAGCAAATGTGCATGCTCACTCAAGATATAAGAATGCGTGGATCCAGAATCAATTAAAGCTAGCAGAGATAAAGACTGGAGAGCAAAGGTACCTGCGATCACATCGGTATCGTTGCGCTCCTTGCACTGAGCATACACCTTCGCTGGTCCACCTCCGTCAGGTCGAATGGCTACAACGTGAGCAATACCTCGTTACCCCTCATCTCTCCTCTGAAAGTTCCCACGGCCGCGCCCACGGCCTCTCTGAGGTGCAACCACCACAAGAGCACGTCCTTGGCCACCACCAGCCAACAAAGGACACTCCCTCTTCATATGATCTGCCGAACCACAATTCCAACAAGAGTTCCCTGTCACTACAACAGGAGCCTGAACCTCCCTAGCAGCTCGAGGACAATCTCGCCTCAAATGGTCCCTCGAACCACATGTCCAGCATGTATGCTGCTCAGATCTCACACGACCTCCCTGAGCCTGTCCACCTCGACTCGAAACACCACGCCTTCCCTCAGGCTGATGTCTCCTATCACGGCCTCTTTTTTTCCGTCCACCACCGGAACTATACTAAGCAACTCTCTTCCCAGAGCTAGAACCAACACCTCTAGAAGACAAACCCATGTTCTGCTCGATGTCCTTTGCTCGACAAACAAGCACATCAAAATCAGTGTAATCTGCAGCTAGCATGTACGTCTTAACTTCTTGTACCAAACCGTACCGGAAACGATCACATCTATGCCTCTCACTAGGTACCAACTTAGGAGCATACTGGCTTAGGCGTACGAACTGAACCTCATACTCAGCCACCGAAAGGTTGCCATCAACAAGCGACATAAACTCTCGTTTCTTCTCATCCAAGTATCTCACACCTAGATACTTTCTCCTGAAAGCACCTCTAAAGAACTCCCAATCAACCTCATTGGGTTCCAAACCAGCTGTGGTAGTCGTCCACCAGCTATAGGCATCGCCTTGTAGCAAGGAAACTGCGTATCCTAGCTTGCGCACCTCGTTACAGCCCATCTGATCCATAATACGGATCGTGCTAGCTAACCAGGCCTCGGATGCCTCAGGTGACATACCATAAAACTCCACAGCTCCTAAGCTCCTCAACCTTTCTAAAGGTAAGCCCACCTGCACAGCTGCAGGGGCATGCACATGCGCTACGGCAACAGCAGCCTGAAATGCTCTGGTGATCGCCTCAACCAGTGGCGCCAAATAACCCAAACCAGGACCAGCTTGTCCTTGTTGCACCTGCTCCCCACCTCCAGGTGGTGGCAGAGGAGGTAGATCTCCACTAGGAGGGACATCAGCCCCTTGCTCAGCCTGGTTAACCTGCTCAGCTGCAGGCACTATCGTA
This sequence comes from Hibiscus trionum, assembly GCA_030270665.1. Taxonomy (NCBI): domain Eukaryota; kingdom Viridiplantae; phylum Streptophyta; class Magnoliopsida; order Malvales; family Malvaceae; genus Hibiscus; species Hibiscus trionum. The sequence goes on along the minus strand of BSYR01000001.1, from coordinate 40,763,124 downwards.
TTGGACCTCAACTCCCTTCTAGGTCCCATTGTGATCTCTTTAACCAAACACAACAACAAAAACAAATCAAACCATTTAGGCTAGCTGCAAGCAAGAATCCAAGTTTACAAAACATTTGATTAGTGTAATAAGGCAATGGGAACCCAATTTTCCCCATAGAGCATATCATACATGAAACATCATGCTCACATACTTTTCATCATCCCAAAATTAGCACATATCCACATAACCTCATCACCATACAATCATATTCATTCCATATGCAATTCACATCAATCAAGCATGGCATAAGGTTCAAAATCCAACCAATAGCATGCTTTCAAACATCATACTTCAATACATATCAATTTCACATACCAACATTCCCAATTCTTTTGTAACCATGCTCTGTTACCAACAAATGTAACCCCCTTAGCCCGGTCTAGACGTTTAACCCGAACTACGAAGATTACAAGGGGAAAACTAAAGTCAACCCGAAAGTCAACCTTGATTTATGACCCCTTTTTTTTCTTTTTATCTTCTCTAGATGCATATTATTAACCTATGAGTTCAGCAAAGCGATTAGGTGAAAATGGCACATCGATCGGAGTTCGATTAGGGGTTCAATTGCGTACATTTGACTTTTAGGGACTAAACTATAAATTTCATAAATTAAAGGGACTTTCATCATTTTAAACTTACCAAACCTCAATTAATCACATAACATGCCATCATGTCAAAAATCAACTGAAACGGATCATTTAAACTTACTAATTTAGGCAACCAACATTTAAGGACCAAAATGTAAGAAACAGAAACTCAGAATGACTCAAAATTCAAATCCAACGGCCAAGTGTTTCGATACAGATGGCCCTGTACCGAAATGGTCGTTTCGAAACAGGGTTGACCATTTCGATACTCGGGTGCATTCCGAGACCCGTATCGAAACACCTCATTCCAGTAGCCAAAGCGTTTTGATACACCTTCATCCGTTCCGAAACCTTAAGGCCATTTCGGGCCCCTATTCCGAAACAGGCAAGGGCGTTCCGATACGCCTTGCCCTGTAACAGTAGACTTTGCTGGTTTTTCATGCTTTAACACATACAAAACATTCCCGAGACATGCCACAACATGCATACAACATGGATACATATCAACAATCATCATATCGAGGCAATAGCTTAAACATGACAACTAACATGTAAGTAAAGGCACTAAAGGCATGCTCCCTAGTTCAACTAAACCATAACAAGCTATAACATCATACAAATCAAAATCCAAACACCAAAGTCCATTTGCAACTCAAGTATAGGCAATCTAACATGCTCAAAGTAAAGGAAAACATCCTCAAACATTCCAAAGTATAAATCCCACCCATTGCCACTTATTACACTAAGGGTGAACCAAATACATCTCTTTAACAAAGCCTTGGATTCATCTTGCCTTTGGGCCGCCTTCAAATGTTCAATTCTCTGCATTGATGAAACAAAAGAGTGTAAGCATAAAGCTTAGTGAGGCTCGCTAAACAACATTCATCAATGAATTTAACATGACTTGCAAATCCACCACTTCCATCACATGCCTTTTCATAAATCATGTCTTCTCAAGACATCAATGCATTTTATAAACACATGCTCATCTGCAACATCTTAAACAACAATTAAACCATTGCTCATGCTTTACCAAGTATTTCATGCATTCTTGCATCATACACAACTATCTCATACAACCTTGCATCATATACAAACATCTCATGCTTCACTTTATTCATTTACATTATATTGGCTTTCAAGTGATAATCCATAAACCATTTCAACACAAGACACAATCAGATACGCGGATTACAAGCGTTGTCCCTCACGCTTCATACAAACTACCGGACTACACAAGGTGGAGACAAATGGCACAATCACAACCCCTCAACACCCGTGATGGAGATTAATGGCACAATCACAACCCCTCAACATCACTCATCGGTAGTTGTATAATTCCACTAACGAGAGTATGGGACACATACACAAGACTCACACATGGGACTAACCATTCACCGTTGTGATCTTAACCTCAATCGTTAGGGTACTTGGATGGAGATTACGGTACAATCACAACCCCTCGACATCCAAGGCGACTTTATTCACGGTGCACCCAATCCCATAGCCGGCTAACTATATCCGATTAAAGTAACCAAAAACCATTTTCATCACTTGCCAATATAATCATTTATCAACAATAATCTACTGTTTTACAAGCATAACCACAATGCCATTTCCACAAGCATAACATGCTTAACATCATATGCATAGTCATATGAAATACCAATGATCACTTACCTAGTGCATCCATAACATCATGGCATTAAAATCCAGCATTTAAATCATGCTTAAACATGCTTAAAATAGTAAACAAAACCACATTTTCGTCAAGTGCATTTTCATCAAAACATAGCACATTTCCAAGAGAGATTTCCGAACTACTTACTCTTGAGCTTAGCTAAGTGTATCAAACTTACACTAAGCTCCCAAGATCACGCCCAAAGCGTTACAATGCGGGAAATTGCATTTCCACTCACCGATAATCGAAGCCTTGTTCGCCGACACAGAAATTACACCTCTGGCGCCTCCAAAATCACCTCGTTCGCTTCTGGATGAAGATCCCCTGTTTTCACATCATCAAAATAGAGATCTAAGTGCATTAAAAATGCATTCTAACACTAGCAACAATTCAGAAACTCGTTGCCCACTCAAACTACACCAAAATACCCTTCCAAAACAACTGAAAACTCAATCGATTGCTTCCTAAACCAAGCCCAGCCATCATACATCACTTCCTAACAATTATCAACATCAAAACACATCTAATAAACATCCTAACTCATCCTTATACATCCAACAATCAAGATTCCACCATTTCACCCTAAAATCTCACTTAAAACTACCAAGAAACTCAAGGATCTCAAGGATTTTGGGATCTAAGTTATTAACACATCATTTTAACATATAAACCAACTTATAAATCAATTAAAATCAACACAAAATAGAGCCCAACTCATCAAGTCCGAAAATCAAGATTTCATCCACAATTTCACAAGATTTTGATCTCCAATCAAAACTAAATTGAAAACTCACTCAAGAATAGTATTTAGAAGCCAAATATCTTGGGAATTTCAATAAAGAACTTAGATTAGAGGTTGAGAATGGGATTTACCTCCAATCCTTGCTTCCTTCAATAGATGACAAGCTTTCCTTGCAAAAATCTTGAAGAATTAAGGAAGTTCTCTTGAAAATGATTTAGGAAATGTTGAGAGAGTTTTAGAGAGGAAGAATTCTGGAAAAAAGATGAGAGAAAATGGTGTTTGGCTGAAAATGAGAGGGAATTGGTAGTTACGTAAATGAAAATCCCATTAACTAACTTTTAGTTAATTAATATAAAAATCCAATTAAAAATCATTTAATTAAAAACCCTTTTAAATCGCATGTCATATTGAAGAAAGGTCAAATTGACTTAAAGCCCCTAAAGATTCTAAGATTTTGGCTTCCACCTTAAAAATCACATTTTCCAAGTTTTGAAACTTTACAATTTCGTCACTGCTCAAAATGTCCATTTTCCAAAACCCTTTTTGTAAAATTGACTTTCCCAACCTCTTAATTATATTTTTAGAGGATTTTAGAAATTTTTATCACAATTTTATCCTATCCCGATCCTTGATTTCCTAAAATCACCTTACGTAATTCGAACCGTTCTCGACCGGTCCGATCCGATGTCTAAAACATCTAGGCCCAAAACCAAGGCGTTACAAAAGAGATAATTCTCTTTTAATATATTTTTATTCCTCCAAAAACATCTCCTAAAACTCTTAGAATTTAATCTCCCTTTGAAATCTTAATGGAACTCCAACTCCTTTAGGATTTATCATTGTCCTTCATGAGTATCCGAATTGTATGGATTTCATCCCCAAAGAAATCGACAGTTTTGTTTTCTTCCTTTACAGTCGCTTCGGCAATTTTTAAATCATGCACACATGCACAAAAACACACATACCCACATTACCTTTTCCATGAAAATCGACCAAATTATGAAATCAAGCATGACAGTGAAGGAAATCATTAAAACATGCATGAATGCCTAATGATGCAACTAAAATTTAACGCCCTGGTTTTGGGCCTAGATGTTTTAGACATCGGATCGGACTGGTCGGAAACGGTTCGAATCGTGACAGGTGGTTTAAGGAGATCAAGGATCGAGAAAGGATAAAATATGGTAAAAATTGCTAAAATCTTCTAAAATCATGTTTAAGAGATTGGTCAAATCAATTTTACAAAAAGACTTTCGGAAGTGGTAATTTTGGGTAGTGACCAAAATGTAAAGTTTCAAAACTCTGGAAATTGCAAAATTTCAAAAAGGAGTCAAAATCTTAGAATCTTTATGGAGCTATGGTGCAATTTTACCTTCCTTAAATTGACATATGTTTTAAAAGGATTTTTAGATAATTAAAATAGAAATGATTTTATTTAATTAAAATTGGTTAATTGGGAAATTGAGATTTTCATTTCATGTAACTAACTTTCATTTCAGTAAAACCAATTTTACAACTCTTTTCTCCAAATTTCTTTTCTCCCAAACACTCTCCCTTTGATTTCTAAATAAATTTCAAGAGTTCTCTTCAAATTCTTCAAGCTTTGTGAAGGAAAAACTTGTCAATCATTAAGGAAGGAAAGGATTGGAGGTAAATCCAGTTCTCAACCTCAATCTAGGTTCTTTATTGAAATTTCCAAGATCTTTGACTTCTAAATGTTGTTTTTTTAGTTTTATTATAGTTTTGATTTGAGATCAAAATCTTGCAAAATTATGTTTTAAATCTTGGTTTTCGGATAGGTATTGATGAGCTCTACTTTGGATTGGTTTTAATTGAGTTTTGAGTTGATTATTATGTTGAAAAGGGTTTTGATAATATAGATCCCAAAATCCTTGAGATCCTTGAGTTTCTTGATAGTTTTAGTTGGGTTTTTGAGGTGAAATGTTGGGGTTATGCTTGCTGGAGGTATAAGGATGGGTTTAGGTTGTTTTTAGAAGTGTTTTGATGCTTATAAATGGTTTAAGGTGATGTATGTTGGCAGGGCATGGTTTAGGAAGCAATCGATTAAGTTTTCAGTTGTTTTAAATGGGTAAATTGGTGTAGTTTTGGTGAGCAACGAGTTTGTGTTTAGTTGCTGGTGTTGAAATGCATTTTAATGCATTTGGATATCAGTTTTGGTGATCTAAAAACAGAGGATCTTGATCTGGAAACAAACGAAGCATTTATGGAGGCTTCGGAGGGGTGATCTTCGCGTCGGCAAGCAAGGTTTCGCGTATCGGTGAGTGGAAATTAATTTTCTAGCTTTGTAACGCTTTGAGCATGGTCTTGGGAGCTTAGTGTAAGTTTGAAACGCTTAGCTAAGCTCAAGAGTAAGTGATTCGAAAGTCTCCCTCAGAATGTGCTATGTTTTTGTTGGAAAATGCACTTGAATTAAATGTGGTTTAATTTACTGTTTTAAAGCATGTTTTGAGCATTGATAATGCTAGTGTTTAATGCCAATTTGTTAAGGATGCACTTGGTAGGTGATCCTTGGTTTTATGAGATGTATGCACATGAGTTTAAGCATGTTTATGCTTGTGAAAATGGCATTGTGATTTATGCTTGTAAAACAATGGAATATTGATGTTAAATGATTACATTGGCAAGTGATGGAAATGGTTTATGGTTACTTAAATTGGAAATATTTAGCCGGCTATAGGATTGGGTGCACCGTGAATAAAGTCACCTTGGTATGTTTCCCGTACTCTCGTTAGTGGAACTATACAACTACCGATGCTTTGAGCAGGAAAGTGGTTGTAGAGTTGAGGGCGATGTTTGCTCGATTGAGCATATCGCGATATGGTGGTCTTGTTGTTGAATTGCAAGTGAAACCATCCCTGATCCAGTTGATCAAGGACAAACAGTTGCTAGATGATTCTCTTGTCTCTCATGTTCAGGATATTGCGGAGGGTAAGGCTTCGAATTTCAGTTTTAATGGTGGTGGTGTTATGTGTTTTGGGAGTCAAATAGTGGTGCCAGATGATGTTGAGTTGAGGTGCACTATTCTAACTGAAGCTCATAGTAGCCCTTTCGCTATGCATCCTGGTAGTACAAAGATGTATCGTGATTGTTGATCGTATTACGAAGTGTGCACATTTCTTGCCTGTGCATACTATGTATACCTAGTATAAGTTGGCAGAGCTGTATATTGCTGAGATTGTGCGGTTGCATGGGGTGCAAAGTCCATAGTGTCGGATAGGGATACAAGGTTTACATCGCGGTTTTGGGAATGTTTGCATCAAGCCTTGGGTACACGGTTGAATTTCAGTACTTCTTATCATCCTCAGACGGATGGACAATCGGAATGTGTGATCCAGGTGCTTGAGGACATGTTGAGATGATGCGTTATAGAGTTTTAAGGTTCTTGGGAGAAGCACTTTCCATTGGTTGAGTTTGCGTATAACAATAGTTATCAGGCAAGTATTCAAATAGCTCCATATGAGGCTTTGTATGGGAGAAAGTGTAGAACCCCTCTTTGTTGGGCAGAAGTTGGGCAAAAGTTGATTTCGATGCCGGCTATGTTAAAAGGAACCACCAAGAAGGTGAAGCTCATTTGTGAGCGTTTGAAGGCAGCATCGGATCGGCAAAAGTCTTACGCGGATCTGAAGCGTAAGGAGATTGAGTTCGCGGTTGGTGAACATGTGTTCTTGAAAGTATCGCCTTGGAAGAAGGTGATGAGATTTGGGCGTAAGGGTAAGCTTAGCCCGAGGTTTATTGGACCATATGAGGTTGTGGAGCGTATTGGTCCTGTGGCATATCGGTTGAGTTTGCCTCCCGAGCTGAAGAAGATTCATGATGTGTTTCATGTCTCGATGTTGCGGAGGTATAGATCGGATCCTTCGCATGTAATGCCTATTGAGGAGGTAGAGTTGAATCTGGATCTGTCTTATGATGAGGAATCGATGAGGATCCCGGATGGGAGCAGAAAAGTTCTTCGTGGCAAGACGGTGGAGCTTGTGAAGGTGTTGTGGCAACACCGAGGAGTTGCGGAGGCCACTTAGGAAAGCAAGGCGGACATTCTGAAGCAATTTCCGCACCTTTTTCCTTTAGGTAAAATTTCGAGGATGAAATTTCCTAAGTGGGGGAGAATTGTAACGCCCTGGTTTTGGGCCTAGATGTTTTAGACATCGGATCGGAACGGTCGAAAACGGTTCGAATCGTGATAGGTTGTTTAAGGAGATCAAGGATCGGGAAAGGATAAAAATATGGTAAAAATTGCTAAAATCCTCTAAAATCATGTTTAATAGATTGGTCAAATCAATTTTACAAAAAGAGTTTCCGAAGTAGTACATTTTGGGTAGTGACCAAAATGTAAAGTTTCAAAACTATAGGAAATTGCAAAATTTCAAAAAGGAGTCAAAATATTAGAATCTTTAGGGAGCTATGGTGCAATTACACCTTCCTTAAATTGACATGTGTTTTAATATGATTTTTAGATAATTAAAATAGAAATGATTTTATTTAATTAAAATTGGTTAATTGGGAAATTGAGATTTTCATTTCACGTAACTAACTTTCATTTTAGCAAAATCATTTTTATTTAATTAAAATTGGTTAACTTGTCAATCATCAAGGAAGGCAAGGATTGGAGGTAAATCCCGTTCGCAACCTTTAATCTAGGTTCTTTATTGAAATTCCCAAGATCTTTGGCTTCTAAATGTTGTTTTTGTTTGAGTTTTTATTATAGTTTTGATTTGAGATCAAAATCTTGCAAAATTATGTTTTAAATCTTGATTTTCGGATAGGTATTGATGAGCACTATTTTGGATTGGTTTTAATTGAGTTTTGAGTTGATTATTATGTTTAAAAGGGTTTTGATAATATAGATTCCAAAATCCTTTAGATCCTTGAGTTTCTTGATGGTATTAGTTGGGTTTTTGAGGTGAAACATTGGGGTTATGCCTGCTGGAGGTATAAGGATGGGTTTAGGTTGTTTTTAGAAGTGTTTTGATGCTTATAAATGGTTGAAGGTGATGTATGTTGGCTGGGCATGGTTTAGGAAGCAATTGATTGAGTTTTCGGTTGTTTCGGATGGGTAAATTGGTGTAGTTTTTGTGAGCAACAAGTTTGTGTTTAGTTGCTGGTGTTGAAATGCATTTTAATACATTTGGATCTCTGTTTTGGTGATCTAAAAACAGGGGATCTTGATCCGGAAACAAACGAAGCATTTGTGGAGGCTTCGGAAGGGTGATCTTCGCGTCGGCAAGCAATGTTTCGTTTATCGGTGAGTGGAAATGAATTTTCCAGCTTTGTAACGCTTTGAGCGTGGTCTTGGGAGCTTAGTGTAAGTTTGAAACGCTTAGCTAAGCCTAAGAGTAAGTGATTCAAAAGTCTCTCTCGGAATGTGTTATGTTTTGTTGGAAAATGCACTTGAATTAAATGTGGTTTAATTTACTGTTTTAAAGCTTGTTTTGAGCATTGATAATGCTAGTGTTTAATGCCATTTTGTTAAAGATGCACTTGGTAGGTGATCCTTGGTTTTATGAGATGTATGCACTTGAGTTTAAGCATGTTTATGCCTGTGAAAATGGCATTGTGATTTATGCTTGTAAAACAGTGGAATAATGATGTTAAATGATTATATTGGCAGGTGATGGAAATTGTTTGTGGTTACTTAAATCGGATATGGTTACCTGACTATAAGATTGTGTGCATCGTGAATAAAGTCGCCTTGGATGTCGAGGGATTGTGATTGTGCCGTAATCTCCATCCAAGTACCCTAACGATTGAGGCTAAAATCACAATGGTTGATGGTTGAATCCTGTGTGTGAGTCTTGTGGTATGTGTCCCGTACTCTCGTTAGTGGAACTATACAACTACCGATGAGTGATGTTGAGGGGTTGTGATTGTGCCCTTAATCTCCATCGCAGGTTTTGAGGGGTTGTGATTGTGCCATTAATCTCCATCGCAGGTGTTGAGGGGTTGTGATTGTGCCATATATCTCTACCTTGTGTAGTCCGGTAGAATGTATGAAGCGTGTGTGACAACGATTGTAATCCACGTATCCGATTGTGTCATTTGTGTTGGTTTTAATATGGTTTGAGATTGATCACTTGCGAGCCAATATAATGTTGATGATTAATGATTAAGCATGCGATGCTTGTGAACTATGCTTGATTGCATGCGATGTTTGGTTTAAGCATGAGCAATGGATTTTGCTCTTGTCTTTAATGATGCTATGAGCATGTGGTTTCAAAAGTGCATTGAGGCTTTAAAGAGCATGTTTTAAAGGAAGGCAAGAGCTTGTAAATGATGATATGTTGGTTTTATAAAATGTATTGATGAATGTTTGGTTTTAGCGATCCTCACTAAGCTTTATGCTTACGCTCATTTGTTTTATCGATACAAAGAATTGAGCAATCAAGGCAGTCCAAGAGCAAGTAGAATCCAAGCATTTTTGTCTAAGCAATGTATGCGGTTTACTTTAGTGTAATAAGAGGCAATGGGAGAGATTTCTACTCTTGGTTATATTTGGTGATGTTAAATATCTAGAGCATGTTTGGTTTGCTTATCCGGATTTGTAAATGGCTTTTGAGTGTTGGTTTGAGCTTGAATATGGCTTTTAGCCTTTTTGTTGTTTTGACATCTAGGAAGCATGCCTATAGTCCTATAGCTTGCAAGAATGATGTCTTGTTATAACTTGTGCTTCGTATGGGTGATCCTTAATGTTTATCCATGTTATTTGTGAGTTAGAACATGTGACAGAATGGTTTCGGAGATGAAAACTTGTTAAAAACCAGCAATTTGGAATGTTGCAGGCCTAGGCGTTTCGGAATGCCCTTGTCCGTTTCAGAAAAAAGGCATGTAATGACTATGGTGTCTCGGAACAGGAAGGCACGTTCCGGAACATTTCGCCACTGTGAACCAACGTATCGAAATGAGTTTCTTGAGGTTTCAGAATGCCCCCGCATATCGAAACGGTCACTCTTGTTCTAGAACGGCTGTTCCGATACAAAGTTCTCTGTTCCGAAACAATTGACCGTTAGAAGCTGAATTTGAATTGTTCTGAGTTCCTGTTTCTTACGTTTTGGTCCCTGAGTAATGATTGTTCAATTAGTTGAGTTTGGATGGTCCGTTTGAGATGAGAGTTGACATGCTGGCATGATTTATGACTAATTTTGGTTTGGTAACTTTAAAACCTAGATAATCCTTGTAATTCCTAAAATTTATAAATTAGTCCCTAAAAGTCAAATGAATGCAATTGAACCCCTAACCGAACTCCGATCGTTGTGCCGTTTTCGCCTAATCACTTTGCTAATCATATAGGTTAATAATGTGCATCTAGAAAAGATAATAGAAAAAGGGTAGTTAATCGGGGTTGACTTTTACGAGTTGACTTTGGTTTTCCCCGTGAAATCTTCCTAGTTCGGGTCGGGCATCTAGGCCGAGCTAAGGGGGTTACATAAAATAAGTTTAAGTCTAACATTAATATGAGTAAAAAAGGTAATAAAAATAGTACTTTTGAACACTTAACACACACTCAAACTCGAACTATTGCTTGTCCTCAAGCAACGCAAACTAACAATTACCTGCCAAAACTTAAATCGTCAAAGACATGCTTCAAACTTGAATTCAATCCTCAGAACCGTGGCACAAAGTATGATCACCTTTTAATTTTTCGGATGGCACAAAAATTACTCGGAACAAAACTATAATGCTCGTGACAATGTGCGTGCGTAGTTTACAAGTTGATTTTCAAGATTCTATGTGAATAATGGGTTTTTAACAATTTAATTATCGAGGTATTTATTTTTGTTTTCACTAGAGCCAACTTCGGGCACCTCTAGCAATTCAACAATTTCTTATTTTAATGTAGTTGACTAGAGCCATTTTCGGGCACCTCTAGCGATTCTTTAATGTGCATAAACTACTAGAGCCAGTTTTGGGCATCTCTAGCAAGAAATTAACTTTTAATTTACCCGAATTTTAAGAAACCTAAGTTCACTAAGTTTCTATCAATCAACAAGTCAGAAACGTGTCAATGATATTAAGCATCATAGTAAGATTCTAAGTTCTTTTCATGCAATCCTAAAATTAAAGTCTCTTTCAACTAAGTGCAGTGACATAAATTCATCATTGGATATTCAACAAGTCTTAAGCAATTAAATCTAATCAAAGGCATGTCAAGTAACATATGCAACCTATATGCGATTACTAAAGATGAATGCAATTAAACATGAAACTAACTAGAAACAAACACCCCCAAACTCGAGAGAAACATTGTCCCCAATGCATGCAATTACAAAAAAAATAAACTAAAATGCAAATGGGTTAGTTGGAAGGGTCGTCACCTCGAATGATGAGTTTCTTTTGGGCCTGTTGCTTGATCATTTTTCTGGTCCACGGTGGTTGAATGTGTGTGGCTGGTACCACATGAATAGCATCGGTGTGTCAAGGGGCAGAACATCTCTTCGATTTGATCTATGTTTGCCAAGGCAGGTTCACTTGCCTAGGCATCCGTAGTTGCCGAAGCAATTGTTGTTGCCTGGGCAGCGGTCGGTGCAGGGGATTTCCTTAGCATGGTGGCTGTGAGTCTTGATGTGCGAAAACAAAAAAAAACTACTAGATCCTAAAAAGAAAACTACCAACAATAAATAAAACTGTCCTAAAATAACTGGAAATAAAAATACGAAATAAAAAAAATTAAGTTCAAAATTAAAAACAAAATAAAAATAAAAATACAGAAGGAGAGCATGATCATGCATCTCCTAAAGTGACCACTTCTTTGTTGTGCTCCACATGGGTGCCGATATAGTCTTTAATCTTTGTACGTTAACTTTGAATTCATGTCCGTCAGTGGTGGACTTGATTATCACAACACTATGGGAGAATGACTTTACTACCTCGAATGGTCCAGACCACCTCGATCTTAATTTTCATGGGAAGAATTTCAGTCGAGAATTGAAGAGGAGTATTAATTGTCTGGGTAAGAATTGTCGTGGCAATAGCTTCTTGTCATGCCAATGCTTCGTTTTCTCCTTATAGATTCTTGCATTATCGTAAGCTAAGGCATGAAACTCTTCTATCTCATTAAGGTCCAGCAAACGCTTTTTTCCAACACTCTCCAAATCCATGTTCACGGTTATGATAGCCCAATATGCTTTGTGCTCGATCTCTACCGGTAAGTGGCAAGTTTTGCCATAGACAAGTTGTAACGCTCGAGTTTGAGGCCCGGAAGATGCTCGAGTTTGGGCGTTAGGTTAAGCCGGTTTGGGTTAAACAAGTTTTGGAGGAAAAACTTTTTAAATGACCAAATTTTAAAGTCTTAAAAGAAAAAGGGGTATTTTGGTAAAATGTAGTCAAATGGGTTTTGGAGATAGGTTTTGGGTTAAAATAAAATACATTATTTCAAAATTGCCATCCCTCCTTCTTCCCCAAATGTTTTCACGTTAAACTCTCCCAAGCCATAGCCACCATCCTTTTTCACCAAGCTTCATCATTTTTGGAGATTTCAAAGATGTAAGCACTTGGTTTTATTCCCCTCTTTACTCTAGTCTTGTTTTTAGCATTGTTCTTTCAAGTTTTGAAGATTTTATCAAGTTCTCCATTGAGTAAAAAAATGGGGTTTTTGAAGGGTTTAAGATTTTTGATGAAAAAAAAGTTTTGGGTTAGTTGTAAATCGTATTTTGGGGGTAACATGGTGTTGATATATTTGGTTTAGCATAAAATCCCGGATTTTGGAGAAATGGGTATTTTTTACTAGTGGGTATTTGAGTTTTTGTCTTAAAAATGGTGGAGAAGGGTTCCTAATGTTTTGGTGTTGTTGGGTCAATATTTTTAGAGTGTTTGAATGTGGTTTGGATGGTAAATTGATGGGGATATGGCTGGCTTGAAGATAGAGTAGGTTTGAAGATGGTTTTGGATAGTTTGGAATAGAAATAGATGGCTAGTTGTTGTCAGATTTTGATGGAAATGATTTCAGGAAGTTAGAATGTTGAAAGGTGTATTAATCCCTTGTTTTGATTTGAGTAGAAGCAGCAGATAACGATTCTGGTCCTTCGGACGTCACACCGGAAGTTGAGGAAGCTTGAAACGGCATTTCGATCATCTTTCGTACGTTAGCCGGTGAGTGGAAATTGTTCGAAGCTTTAATTGCTCAACGAGATTCCTTGGGGTTTGGGTGGAGCCTTATGGGCCAACCTAAACCCGAGCGTAAGTTGTTTATGTTCGTCTTGTTTCATGAATTGTTGGCTTATGGGCTTATTGGTGTTGTGGTGTGAATTATGAAATGCTTTTGCCTCTCTTTTTAATGTTGTGGTGTTGTCATAGTTGTTGTCGAGTCACACGTGATGGTTAGTTGTTGTTGAATACGGTGATGTGTAGTCCCACTGGAATTGGTTATGCATGTGCATACCATGTTTTGTCTATGTTTCTATTTATCGTACTTCCTCCTTAAAGGGTTTAGTCTTTAAAACTATATATATATTTTGAGCTGCACCGTTGTTGTGTTTTAGAGCTCCGCTCACTAAGCTTTTAAGCTCATGCTCTCTTTTTCTAACAATGCAGATCGTTAGTAGTTTCGAAGGCAAGCGGGGTAAGGGAGAGTTCTTGGCTATCTCAAAGTATGGTTTTCTTAGTTGTAATAATACTTAGGCAATGGGAATGCTAGATTTGTTGCTATGGAGTTGGTGTCCAAACTCTTATGTTTTGCTATTGCTAATGTTGCTGACTTGTTAAAGTGTTGAAGTATGCTTGATTTGGCTTTTGACCTTTTCGGTGGATGTTAAGCATGTTTGGTTGCTTCTTAAACCTTGTTTGATGAATTAAGCCTTGTTGCATGTTTGATTGCCTTAAATGAGTCTTACTTGATTGCTCTATGTTGGCTCGGGTATGTATGCATGTTTAGAGGTCTTAAGTTGGTGTTATGGTGTTTCTTTTTGGCTTAAACCAACAAAACTCTACACTATCGAGTCAGAGGTATCGATACAGTTGGGGCCGTATTGATACGGTCTTCATGTTTTTAAGCCAAGCGTATCGACACATGAGAAGGCGTACCGATACCATTTTTGCTACTGGAAATCTGAGAATTTGACGAGAATTTGAGGGTATCGGTACAGGCCTGAGTGTATCGATACAGTCCTTTGAAGTTGACTTTGAAGTGTTGACCGTTAGTAGCATATTGATACCGACCTTGGAGGGTATCGATACAGTTTCACAAAGTTGACTTTGGAGGGAGTTGACCGTTAAAGGTGTATCGATACGATCTTTAGGTGTATCGATATGACCTGAAGTAAATGGCTAAAATCCTAACTTTTATTGTCTGGTCTGCTTGGTTCGTATCCGTGTTTTCTCTTTCGTTGTTTGCTTTTCTCACATAGGATCAAATAAAGCATATAGATAAGATAAATTAAAGAAAATAAATAGGGTTGCTAATCGGAGTTAGATCTTAACGGGTTTCGCTTCGGTTTTCACTGTGTGACTCGTTCGGTTTGTTCTGTTGGCTAGACCGGGATGAGGGGTTACATTTGGTGGTATCAGAGCCTCGGTAACGAGGTCTCCTAGGAAGGTAAGTTGGTTTGTTTAGTTTGTTTGCCATTGGACGGTGTATGAAAGCATGTTTTATCGTTCTTGTTGTTGGATGAAGAGTAGTCAAGCGTTCCATTGCTAGGTATTGTTATTGGAAAACAATTTTGATTAAAAAGAGCTTGAGGACTTGGATCCTTGCCCTTGCTGACCCAATGTTTTCTTGTGTGTGATGTGTTTATTGTTTAGATTTTATCTTCGTTATGGTAAGGCCGAGAGGACGACCTAGAGTAGGTGATCAGGGACCCGAGGATGTGCCTCCCATTCCTCTTGGTCCCGATGGTAATGGGGCGGATGTCCGAGATAATGTACCTCAGGCCGGTGCGAATGTTGCAGGTGATGGTAATGGACCTCAGGATGAGGCGAATGTTAGGGGTAATGGAGCTCAGACTGGTCAGGGTCCGGCAGGTGCAAACATGACTCATTTGATTCAGACTATAGCCGGGGCTTTTCAGACATCTTTAGACGGTATACATGCTGCAACACCACCTTAGGGTGCGGGGACTGGTTTACCCCTTGAGAGACTTTGTAACTTGGGCAGAGTTGAGTTTTGTGGTTTGACTCCCGAGGGTTCAGAAGCTTGGCTCGTAGAGCATAAGGCTAGGGTAGACTTTGAGACCAAGAGAGTCTCTTTAAGACTTACAGATGATTTTGAATTGGTAGTAGTGGGCGAGAACATTAAGTTCTTGTCCAATGTTGTTTCTGCCTTAGAAGCTCAGAGATTGATAGGTATAGGTTGTCAAGCGTATTTGGCCTATGTTATGAAGACGAATATGAGTGAGGTCAAACCGCAAGACATCTAAACAGTTTGTGATTTTCCGAGTGTCTTTCCGGAATAGTTTTTGGGTTTGCCTCTAGATAGGGAAGTTGAGTTTGCTATTGAGACGTATTCAGATTCTTCACCCGTGTCTATTGCTCCATATAGAATGGCACCGAAAGAGTTGAAGACACAACTTCAGGAACTTTCAGATAGAGGGTTCATTAGGCCTAGTATTTCCTCGTGGGGTGCTCCGGTCTTGTTTGTGAAGAAAAAGGACGGCAGTATGAGGAAGTGTATAGACTATAGACAGTTGAACAAGGTAACAGTGAAGAACAAGTATCCATTGCCGCAAATATATGACTTGCTTGATCAGTTGAGAGGTGCTTCAGTGTTTTCGAAGATTGATTTGAGATCGGGTTACTATCAATTGAAGGTAAAGGATGTGGACATACCGAAGACAACCTTTCGTACACGATATGGGCACTACGAGTTCTTGGTAATGCCTTTTGGGTTGACTAATGCCCAAGCTGCATTTATGGACATGATGAATCGAGTGGTCCACGAGTTTGTGGATAGGTTTGTAGTAGTGTTCAAAGATGACATCTTAGTGTACTCTAGGACCGAGGAAGAGCATGATGAGCATTTACGACTAGTGCTTCAGACTTTGCTTGAAAATCAGTTGTATGCTGAGTTGAGTAAATGCGAGTTTTGGATTAAGGAGGTAGTCTTCTTAGGTCATGCGATCTCAGCCGATGGGATTAGTGTGGATCCCAAGAAGATAGAAGCCATAGTGGATTGGAAACAACCGAAGTCAGTGACCAAAATCCATAGTTTCCTAGGTTTAGCCGGATACTACCGGAGGTTTGTTGAGGGATTTTCAAAGATTGGTGCACCCTTGACTAAGTTGCTTCAGAAGAATGTCCCGTATGAGTGGACAGATGCAAGGGATCAAGCGTTCGAAAAGTTGAAGAAAACATTGACCGAAGCTCCTATTTTGATTCAGCCTGAACCAGGGAAAGAGTTTCTGATTTATAGTGATGCATCATACGTAGGTTTAGGTTGTGTGCTTATGCAAGAGGGTATGGTTGTAGCTTACGCTTAGAGACAATTGAAGGTTGACGAGAAGAATTACCCCACTCATGACATAAAGTTATCCACCGTAGTGTTTGCTTTGAAGATTTAGAGACACTACCTTTACGGTGAGAAGTGCATAGTTTATACCAATCACAAGAGTTTGAAATACTTGATGACTCAAAGAGAGCTGAACCTTAGACAACGTAGGTGGATAGAGCTTCTTAAGGCTATGACCTTACGATATAGTACCATCCGGGTAAGGCAAAAGTAGTGGCTGATGCTTTGAGTAGAAAACTGGCAGTTGAGTTGCGAGCTATGTTTGCGAGATTCAGTGTGTCAAGGGATGGCGGTTTGATAGCTGAGCTACAAGTTAAACCTTTGTTGGTTCAGTTGATTCGAGAGAAACAGTTGCAAGATGAATCTTTGGCACCTCACATGCAAGATATAGCTGAGGGTTGACCCACAGATTTCTGCTTTGGCGAGAATGGGATCCTATGTTTCAAGGATAGGATAGTAGTTCCAGAAGATGCCGAGTTAAGGCATATTATCTTGAATGAAGCACATAACAGTCCTTTTGGTATGCATCCGGGTAGTACGAAGATGTACCGTGGTTTGAAGGAAGAGTACTACTGGATTGGGTTAAAGAAAGATGTGGACGAGTTTGTGAGTAAGTGTATGGTTTGTTAGCGAGTTAAGGCCGAGCATCAGTTTCCTTCAGGTTTGTTACAGCTGTTGAAGATTCCGGAATGGAAGTGGGAACGTATGACCATGGACTTTGTGTCGGGATTACCGTTGACTCCATCGAAGAAAAATTCGATTTGGGTGATAGTCGACAGATTCACTAAGTGTGCCCATTTCATACATATTCATACTACCTACACCTTAGATAAGTTAGCCGATCTATACATCAATGAGATAGTGAGGTTGCATGTGGTACTGAAATCGATTGTATCGGACTGAGATTCGAGGTTTACAGCCAGGTTTTGGGAGTGTTTGCATCGCGCCTTGGGTCTTGGTTGAACTTCAGTACTTCGTATCACCCGTAGTCAGATGGTCAGTCAGAGAGAGTTATTCAGGTGTTAGAGGACATGTTGAGATGTTGCATCACCGACTTTCAGGGTTCTTGGGAGAAACACCTACCGTTAGTAGAGTTTGCGTACAATAACAGTTATTAGGCTAGTATTTAGATGGCACTTTATGATGCTCTGTATGGTAGAAAGTGTAGAACACATGTTTGTTAGGTCGAGGCCGGGCATAAGCTTGTACTTATGCCCAACTTACTTAAGGGCACTACTGAGAAGGTAAAACTGATTTGTGATCGCTTGAAGGCGGCTTCGGACAAACAGAAATCATATACTGATTTGAAGAGAAAGGAGATAGAGTATGTCGTGGGCGACAAAGTGTTTTTGAAAGTCTCACCTTGGAAGAAGGTGATGTGGTTTGGTAAGAAGGGTAAGTTAAGCCCGAGATTCATTGTTCCTTATGAGGTAATTGAGAGGACTGGTCCTGTTTCTTATAGATTGAGACTGCCAACAAAGTTAGAGAAGGTTCATGATGTGTTCCATGT
The DNA here is from genome assembly GCA_030270665.1 of Hibiscus trionum. Classification (NCBI taxonomy): domain Eukaryota; kingdom Viridiplantae; phylum Streptophyta; class Magnoliopsida; order Malvales; family Malvaceae; genus Hibiscus; species Hibiscus trionum. Next base: position 40,745,109 of record BSYR01000001.1, on the reverse strand, counting down.
TTCGATGCTCCGAAAGTATAGATCGGATCTGTCTCATGTAATGGCAGTGAAAGAGATCGAGTTGAACCCAGATTTGTCGTATGATGAAGAGTCGGTTGAAATTCTTGCTACAGACAGTAAAGTGTTGCGTGGGAGGTCTATCGAGTTAGTCAAGGTTTTGTGGAGACACCGAGGTATGGAAGACGCCACTTGGGAGAGGAAGGAAGACATGGAGAAATAGTTTCCATATCTCTTTTCGTTAGGTAATTTTGAGGACAAAATTCCTTAAGTGGGGAGAGTTGTAACGCCCGAGTTTAGGGCTCGAAAGATACTCGGGTTTGGGCGTTGGATTAAGCTGGTTCGGGTTAAACAAGTTTTGGAGGAAAAACCTTTTAAATGACCAAATTTTAAAGTCTTAAAAGAAAAAGGGATATTTTGGTAAAATGTAGTCAAATGGGTTTTGGAGATAGGTTTTGGGTTAAAATAAAATACATTATTTCAAAATTGTCATCCCTCCTTCCCCAAATGTTTTCACGTTAAAATCTCCCAAGCCATAGCCACCATCCTTTTTCATCAAGCTTCATCATTTTTGGAGATTTCAAAGAGGTAAGAACTTGGTTTTATTCCCCTCTTTATTCTAGTCTTGTTTTTAGCATTGTTCTTTCAAGTTCTGAAGATTTTCTCAAGTTCTCCATTGAGTAAAAAATGAGGTTTTTGAAGGGTTTAAGCTTTTTGATGAAAACAACATTTTGGGTTAGATGTAAATCGTATTTTGGGGGTAACATGGTGTTGAGATATTGGGTTTAGCATAAAATCCTGGATTTTGGAGAAATGGGTATTTTTAACTAATGGGTATTTGGGGTTTTGGCTTAAAAATGGTGGAGAAGGGTTCCTAATGTTTTAGTGTTGCTGGGTCGATGTTTTTAGAGTGTTTGAACGTGGTTTGGATGGTAAATTGATGGGGATATGGCTGACCTGAAGTTAGAGTAGGTTTGAAGATGATTTTGTGTAGTTTGGAATAGAAATAGATGGCTAGTTGTTGTCGGATTTTGATGGAAATGATTTCAGCAAGTTTGAATGTTTAAAGATGTATTAATCCCTTGTTTTGATTTGGGTAGAAGTAGCGGATAACGATTCGGGTCCTTCGGACGTCACACCGGGAGTTTAGGAAGCTTGAAACGGCATTTTGACCATCTTTCGTATGTTGGCCGGTGAGTGGAAATTGTTCGAAGCTTTAATTGCTCAACGAGGTTCCTTGGGGTTTGAGTGGATCTTTAGAGGCCAACCTAAACCCGAGCGTAAGTTGTCTATGTTCGTCTCGTTTCGTGAATTTCTAGCTTATGGGCTTATATGTGTTGTGGTGTGAATTTTGAAATGCTTTTGCCTCTCTTTTTAATGTTGTGGTGTTGTCGTAGTTGTTGTCGAGCCTCACGTGATGGTTAGTTGTTGTTGAATACGGAGATGTGTAGTCTCACCGGAGAGGACTAGTAGATGAGTACGGTGATGTGTAGTCCCACCGAAAATATGCTAGTTGTTGTGTATGGTGATGTGTAGTCCCACCGGAATTGGTTATGCATGTGCATACCATGTTTTGTCTATGTTTCTATTTATTGTACTTCCTCCTTAAATGGTTTAGTCTTTAAAACTATATATATGTTTTGAGTTGCATTGTTGTTGTTGTGTTTTAGAGCTCCGCTCACTAAGCTTTTAAGCTTACGCTCTCTTTTTCCAACAATGCAGATCGTTAGTAGCTTCGGAGGCAAGCGGGGTAGGGGAGGAGTTCTTGGAGTTCTTTGCTAGCTCAAAGTATGGTTTTCTTAGTTGTAATAATAATTAGGCAATGTGAATGCTAGACTTGTTGCTATGGAGTTGGTGTCCAAACTCTTATGTTTTGCTATTGCTAATGTTGCTAACATGTAACCCCCTTAACCCGGCCTAGACGGTTGACCCGAATTAAGAAAGTCACACGGGGAAAACCAAAGTCAACCCGAAAGTCAACCTTGATTAACGAACCTTTTTTTTTCTTTTAATCTTGTCTAGATGCACTTTAGACCTAATTGTGATCACACAACCATCATACCAAAAGATCACAAACATCAGAGATCAAACAGGGACCCAATTGAACAAATTACAACTTTAGGGACCAAAATGTAAATTCTGATAAATATGGGGACTTAACCTAAATTAAAGTTACCAACTTGAAATTAATCATATTTCATGCTTCTCTGTGAAATTTCAGCTCAAAAGGACTTCTCAAACTCATACAATTGCACAAACAAGTTTCAGGACCAAAACGCAAACATTCCAAAACATATAACTGCCAATGTCAGCCCCCAACGGTCACCCGTTCCGAAACAGGCATAGCCCGTTTCGAAACTCGGGGCCGTTCCGCAACGCGTACCGAAACGGGGGTCTGGCAGTGGCCTTTCCGTTTCGGAACGGCCCCTCCCGTTTCGGACGCCTGGGCACAATTAAGGCACCCGTTCCGAAACGGTAGGTGCTGTTCCGAAACACCCTGCACAGATTGCCTAAAAATGCATACTTAAACATGCAATTGACCAACCAATCATGCTCCAAATGCCACCAAACTTTGCCAACATGCAATTCAACATATATGAGACATACTTGCATCAACAATTCATCAAAACATCCACATATATGAAAAGCCCCAAATCTATAGGCATGCTTCCTACACAAGTAAGCCATTCAAGCATAAACTTCCAATTCAAGCATATAAAGGCCAACCACAAAAACCAGCATTCTCAACAACATTTAACATACTTAGGGAGTTCAAAACATCTCCCAAAACATACATATAGGTCCCCCATTGCCAAATTACCAAAAGCTAAAATGTACTTAGAAAACCTTCCATACTTAGAGCTTTGTTTCCACTTGGATGCTTGCCCTCCTTGCTGCCCTCAAGTACTCTAATGCTCTGCATTATTGAATTAAGAAAACGGAAGAGAGCGTAAGCAAAAGCTTAGTGAGGAATGCTCAATAAAACCATCCAATAATGCATTTATAAAACACTTATAAAACATGCTTCAAACATCATTTACACATGCTCAAAAGCATACTTAAAACAAGCATCTCATGCTTCATTTCATTACATGTCATATTGGCCACAAGTGATACGTTTCATTTCTTTGAAAACAAGTTCATCAACTTTCACCCCAAGGACTTTTAAACACCTTGGACCCCAAGGACTTTTAAACACCTTGGCCATGGACTTTTAAACACCATGAATTAGATCACCTCAAGGACTTTTAAACACCTTGACCCCAAGGACTTTTAAACACCTTGGCCATGGACTTTTAAACACCATGAATTGAATCACCTCAAGGACTTTTAAACACCTTGAGCCCAAGGACTTTTAAACACCTTGGCCTATGGACTTTTAAACACCATAGAAAGGACCACACAAGGACTTTTAAACACCTTTGTGTCCGTAACAAGAATCATCCAAGGACTTTTAACCACCTTGATGTTCTTATGTAACAAGGCTCACTCAAGGACTTTTAACCACCTTAGTGACCTCAACCTTTTCAAAACATCACTTGCCAATATACATCATTTTCATCAATTAATCCACTGTTTTAAAGCATTAAACCAAGCCATATTCATCATGCACTTAAAAGCATCAAACCACATTTAATCAATGTTCAAAAACAAGGAACTCTTACCTTGAGCTTCCTTTAACATATGGCTTATCAAAACAGCAAATACCATGCTAAATCATGCTTTCAAAACAGTAATCAAAACATGCAAATAACCACATTGCATCACAACAAAATTATGGCCACCACTAGAGAGAATTTCCGAAAGCTTACACTAGAGCTTAGCAAAGTTGCTTAGACTTAAACTAAGCTCCCAAGACATTGGTTTCAAAGCCGAAAACCCAATTTCACTCACCGATTCCACTTCGCCTCAAGCCAAAGCACCAAAACAAGCCTCCGGATCAACAACTCTTGGATCCAAAGATGCCTCCCCTGATTAAACACATTAAAGAAGAGATTTAATGCATCATCATGCATCAAAAGCTTCAATGAAAGCACTCAAACTCGCTGCTCTCATTCACACTCCAATTTCGGCCACCAAACACAACCGAAATGACATCAAAACCACTTCTCAACAAAGCCCAGCCATAAACCAGCAAAACCTAACATCCATTAACACCATTTAACATCTAAAAACAACCTATAAACATCCTTATACCTCCAGCAACATCAGATCCACAAGATCACCACAAAAACATCCAAGAATCACAAGCTAAACTTAGGAAACACAACCTATCCGGGATTGCATTAATCAAAACTCATTTCCTTATCAATTTAGAGTTCATTTAACATCAAAAACACACCTCAAATCACAGATTAATCATATCCAACGAAAATCACCAAAAATCACCAAATCTTGCATTATAAGCCAAGATCCATTTCACCACTTAAAATCCTTTAATAAAACTTCAATTAAGAGTTGAGAACTTGGGAATTTCAGTAAAGAACTGATAGTTTAGAGGAGAAGGACGTTCTTACCTCCAAAGTTGTGTTTCTCCACTTTTTGGAATCAAAAACCTTGTTGAATCAACTAGCAAATGATGAGGTTTTGAAGATATGTAGATTAGGAATCAAAAGAATGTTGAAAGGAGGATTTTAGGTGAGAAAATCAGAAACAACTCTCTGGAAAACAAGTGTTTGGATTGAGAGAAAATGAGAGAAAGAAAATAGAGAAGTTAGTTAAGAAAATAGCCAAATGGCCTTTCCCTCCACTTTTGATATGTTTTAAAATCAGAATAAATCTCAAAATATCTTAGAAAAATCTGGAGAAACTACTTTTGGAATAATAGCTCCTTAAAGATTCAAAGTTTCAACTCTTTATAAAACAGTCACAAAACTTTCAAAAATTACATTTTGGTCACTAGCCAAAATGTCACTCTTCCAAAACCCATTTTTCAAAATTGATTTCACAGTTCACTTAATTATATTAAAAGATGATTTTAGAACATTTTTCCATATTTTTAATGCATCCCGAACTAGGCTTTCCTAATTTCACCTCTTTAGATTCGAACAACACTTTGACCAAACCGGTCAACGCCCAAAACTTCTAAGCCCAAAACCGGGGCGTTACAACTCTCCCCCCCCCTTAAGAAATTTCGTCCTCGAAATTTACCTGAAGGAAAGAGATAAGGAAACTGCTTCAGCATGTCTTCCTTCCGCTCCCACGTGGCTTCCTCAACACCGCGATGCTTCCACAGCACCTTCACCAACTCAATGGTCTTGCCACGAAGAACCTTGCTATCCGAATCCAGAACCTTCACCGGTTCCTCATCATAGGTCAAATCCGGATTCAAAACCACTTCCTCCACAGGCATCACATGCGAAGGATCAGATCTATACCTCCGGAGCATAGAGACATGGAACACATCATGAATCTTCTCCAACTCCTGAGGTAACCTCAACCGATACGCAACAGGACCCACACGCTCAACCACCTCATATGGTCCAATGTACCTAGGGCTCAACTCCATAAGATCAACATGGAAAACATGTTCTTGAACAACCAAGGGACACCTTCTATAAAGCTTTCGAGTCACAACAGTCTCACCAAAAGAACTAGTGACTCGAACACCAACATCCAAAGACTCAACAGGCAAACCAAGCAATTCAGCATTCTCACGCAAAATGTATGAATGCGTAGATCCAGAATCTATCAAAGAAAGCAATGACAAGGACTGCAAAGTAAAGGTACCTGCAATCACATCCGCATCATTCCTTCCCTCACGCTGAGCATACACCCTCGCCTGGCCTCCACCTTCAGGCTGAATAGCCACAACATGGGCCACTCCACGACCACCTTCCTCTCTCCTCTGGAAATTACCACGGCCGCGCCCACGACCTCTCTACGGTGCAGCAACAACAGGAGCACGCACCTGATCACCAGCCAACCTAGGACAATCCCGCCTCAAATGGTCTGCGGATCCACAACTCCAGCACCCGTTACCAGCAGCCGCAACAGGAGCTTGCACCACTCTCTCGGCACGAGGACAGTCACGCTTCATGTGACCACGTGAACCACAGATCCAACAAGCACTCGGATCAGCTCTAGCATTGCCTCCTCTAGCAGGTGCACCACCACCTCTCTTAGCTGAAGACTGATACTTCTGATCACGTCCCCTCTTGTTCCGTCCACCTCCGGAACTAAACTCAGCTGATCGCTTACCAGCACCCTTAGCAGATAAACTCAAGTTCATCTCAACGTCCTTGGCTCGGCCCACCAATACATCAAAATCATCATACTCGGCGGCCAGCAAATACATCTTTACATCCGTCTCTAAACCATAACGGAACCTCTCGCACCTTGCCCGCTCATCAGGTACCAGCTCCGGTGCATACTGACTGAGTCGCACAAACTGCACCTCATACTCAGCCACACTCATGCTCCCTTGGGTAAGAGACATGAATTCACGCTTCTTCTCATCTAGATATCTCACACCAAGATATCTCCGCTTGAACACATTCTGAAAGAATGTCCAAGTCACATCAGCTTCTGCCATCCCAGCAATAGTGGTTGTCCACCACGTATACGCATCCTTCTGCAGCAAGGATACAACACAACTCAGCTTCTGCACATCAGTGCAACTCATCTGGCCCAAGATTCGCGTGGTACTCTCTAGCCAAGCTTCAGAACTCTCAGCAGACATACCCCTGAACTCAGTCCCACCAAGACTGCGCAAACGCTCCAAAGGTAGTCTGACACTAGCATCTTCCTGATGCCCCGCTCCACGAGCCCCAGCTACCGCTGCTTGAAAAGCACCAGCAATAGCTTGCACTAACATCGTCATATCAGGCATAGCTTGCCCCTGACCAGCCCCAGGTCCAGCAGCTCCAGCGCCAGCTGCAGCTCCAGCTTCCTCAGCCCCAGCACCACCACCACCAGGTGGAGGAGGAGGTAACACCGCACTACCCGTGTTTTCCTCATTCTCGTTCTCATTAGGAGCTGTAGCTCGCACATTACCTCGTAACTCTCTACGTGGTGCCATACTTTTACCATGCAATCACAACACAAATAAAACAAAGTCAGGCCCAGCAAGGTAAGCAATCCAAGTATTCAAGCTCAATTTCATTTCAAAACAACATCTTTCCTTTAGCTTTGATTTGGCAATGGGTACCCACAACATGCTACATCACAACACATACTTCAATTGCATCAAAATCACAAGCCATTAAACATGCTTTCACTCAACAATCATACAAGGCATACATACTTCAATCATACATACATACATTCCCAATTACTCGAGAACTCAGCTCTGATACCACCAAATGTAACCCCCTTACCCCGGCCTAGACGGTTGACCCGAATTAAGAAAGTCACACGGGGAAAACCAAAGTCAACCCGAAAGTCAACCTTGATTAACGACCCTTTTTTTCTTTTAATCTTGTCTAGATGCACTTTAGACCTAATTGTGATCACACAACCATCATACCAAAAGATCACAAACATCAGAGATCAAATAGGGACCCAATTGAACAAATTACAACTTTAGGGACCAAAATGTAAATTCTGATAAATATGGGGACTTAACCCAAATTAAAGTTACCAACTTGAATTTAATCATATTTCATGCTTCTCTGTGAAATTTCAGCTCAAAAGGACTTCTCAAACTCATACAATTGCACAAACAAGTTTCAGGACCAAAACGCAAACATTCCAAAACATATAACTGCCAATGTCAGCCCCCAACGGTCACCCGTTCCGAAACAGGCATAGCCCGTTTTGAAACTCGGGGCCGTTCTGCAACGCGTACCGAAACGGGGGTCTGGCAGTGGCCTTTCCGTTTCGGAACGGCCCCTCCCGTTTCGGACGCCTGGGCACAATTAAGGCACCCGTTCCGAAACGGTAGGTGCTGTTCCGAAACACCCTGCACAGATTGCCTAAAAATGCATACTTAAACATGCAATTGACCAACCAATCATGCTCCAAATGCCACCAAACTTTGCCAACATGCAATTCAACATATATGAGACATACTTGCATCAACAATTCATCAAAACATCCACATATATGAAAAGCCCTAAATCTATAGGCATGCTTCCTACACAAGTAAGCCATTCAAGCATAAACTTCCAATTCAAGCATATAAAGGCCAACCACAAAAACCAGCATTCTCAACAACATTTAACATACTTAGGGAGTTCAAAACATCTCCCAAAACATACATATAGGTCCCCCATTGCCAAATTACCAAAAGCTAAAATGTACTTAGAAAACCTTCCATACTTAGAGCTTTGTTTCCACTTGGATGCTTGCCCTCCTTGCTGCCCTCAAGTACTCTAATGCTCTGCATTATTGAATTAAGAAAACGGAAGAGAGCGTAAGCAAAAGCTTAGTGAGGAATGCTCAATAAAACCATCCAATAATGCATTTATAAAACACTTATAAAACATGCTTCAAACATCATTTACACATGCTCAAAAGCATACTTAAAACAAGCATCTCATGCTTCATTTCATTACATGTCATATTGTCCACAAGTGATACGTTTCATTTCTTTGAAAACAAGTTCATCAACTTTCACCCCAAGGACTTTTAAACACCTTGGACCCCAAGGACTTTTAAACACCTTGGCCATGGACTTTTAAACACCATGAATTAGATCACCTCAAGGACTTTTAAACACCTTGACCCCAAGGACTTTTAAACACCTTGGCCATGGACTTTTAAACACCATGAATTGAATCACCTCAAGGACTTTTAAACACCTTGAGCCCAAGGACTTTTAAACACCTTGGCCTATGGACTTTTAAACACCATAGAAAGGACCACACAAGGACTTTTAAACACCTTTGTGTTCGTAACAAGAATCATCCAAGGACTTTTAACCACCTTGATGTTCTTAAGTAACAAGGCTCACTCAAGGACTTTTAACCACCTTAGTGACCTCAACCTTTTCAAAACATCACTTGCCAATATACATCATTTTCATCAATTAATCCACTGTTTTAAAGCATTAAACCAAGCAATATTCATCATGCACTTAAAAGCATCAAACCACATTTAATCAATGTTCAAAAACAAGGAACTCTTACCTTGAGCTTCCTTTAACATATGGCTTATCAAAACAGCAAATACCATGCTAAATCATGCTTTCAAAACAGTAATCAAAACATGCAAATAACCACATTGCATCACAACAAAATCATGGCCACCACTAGAGAGAATTTCCGAAAACTTACACTAGAGCTTAGCAAAGTTGCTTAGACTTAAACTAAGCTCCCAAGACATTGGTTTCAAAGCCGAAAACCCAATTTCACTCACCGATTCCACTTCGCCTCAAGCCAAAGCACCAAAACAAGCCTCCGGATCAACAACTCTTGGATCCAAAGATGCCTCCCTTGATTAAACACATTAAAGAAGAGATTTAATGCATCATCATGCATCAAAAGCTTCAATGAAAGCACTCAAACTCGCTGCTCTCATTCACACTCCAATTTCGGCCACCAAACACAACCGAAATGACATCAAAACCACTTCTCAACAAAGCCCAGCCATAAACCAGCAAAACCTAACATCCATTAACACCATTTAACATCTAAAAACAACCTATAAACATCCTTATACCTCCAGCAACATCAGATCCACAAGATCACCACAAAAACATCCAAGAATCACAAGCTAAACTTAGGAAACACAACCTATCCGGGATTGCATTAATCAAAACTCATTTCCTTATCAATTTAGAGTTCATTTAACATAAAAAACACACCTCAAATCACAGATTAATCATATCCAACGAAAATCACCAAAAATCACCAAATCTTGCATTATAAGCCAAGATCCATTTCACCACTTAAAATCCTTTAATAAAACTTCAATTAAGAGTTGAGAACTTGGGAATTTCAGTAAAGAACTGATAGTTTAGAGGAGAAGGACGTTCTTACCTCCAAAGTTGTGTTTCTCCACTTTTTGGAATCAAAAACCTTGTTGAATCAACTAGCAAATGATGAGGTTTTGAAGATATGTAGATTAGGAATCAAAAGAATGTTGAAAGGAGGATTTTAGGTGAGAAAATCAGAAACAACTCTCTGGAAAACAAGTGTTTGGATTGAGAGAAAATGAGAGAAAGAAAATAGAGAAGTTAGTTAAGAAAATAGCCAAATGGCCTTTCCCTCCACTTTTGATATGTTTTAAAATCAGAATAAATCTCAAAATATCTTAGAAAAATATGGAGAAACTACTTTTGGAATAATAGCTCCTTAAAGATTCAAAGTTTCAACTCTTTATAAAACAGTCACAAAACTTTCAAAAATTACATTTTGGTCACTAGCCAAAATGTCACTCTTCCAAAACCCATTTTTCAAAATTGATTTCACAGTTCACTTAATTATATTAAAAGATGATTTTAGAACATTTTTCCATATTTTTAATGCAACCCGAACTAGGCTTTCCTAATTTCACCTCTTTAGATTCGAACAGCACTTTGACCAAACCGGTCAACGCCTAAAACTTCTAAGCCCAAAACCGGGGCGTTACATAACATGTTTAAAATGTTGAAGTATGCTTGATTTGGCTTTCTACCTTTTCGGTGGATGTTAAGCATGTTTGGTTGCTTCTTAAACCTTGTTTGATGAATTGAGCCTTGTTGCATGTTTGATTGCCTTAAATGAGTATGACTTTATTGCTCTACGTTAGCTCAGGTATGTATGCATGTTTAGAGGTCTTAATTTGGTGTTATAGTGTTCCTTTTTGGCTTAAACCAGCAAAACTCTGCACAGTCGAGTCAGAGGTATCGATACGGTTGGGGCCGTATCGATACAATCTTCATGTTTTTAAGCCAAGCGTATCGATACACGAGAAGGCGTACCGATACCATTTTTGCTACCGGAAATCTGAGAATTTGACGAGAAATTGAGGGTATCGGTACGAGCCTGAGTGTATCGATACGGTCCTCTAAAGTTGACTTTGAAGTGTTGATCGTTGGGAGCGTATCGATACCAACCTTGGAGGGTATCGATACAGTTTCACAAAGTTGACTTTGGGGGGAGTTTACCATTAAAGGCGTATCGATACAGTCCTTAGGTGTATCGATACGGCCTGAAGTAAATGGCTAAAAACCTATCTTTTATTGTCTGGTCTGCTTGGTTCGTATCTGTGTTTACTCTTTCGTTGTTTTCTTTTCTCACTTAGGATCAAATAAAGCATATAGACAAGATAAATTAAAGAAAAAATAGGGTTGCTAATCGGAGTTAGATCCTAACAGGTTTCACTTCGGTTTTCCCCGTGTGACCCGTTCGGTTCGGTCTGTTGGCTAGACCTGGACGAGGGGGTTACACAAGTCGGAAAGGAGACATACCTAGGGCTTTCTCAAATTCAGTTTAGTAGGTCCAAAGTTCCTCGTCTAACCTTAATGACCAATTCTTTCGAGAGGGACTGACAACCTTGTCAATGATACCCTTTTATTCCCGGTTGGTGATTTCAGCTTGTCCGTGCCTCTATGGGTGATATGCCGTGGCAATTTTTTGTGACACTCAAAAGCGTTGCAAGATCTTGGCAATAAGTTTGTTGTTAAAGTGCTTGCCTTCATCACTAATGATTGCCCTTGGTATTCCAAATCGTGTAAATATATTTTTCTGCGAGAATCTCTGTACGGTTTTGGAATCATTTCTAGGAACTGCAACCGCCTCAACCCATTTAGACACATAGTCGACGACAAGTAAGATGTATAGATTGCCGAAGGAGGATGGGGAAGGCCCTATGAAATCGATCCCCCACACGTCGAACAACTCCACTTCGAGGATGTTCTGTACTGGCATCTGGTGTCGCCTAGAAATATTGCCCGTTCGTTAACGATGATCACACTACTTGTAGAATTTTTGGGCATCTTTTTAAAGTGTGGGCCAATATAAGCCGGATTGCAAAACTTTAGCTGTAGTTCGAGTACCTCCAAAATGTCCTCCATAGGGTGAAGAATGACATTGCCGGAGCACATTTTGTTGTTCCTCTTCGGGAACACATCGCCTTATTACCTGATCTGCATATTGTTTAAGCAGAAGAGGCTCGTCCCAATAATTATGCTTAGCATCATTTTGGAACCACTTCTTTCCTTGATTAGTAAGATCATAAGGCATAATACTGCTAACTAAGAAATTGACTAGATCGGCATACCATGGTGTTGCCAAGGCAACTAACAATGTAACACCCCAATTTTGGGCTTAGAAGTTTTGGGTTTGGACCGGACCGGTCGGTTCGCGGTTCGAATATAACAGAGTGAATTTAGGAAAGCCTAGTTCGGGTTGCGTTAAAAATGTGGAAAAATGTCTTAAAATCCTCTTTTATTATGTATAAGAGAAAAGTGAAATCAATTTTACAAAGTGAGGTTTAGAAGTGTGACATTTTGGGTTAGTGACCAAAATGTAATTTTCGAAAACTGTGAGACTGTTTTAAAAAGGATTGAAACTTTGAATCTTTAAGGAGCTATTTACCCAATAGGAGTTTCTCCAGATTTTTCCTAAATATTAAAGGTTTAATAAATGGTTTTTAAATAAAAGAAAAAGAGAGGGAAGATATTTTGGCATTTTTCCAACTAACTTTTCCTAAAATTCTATTTTCATTTTCTCTCATCTTTTCTCTCAAACCAAACACATTTCTCCAGAGCTTTTTCCTCTGATTTTTGACATCCAAACATGAGATTTTAATTCTCTTTTGATCTCTAATCATCTCTTCAACAAAACCTCACCATTTGCTACTTGGATCTTCAAGAATTTTGATTCTAAAAAGGGAGAAACTCAAGTTTAGAGGTATGAACGTCCTTCTCCTCTAAATTCTCAGTTCTTTACTGAAATTCCCAAGTTCTCAATCCTTGATTTGTGTTTAATTAAAGGTTTTACAATTGTATTCTTGATTTTGGCTTTAAAATGCAAGATTTGTTTGATTTTGATGAAATTTCGTATAATCTGATTGGGCAGTGTTTTGAGGTGTCAATTTGATGTTAAATGAATGTTTAATTGATGAGAAATTGAGATTTAATGAATGCAATCCCGGATAGGTTGAATTTCCTAAGTTTTACTTGTAATAGTGATGGTTTGTGGAGTGATCTTGATGATCTGTTATGGCTGGAGGTATAAGGATGTGTTGAGATCCATTTTGGATGTTAATTAATGTTTAAAGATGTTTAGAGTTGATGAATCTTGGCTGGGTGGTGTTGTGGAGTTGTTTGGTTGTGTTTTCGGTTGTGTTTGGTAGCCGAAAATGGAGTGTGGATGAGGGCAGCGAGTTGAGGTGCTTTCATTGTAGATATTAATGCATGATGATGCATTACTCTACTGTCTTAATGTGTTTAAAACATGGGAGTCATCTTTGGATCCTAGTGGTGGAGATCTGGAAGCTTGATTGGTGTTTCGGCAAGAGGCGAAACGGAATCGGTGAGTGGATTTTGGTTTTCAGCTTTGAAACCAATGTTTTGAAGGTTTGGGAGCTTAGTTTAAGTCTAAGCAACTTAGCTAAGCTCAAGAGTAAGTTTTCAGAAAAACTCTCTTGATGATGAACCATGGATTGGTTGTGTGCAATGTGGTTTGTTTGCATGTTTTAAATCCTGTTTTGGAAGCATATTTAGCATGTTTATTTGCTGAGATTATAAGCCATGTGTTGAAGGATGCTCAAGGTAAGAGATCCTTGTTTTTGAACATTGTTTTAATGTGGTTTGATGCCTAAGGATGCATGATGTTTATGGCTTTGTTAAATGCTTAAAAACAGTGGAATATTATTGTTAATGATGCATATTGGCAAGTGATGGTTAAGGTCACAAAGGTGTTTAAAAGTCCTTGTGTGAGCCTTGTTTATTTAAGAACAACATGGTGGTTAAAAGTCCATGGTTGGTTCTTGGTTAAGATCAAAAAGGTGGTTAAAAGTCCTTGTGTGAATCTTGTGTATTTTAAGAACAACATGGTGTTTAAAAGTCCATGGTTGGTTCTTGGTTAAGGTTACAAAGGTGGTTAAAATTCCTTGTGTAAGCCTTGTTATTTAAGAACACCAAGGTGTTTAAAAGTCCTTGGGTGATTCTTGTTAAGGACACAAAGGTGTTTAAAAGTCCTTGTGTGGTCCTTGTCATGGTGTTTAAAAGTCCATGGATGATTCTTGTTAAGGACACAATGGTGTTTAAAAGTCCATGTGTGGTCCTTGGAAATTATAAGATCACAATGGTGTTTAAAAGTCCATGTGTGGATCTTATGTTGAATGTATCACTTGTTGCCAATGTGACATATTATGAAATTGAAGCATGAATTGCTTGTTTTAAATGCTTTAGTGCATGTGCAATTGATGTATGATTTAAGGTTTTTAAAGGTGTTTCATAAATGCATTATTGTGTGGTTTTAAATGAGCATTCCTCACTAAGCTTTTCGCTTACGCTCTCTCTCTCTTTTTTAAACCAATAATGCAGAGCATTAAAGTGCATTGAGGGCAGCAAGGAGGTGAAGAATCCAAGTGGTGAACTAAGCTCATGTATGGTGAAGGTTTCTTAAACACTATTAGCTTTTGGCATTTGGCAATGGGGAACCTATGTTGATGTTTTAGGAGATGTTTTGGACTCCTTAAGTTGGTTTTATGTTGTTAATGTTGTTGGAACATGTAAATGGCCTTTATGTGGTTGATTTGGTATTTTGATGCTTGAATGGTTTATGAAATAGGAAGCTTGCCTATAGAATTTGGGATTTGCTTAATTGATGCCATGTTTGAGTACGATTGAAGCAATTATGTTCCTTGATTGTTGAATGACTTGCTGGTATATTTTGGTGGCATTTGGAGCATGTTTGAAGGGTCAAATATGTGTTTAATTCAGAAAAAATCTGCAAATCTGAGCAGGCCGTATCGGAACGGGTGCTACCGTTTCGGAACAGGGGCCTGAAATGGTCTAGGCGTTCCGAAACGGGAGGAACCGTTCCGGAACGGAAATGCCACTGCCAAGCCTTGTTTCGGAACCAGCTTCGGAACGGTCCCGCGTTTCGGAACAGGTCCTCCCTGTTTCGGAACACTCGACCGTTGGGCTCTGAAATTGATGGTTATATGTTTTGAAATGCTTGCGTTTTGGTCCCGAAATTTGTTATTGCAATTGAATGAGTTTGGAATGTCCGTTTGAGCTGAAATTTGGAAGAGAAGCATGAAAGATGATTAATTTCAAGTTGGTAACTTCTAATTGGGTTAAGTCCTTATAATTTTCAGAATTTACATTTTGGTCCCTAAAGTTGTAATTTGTTCAATTGAGTCCCTGAATGTTCTCTGATTGTTTTGATCTTTGAGTATGATTATCTTGTGAACATATCTAGGGTTAATGTGCATTTAGACAAGATTAAAAAGAAAAAAAGGGTCGTTAATCAAGGTTGACTTTCGGGTTGACTTTGGTTTTCCCCGTGTAAACTTCTTAATTCGGGTCAACCGTCTAGGCCGGGTTAAGGGGGTTACATTTGGTGGTATCAGAGCTGAGTTCTCGAGTAATTGGGAATGATTATGTGGGGGATTGATGTATGTATGCTTTGTATGCTTGTTGAGTGAAAGCATGATGTGTGAATTGTAAGCATGTTACAATTGTGGTGTATGTTGTAGTGAAGCATGATAGGGAGACCCATTGCCAAAACAAAGCTAATGAAATGATGTTGTTTTTAATTGGGAAATGAGCTTGAGTACTTGGATTGCTTACCTTGCTGAGCCTGACTTTGTTTATTTGCATTGTGATTGCGTTGTTAGTGAATGGGACCTCGTAGAGAGACACAGGGTAATGTGCGAGCTACGGCTCAGAATGAGAATGAGAACGATGAGAATGTTGAAAGTGCGGTGGATTTACCTCCTCCACCTGGTGGTGGTGGTGCTGAGGGTGAAAGAGCTGGAGCGGCAGCTGGTGCTGGGGTCGCTGGACCTGAAGCTGGTCAGGGGCAAGCTGTACCTGACATGACAGTGTTGATCCAAGCTATTGCTGGAGCTTTTCAAGCAGCAGTAGCTGGAGCTCAAGGAGCTGGGCATCAGGGAGATGCTGGAGTTAGACTACCCTTGGAGCGTTTGCGCAGTCTGGGAGGGACTGAGTTCAGGGGTTTGTCGGCGGAAGGTTCTGAGGCTTGGTTGGAAAGTACCAAGAGAATCTTGGGTCAAATGAGTTGCACTGATGTGCAGAAGCTGGGGTGTGTGGTGTCATTGCTGCAGGATGATGCATACACGTGGTGGACAACCACAATCGCTGGGATGGCGGAAGCTGATGTAACTTGGACGTTCTTCCAGAGTGTGTTCAAGAGAAGGTATCTAGGTGTGAGGTACCTAGATGAAAAGAAAAGGGAGTTCATGTCTCTTACCCAGGGGAGCATGTCTGTGGCTGAGTACGAGGTCCAGTTTGTTCGACTCAGTCAGTATGCACCTGAGCTTGTCCCGGATGAGCGGGAAAGGTGTGAAACCGTTATGGCTTGGTGACGGATGTAAAGATGTATGTGCTGGCTACCGAGTATAATGATTTTGATGTGCTGGTTGGCCGAGCAAAGGACATTGAGATGAACTTGGGTTTATCTGCTAGAAGTGTTGGGTCAAGTGCTGGTAAGCGAGCAGCCGAATATAGTTCCGGTGGTGGACGGAACAAGAGGGGGCGTGATCAGAAGTATCAGTCCTCAGCTAAGCGAGGTGGTGGTGCGCCTGCTCGGGGAGGCAACGCTAGAGTTGATCCGAGTGCATGTTGGACATGTGGTTCACGTGGCCATATGAAACGTGATTGTCCTCGAGCTGTGAGGGAGGTGCAGGCTCCTGTTGTGGCAGCTGGTAATGCGTGCTGGAACTGTGGATCTACGGATCATATGAAGCGAGAGTGTCCTATGTTGGCTAGTGGCCAAGTGCGTGCTCCTGTAGTTGCTGCACCACAAAGAGGTCGTGGGCGCGGCCGTGGTAACTTCCAGCGTAGGGAGGATGGTGTTCGTCATGTGGCTCATGTTGTAGCTGTTCAGCCTGAAGGTGGTGGTCAGGCTAGAGTGTTTGCTCAAAGGGAGGGGAGGAATGACGCGGATGTGATCGCAGGTACTTTCACTCTGCAATCCTTGTCATTACTTTCCTTGATTGATTCTGGCTCTACACACTCATATATATTGCGTGAGCATGCTGAGTTGCTTGGTTTGCCTGTTGAGTCTTTGGATGTTGGTATGCGTGTCACTAGTTCTTTTGGTGAAACTGTTGTGACTCGAAAGCTTTATAGAAGATGTCCTTTGGTTGTTCAAGATCATGTTTTTCATGTTGATCTTATGGAGTTGCCTTTTTATGGTTTTGATGTAATCCTTGGTATGGATTGGCTTGCTGAGCATCGTGCTGTAGTGGATTGTGAGAATAAGCGAGTTTCTTTGAAACTTGCGGATGATTATGAGGTTGTTGTGGTTGGTGAGAATGTAAAGTTTCTTGCCAATGTGGTGTCTACATTGGAGGCGAGCCGGATGCTGAGGCAAGGTTGTGAAGCTTATCTAGCTTTTGTGATGAATCCTTGTTCTAAGGAGTTGCGTGTGCAAGATATCAGGGTTGTGAAAGAGTTTCCTGGCGTGTTTCCTGAGGAGTTGCCTGGATTGCCTCCTAATCGTGAAGTGGAGTTTGGGATTGAGTTGTATGAGAACACAACTCCTGTGTCCATTACCCCTTATAGAATGGCACCTAAAGAGTTGAAGGAGCTGAAGATGCAATTGCAAGAGTTGCTTGATCGTGGGTTCATTCGGCCGAGTGTGTCACCTTGGGGTGCACCAGTCTTGTTTGTGAAGAAGAAGGATGGCACTATGAGAATGTGCATTGATTATCGTCAGCTGAACAAGTTGACTATCAAGAATCGGTATCCTTTGCCGAGAATTGATGATCTCTTTGATCAATTTAGGGGAGCAGCTGTGTTCTCTAAGATTGACTTGAGGTCAGGGTATTACCAGTTGAAGGTGAAAGATGTGGATGTGCCTAAGACAGCTTTCAGGACAAGGTATGGGCATTATGAATTCCTTGTGATGCCGTTTGGTTTGACAAATGCTCCTGCAGCTTTCATGGACATGATGAATCGTGTGTTTCATGAATACTTGGATAAGTTTGTTGTGGTGTTCATTGATGATATCCTTGTGTACTCGCGTACTGAGGAGGAGCATGAAGAGCATTTGAGAGTTGTGTTGCAAGCTTTGTTGAAGAATCAGCTTTATGCTAAGCTGAGCAAGTGTGAGTTCTGGCTTAAAGAAGTGGTGTTTCTTGGGCATGTGGTTTCTGCTGAGGGGATTCGTGTTGATCCTCAGAAGATTGAAGCGGTGATGAATTGGAAGGTTCCTAGGTCGATTCATGAAGTCCGTAGTTTCCTCGGTTTGGCAGGATACTACCGGAGGTTCGTGGATGGGTTTTTGAAGATTGCCGCACCTTTGACAAAGTTGTTGCAAAAGGATGTTAGGTATGAGTGGACGGAAGCGAGACAACAGGCTTTTGAGAAGCTTAAGGCAGCTTTAACGCAAGCTCCTATCTTGGTTCAACCTGAATCAGGGAAAGAGTTTGTGGTGTATAGTGATGCATCCTATGTTGGTTTGGGTTGTGTGTTGATGCAAGAGGGTAAGGTGGTGGCTTATGCATCGCGGCAGTTGAAGGTGCATGAGCGCAATTATCCTACGCATGACATTGAGTTGGCTGCGGTGGTTTTTGCTTTGAAGATCTGGAGGCATTATCTGTATGGTGAGAAGTGTACTGTGTACACGGATCACAAGAGTTTGAAGTATATGATGTCTCAGAAGGAGTTGAACCTTAGGCAGCGACGTTGGGTGGAGTTGCTCAAGGATTATGATTTGACGATTGAGTATCACCCTGGGAAGGCTAATGTTGTAGCAGATGCCTTGAGTAGGAAGGTAGCTGTTGAGTTGAAGTCTATGTTTGCCAGTTTGTGTATTTCACATGATGGTGGTCTTGTGGCTGAGTTGCAAGTGAAACCATCTTTGGTTCAGTTGATCAAGGAAAAACAGTTGTTGGATGATTCCTTGGTATCTCATGTTCAGGATATCGCGGAGGGTAGGCCTTCGGATTTCTGCTTTAATGATGATGGAGTGTTGTGCTTTGGGAGTCTGATAGTAGTGCCCAATGATGCTGAGTTGAGGCGTGCTATTCTGACTGAAGGTCATAGTAGTCCTTTTGCTATGCACCATGGTAGTACTAAGATGTATCGTGATCTTCGTGATGAGTACTATTGGGTGGGTTTGAAGAAGGATGTTGCTGAGTTTGTGAGCAAGTGTATGGTGTGTCAGCGAGTTAAGGCTGAACATCAGTTTCCATCAGGTTTGTTGCAACCGTTGAGGATTCCTGAGTGGAAGTGGGAAAGGATTACCATGGATTTTGTATCTGGTTTGCCCTTGTCACCATCGAAGAAGAATTCGGTGTGGGTGATTGTGGATCGCCTGACGAAGTGTGCGCATTTCTTGCCTGTGCATACTACGTATACCTTGGATAAGCTTGCGGAGCTGTACATTGCTGAGATTGTGCGGCTGCATGGTGTGCCTAAGTCGATTGTGTCGGATAGGGATCCGAGGTTTACATCACAAATCTGGCAGTGTTTGCATCAAGCTTTGGGTACGCGGTTGAATTTCAGTACGTCTTATCATCCTCAGTCGGATGGTCAGTCCGAGCGTGTTATCCAGGTTTTGGAGGATATGTTGAGGTGCTGTGTGATTGAGTTCCAGTGCTCTTGGGAGAAACATTTGCCTTTGGTGGAGTTTGCCTATAACAATAGTTATCAATCAAGTGTTCAAATGGCACCTTATGAGGCTTTGTACGGGAGGAAGTGTAGGACTCCTCTTTGTTGGGCTGAAACAGGTCAGAAGTTGGTTTCGATGCCGGCTTTGTTGAAAGGAACCACCGAGAAGGTGAAGCTCATTTGTGAGCGTTTGAAGGCAGCTTCTGATCGGCAAAAGTCTTACGCGGATCTAAAGCGTAAGGAGATTGAGTATGTGGTGGGTGACCGTGTGTTTTTGAAGGTTTCGCCTTGGAAAAAGGTGATGAGGTTTGGCCGTAAGGGTAAGTTGAGCCCTAGGTACATTGGACCATACGAGGTGATTGAGCGTGTGGGTCTTGTTTCGTACAAGTTGAGGTTACCTCAGGAGTTGGAGAAGATTCATGATGTGTTTCATGTTTCTATGCTTCAGAAGTATAGATCGGATCCTTCACATGTGATGCCTGTGGAAGAAGTGGAGTTGAATCCGGATTTGACCTATGATGAGGAACCGGTGAAGATTCTGGATTCGGATAGTAAGGTTCTTCGTGGCAAGACCATTGAGTTGGTAAAGGTGTTGTGGAAGCATCGTGGTGCTGAGGAAGCCACATGGGAACGGAAAGATGACATGCTGGAGCAGTTTCCGTATCTCTTTCCTTCAGGTAAATTTCGAGGACGAAATTTCTTAAGGGGGGAGAGTTGTAACACCCCAATTTTGGGCTTAGAAGTTTTGGGTTTGGACCGGACCGGTCGGTTCGCGGTTCGAATATAACAGAGTGTATTTAGGAAAGCCTAGTTCGGGTTGCGTTAAAAATGTGGAAAAATGTCTTAAAATCCTCTTTTATTATGTATAAGAGAAAAGTGAAATCAATTTTACAAAGTGAGGTTTGGAAGTGTGACATTTTGGGTTAGTGACCAAAATGT
This sequence comes from Hibiscus trionum, assembly GCA_030270665.1. Lineage (NCBI taxonomy): Eukaryota > Viridiplantae > Streptophyta > Magnoliopsida > Malvales > Malvaceae > Hibiscus > Hibiscus trionum. The sequence continues at coordinate 40,724,489 of BSYR01000001.1, read as the reverse complement.
AATTTTCGAAAACTGTGAGACTGTTTTAAAAAGGATTGAAACTTTGAATCTTTAAGGAGCTATTCACCCAATAGGAGTTTCTCCAGATTTTTCCTAAATATTAAAGGTTTAATAAATGGTTTTTAAATAAAAGAAAAAGAGAGGGAAGATATTTTGGCATTTTTCCAACTAACTTTTCCTAAAATTCTATTATCATTTTCTCTCATATTTTCTCTCAAACCAAACACATTTCTCCAGAGCTTTTTCTTCTGATTTTTGACATCCAAACATGAGATTTTAATTCTCTTTTGATCTCTAATCATCTCTTCAACAAAACCTCACCATTTGCTACTTGGATCTTCAAGAATTTTGATTCTAAAAAGCGAGAAACTCAAGTTTAGAGGTATGAACGTCCTTCTCCTCTAAATTCTCAGTTCTTTACTGAAATTCCCAAGTTCTCAATCCTTGATTTGTGTTTAATTAAAGGTTTTACAATTGTATTCTTGATTTTGGCTTTAAAATGCAAGATTTGTTTGATTTTGATGAAATTTCGTATAATCTGATTGGGCAGTGTTTTGAGGTGTCAATTTGATGTTAAATGAATGTTTAATTGATGAGAAATTGAGATTTAATGAATGCAATCCCGGATAGGTTGAATTTCCTAAGTTTTACTTGTAATAGTGATGGTTTGTGGAGTGATCTTGATGATCTGTTATGGCTGGAGGTATAAGGATGTGTTGAGATCCATTTTGGATGTTAATTAATGTTTAAAGATGTTTAGAGTTGATGAATCTTGGCTGGGTGGTGTTGTGGAGTTGTTTGGTTGTGTTTTCGGTTGTGTTTGGTAGCCGAAAATGGAGTGTGGATGAGGGCAGCGAGTTTAGGTGCTTTCATTGTAGATATTAAAACATGATGATGCATTAATCTACTGTTTTGATGTGTTTAAAACAGGGGAGTCATCTTTGGATCCTAGTGGTGGAGATCCGGAAGCTTGATTGGTGTTTCGGCAAGAGGCGAAACGGAATCGGTGAGTGGATTTTGGTTTTCAGCTTTGAAACCAATGTTTTGAAGGTTTGGGAGCTTAGTTTAAGTCTAAGCAACTTAGCTAAGCTCAAGAGTAAGTTTTCGGAAAAACTCTCTTGATGATGAACCATGGATTGGTTGTGTGCAATGTGGTTTGTTTGCATGTTTTAAATCCTGTTTTGGAAGCATATTTAGCATGTTTATTTGCTGAGATTATAAGCCATGTGTTGAAGGATGCTCAAGGTAAGAGATCCTTGTTTTTGAACATTGTTTTAATGTGGTTTGATGCCTAAGGATGCATGATGTTTATGGCTTTGTTAAATGCTTAAAAACAGTGGAATATTGTTGTTAATGATGCATATTGGCAAGTGATGGTTAAGGTCACAAAGGTGTTTAAAAGTCCTTGTGTGAGCCTTGTCTATTTAAGAACAACATGGTGGTTAAAAGTCCATGGTTGGTTCTTGGTTAAGATCACAAAGGTGGTTAAAAGTCCTTGTGTGAATCTTGTGTATTTTAAGAACAACATGGTGTTTAAAAGTCCATGGTTGGTTCTTGGTTAAGGTTACAAAGGTGGTTAAAATTCCTTGTGTAAGCCTTGTTATTTAAGAACACCAAGGTGTTTAAAAGTCCTTGGGTGATTCTTGTTAAGGACACAAAGGTGTTTAAAAGTCCTTGTGTGGTCCTTGTCATGGTGTTTAAAAGTCCATGGATGATTCTTGTTAAGGACACAATGGAGTTTAAAAGTCCATGTGTGGTCCTTGGAAATTATAAGATCACAATGGTGTTTAAAAGTCCATGTGTGGATCTTATGTTGAATGTATCACTTGTTGCCAATGTGACATATTATGAACTTGAAGCATGAATTGCTTGTTTTAAATGCTTTAGTGCATGTGCAATTGATGTATGATTTAAGGTTTTTAAAGGTGTTTTATAAATGCATTATTGTGTGGTTTTAAATGAGCATTCCTCACTAAGCTTTTCGCTTACGCTCTCTCTCTCTTTTCTTAAACCAATAATGCAGAGCATTAAAGTGCATTGAGGGCAGCAAGGAGGTGAAGAATCCAAGTGGTGAACTAAGCTCATGTATGGTGAAGGTTTCTTAAACACTATTAGCTTTTGGCATTTGGCAATGGGGAACCTATGTTAATGTTTTAGGAGATGTTTTGGACTCCTTAAGTTGGTTTTATGTTGTTAATGTTGTTGGAACATGTAAATGGCCTTTATGTGGTTGATTTGGTATTTTGATGCTTGAATGGTTTATGAAATAGGAAGCTTGCCTATAGAATTTGGGATTTGCTTAATTGATGCCATGTTTGAGTACGATTGAAGCAATTATGTTCCTTGATTGTTGAATGACTTGCTGGTATATTTTGGTGGCATTTGGAGCATGTTTGAAGGGTCAAATATGTGTTTAATTCAGCAAAAATCTGCAAATCTGAGCAGGCCGTATCGGAACGGGTGCTACCGTTTCGGAACAGGGGCCTGAAATGGTCTAGGCGTTCCGAAACGTGAGGAACCGTTCCGGAACGGAAATGCCACTGCCAAGCCTCGTTTCGGAACCAGTTTCGGAACGGTCCCGCGTTTCGGAACAGGTCCTCCCTGTTTCGGAACACTCGACCGTTGTTCTCTGAAATTGATGGTTATATGTTTTGAAATGCTTGCGTTTTGGTCCCTAAATTTGTTATTGCAATTGAATGAGTTTGGAATGTCCGTTTGAGCTGAAATTTGGCAGAGAAGCATGAAAGATGATTAATTTCAAGTTGGTAACTTCTATTTGGGTTAAGTCCTTACAATTTTCAGAATTTACATTTTGGTCCCTAAAGTTGTAATTTGTTCAATTGAGTCCCTGAATGTTCTCTGATTGTTTTGATCTTTGAGTATGATTATCTTGTGAACATATCTAGGGTTAATGTGCATTTAGACAAGATTAAAAAGAAAAAAAGGGTCGTTAATCAAGGTTGACTTTCGGGTTGACTTTGGTTTTCCCCGTGTAAACTTCTTAATTCGGGTCAACCGTCTAGGCCGGGTTAAGGGGGTTACAAACAATTGCTCATCCGAGAATGCATCATAGATCTCCCAAGTGTCATCATCCTTATTGCCACCTTCTAGCCTTGACAAGTGATCGACAACTTGATTCTCCGTTCTTTTCATGTCCTTAATTTCAATGTCAAACTCTTGTAAAAGTAAAATCCAACGAATTAAACGAGGTTTGACATCTTTTACAACAATCAAATACTTAATTGTCGAGTGGTTAGTATGGACAATTACCTTAGTGCCAATCAAATAGAAACAAAACTTGTAAAATGCAAAAACTACTGCTAGTAATTCCTTTTCTGTTGTGCTATAATTCAATTGAGCACCGTTAAGGGTTTTACTAGCATAGTATATTACATGGAAGATGTTACATTTTCGTTAACCTAAAACAACACCTACCACAAAATCACTTGCGCCACACATGAGTTCAAAAGGTAGGGACCAGTCAGGTGGAATGGCAATGGGTGCCGAGGCAAGTTGTTCCTTTAGAGTTTTAAATACCGCGACACATGATTCATCAAAATAAAAAACTTTATCCTATTCAAGAAAGTTACACAAAGATTTAAAAATTTTAGAAAAATAATAAATAAACCTTCTATAAAAAACTGCATGACCGAGAAAGCTTCGGATCCCTTTGACCGAATTTGGTGGTGGCAATTTTTCGATCACTTCCACCTTGGCTCTGTCGACTTCAATTCCTTTGGAGGAGATCTTGTGGCCGAGCACTATACCTTCATCTACCATAAAGTGGAACTTTTCCCAATTTTTAACTCAATCAGACTCGTCACATCGTGTTAGCACTTTCTCCAAATTGTCGAGGCAATTGTCAATACTATCCCCAAATACTGAAAAATAATCCATGAAGATTTCAAGGAAGTCTTCAACCATGTCGGAGAAGATTGCCATCATTTATCTTTGGAAGGTTTCTGGAGCATTGTATAATCCGAACGACATCCTTTGAATCGCGTATGTACAATACGGGCATATGAAAGTGGCCTTTGCCTAATCATCCGGTGCTATGGCTATTTGATTTTAACTTGAGTAACCATCAAGAAAACAATAAGGGGTTTACCTGTAAGATGGTCAAGCATTTGATCAATAAAAGGGTAAAGGAAAGTGATCATTTCTAGTAGCTTTATTTAACTTACGGTAATCCATGCAAACCCTCCAACCGGTCACAGTCCTAGATGAGATTAGTTCATTGTTTTCGTTACTTACCAAAGTTATACCTCCCTTTTTTGGTACACATTGTACCAGACTTACCCATGTATTGTCGGAGATAGGATAAATGATACCGGCATCTAGCCACTTGATGATTTCTTTCCTCACGACTTCCTTCATAACAAGGTTAAGTCTACTTTGTGCCTCAATCGTCGGTTTATGATCAGCCGTCAAAAGGATTTTATGCACACACACCACCAGGCTAATTCCCTTCAAGTCGGCAATTGTCTAATTTATTGCCTTTTTGTGCAGCGTTAGCATGTCAATCATCCTCTTTTCCTGTTCATGCTGCAACTTAGAAGAAATAATTACGGGCAATGTGTTTTCGGTTCCCCAAATAAACATATTTCAATTGCCCTGGCAATGGTTTCAACTCAAGAATATGATGTTGTTCAATTGAGGGTTTCTCGAGTTTTACCTTCCTTACCTGAATAATCCAATGGCTCGAAGTATGTACCTGGTCGACTTGTTATCCAATTTGCTTCTTCTTGCTCTTCGTCGTTCAGCTCTTCGAACTCCTCAGGTTTTTCTTGTTCAGCAATAAAATTGCCGAGTCAATTCTCTTCCATGTCAAAGTTAAATTCAGTGGTGGCTTGGATGACTTGGCACTCCTCTGGATTGTCGGCTTGCTTTAGGGTTTGGAAAAAATTTAGTTTGACTTGCTGATCATTTACCCTCATCGTGAGTTCTCCTCTTTCAAAATTGATCAAGGTCCTTCCCATTGCTAGGAATGGTCTTCCAAGGATAATCGGTGTGAACTCATCTGCTTCACAATCCAAAATAATAAAGCCATCGGGAAAAATAAATTTATCAACTCTTACCAATATATCCTCAATTTTCCCTCTGAATGCACATAAGATCTGTCCACAAGCTGCATCATCACAGTTGTAGGCCTCACTTTCCCTATGCCTAATCGTTGGAAGACAGATTTCGGCATAAGGTTTATGCATTCTCCAAGATCGCATAATGCTTTCCCGGCATAATGATTCCCCTAGCCTAGTTCTCTTAGAGACAATGTCTTTAAGGAACTTAGCATAGTTTGACATTTGTTCTATCGCCTCGACCAATGGCAAGTTGATGTGAACTTGCTTTAAGATGACAATGAACTGGTATTCTTACTTTTTCTGTTTCAACCTTTGGGGAATGGTGGTGGAAGTCGGATGTCTTCAATCCTTTCATTGGTTTGGATCTTGATGGATGGCATTGTCGAGGCATCAGGACATGCCGAGGCATGTGCAGTTGTTGAGGCATCAGGACTTGCCGAGGCATGTGCAGTTACTGAGGCATCAGGACTTGCCGAGGCATGTGCAGTTGCTGAGGCATCAGGAATTGCCGAGGCATTTTCTATTTCATCAGTTTAGCAGAGGTTTTGTCACTGGACTCATCTTTTTGGACAAAAGGCTTATCTTTTGGTTGAGTGTTCTCCTTTGAGTGAGCTTGGGGGTCTTTAAGTTGTTGGCCACTCCTAGTGGTGATTGCTTTGCACTACTCGTAGCCAATTCCCCTCGTGACCTCGGTATCACTGGGTAGACCTCTCTGCGGTCCTGTATTCAGGTTTTATGCGAATTGCCTGAATTGAGTCTCCAATGATTTCAGGGCTGCCTCTTGATTTTGCAATCTCATCTAAGTCATGTTATTAAAAGCGTCAGTCTTTTTCATATTCTCAACTATATAAGATTCAGTTTTTAACATGAAAGCATTGAGAGAATTATCCAAAGAACTGGATGGTTTTGATTGTTGTTGCGACATCTGTTGCCGTGGCATGTTCTGCTGGAATCCTGATGCTTGTGCATTCTAATTGTTCTGGTTGAGGGCATTGTTGGGATTGCTCCATGAAAAATTAGGATGCTTCTTTCAGGCCGGATTGTATATGTTGGACATTGCATTGTTGTTTCGGTTGTAGTTTCCAACATAAAAGCTAGACTCTGGGTTCTGCGGACACTCAGAAGAATTATGGTTATCGTTGCATAAATCAGTCCAATATCCTACTGAATAGGATGGAATACTATTCAACCACGATTTCGCCCTATCCCTCTATGAATAGGCGAATAATTTTGGCATCAAAACATCCTCATGGATTCCTTGTAGTTTGAATGAATTGCAAATCTCCACGAAAGATTTGAGATGTTCTCTGGCATCTTCAGTTGTCGACCCGCCAAATTAACCGATTGTATTGATCATATTGAACATTACTGGCTTTAATTCGAAGTGGGCAGCTTAAATTTCATGTGTGATAACTCCTGGGTTTAAGCCGTTGAGATCTTCCTCTAAATAATCTCGAACGATTCGGTTCTGTGTAGGAATCACTCCATCTCCTACTGCGGCATCTTTATTGTTGTTGGCATTTGTAACACCCCAATTTTGGGCTTGGAAGTTTAAGGTCTGAACCGGATCGGTCTGATTTTCGGTTTGAATATAAAAGGTGGTTTTAAGGAAAGCCTAGTTCTGGATGCTTTAAAAATATGGAAAAATATCTAAAACTCCTCTTTTAATATATATAAGAGAGTGGTGAAATCAATTTTACAAAACAAGGTTTGGGAGTGTGACATTTCGAAATGGTGACTAAAATGTAAATTTTGAAAAGTTCAGTGCTGACTGTTTTGTAAGGATTGAAACTTTGAATCTTTAAGGAGCTAATTTACCCAAGGAAGGATTTCTCCATATTTTTCTTAGATTTTAATGACTTAATTAATGTTTAATTAATTTAATGTAAAGGAGAAAAACCAATTTTGAGATTTCATAACTAACTTTTGCTAAAACTTTCTCATCTCATTTTCTCTCAAAATTCCCTCAGCCAAACACATTTCTACAGCAACATTTCAACTGATTTTCACACTAAATGATGAGGTTTCAATCATCAATTGATTCCTAATCATTTCTACATCAAAACCTCTTGATTTGCTTATTGAATTTTCAAGGATTTTGGCTCTAATCAAGGAGAAATCTACATTTAGAGGTAAGGATGTCCTTCTCCTCTAAATACTCAGTTCTTTACTGAAATTCCCAAGTTCTCAATCCTTAAATTAAGTTTTATAAAAGGTTTTAATGTTGTGATCTTGATTTTTTGCTTAAAACTCAAGATTTGGATTGAATCTTGAAGAATTTCGTGGTGATTGTTTGGGCTCTGTTTTGAGATGGCTTTTTAATGTATTTTGGATGTTTAATGATGTGTATTTGAGGTTTAATCAATGCAATCCCGAATAGGTTGAATTTCCTAAGTTTTTGCTTGTGAAAATGGTGGTTTTTGGGGTGATCTTGGTGTTCTGTTATAGCTGGAGGTATAAGGACGAGTTTAGGTTCTTTTTGGATGTTAATTGATGTTTAAGAATGTTTAGAAGTGATGGATCATGGCTGAGTAATGTTGTGGAAGTGATTTCAGTTGTGTTTGGTAACCGAAATGTTAGATTTGATGAGAGCAGCGTGTTTAGGTGTAATGGCTGAAGATTTTAATGCATGATGATGTATTAATCCTCTACTTTGATGTGTTTAAAACATGGGAGACATCTTCGGATCCTTGTGATGTTGATCCGGAGGCTTGAACGGCGTTTCGGCAAGCTTGCGAAACGGAATTGGTGAGTGAAGTTGGGATTTCCAGCTTTGTAATGAATGTTTGAAGGTTTGGGAGATTAGTTTAAGTCTAAGACACATAACTAAGCTCAAGAGTAAGTTTTCGGGGAAACTCTCTCTTTGATGAACCATGAGATGGTTGGATGCAATGTGTTTAGTTTGCATGTTTAAATTCTGTTTTGAAAGCATGTTTTAGCATGACTAATGCTGGTTTTGAAAGCCATGTGTTGAAGGATGCTCAAGGTAAGAGATCCTTGGTTTGATATTGATAAATGTGGTTTTAATGCATAGTGATGCATGATGGTTTAATGGCTTTGATTAATGCTTCAAAACAGTGGATTGTTGTTGATAAATTATGTATATTAGCAAGTGATGTGTTGGTTTTAAAGTACTTGTATCGGATATAGTTAGCCGGCTATAGGATTGGGTGCACCGTGAATAAAGTCGCCTTGGATGTTGAGGGGTTGTAATTGTACCGTAAACTCCAACCAAGTACACTAACGAGATGGTTAAGATCATAATGGTGGTTAAAAGGCCATGTGTGGATCTTGTGTTGTGTGTCATGTGTTCTCGTTAGTGATGTTATACAACTACCGATGAGTGATGTGGAGGGGTTGTAATTGTATCGTTAAACTCCATCACGGGTGTTGAGGGGTTGTGATTGTACCGGTAAACTCCACCTTGTGTGTTCGGTAGTGTGTATGAAGCGTATGGGACAACGCTTGTAATCTGCGTATCCGATTGTGTTTTGTGTTGAAAAAGGGTTATGGTTTATCACTTGGAAGCCAATATGACATGATGTAAATGAAGCATGAGATGCTTGAGGTGTATGCATTGTTGCATGGATAATGATGTTTATGTGTTAAAGGCTTTATGAAAACTGTTTTTATAAAAGGCATTATTGTGTTGTTTCTTTAGAGTATGCCTCATTAAGCAATTGTGCTTACGCTCTCTTTCTTGAACCAATAATGCAGAGAATTGAGGTGCTTTGAGGGCAGCAAGGAGGCTAAGAATCCAAGGGAAAGCTAAGCTCACGTATGGTGACTTTTTCAAACATTATTAGTTTTTGATATTTGGCAATGGGAACCTAGGATGTGATTTGGGAGATGTTTTGGACTCCCTAGTTGTGGTTTGATGCCTTAAATGATTTGGACTTTTAAATGGCCTTTTGGTGTTTGCTTTGATTATTTGATGATTGGTTGGTTTTGAATATTAGGATGCATGCCTATAGACTTGTGGATTTTCCTAATTGATGCTATGAATGAGTTTTGATGATGCAAATGTATACCTTATATGTATGATGACTTGTTGGCATGATTAGGAGGTCATTAAGTTGTGTTTGAGTGGATAAATGCATGTTAAACCAGCAAATTCTGCACTTTCTGGGCAATCCGTATCGGAACAGGCCCTAGCATTTCGAAACGAGGGCCTGTAATGGCCTTCGTGTATCGAAACAGGTAGAGGCCGTTCCGAAACATTTTGTCCACTGCCAAGCCCTGTTTCGATACAGGTCTCGAAACGAACCCGCGTTTCGGAACGGTCAACCCCCGTTCCGAAACAGTTGACCGTTGGGCACTGATTTGAATGGTTTTGTGGTTTGCAAGTTTTACGTTTTAGTCCTAAATAATGTTTTTGCAATTGCTTGAGTTTGAGATGTCCGATTGAAGTGAAATTTGACCAGGAAGCATGTAATATGATTAATTTCATATTGGTAACTTAAAAATCAGTCAAGTCATCCATCTTTCTAGAATTTACAATTTGGTCCCTAACCTTTGTATGTTGTGCAATTGAGTCCCTTATTGCTTTCCGATCGCTGTGTTTTTCAAGTATGTGTTTCCCAAGAGTACGCTTAGGGTTAATGTGCATCTAGATAAGTTTAAAAAGAAAAAATGGGTCGTTAATCAAGGTTGACTTTCGAGTTGACTTTGGTTTTCCCCGTGTAATCTTCATAGTTCGGGTCAACCGTCTAGGCCGGGCTAAGGGGGTTACATTTGGTGGTATCAGAGCTGAGTTCTCGAGTAATTGGGAATGGTTTTGTGGGTGGTGTATGTATGATTGCATGATATGCTTTTTAAGTGAAAGTTTGATGCATGAATTGTAAACTATGTTGCAATTGTGATGCTATGCTATGTTGAAGCATGTTAGAGGTACCCATTGCCATATCAAAACTAATGAAATGAATTGTTTTGTTGGGAAATGAGCTTGAGTACTTGGATTTCTTACCTTGCTGAGCCTGATTATGTTTATTGCATTTGTGATAGTGCATTGTTTTAGTGAATGGGACCTCGTAGAGCGACGAGAGTTAATACGCGAGCTATGGCTCAGAACGAGAATGAGGAGAATGTCGATAATGTTGTGGATCTACCTCCTCCCCTGGTGGTGGACCACCTGGCGGTGATGGTGCTGGGGGTGAGAACGCTGGTGTTGGTTCTGGTGCTGGGGTCGCTGGACCTGAAGCTGGGCAGGGGCAAGCTGCTCATGACATGACAGTGTTGATACAGGCTATTGCTGGAGCCTTTCAGGCAGCAGTAGCTGGAGCTCATGGAACGGGGCATCAGGGTGATGCTAATGCTAGATTACCTTTGGAATGTCTGCGCAGTCTGGGAGGGACTGAGTTCAGAGGTTTGTCTGCTGAGGGTTCCGAATCTTGGTTGGAAAGTACCAAGAGGATGTTGGGAGAAATGAACTGCAATGATGTGCAGAAGTTAGGATGTGTGGTATCGCTGTTACATGATGATGTGTATACCTGGTGGACGACCACTGTCTCTGGAATAGAGGAAGATGATGTGACTTGGACGTTCTTTTTGAACGCGTTTAAGCGGAGGTATCTAGGTGTGCGATACCTGGATGAAAAGAAAAGAGAATTCATGTCTCTTACGCAAGGGATCATGACAGTGGCTGAGTACGAGATCTAGTTTTTCGTCTCAGTCAGTACGCACCTGAGTTTGTCCCTGATGAAAGGGAGAGGTGTGAACGTTTCCGATATGGTTTAGTGACAGATGTAAAGACCTTTATGCTTGCAGCTGAGTACACGGATTTTGATATGCTGGTTGGTAGGGCGAAGGACATTGAGCAGAATCTGGGTTTGTCTTCCAGGAGTGCTGGTTCTGGCTCGGGCAAGAGAGCTGCTAAATATAGTTCTGGTGGTGGACGGAACAAGAGAGGACGAGATAGGAGATATCAGTCTTCTGCTAGGCATGGTAGTGGAGGGCATGGTGCGCCTGTTCAGGGAGACAGGGCGAGAGCTGATCAGAACAAATGCTGGGCGTGTGGATCGCGTGGTCATTTGAGGCGTGGTTGTCCTCGAGCAGCGAGAAAGGTGTAGGCTCCTGTGGCAGTGACGAGTAATTCATGCTGGAATTGTGGTTCGGCAGACCACATGAAGAGGGAGTGTCCTCTGTTGGCCGATGGTGGTCAGGGACGTGCTCCTGGAGTTGTTGCACCACAGAGAGGTCGTGGGCGCGGCCGTGGTAACTTCCAGCGTAGAGATGATGGCGGAAGGAATGTGGCGCATGTGGTGGCTGTTCAACCTGAGGGTGGTGGCCAAGCTCAAGTGTATGCACAGCGAGAGGGGAGGAATGACACGGATATGATCGCAGGTACCTTCACTTTGCAATCCTTGTCATTACTTTCCTTGATTGATTCTGGATCTACACACTCATACATATTAAGTGAACATGCTCAATTGCTTGGTTTGCCTGTTGTGTCTTTGGATGTTGGTATGCGTGTAACTAGTTCCTTTGGTGAGACCGTTGTGACACAGAAGTTGTATAGAAGATGTCCCTTGGTTGTGCAAGATCATGTTCTTCATGTTGATCTCATGGAATTGCCATTCTATTGTTTTGATGTAATCCTTGGTATGGATTGGCTTATTGAACATCGAGTTGTGGTGGATTTTGAGAACAAGCGAGTTTCGTTGAAGCTTGCGGATGATTATGAGGTAGTGGTGGTTGGTGAGAATGTGAAGTTTCTTGCAAATGTGGTGTCTTCCTTGGAGGCAAGCCAAATGCTGAGGCAAGGTTGTGAAGCCTACCTAGCCTTTGTGATGAATCCTAGCTCGAAGGAGTTGCGAGTTCAAAATATCAGGACTGTGCGAGAGTTTCCTGGTGTGTTTCCGGAGGAGTTGCCTGGATTGCCTCCTAATCGAGAAGCGGAGTTTGGGATTGAGCTGTATGAAAATACAACTCCAGTTTCCATTACTCCATATCGAATGGCACCTAAGGAGTTGAAAGAGCTGAAGACGCAACTTCAGGAGTTGCTTGATCGTGGTTTCATTCGGCCGAGTGTGTCACCTTGGGGTGCACCGGTCTTGTTTGTGAAGAAAAAGGATGGCACTATGAGAATATGCATCGATTACCGTCAGCTGAACAAGTTGACTATCAAGAATCGGTATCCATTGTCAAGGATTGATGATCTTTTTGATCAATTTAGGGGAGCTGCTGTGTTCTCTAATATTGACTTAAGGTCAAGGTATTACCAGTTGAAGGTGAAGGATGTGGATGTGCCAAAGACATCCTTCAGAACGAGGTATGGGCATTATGAGTTCCTTGTGATGCCGTTTGGTTTGACGAATGCTCCTGCAGCTTTTATGGACATGATGAATAGAGTGTTCCATGAGTATTTGGACAAGTTTGTTGTGGTGTTCATTGATGATATCCTCGTGTACTCTGGTACTGAGGAGGAGCATGAGGGGCATTTGAGGATTGTGTTGCAGGCTTTGTTGGAGAATCAGATTTATGCTAAGCTAAGCAAGTGTGAGTTTTGGTTTAGGGAAGTTATGTTCCTTGGTCATGTGGTTTCTGCTGAGGGGATACGTGTTGATCCTCAGAAGATTGAGGCAGTGAGGAATTGGAAGCCTCCTAAGTCTGTTCATGAAGTTCGTAGTTTCCTTGGTTTGGCAGGATACTACCGAAGGTTCGTGGATGGATTTTCAAAGATTGCTGCACCTTTGACGAAGTTGTTGCAGAAGGATGTCAAGTATGAGTGGACAGAAGCGAGACAGTAGGCTTTTGAGAAGTTGAAGGCAGCTTTGACGCAAGCTCCTATATTGGTTCAGCCTGAATCAGGGAAAGAATTTGTGGTGTATAGTGACGCATCCTACGTTGGTTTGGGGTGTGTGTTGATGCAAGAGGGTAAGGTGGTGGCTTATGCATCGCGCCAGTTGAAGGTGCATGAGCGCAATTATCCTACGCATGACATTGAGTTAGCTGCGGTGGTTTTTGCTTTGAAAATTTGGAGGCATTACCTGTATGGTGAGAAGTGTACTGTGTACACGGACCACAAGAGTTTGAAGTATCTGATGTCTCAGAAGGAGTTGAATCTTAGGCAACAACGTTGGGTGGAGTTGCTTAAAGATTACGATCTGACGATCGAGTACCATCTGGGTAAAGCTAATGTTGTAGCGGATGCCTTGAGTAGGAAAGTGGCAGTGGAGTTGAGGGCTATGTTTGCCAGCTTGAGCATTTCACGAGATGGCGGTCTTGTGGCTGAGTTGCAAGTGAAACCATCCTTGGTTCAGTTGATTAAGGATAAGCAGCTGCTGGATGATTCCTTGGTGCCACATGTTCAGGATATTGCTGAGGATTGGCCATCGGATTTCTGCTTTAATGATGATGGAGTTTTATGTTTTGGGAGTCGGATAGTAGGGCCCAATGATGCTGTGTTGAGGAGGGCTATTTTGACTGAAGCTCATAGTAGTCCTTTTGCTATGCACCCTGGTAGTACTAAGATGTATCATGATCTACGAGATGAGTACTATTGGGTGGGTTTAAAGAAAGATGTTGCTGAGTATGTGAGCAAGTGCATGGTTTGTCAGCGAGTTAAGGCTGAGCATCAGTTTCCTTCTGGGTTGTTGCAACCGTTGAGGATTCCTGAGTGAAAGTGGGAAAGGATTACCATGGACTTTGTGTCTGGTTTACCTTTGTCGCCATCGAAGAAGAATTCAGTGTGGGTGATTGTGGATCGCCTTACGAAGTGTGCTCATTTCTTACCTGTGCATACTACGTACACTTTGGACAAGCTTGCAGAGTTGTACATTGCTGAGATTGTGCGGCTGCATGGTGTGCCAAAGTCTATAGTGTCAGATAGAGATCCGAGGTTTACATCGCGTTTCTGGGAGTGTTTACATCAGGCTTTGGGTACACGGCTGAATTTCAGTACTTCTTATCATCCACAGTCGGATGGACAGTCTGAGCGTGTTATCCAAGTGCTGGAGGATATGTTGAGGTGCTGTGTGATTGAGTTTCAAGGCTCTTGGGAGAAGCATTTGTCGTTGGTGGAGTTTGCTTATAACAATAGCTACCAGGCAAGTATTCAAATGGCACCTTATGAAGCCTTGTACGGGAGGAAGTGCAGAACTCCTCTTTGTTGGGCTGAAACAGGTCAGAAATTGGTTTCAATGCCAGCTTTGTTGAAAGGAACCACCGAGAAGGTGAAGCTCATTTGTGAGCGATTGAAGGCAGCTTCTGATCGACAGAAGTCTTACGCGGATTTGAAGCGTAAGGAGATTGAGTATGCGGTGGGTGACCGTGTGTTTTTGAAAGTTTCGCGTTGGAAAAGGTGACGAGGTTTGGTCGGAAGGGTAAGTTGAGCCCTAGGAACATTGGACCATACAAGGTGATTGAGCGTGTGGATCATGTTGCGTACAAGCTGAGGTTGCCGCAAGAGTTGGAAAAGATTCATGATGTGTTTCATGTCTCTATGCTCCGGAGGTATAGGTCGGATCCTTCGCATGTTATGCCTGTGGAGGAAGTGTAGTTGAATCCGGACTTGACCTATGATGAGGAGCCGGTGGAAATTCTGGATTCAGACAATAAGGTTCTTCGAGGCAAGACCATTGAGTTGGTAAAGGTGTTGTGGAAGCATCATGGTGTTGAGGAAGCCACGTGGGAACGAAAGGATGACATGTTGAAGCAGTTTCTGTACCTCTTTCCTCCAGGTAAATTTCGAGGACGAAATTTCTTAAGGGGGAGAGTTGTAACACCCCAATTTTGAGGTTAGAAGTTTAGGGTCTGAACCGGACTGGTCTGATTTTCGGTTCGAATATAAAAGGTGGTTTTAGGGAAAGCCTAGTTCGGGATGCTTTAAAAATATGGAAAAATATCTAAAAATCCTCTTTTAATATATATAAGAGAGTGGTGAAATCAATTTTACAAAATGAGGTTTGGAAGTGTGACATTTCGAAATGGTGACTAAAATGTAATTTTTGAAAAGTTCAGTGGTGATTGTTTTGTAAGGATTGAAACTTTGAATCTTTAAGGAGCTAATTTACCCAAGAAAGGATTTCTCCAGATTTTTCTTAGATTTTAATGACTTAATTAATGTTTAATTAATTTAATGTAAAGGAGAAAAACCAATTTTGAGATTTCATAACTAACTTTTGCTAAAACTTTCTCATCTCATTTTCTCTCAAAATTCCCTCAGCCAAACACATTTCTACAGCAACATTTCTTCTGATTTTCACACTAAATGATGAGGTTTCAATCATCAATTGATTCCTAATCCTTTCTACATCAAAACCTCTTGATTTGCTTATTGAATTTTCAAGGATTTTGGCTCTAATCAAGGAGAAATCTACATTTAGAGGTAAGGATGTCCTTCTCCTCTAAATACTCAGTTCTTTACTGAAATTCCCAAGTTCTCAATCCTTAAATTAAGTTTTAAAAAAGGTTTTAATGTTGTGATCTTGATTTTTTGCTTAAAACTCAAGATTTGGATTGAATCTTGAAGAATTTCGTGGTGATTATTTGGGCTCTGTTTTGAGATGGCTTTTTAATGTATTTTGGATGTTTAATGATGTGTAATTGAGGTTTAATCAATGCAATCCAGAATAGGTTGAATTTCCTAAGTTTTTACTTGTGAAAATGGTGGTTTTTGGGGTGATCTTGGTGTTCTGTTATAGCTGGAGGTATAAGGAAGAGTTTAGGTTCTTTTTGGATGTTAATTGATGTTTAAGAATGTTTAGAAGTGATGGATCATGGCTGGGTAATGTTGTGGAAGAGTTTTGAAGTGATTTTGGTTGTGTTTGGTAGCTGAAATATTAGATTTGATGAGAGCAGCGAGTTTAGGTGTAATGGCTGAAGATTTTAATGCATGATGATGCATTAATCCTCTGCTTTGATGTGTTTAAAACAGGGGAGACATCTTCAGATCCTTGTGGTGTTGATCCGGAGGCTTGAACGGCGTTTCGGCAAGCTTGCGAAACGGAAATGGTGAGTGAAGTTGGGATTTCCAGCTTTGTAATGAATGTTTGAAGGTTTGGGAGCTTAGTTTAAGTCTAAGCAACTTAACTTAGCTCAAAAGTAAGTTTTCGGGGAAACTCTCTCTTTGATGAACCATGAGATGGTTGGATGCAATGTGTTTAGTTTGCATGTTTAAATTCTGTTTTGAAAGCATGTTTTAGCATGACTAATGCTGGTTTTGAAAGCCATGTGTTGAAGGGTGCTCATGTTAAGAGATCCTTGGTTTGATATTGATAAATGTGGTTTTAATGCATAATGATGCATGATGGTTTAATGGCTTTGATTAATGCTTCAAAACAGTGGATTGTTGTTGATAAATGATGTATATTGGCAAGTGATGTGTTGGTTTTAAAGTACTTGAATCGAATATAGTTAGCCGTCTATAGGATTGGGTGCACCGTGAATAAAGTCGCCTTGGATGTTGAGGGGTTGTAATTGTACCGTAAACTCCATCCAAGTACACTAAAGAGATGGTTAAGATCATAATGGTGGTTAAAATGCCATGTGTGGATCTTGTGTTGTGTGTCCCGTGTTCTCGTTAGTGATGTTATACAACTACCGATGAGTTATGTGGAGGGGTTGTAATTGTACCGTTAAACTCCATCACGGGTGTTGAGGGGTTGTGATTGTACCGGTAAACTCCACCTTGTGTGTTCGGTAGTGTGTATGAAGCGTATGGGATAACGCTTGTAATCCACGTATCTGATTGTGTTTTGTGTTGAAAAAGGGTTATGGTTTATTACTTGGAAGCCAATATGGCATGTTGATGTAAATGAAGCATGAGATGCTTGAGGTGTATGCATTGTTGCATGGATAATGATTTTTATGTGTTAAGGGCTTTATGAAAAGTGTTTTTATAAAATGCATTATTGTGTTGTTTCTTTAGAGCATGCCTCACTAAGAAATTGTGCTTAAGTTCTCTTTCTTGAACCAATAATGCAGAGAATTGAGGTGCTTTGAGGGCAGCAAGGAGGCTAAGAATCCAAGGGAAAGCTAAGCTCACGTATGGTGACTTTTTCACACATTATTAGTTTTTGATATTTGGCAATGAGAACCTAGGATGTGATTTGGGAGATGTTTTGGACTCCCTAGTTGTGGTTTGATGCCTTAAATGATTTGGACTTGTAAATGGCCATTTGGTGTTTGCTTTGATGATTTGATGATTGGTTGGTTTTGAATATTAGGATGCATGCCTATAGACTTGTGGATTTTCCTAATTGATGCTATGAATGAGTTTTGATGATGCAAATGTGTACCTTATATGTATGATGACTTGTTGGCATGATTAGGAGGTCATTAAGTTGTGTTTGAGTGGATAAATGCATGTTAAACCAACAAATTCTGCACTTTCTGGGCAATCCGTATCGGAACGGGCCCTAGCGTTTCGAAACGAGGGCATGTAATGGCCTTCGTGTATCGAAACGGGTAGAGGCCGTTCCGAAACATTTTGGCCACTGCCAGGCCCTGTTTCGATACATGTCTCGAAACGAACCCGCGTTTCGGAACGGTCAACCCCCGTTCCGAAACATTTGACCGTTGGGCATTGATTTGAATGGTTTTGTGGTTTGCAAGTTTTACGTTTTAGTCCTGAATAATGTTTTTGCAATTGCTTGAGTTTGAGATGTCCGATTGAAGTGAAATTTGACCAAGAAGCATGTAATATGATTAATTTCATATTGGTAACTTAAAAATCAGTCATGTCCTCCATCTTTCCAGAATTTACAATTTGGTCCCTAACCTTTGTATGTTGTGCAATTGAGTCCCTTATTGCTTTCTGATCGCTGTGTTTTTCAAGTACGTGTTTCCCAAGAGTACGCTTAGGGTTAATGTGCATCTAGATAAGTTTAAAAAGAAAAAAAAGGGTCGTTAATCAAGGTTGACTTTCGGGTTGACTTTAGTTTTCCCCGTGTAATCTTCATAGTTCGGGTCAACCGTCTAGGCCGGGCTAAGGGGGTTACAGCATTCACATTGTCCTTTCGGATAATAGGTGGGTTAGCCATTGCTACTCTCAGTCTTCATTTGAGTCTCTGGCAAGTACGTCTAATTTCTAAATCAAGGGGATATTCTGGAGTTGTTGGTCTCACCCTGGTCATACACCAATGCAAAACAAAAATTTGTTAACCCTTTAAAACTGAATAGTAGAAGTAAAAAGAAATAAGGTGCAAGAAAATAAAAACAAAGTTGCTTGTTGTCAATCCCCAACAACGGTGCCAAAAACGTGTTGCGCGTAATAAGTGCTTCGCAATTGGTGCAAGTGTACACGTCACAAGTTATAGTATAGAAAGATATCGTTTCCACAAGGATTGGTGCTACTTCGAGAATCTAATTTCTCGCACTGAAAATAAAAACACAATTTGATGGTTGTAAGAGTTCTAATTAACAAGTAAAATAAAGAGCAATTAAATAAAAGAGAGAAGTAATCAAATAAGAGAGGATAGGTCGGGTTATCGTGAGTCACGGAGTGATAGTTGAATGTATTGTCTTGGTAATTGAGTGCAAGAGCAACTCAATTGCCTTGGAAACAGTCGGGTTGCCTGGGAAACTGATGGAGCAATTGCCTGGGCAACTGATGGAGCGATTGTCGGGGCAACTGGGCGACAAACTTCAAGGTTCAGCGAAGCGTTCTTCAATGGTTTCTCCTTATCCCTAATTCAAAACACTAGTCAATTGTGCATGCCTTGATAATACATCCCTACGTGAACCAAGGGTGGACAACAACCGATCTTGCTTTTAGCTATTGAAATTCGCAACTTATTCCTAAGTCAAATTAGTCTTCACCATCGATTGATTGAATAAAGACCATGTTCATTCGTTTCTTGAATCCGACTCTCCCGATATTAGATAAATAGATGAATTCACGAGATCCTCTCCCAATTCACTCGCAAACAAAATTAAGAACCAAGAATGAACAAACCTTGAATTAAAATTGCAAACTCAAATACCTAAACAAACTCAATCGTTCTCACAACCACAAAAGCACAACAACCCATGCCAAAATAGTTTATTTCATGGTTGGGTTCAAAATAAACTCAAAATAAAATATCCCTAGCATGAATCTAATCGAACAAGAAGGAAAATAATATTTTGATGTCGAGCAACCTCTCTCTTGAATTCTCTTTCTCTATCGCACATGTTTTTGAAGTTGCGGCTAGATCTTCTTTATATAGGAGATGGCTAGGTCAAAGTCTTTCTTGAGGAGGAAGTTAAGTTGGAATTAAATAGCATTAAAGAGATAAATCTCTCTTAATATATTTTTATTCCTCTAAAAACATCTCCTAAAATTATTGGAATTTATTCTCCCTTTGACCTCTTTATAGAAGTCCAACTCCTTTAGGATTTATCCTTGTCCTTCATGATTATCCGAATTGTATGGATTTCAACCCCAAAGTAATCAACAGTTTTGTTTTCTTCCTTTCCAGTTGCTTCGGCAATTTTTAAATCCTGCACACATGCACAAAAACACACATACCTACAATACCTCTTCAATGAAAATTGACCAAATTATGAAATCAAGCATTACAGTGAAGGAAATCATTAATATATACATGAATGCCAAATAATGCAACTAAAATGAGCTTAAGTATAATAAAATATGAGTAAAAAGGGTAATAAAAATAGTACTGCTGAACACTTAACAGCCGCCGCTATATTGAAAACCCCATCATCTCATCGTCAAAAATCGTCGAATGAACCGCCAATTACACCATCGTCGAACACCAACAATAAAGAAAAAAATAGGTTGATTGGGTTCCCACCGACGTGTAGAGGATGTCGGATGTCGAACTGTGAGGTATACACGCTTTGGACGGTGAACGGTGAACCACCGACTTGTAGGGATGCCGAACAGTGAGGGAAACGTGATTCAGGATTTGGTTGAAAGAAATTAAAACTTTGGGGTTCTAAAGAAAGTTAGGTTTTTAAAGAAATTTAGAAATTAAAAATATAAAAATAAGCCACATGGATGACAAAAAATTTTAAAGGTCGTTGACGAGAAAACCTTAAATGGGTCACAGAATAAAACGTTTGACATTTGGCCTAAAATATAGTTCATACACTTATCTGAAAAAAATATAATTTAAACACTTTCTTGATCATGGAATGAAACGAAAAGTCTAAAGCTATATGCTCAGCTTTACTTTAATCGTCTTGCCTTTCCATGTTGTTATTCTTCAACCTTTCTAGCAATATTTTTCGGCAAACAAATAATGAGCCATTGTTGGGATCAGGGTGTAGGTTCCTTGCCTCTCGACATGTTCTTTTGTGGGTGAGAGTTGAACCAGCTTTTGCTCGCTGGTAGCTGATGGATGCAATAATATTTATGTTAACTACTTTAAGATATATGACTTATTGTTAAAAGTAACATTACTAATTTACAATTTACAAAACTATGAAAGTAGGTAACATTTCCTTACATAGATGACTTATTTGAACTAATTAATATTGAAATTTAGTAAATTATTAATTTTTATTACTATATTACGCTGGAAAATGTACTTATTACAAATTACTAATATGTTTTGATTTTTGACCTAAATTAACCCAACTCGAATCATACTAAAAAAAATTATAAGTCAATCATTTGGTCTGAATAGACAACTCTGCTTACAAATTACACCCCTATCAATAGTCAACCACACAGTTAACGAAAGATATAAATGGTACATGTGTTGAAAATTGCAACAAAATAACTTAAAAAAGAGTAATAAATAATAACTAAATGTCACAAACTCACAATTGAACATGACCTGCAAAAAATAAATGTCGAACTTGAAAAGAGAATCTAATACTTGATGATGAGAGATTCCATCAAGCTTTGTGGCGATGAGAGATATTGCCATGAGAGTTCGGTGATGTGAGATTCCACTGAGGTAGGACTTGACGATGCAAGATTTCGTCAAGCTATCCGCATATCCGAGTAATGTTGCTAAAATGCCAATATATGGGATTCACATGTACCTTGTTTATAAATGATTTAATGAATTGAGTTTTGTATATGAGATTACGCTTTGAGAAATGCTTTTGAGAAACAAGCATGTGTGGTTTTGCTTTGAGATTATGCATTTGGATTGATGCATGAGATAGATGGCACATGTGATTTTAAATTATGTGGTTTTTGCTTTGAAAATGATTTCAAGCATGAGATAGATTGAGCATGATGGGATAGAGTTTTCTAATTGAGAAATGGTTTTAAAATGCATTGTTGTTGTTGGTTTGTTTTGAGCATCCCTCACTAGGCATTATTGCTTACGCTCTTTTTTCCCAACAATAAAGAGAAATAACATCATTTGGGAAGTAAAGAGGCAAGTAGGAACCCAAGGACTGAGAATTAGCTCAAGTATGGTTTTATGTTTACCTATTAGTAATAATCAACAATGGGATGATGCCTTTATGTTTTGGGAGAATGTGTTTTGAAACTCCCTGTTTTGTGGCAAGTTTGGGATGCCTTTGATGACTTGTAAATGGCCTACACTTGTTGGTATTTGCTTTGGTTTATGTTTTGGCTTTTGAATGGTCTTTTGCATGGGTTGCATGCCTATAGATTTCCTTAATGCATTTTGACTTGCTATGATGTTGAGATTGCCATGTATGATTGAGGTTTGATGCTTATATATGTTGTATGCATGTTGAAGCATGTTGGAATGATATTAATTGGATTAAAGTGTGAAAAACAAGCAAAAACTATCAGTACAGTCCCATGTGTTTTGGTACGCCTAATGTTGTACGAAAACAATGTGCCTAGATTGGCATTGGGGTCTCGAAACGGGGACATGTGTTTCGATACGGGATACTTAAGGTTGACTACTGGAATCTCGTGTTCCGAAACACCATTGAGGGTGTTTCGATATGAGCCCGAGCATCGAGACGCTTGAACCTGTTCCAAAATAGGTGTTCCGATACAGGGCAACCTGTACCGAATCGCCTAGTTGTTAAGTTGGTTATTGGAATCTTTTGAAGTTCTATTTCTTTATGTTTTAGTCCCTGAATGTTGTGGATGCAATTTAATGAGCTTGGATGGTTATTTTGAGCTGAGATTTGACAGAGAGGCATATAAAGTGACTAATTAAAGGATGGTAAAAAAAATTGGAAGAAGTCCCTGTAAATTGATAAAATTACAAAATGGTCCCTAAAATGTGTTTGTATGCAATTGAGTCCCTAAACGTTGCCTGATTGAGTTGCAAATTGTTCCGCTGCAAAGTTTTTCACTTAGGATAATGATGAGCATCTAGACAACATAAAATGAAAAATTTAGGGTCGTTTGTTGGGGTAAACTTCCTGATTTACTTCAATATTCCCCGTGTGACCCTTTTAATTCGATCTTTCGTCCAGATTGGGTTGAGAGGGCTACAACTCCCACTATTTCTATTAAAATTAATAACCCTCAAATATTAATGTCGAAAATACTTTATGTAAAGTTTTTCTAGTGGACAAGGATCCAATTTTCACATTCTCTTAAGTCAGCTTTAGCGGAACCTACATTGTATCAATCTAGACTTTAACGAGGGTTTTTGTTATTATTATTATCTCACCATTTAACATTTGATCTTCTCAACTAACTAGCATGCGTCGCATACATTCATTTTATTACATACATGAAATACATTAAATATGAATGCAATAGTTCTAGCCCATATCCTAAAGTGGCCCGTCCCAAGCCAATGGGAGAACCAAATTATTCTTAGGATAAAAACACTTCTTAAGCATCTTTTTGTCGGCCCACACTTCTGTTCCTCAGGTCTATGCTTCTTCATATAGATTAAAATTTCAGAAAATCATTTTACATACGAGGGAGTAAGATGAGAAGAGAATTACGGTAGAAGTGGAGAAAGGCACGACACACATGTGATATTTATAAAACCTTGTAAAGAAAACTAAATGGGACATTGGGCTATAACCACGCATTCCAAACATTGTGCATATCAAACATAATAACGGCGCTGTTTGTTATTAAGGTCTTACCATATTGTTTCTACGCAAGAGTCAAGCCCTTTGAGGGGTTTAAGAGGGTGAAGCCCCATGCAGGATTTTGGCGGGCCCACAGCTACTGTCGGGGCTTTCTGTAATGCCCTGGTGTTGGGCCTAGATGTTTTAAACATCGGATCGGACTGGTCAAAAACGGTTCGAATTATATTAGGAGGTTTAGGGAAATCAAGGATTGGGAAATGATAAAAATATGGTAAAATTGCTAAAATCCTCTAAAATCGTGTTTAAAGGGTTGATCAAATCAATTTTACAAAATAATTTTTGGAAGTGGTACATTTTGGGTAGTGACCAAAATGTAAAGTTTCAAAACTGTGGAAAATGTAATTTAAAAAAAAGAGTCAAAATCTTAGAATCGTTAGGGAGCTATGGTGCAATTACACCTTCCTTAAATTGACATGTGTTGTAAAAGGATTTTTAGATGATTAAAATAAAAAGGATTTTGTTTAATTAAGATGTTAAAATAGAATAATGAGAAGTTTTTTGACGTAACTAACTTTCATTTCAGCAAAACCATTTTCTCAATTCTTTTCTCCAGATTTCTTTTCTCCCAAACACTCTCTCTTTGATTTCTAAATCATTTTCAAGAGTTCACTTCAAATTCTTCAAGCTTTATGAAGGAAAAACTTGTCAATCATCGACGAGTTTTTGTTTAGTTGCTGGTGTTGAAATGCATTTTAATGCATTTGGATATATGTTTTGATGCTCTAGAAACAGGGGATCTTGATCCGGAAGTAAATGAAGCATTTTTAGAGGCTTCGGAAGGGTGATTTTTGCGTCGACGAACAAGGTTTCGCGTATCGGTGAGTGGACATGGATTTTCCAACTTTGTAACGCTTCGAGCGTGGTCTTGGGAGCTTAGTGTAAGTTTGAAACACTTAGCTATGCTCAAGAGTAAGTGACTCGAAAGTCTCTCTCAGAATGTGCTATATTTTTGTTGGAAAATGCACTTGAATTAAATGTGGTTTAATTTACTGTTTAAAGCATGTTTTGAGCATTGATAATGCTAGTGTTTAATGTCATTATTGTTAAGGATGCATTTTGTAGGTGATCCTTGGATTTATGAGATGTATGCATTTGAGTTTAAGCATGTTTATGCTTGTGAAAATGGCATTGTGATTTATGCTTGTAAAACAGTGGAATAATGATGTTAAATGATTATATTGGAAAGTGATGGAAATGGTTTGTGGTTACTTTAATAAGATAAAGTTAGCCGGCTATAGGATTGGGTGCACCGTGAATAAAGTCGCCTTGGATGTCGAGGGGTTCCGATTGTACCGTATACTCCATCCAAGTACCCTAATGATTGAGGTTACGATCACAATGGTGGAAGGTTTAATCTCGTGTGTGGATCTTGTGGTTTGTGTCACGTGCTCTTGTTAGTGGAATTATACAACTACCAATGAGTGGTGTTGATGGGTTGTGATTGTACAGTTAAACTCCACCACAGGTGTCACAACAGTTGATGGTCTAATCCCGTGTGTGAGCCTCGTGTAGTCCGGTAATGTGTATGAAGCGTGTGGGGCAACGATTGTAATCCACATATCTGATTGTGTCTTTTGTGTTGGTTTGAAATGGTTTTAGAATTGATCACTTGCGAGCTAGTATAATGTTGTAGATTAATGATTTAAGCATGCGATGCTTGGGAATTATGCTAGAATACATGTGATGCTTGGTTTAAGCATGAGCAAAGGACATTGTTGTTATATTAATGATGCTATGAGCATGTTTTTTAAAAAGTGCATTGATGCTTTAAAGAGCATGTTTAAAAGAAAGGCATGAGTTAGCAAATGATGATATTTTGGTTTTGTAAAATGCATTGATGAATGTTTGGTTTTAACGATCCTCACTAAGCTTTGTGCTTACGCTCATTTGTTTCATCAATGCAGAGAATTACCAATTGATGTAGCAGGAAAGCAAGTGGATTCCAAGTATCTTGGACTAAGCAATGTATGTGGTTTTACCTTAGTGTAATAACATGCAATGGGAGGGATTTCTACTCTTGGTTATATTTGGTGATGTTAAACACCTTAAGCATGTTTGGTTTGCTTATTTGGATTTGTAAATGGCCTTTGATTGTTTGTTTGAGCTTGAATATGGTTTTTAGCCTTTTTGCTATTTTGACATCTAGGAAGCATGCCTATAGTCCTATAGCTTGCATGAATGATGCTACGATATAGCTTGTGCTTCGTATGGATGGTCCTTGATGTTTATCCATGTTGTATGCATGTTGGGACAAGTGTCGGAATAGTTCCGGAGATGAAAATTTGTTGAAAACCGGAAATTTGGAAAGTTGCAGGCCCATGCTTTTCAGACCGCCCTTGTTCATTTCGGAACGGAGGCCTGTAAAGACCGTGGTGTCTCGAAACAGGAAGGCACGTTTCGGAACATTTGCCACTATTAACCAACGTATCGAAACGAGTTTCTTGAGGTTTCAAAATGCCCCCGCATATCAAAACGGTCATTCTTGTTTCGAAATGGCCGTTCCGATACAAGGTTCTCTGTTCCGAAACCCTTGACCATTGTATGTTGAATTTGAATTGTTTCGAGTTCCTGTTTACGTTTTGGTCCCTGGGTAATGATTGTTCGATTGGTTGAGTTTGGATGGTCCGTTTGAGATGCGATTTGACATGCTGGCATGTTATATGACTAATTTTGGATTAGTAACTTTAAAATTTGGATAGCCTTTGTAATTCCTGAAATTTACAAATTAGTCCCTAATCGCTTTGCTAATCATATAATATAATAATGTACATCTAGAAAAGATAAAAAGGAAAAAAAAGGTCGTTATTCGGGGTTGACTTTTCTGAGTTGACTTCAGTTTTCCTCGAGTAATCTTCTTAATTTGGGTCGGACGTCTAGGCTAGGCTAAGGGGTTACATTTGTTGGTATCAATGCCAGGTTTCGAAAGAATTGGGGATGATGGTAAGTGAAATCGGTAAGTTTTAATGCATGATTGTTTGAAAAAGCATGTTTTGATTTAATGTTGGAGCTTATGCTATGCTTGATTGTTATAAATCATATGTGCGATAAATATGAATGTATGTTGATAATGTGATAGGAATGTATACTGATTTTGGATGGTGTAAAGCATGTTGACTATGAAATGCTATTGTATGCTATGTTATGCTTAAGGGAAATCAGGGTGGTCATTGCCTTATCACACTAGTTAAAAGTTTTTGTGAACTTGGATCCTTGCTTGAGGCTAGCCTAAATCATTGTTTGATTTGTTTTTGTTATTATGCCTTGTAAAAAAATAGCACAATGGGTCCGAGGAGAGAGCTTAGGTCGAATACGATTGTGTCTGCGGCTGGGCAGGGCAATCAGGGTAATCAGGGGGTTGAGAACCCAGCTGATGAGACTTTACCTCCGCCACCACCAGGAGGTGGAGAGCCGGAGTAGCAAGGACAAGCTGGTCCAAGATTGGGTGGTCTAGCGCCACTGGTTGAGGCGATCACCAGAGCGTTTCAGGCTATGGTTGGTGGAGCGCATATTCAGGCCCCTACAGCTGGGCAGGCGGGTTTGCCTTTTGAAAGGCTTAGGAGTTTAGGAGTTGTCGGGTTCTATGGTATGTCTCTTGAGGCATCAGAAGCCGGGTTATCTAGCACGATCCGTATTATGGATCAGATGGGATGTATTGATGTGCGCAAGCTGGGATGCGCAGTTTCTTTGTTCTAGGGTGACACTTATAGTTGGTGGACGACTATCATCGCTGGTATGGAACCCAATGAGGTAGATTGGGCGTTCTTTCGAGGTGCCTTTAGGAGGAAGTATCTCAGTGTGAGATACTTGGATAAGAAGAAGCTCGAATTTATGTCGCTTGTTCAGGGAAATCTCTCGGTGGTTGAGTACGAGGTTCAGTTCGTACGTTTGAGTTAGTACGCCCCTGAGTTGATGCCGAGTGAGAGGCATCATTGTGACCGCTTCCGATATGGGCTGGTGCAGGAAGTCAAGACCTATATGTTGGCTACATACTACACAGATTTTGATGTGATTGTATGTCGAGCTAAGGACATCGAGCAGAACTTGGGTCTGTCATCTCGTGGAGGTGGTTCTAGCTCTGGAAAAAGAGCAGCTGAGTCTAGTTCTGGTGGTGGACGGAACAAGATAGGTCGAGATAGGAGATATCAGCCTACTGCTAGGCGAGGTAATGTTGGACATGGTACAATGGCTCAGGGAGACAGGATGAGGGCGGAACAAAACATGTGCTGGATGTGTGGTTCTCGAGGTCATCTGCGGCGAGATTGTCCTCATGCGGCTAGAGAGGCATAGGCTCTTGTTGTGGTGGCAGGGAATTCTTGCTGGAACTGTGGTTCAGTAGACCATTTGAGGCGCGAGTGTCCTCTCTTGGCTGGTGGAGGCCAAGGACGTGCACCTACTGTGGTTGCACCTCAGAAAGGCAGTGGGCGCAGCCGAGGGAATTTCCAGATGAGAGATGAGGGTCATCATGGTATTGCTCAAGTTGTAGCAGTTCGGCCTGAGGGAGGTGGTCCTGCGAGGGTCTATGCTCAACGTGAGGAGCACAACGATACCGATGTTATCACGGGTACCTTTGTTCTTCAGTCTTTATCATTGTTGGCTTTGATTGATTATGGATCTACGCATTCATATATCTTGAGTGAGTATGCACATTTGCTTGATATACATGTTGAGTTGCTTGAGGTTGGAATGCAAGTGGCTAGTTCTTTTGGTGAGACTGTAGTCACGAGGAAGTTGTATCGGAGGTGTCCCTTATCTGTTCAAGGCCATGTTTTTCTTGTGGATTTGATGGAGTTACCCTTTTATGGTTTTGATGTGATCCTTGGTATGGATTGGCTATCTAAGCATAGACCAATGGTTGACTTTGATGTTAAGCGAGTCACCTTAAAGCTTGCCGATGATTATGAGGTTGTGATAGTAGGCGAGAATGTGAAATTCTTGTTTAATATGGTTTCAATTTTGGAAGCAAGCCGTATGCTAAGGTTGGGATGTGAGGCTTATCTTGCGTATGTGATGAATCCTGGTACAAAGGATGTACGTGTGTAGGACATCAGAACTGTTTGCGATTTTTCGAGTGTCTTTATGGAAGAATTGCCTGGGTTGCTGCCAAACAGAGAAGTTGAGTTTGGTATCGAGTTGTTTGAGAATACGACCCTGGTTTCCATTGCTCCTTATCGCATGACACCTAAAGAGTTGAAAGAGTTGAAGACACAACTTCAGGAGTTGCTTGACTGAGGGTTCATCTAGCCGAGTGTTTCACCTTGGGGTGCACCGATGTTGTTTGTAAAGAAGAAAGATGGGACAATGCGGATGTGTATAGATTATCGACAGTTGAACAAGTTGACGATCAAGAACAAATACCCTTTGTCAGGGATTGATGATCTCTTTGATCATTTTCAAGGAGCCTCAGTGTTTTCTAAGATAAACTTGAGATCAAGGTATTACCAGTTGAAGGTAAAGGATATGGACCTACCTAAGACGGCTTTTCAGACAAGGTATGGACATTATGAGTTATTAGTAATGCCGTTTGGTTTGACCAACACACCTGCTGCTTTCATGGAAATGATGAATCGTGTGTTCCATGAGTTCTTGGATCAGTTTGTGGTGGTGTTCATCGATGATATCCTTGTTTACTCTCATGCCGAGGAGGATCATGATAGACACTTGAGGATAGTGTTGCAAGAATTGTTGGAGAACCAGTTGTATGCCAAGCTAAGTAAATGTGAGTTTTGGCTTAAAGAGGTGGTCTTCCTTGGGCATGTTGTGTCGGCTGAGGGTATTCACGTTGATCCGCATAAAGTAGAGGTTGTGATGAGTTGAAAGGTGCCTAAGTCGATGACAGAGGTACGAAGTTTTCTTGGTTTAGTTGGGTAGTACCGTATGTTTGTCGAGGGTTTCTCGAAAATAGCTACACATTTGACCAAGTTGTTGTAGAAGAATGTTCGCTTTGAGTGGACGGATGTGAGGCAGCAAGCTTTTGAAAAGCTAAAGGAAGCTTTGATGCAAGCTCATGTCCTGATTCAACCTGAGTTTGGTAAGGAGTTTGTGGTCTATAGTGATGCCTCCATTGTTGGTTTGGGTTGTGTGTTGAGGCAGGAGGGTAAGGTAGTAGCCTATGCATCTAGGCAGTTGAAGGTGCATGAGCGTAACTACCTAAATCACGATCTTGAGCTTGCGGCTGTTGTATTTGCCTTGAAGATTTGAAGGCATTAGCTGTATGGCGAGAAATGTGTGGGGTTCACGGATCATAAGAGCTTGAAGTATCTTATGTCTCAGAAAGAGATGAATCTCAGACAACATCGTTGGGTGGAGTTGCTTAAGGATTATGATCTGTCGATCGAGTATCATCCGGGAAAGGCCAACGTTGTGGCCGATGCTTTGAGCAGGAAAGTGGTTGTAGAGTTGAGGGTGATGTTTGCTCGCTTGAGCATATCGCGAGATGGTGGTCTTGTTGCTGAATTGCAAGTGAAACAGTCACTGATTCAATTGATCAAGGATAAGCAGTTGCTCGATGATACTCTTGTTCCCCATGTTCAAGACATTGCGGAGGGTAAGCCTTCAGATTTTAGTTTTAATGATGATGGTGTTTTGTGTTTTGCGAGTCGAAAGTGGTGCCAGATGATGTTGAGTTGAGGAGCTATTCTGATTGAAGCTCATAGTAGTCCTTTCGCTATGCACCCTGGTAGTACAAAGATGTATCGTGATTTGAAGGATAGGTACTATTGGGTGGGGTTGAAAAAGGATGTTGCCGAGTTCGCTAGCAAGTGCATGGTGTGTCAGCGAGTAAAGGCTAAACATCAGGTTCCCTCTGGGTTATTGTAACCTTTGAGGATTCCATAATGGAAGTTGGAAAGGATTACCATGGATTTTGTGTCTGGTTTGCCGTTGTCACCCTCAAAGAAGAATTCAGCTTGGATGATTGTTGATCGCCTCACGAAGTGTGCACATTTCTTGCTTGTGCATACAACGTACACCTTGGATAAGTTGGCAAAGCTGTATATTGCTGAGATTATGCGGTTGCACGGTGTGCCAAAGTCCATAGTGTCAGATAGGGATCCGAGGTTTACATCGCTGTTTTGGGAATGTTTGCATCAAGCCTTGGGTACACAGTTGAATTTCAGTACTTCTTATCATCCTCAGATGGATGGACAGTTGGAACGTGTTATCCAGGTGCTTGAGGACATGTTGAGATGTTGCGTTATTGATTTTCAGGGTTCATGGGAGAAGCACTTGCCTTTGGTTGACTTTGTTTACAACAATAGTTACCAGGCAAGCATTCAAATGGCTCCATACGAGGCTTTGCATGGGAGAAAGTGCAGAACACCTCTTAGCTAGGCAGAGACGGGGCATAAGTTGGTTTCGATGTCGGCTATGTTGAAAGGAACCACCGAGAAGGTGAAGCTCATTTGTGAGCATTTGAAGGCAACAGCGGATTGGCAAAAGTCTTACGCGGATCTAAAGCGTAAGGAGATTGAGTTCGCGGTTGGCGAACGTGTGTTCTTGAAAGTATTACCTTGGAAGGAGGTGATGAGATTTGGGCGTAAGGGTAAGCTTAACATGAGGTTTATTGGACCATATGTGGTTGTGGAGCATACTGGTCTTGTGGCATATTAGTTGAGGTTGCCTATCGAGCTAGAAAAGATTCATGATGTGTTTCATGTCTCGATGTTGCGGGGGTACAGATCGGATCCTTCGCATGTGATGCCTGTTGAGGAGATAGAGTTGAATCCGGATTTGTCTTATGACGAGGAACCAGTGAAGATTCTGGATTCGAGCAACAAAGTTCTTCGTGGCAAGACGATAGAGCTTGTGAAGGTGTTTTGGCGACACCGAGGAGTTGAGGAGGCCACTTGGGAAAGCAAGGCGGACGTGCTGAAGCAGTTTCTGCACCTTTTTCGTTCAGGTAAAATTTTGAGGACGAAATTTCCTAGTGGGTGAGAGTTGTAAAGCCCTAGTTCTGGGCCTATATGTTTTAGACATCGGATCAGACCGGTCGGAAACGGTTCGAATCGTATTAGGAGGTTTAGGGAAATCAAGGATTGGGAAAGGATAAAAATATGGTAAAAATTGCTAAAATCCTCTAAAATCGTGTTTAAAGGGTTGGTCATTTCAATTTTACAAAATAAGTTTTGGAAGTGGTACATTTTAGGTAGTGACCAAAATGTAAAGTTTCAAAACTTTGGAAAAATGTAATTTTAAAAAAAAGTCAAAATCTTAGAATCCTTAGGGAGCTATGGTGCAATTACACCTTCCTTAAATTGACATGTGTTTTAAAAGGATTTTTAGATGATTAAAATAGAAAGGATTTTGTTTAATTAAGATGTTAAAATCGAATAATGAGAAGTTTTTTGACGTAACTAACTTTCATTTCAGCAAAACCATTTTCTCAACTCTTTTCTCCAAATTTCTTTTCTCCCAAACACTCTCTCTTTGATTTCTAAACTATTTTCAAGAGTTCACTTCAAATTCTTCAAGCTTTGTGAAGGAAAAACTTGTCAATCATTAAGGAAGGCAAGAATTGGAGGTAAATCCCGTTCTCAACCTTCAATCTAGGTTCTTTGTTAAAATTCCCAAGATCTTTGGCTTCTAAATGTTGTTTTTGGCTGAGTTTTGATAATAGTTTTGATTTAAGATCAAAATCTTGCAAAATTATGATTTAAATCTTGATTTTCGGATTGTTATTAATGAACTCTGTTCTGGATTGATTGTAATTGAGTTTAGAGTTGATTATTATGTTGAAAAAAAGGCTTTGATGATATAAATCCCGAAATCCTTGGGATCCTTGAGTTTCTTGATGGTTTTAGTTGGATTTTTGAGGTGAAATGATGAAGTTATGCTTGCTGGAGGTATAAGGAAGGGTTTAGGTTATTTTAGATGTGTTTTGATGTTTAATAATGGTTGAAAGTGATGTATATTGGCTGGGCTTGGTTTAGGAAGCAATCGATTGAGTTTTCGGTTGTTTTAGATGGGTAAATTGGTGTAGTTTTGGTGAGCAACGAGTTTGTGTTTAGTTGCTGGTGTTGAAATGCATTTTAATGCATTTGAATCTCTGTTTTGATGCTCTAAAAACATGGGATCTTGGTCTGGAAGTAAAAGAAGCATTTTTGGAAGCTTCAGAAGGGTGATTTTCGTGTCGGTGAGCAAGGTTTCGCGTATCGGTAGGTGATCCTTTGATTTATGAGATGTATGCATTTGAGTTTAAGCATGTTTATGCTTGTGAAAATGGCATTGTGATTTATGCTTGTAAAACAGTGGAATAATGATGTTAAATGATTATATTGGCAAATGATGGAAATGGGTTGTGGTTACTTTATTTGGATATAGTTAGCCGGCTATAAGATTGGGTGCACCACGAATAAAGTTGCCTTGGATGTCGAGGGGTTGCGATTGTACCGTATACTCCATCCAAGTACCCTAATGATTGAGGCTAAGATAACAACGGTGAACGGTTTAATCCCGTGTGTGGATCTTGTGGTTTGTGTCTCGTGCTCTCGTTAGTGGAATTATACAACTACCGATGAGTGGTGTTGAGGGGTTGTGATTGTACCGTTAAACTCCACCACGGGTGTCACAACAGTTGATGGTATAATCATGTGTATGAGCCTCATGTAGTCTGGTAGTCTGTGTGAAGTGTGTGAGACAACGCTTGTAATCCGTGTATCCGATTGTGTCTTTTGTGTTGGTTTGAAATGGTTTGAAAATTGATCACTTGCGAGCCA
The DNA here is from genome assembly GCA_030270665.1 of Hibiscus trionum. NCBI lineage: Eukaryota > Viridiplantae > Streptophyta > Magnoliopsida > Malvales > Malvaceae > Hibiscus > Hibiscus trionum. The sequence continues at coordinate 40,691,749 of BSYR01000001.1, read as the reverse complement.
ATATAATGTTGTAGATTAATGATTTAAGCATGCGATGCTTGGGAATTTTGCTAGAATGCATGTGATGCTTGGTTTAAGCATGAGCAAAGGACTTTGCTGTTATTTTAATGATGCTATGAGCATGTGGTTTAAAAAGTGCATTGATACTTTAAAGAGCATGTTTAAAAGAAAGGCAACGCTCATTTGTTTCATCAATGCAGAGAATTGGCAATTGAGGCAGCAGGAAAGCAAGTGGATTCCAAGTATCTTGGACTAAGCAATGTATGTGATTTTACCTTAGTGTAATAAGAGGAAATGGGAGGGATTTCTACTCTTGGTTATATTTGGTGATGTTAAACACCTTGAGCATGTTTGGTTTGCTTATTCAGATTTGTAAAAGGCCTTCGAGTGTTGGTTTGAGCTTGAATATGGTTTTTAGCCTTTTTGTTATTTTGACATCTAGGAAGCATGCCTATAGTCCTATAGCGTGCACGAATGATGCTACGATATAGCTTGTGCTTCGTATGGATGGTCCTTGATGTTTATCCATGTTGTATGCGTGTTGGGACAAGTGTCGGTATAGTTCCGGAGATGAAAACTTGTTTAAAACAAGCAATTTTGAAAGTTGCAGGCCCAGGCCTTTCGGAACGCCCTTGTCCGTTTTGAAACGGAGGCCTGTAATGACCATGGTGTCTCATAACAGGAAGGCACGTTCCGGAACATTTCGCCAGTGTTAACCAATGTATCGAAACGGGTTTCTTGAGGTTTCGTACGCCCCCGCGTATCGAAACGGTCATTCTTGTTTCGAAATGGTCGTTCTGAGACAGGGTTCTCTGTTCCGAAACACTTGACCGTTGGATGTTGAATTTGAATTGATCCGAGTTCCTGTTCCTTACGTTTTGGTCCTTAAGTAATGATTGTTCGATTAGTTGAGTTTGGATGGTCCGTTTGAGATGAGATTTGACATACTAGCATGTTATATGACTAATTCTGGATTGGTAACTTGAAAATCTGGATAGCCCTTGTAATTTCTAAAATTTATAAATTAGTCCCTAAAAGTCAAGTGAATGCAATTGAACCCCTAATTGAACTCCGATCGGTGTGCCATTTTCGCGTAATCGCTTTCCTAATCATATAGGATAATAATCTGCATTTAGAAAAGATAAAAAGGAAAAAAGGGTCGTTAATTGGGGTTGACTTTTATTAGTTGACTTCGATTTTCCTCGTGTAATCTTCTTAGTTCGAGTCGGGCGTCTAGGCCGGGCTAAGGGGGTTACGTTGCCGATGCACGATCAACGACGGGGAAATTTTTTAGATCAACATCTCAATTGATGTGTAAAAACTTCATGATTTGATAATTTTTATCAACATTATCGTGTTTTTTAGGATTTTAAAATCCATGAGATTTTTACTGAAACAACTCTTGTTACTTTCTCGCACGAAATATATAGACTAACCATTAGTCTAATATATAACTATAACCCGCGTACGTTAACACTTAACATCTAAAACCCTAAAACTCTTTATTGAATATGTTAACAATTAACATATAATATTTCAACCCTATCGGCAAAGATTGATGATTGACTCTTAATCATCAATCTTAGGAACAATTTTTAACTTGATTAACAGATTAACCATTATTGAATATATTTGCTCATACAAATATCATATATTCGCTAAATAAATAAAAAATAACATGTATCTCATACAATTACATCACACAAGTAATTAAAACTCGAATCTGTATCGTACAAGTGGCTCTGATACCACTGTTGGGTCACGCCGGTACACCCCATGGCGCATCGAAAAAATTATTCGGTGAGATTACCACCAAAGATCCATGTACGAGAAATGAATCGGGGTGAATAAGGGTGAAGAATTATTGTTTAAAATATGGAATTCTATATTTGGAGAAGATAGATATTCAATCACGATTCCACAATGTCAATTCCTAAGTTGCAACGATAACGCTTCGACCTCTACGTAGTTCACCCAGTTGAAACGAGCATATAAAAATTCTCTAAACCATTTAGAAGAGATCGAGCATATAAAAACTCTCTAAACTATTTAGGGGGTTGTTTTCCAAAAAACATTAATGACTGCTAGATCTCTCATGCCTTTATATAGCCTTTGAAATTATAGTTTAACTCATATTAGGATTTCAATATATATATATATATATATATATATATATATATATATAATAAATATATATAATCTCAATTCAACTTAATTAAGATTTCAATATATATATATAATCCTAATTCAACTTAACTAGGATTTCAATATTTATATATTAAATATATATAATCTATTAAGATTTTAATATATATATATATATATATACATTAAATATATATAATCCCAATTCAACTTAATTAGAATTTTAATATATATTGATTTAAACCGAATTATATTATTTATATATTAAAAGAGACATAATTACAATAATTATTTTTTTAAATATTTACTCAAGAGTTAAATTATATATATATATGTATATCAAATATATATTAATTTAACTAAATTCGTTTACAAAAAATTTATACATATATAATTTTTTTAATTAGTGATGACAATTTAACCCGAATCCCATGAGTCCCGACCTGACCTGATCCTATAAGAGCTGATTTTTTAAAAAAATTCGGGTTCGAGGCTGGTGGGGTAGGGTTTTTGATAAGAAACAAGTCGGGGCGGGACGGGTTCGAGTTTAAGCTTAAAACCCCCGACACGACCCGATATACCTAGGTTAAACTTTCGAAATATTTAGAGGAGTGTTATTCTATATATATATATAAATTAGGGTTTTTCCTCATCAATCTTTTCATTTTTATTTGCCGTTCCTTTTCTCTTATTCTCTCATTGTTCTACTCTTCTCATTTTATTTTTATTTTCTTCCTATTAAGTTTCAGTTTCGTTTTTCATTTTCTTTAAACACCCGAAGCTTCCATCTTTCATCTATTGTGACGTGCGATTCTATAGATTCGTGGTCTTCTCTGGTAACGATTTTAAGCTCCAACAATAACGAAATTCTCAAAGATCCAATACCCTCTTTCACATCAAACATTGATTTGGGTTTTAAATTTACTGAATTGAGCACGTTCTCTGATTTGGTTCTTATATTTTTATTTTTCCAATTCTTTCCTATTTACAATTTTTTATTGGATGAAATTTTTAACTCATTTGTAACTTTTCACGTTTTTTAATATGCGTTTTCTAGTGTTAATTACTTGGTTTAGTTTTCTTAATTTAAATATGTTTTTTTCTTCATAGTTTGTTTGCTTTTCTTTATATGCTGATTTTTCTCTATTTCTTGTTCTTCGTATATGTTTTATACGATTATATTACTTGGTTATGTTGTTATCTTTAAATATAATCTTCTCTTACTTTTTTAAGGGTAATCTTCACTCCTAGTCCTTTTCGTTTGGGTTTGTTTTATTTTGGTCACCAGAATTTAAAAAAAAAATTATACTGATCGCTTACATTTAGAATTGTGTTTATTTTAGTCCTTTGGTTGTTAGTCTCCATTATAAAAAAATTAATTTCTAATTTAATCCCAAAACTTTCAAAACTTCATTTTGGGGGATTGTTTCATAATTGGTTTTTCATTATCAGCTGTTGTGTTGAACATTCTCCCATTTCTTGGCAGTTACTGAGCTTGTGGAAGGTGACTCATCTAGGAAGATTGTTGAAATCATATGACGGAAGGGTTTTGAAAGTTCACAACATGCAAAAGGCCCTGGCTCGATTTGAGGAATATAGAGAAATGGTGAAGATTAAAGCAAGCTCCCCAAGAAACATCCTCGAAGCATTGCCGATGGAAACGAGCTGTTGAGGTTCTATGGCAGGACTGTTGCGTGTTCTCTCGGTCTGAATGGCTCCTCGAGTCTTTGTATATCCGACAAATGTTGTGTTTGTCATATAATTAGAAACGAATTCTCCGCCAAGAAGGAACTCACGGTAGGACTCGGTGTTTTCACGACTTCCACAAGTGGAAGAGCTTATGAGTCCATTCGAGTTGTTGAAGACGATCCATCTATAAGGAAAGCTTTGATAGTTTGCAGAGTAATAGCCGGGAGAGTTCATAGACCTTTGGAGAACATACAAGAAATGGCAGGCCAAACCGGATTCGACTCATTGGCCGGGAAAGTCGGTTTGTATTCGAACATCAAAGAACTTTATCTGCTCAATCCTAGAGCTCTCCTTCCTTGTTTTGTGGTAATCTGCAAACCTTGAAGAAACAAATTTCAAGTGCTTTCAACTTAGATTTTGTGAATCTATGATGTTTATGTGAATCCATTTTTTTGAAAGAATTCTTATTCTTGTTAATTGCTAATATGTCTGGTTTCTGCATTTCAGATTCATGCAATTATATTGCTTCTTTTTTCTTATTTAAGAAACTATGATTGATGATGAATAAAGATAAAATATTTGGATAAGAGATGGAGATATGCACATACATAAAGACAAATTCAGGATTTGAATAAAGATAAATATGTAATAAAACTCATGGCACAATGATATTGACCATTGATTAAGCATTCAAACCAGTTGCATGATTTCATTTCATAAAGTTTAGTGATTTAAGAACATGGGACTCTGCTAAGAATGTGTTTGTGTTGTCTGGTAAGAAAAACAATGAAAAAGATGATGAATGTGTTAATGTGTCCACTGGCTAATACAAAAGCATGAATAGACATGTGGTTCTGAGTGGAGAGGGTAAGGTTTAAACCATTGTTTAATCCCTTACCAACAAGACAAAAACCTTGAAAAACATTAGCATAGACATCTGTAATTCTGTCTTTGTTTTTTTATTTAATCTTAGAACAGAACTGGTACAAAATGAACAACCCTTTTTTGTTTTCCTCTCTTGAATTTCAAACTATGAATTTTTACTAGTTAAGTAGAAGGATCTTTACAGCTTCATATGTGTATGGATTTTTAATTATGTGTCATTTCCTTGCAGCAACATCATGACAACTTTTAAAGGCTCTCTGGCACATGCATGTCATAAATGAATGTAAACCCCTCTTGTTTTCACGTGTCTGAATAAAACATAAATTATAGAGACTGAAATCCATTAAATTGTGTCCTTAATTATAATTTTTGGGAAGATGGTGAAAAATGAAAATTTGAAAGTTTGGGGGTTAAATTAGAAATTAATTTTTTTAAGTAACGGAGACTAACGGCCAATGGACCAAAATAAATACGATTCTAAATGAAATGACCAGAATAATATTTTTTGAATTTTGGTGACCAAAATAGAACAAACCCCAAATGAAAGGGACCATGGCTGAAGATTACCTTTTTAATTGAACATGCATCTCCTCTGAAAGTAACGCTGAGCATACACCCTCGCTGGTCCACCTTCCTCGGGTCGAACGGCTACAACGTGAGCAATACCTTGCCGCCTCTCCTCTCTCCTCTGAAAGTTCCCACGGCCGCGCCCACGACCTCTCTGAGGTGCAGCTACTGCAGAAGCACGTCCTTGGCCACCACCAGCCAACAAAGGACACTCCCTCCTCATATGATATGCCGAACCACAATTCCAATAAGAGTTCCCTGTCACCACAATAGAAGTCTGAACCTCTCTAGCTGCTCGAGGACAATCTCGCCTCAAATGGTCCCTCGAACCACATGTTCAGCACGCATGCTGCTCAGATCTCACACGTCCTCCCTGAGCCTATCCACCTCGACCCGGAAGACCATGCCTTCCCTCAGGCTAATGTCTCCTATCACGGCCTCTCTTGTTCAGTCCACCAATACCTCTCGAAGACAAACCCAGGTTCTGCTCGATGTCCTTTGCCCGACAAACAAGCACGTCAAAATCAGTGTAATTTGCAGCCAACATGTACGTCTTAACCTCTTGCACCAAACCATACCAGAAACGATCACATCGATGCCTCTCACTAGGTCCCAGCTCAGGAGCATACTGGCTCAAGCGTACGAACTGGACCTCGTAATCAGACACCGATAGGTTACCCTGAACGAGAGACCTAAACTCCAGTTTCTTCTCATCCAAGTATCTCACACCTAGATACTTTCTCTTGAAGGCGCCTCTGAAGAACTCCTAGTCTGTTGGGTCACGTCGGCACGCCCCGTGGCGCAGCGGAAAAATTAATCCGATGTAATCCAGCCAGGATCCATGTACAGGAACGAATCCGGGGTGAAAAGATGAAGAGTTACCGTTTAAAATTCTGGAAACTGGAAAACCGATGGTATGTCGGAATAACCACGTCAAGTAAAATCGGAATCGTCATAGGTTCGCAACGACCTCTACGGAGTCCACCTGAACAAAACGAACAAAGTTTCCGCCTCTTTAACACTTAGGGTTAAATTTCGACAGGTTTGAACACCTTCCAGGGAGAAGTCAAAATCCCTCCAGGGATTCCTGAGGGAGTCTGAAATCGATCAGGAGTTCAACCGGGACTTGCAATCGAGCAAGGGATCCTTCAGGGATTTTCCAGGGGCAAGTAGAACACCAGAAAAATATCGAACAACTTCTCAGAGAGCTTTCTGGGATATGTCGAATTCCAGTGGGGAATCCCTAGGGGTGTTGTCGAAATCTTCAAGAGGAAGAAGATGGATGATTTGGTTGCTAGCCCTTGTCCCTTCAAATAGTATTCAAAGACTTAATTCTAGTTGAATACCTTAAATCCAAGTTCAACCAAAATTCATAGAATCTAATTCTACTTGAAATTGGTTTATATTAAATATACATTATATTTAATAATATTAAATGAAATATATATATATATATATATATATAATTATGTAGAATCTTATTCTACATAAAATATGGATTTAAATATACATTATATTTAATCCAAATATATATATTTTTATTATATAGAATCTCATTCTATCTTTACTTGGATTTAAATATATTTAAATATATATTTTTAATTATGTAGAATCTAATTCTACATAAACTTGGAAATAAATATACATTATATAAATTTTAAATATATATTTAAATTTCTAGAATCTTATTCTATAATATTTAAGTCTCTAAATATTTTCAATACTCTAAATGATATCTGATAAATTCAATATTTATCCAATATTATTCCCATTTAAGGGAGTTGCCGATTCCCCCTATCCCATAGGGGATTTTCGGCAACCTCCCTAAAATATGGAGTATAGTTTCCAATTTCTGTTCCTTTCATTCGAAGGGTGTGACCCTTGTAGGTTCATGCAACGTTAGCAGCAAAATTAGAACTGTTCTAATTTTACAAACAATGAGTGACATCTAGCAATACATCATTGCTACCTAAGTTGCATGAAGTCATTGTTTGACTTTCCTAATTCCTGAATAAACTTCCTTTATGTTTTTCATCCTTTTGTCCTTTATATCTTAGATGAACACAAGTCATGGGTTAGTCACACTTGCGTTGTCCATCTAGTGTTTCTTGATGTCTTGAGTAGATTATGATAAACGAATCTCTATGATATCTCATATCATAATATTCGAGCATGACCATGCATTTTCTAATCTCACTCAATCAAGTGGCCGAAGATATTTCTCCCATTATGTAGGAGGGACAAATCCTTTCTTGATCAACCATATTTCACTATATAGGTCATCACGTATCCAATCATCAGTCTTTATAATGTAGTCAGTTACGACACACGTTTGACTATGTCAAAATACGTAAATCTTTATGTTGAAATCATGTTGATCTCAAGTCTGAGGATTATACATATGTTTATCATGAGGAATGTTGTGACTGTCACATAATTACCCAAGAAACATGCTCATAGCGGGTCGGTCCAGTATGTTGTTCTCTAACAAATACTTATGTGTTGATTTTGACATCTCTATGTCAATGACAACGCTTGTCATCAACCACATATTAGTCTTTATATATTATCACTGTCCATACCTATAATAATATTCGACTAAGGATCCTATTTAACAATAATCATATTATCGTATGGATGTTATTATCATTTATATAGTTTAATGCACAGAAACATATGAGAAGATAATAATGGCAATGCCTTTATTCCATAAATTTGGTAAAATAGCGTGTTATTACAATCATCATATGATTGGTCTTTGGGCATACTCTAACAATCTCCCACTAGCACTAAGACCAATCACTTACGTATCTAATACCAAGTGACTCAGTGTGACGATCATGCTTTTGCTGTGCCAAAGCTTTCGTCAGGGGATCAGCAATGTTATCATCTGTGTGTACTTTGCATATTTCAACATCTCCTCGATCTATGATTTCTCGAATGAGATGAAATGGTCTAAGAATGTGTTTGGATCGTTGATGAGATCTGGGTTCCTTTGCTTGCGCAATGGCTCCATTGTTATCACAACGAAGTTCTATAGCATCAAATATGCTAGGAACTACTCTGAGTTCAGTTACGAACTTTTTTATCCAAACTGCTTCATTAGCCGCTTCACTAGCTGCTATATATTCAGCCTCTGTTGTAGAATCTGCTACTGTATCTTTCTTTGAACTTTTCCAGCTTACAGCACCACCATTAATACAAAACACAAAACCAGATTGCGATCGAGAATCATCCTTGTCTGTTTGGAAACTAGCATCAGTATAACCTATTACACTGAGCTTTTCTTCACCACCATAGACAAGGAAAATATCCTTAGTTCTTCTCAAGTACTTAAGGATGTTCTTAACTGCCACCCAATGACTTTCACCAGGATTTACTTGATATCGACTCGTCATGCTTAAGGTGTATGAAACATCCGGTCGTGTACATATCATGGCATACATGATAGATCCAATAGTCGAGGCATATGGAATCTTATTCATTCTTTCTCTTTCTTGTGGCGTTGAAGGACACATATCTTTTGTAAGAGAAATGCAATGTCTCATAGGCAAGAATCCTTTCTTAGAATCTTCCATACTGAACCTTTTCAGTACCTTGTCTATGTATGTACTTTGACTCAGACCTAGGAGTCGTCTTGTTCTATCTCTATAGATCTTGACTCCTAGAATATACGCTGCTTCACCTAAATCTTTCATAGAGAAACAATTACTTAACCAAGTCTTAACAGACTGTAAGGTTGGTATATCATTTCCTATGATGAGTATGTCATCTACATACAAGATTAGGAAAGAAACAATGCTCCCACTAGCCTTCTTGTATACGCAAGGCTCATCCTCATTTCTAATAAAACCAAACTCTTGGATGGTTTCATTAAAACGAAGATTCCAGCTTCTTGAAGCCCGCTTTAATCCATAAATGGACCTTTGTAACTTACAAACCTTTCCAGCATTTTCAGGAGTTACAAAACCTTCTGGTTGTGTCATATACACATCCTCTTCAAGCTTTCCATTGAGGAAAGCAGTTTTGACATCCATTTGCCAAATTTCATAATCATGGTATGCAGCTATTGCAAGCAAGATCCGAATGGATTTAAACATAGCTATGGGAGAAAAAGTTTCATCATAGTCTATACCATGAATCTGTCGGAAGCCTTTCGCGACTAATCTCCCTTTGTATGTTTGTACATTACCATCCATGTCAGTTTTCTTCTTGAAAACCCATTTGCACCCTATGGGTTTTATCCCTTCAGGTGGTTCAACCAAAGTCCATACTTGGTTCTCAAACATGGAGTCCATTTCAGATCTCACGACCTCAAGCCATTTCTTAGAATCTGGGCTAGATAATGCTTCTTGATAAGTCCTAGGCTCATCTTGATCTAACAAGAGCATGTCTCCATGTGTGGTTATGAGAAATCCATATCTCTCAGGCACGTGGCGTTCTCTTGTAGATCTACGCAGTGGTTGTGTAACTAAATCCGTTGTTTGTTCCTCAAATGTTTGAGGAATGGTTTCAACCTCTAGTTCGTTAATTTGTTGTATTTCTTCAAGTTGAATATTCTTATTCTTCCCTTTCGAGAGGAATTCTCTTTCGAGAAATACTCTTGTTCGAGCAACAAACACTTTGTTCTCTAGAGGATTGAAGAAATAATATCCTTTAGTCTCTTTTGGATATCCAACAAAAATACATTTATGAGATTTAGGTTCCAGCTTTGTAGACATATGATGTTTAACATAAGCTTCACAACCCCAAATTTTCATAAATGACATACTAAGACGCCTCACAGTCCATATCTCATATGGTGTCTTCTGAACCGATTTAGTAGGAACACGATTTAATGTGAAAGTAGTTGTTTCTAGTGCATGTCCCCAAAAGGAAGTTGGAAGATCGCTATGACTCAACATTGATCGAACCATGTCTAACAAGGTTCGATTCCTTCTTTCTGAAACTCCATTCCACTTTGGCGTACCAGGTGGATTAAGCTGTGAGACAATCCCACACTCTTTTAGGAGCTCATCAAACTCTATGCTCAAGTATTCTCCACCTCGATCAGATCAAAGTGCTTTAATCCTTTTTCCGGTTTGATTCTCTACTTCATTCTTGAATTCCTTGAACTTTTCAAGTGATTCAGACTTATGGTGCATAAGGTAAATATACCCATACCAATTGAAATCATCAGTGAAAGTAATGAAGTATTGAAATCCTCCTCTAGCTGGTGTGCTTATTGGTCCGCATACATCTGTATGTATTAGTTCCAATAAGTCATTTGCTCTTTCACCTTTACCATTAAAGGGAGTTTTATTCATTTTTCCCAATAAGCAAGGTTCGCATACATCAAATTGTTCGAAACAAATGAATCTAAAAGCCCATCTTTATGGAGCTTTAATATGCGTTTTTCACTTATATGGCCCAAACGACAATGCCAGAGGAAAGTTTGATTTGAGTCTTTTGTCTTGGATCTTTTCGTATTTATATTATACATGGAATTATCTTGATTTAAAATGTAAAGACCATTAACCAATTGTGCCGAACCATAAAAGATACTTTTGAGATAGAGAGAACAACAATTGTTCTTGATGATAATCTCAAAACCTACCTTGTCCAAACAAGATAGAGAAATTATGTTCTTAGTCAAACTAGGCACAAAGTAACAATCTTTTAGATTTAAAACAAGTCCACTAGGCAAAGATAAAACGTATGTCCCTATGGCCAATGCATCAACTCTTGCTCCATTTCCAACCCGTAGGTCAACATCTCCTTTATCCAGATTTCTTTTCTTTTGTAGTCCAAGTACCGAAGCACAAATGTGTGAACCACAACCGATATCTAATACCCAAGACGAAGATGTTGATAAATTAACATCAATCACAAATATATTTGGAATGAGCGTTTTATTTGCCTCTTTTACTTCTTTAGTGACACAATCTATAGTTCTTCGTTTGTGAACCATTCTCAAACTTCGAAACTAGTTAAGGAAGCCTAAGCCTTTGAGTTTGTCCTTCCTTAATATTTGATCGCAATGATAATGTGCTGTTTGTCTTTAATTCTACAACAATGAAATATGCTAAGTAAGTTTTACCAAAATTTAAAATTTATAGATAGGTCTTTACTATAAATTTACTCCCACTATTTTCTTCAAAATTAAAAACCCTCTTGTTTTAATTTCGGAAAAACTTTTTGATAGTTTTTCTAGTGAATGAGGATCCTTATTTCACCATTCCTAAATCAGCTTTGGCCAATCTTTTAGGAAATGGTTATTTAGGTAAGTAACACCTTACTAATTATATCTCATGTAATTTCTCATCTTTTGGCGAACAACTATTGTTCTTTAAATCATCTTATGATTATCCAAAACTTTTAACCACTAGGTTTTCTAATCATATTAGAACAACCCAGCTAAGTCAATACCAATATCTCAACCGGCGAATATCACTAGCTTATTCTTCGCGTTTAACTAAGATAGATAAATGTGACATTGCTTTGGCAAAGCTCACATTATATCGATCGGAGCTTTAACGAGGGTAAATATTGGATGGTTAAAACAGACTTAGAATTATAGTGAGGGATTTACTTAATTATCTCATCATTTTAACATTGATCCTATCAATAGAACTATGTTTAATCATGCTTATAAAACATCCATTGCATCATATACAAGGTAAATATAAGCGATAAATAAATATGCAATGATTATAGCCCTTCTTAACCTAAGGCGACCTGTCCCAAGCCAATGGGAGGACCATTCTACTGAAGATAGAATCTGCTTCTGAAACGCCCGGTCCACCAGGGAAGGCCCACCACGCTGCTACCTTGGTTCTTGCTTTATCTGTAACCCCCTTAACCCGGCCTAGACGGTTGACCCGAATTAAGAAAGTCACACGGGGAAAACCAAAGTCAACCCGAAAGTCAACCTTGATTAACGACCCTTTTTTTTCTTTTTAATCTTGTCTAGATGCACATTAACCCTAGTTATGATCATTCAAACAACATACTCACAGATCATAAACATCAGAGATCAAACAGGGACCCAATTGAACAAATTACAACTTTAGGGACCAAATTGTAAAATCTGATGAATATAAGGACTTAGCCCAAATTTAAGTTACCGACTTGAAATTAATCATGTTTCATGCATCTCTGTCAAATTTCAGCTCAAACGGACATCCCGAACTCACACAATTGCACATACAAGATTCAGGACCAAAATGCAAACATTTGAAACATATAACTACCAGTGTCAGCCCCCAACGGTCATCCGTTCCGAAACGGGAGACAGCCCGTTTCGAAACGCGGGGCCGTTCCGCAACGGGAGACAGCCCGTTTCGAAACGCGGGGCCGTTCCGCAACGCGTACCGAAACGAGGGCAGACAGTAGCCTTTCCGTTTCGGAACGGTGTCACCCGTTTCGGACGCCTGGGCTGCTTCGAGGCACCCGTTCCGAAACGGCAGACACTGTTCCGATACGGCCTGCACAAAATGCAGAAATTTGCTTGCCAAAACATGCAATTGACCAACCAATCATGCTCCAAACGCTATCAAACTTTACCAGCAACTCATACAACATACAAGAGACATATTTGAATCAACAATTCATCATTATATCAACATATGTGGAAAGCCCCAAATCTAAAGGCATGCTTCCTACACAAGCAACCATTCATGCATAAAAGCCTCCAAACCAACACATAATGGCCAATTACAAAAACCAACATTAACAACAACATAAATCCAACTTAGGGAGTTCTAAACATCTCCCAAAACAACAACATTGGTCCCTCATTGCCAAATACCAAAAGCTAAAAGTTTTTAAGAAAACCTTCCCATACATGAGCTTAACTTCCACTTGATTGCTTGCCCTCCTTGCTGCCCTCAATGCAATTTAATGCTCTGCATTATTGGTTTAAGAAAAGAGAGAGAGCGTAAGCAAAAGCTTAGTGAGGAAAGCTCCTTAAAACCACACAATAATGCATTTATAAAACATACTTCAAGATACAATTAGACATGCTCACAAGTAATCTTAAAACAAGCATCTCATGCTTCACAACATAACATGTCATATTGGCCACAAGTGATAATTTCCATCTTTAAAACAAGATCAACATAAGACTCACACATGGACTTTTAAACACCATTGTGATCTTATCCCCAAGGACTTTTAAACACCTTGGCCCATGGACTTTTAAACACCATGGCAAGGACCACACAAGGACTTTTAAACACCTTTGTGTCCTTAACAAGTTTCACCTCAAGGACTTTTAAACACCTTGACCCCAAGGACTTTTAAACACCTTGGCCATGGACTTTTAAACACCATGATAATAATCACCCCAATGACTTTTAAACACCTTGGCCCCAAGGACTTTTAAACACCTTGGAAAGGACCACACAAGGACTTTTAAACACCTTTGTGTCCGTAACAAGAACCATCCAAGGACTTTTAAACACCTTGATGTTCTTAAGTAAACAAGGCTCACTCAAGGACTTTTAACCACCTTAGTGACCTTAACTTTTTCAAAACATCACTTGCCAATACACATCATATATCATCAATAATCCACTGTTTTAAAGCATTTAACCAAGCCATAAACATCATGCATCTTTAAGCATCAAACAACATTTATACAATGTTCAAAAACAAGGAACTCTAACCTTGAGCTTCCTTAAACACATGGCTTATAATCTCAGCAAACACACATGCTAGATATGCTTTAAAAACAAAATTTAAACATGCAACAAACACATTGAACCCAACCATCACATGGTTCCTCAACAAGAGAGTTTTTCCGAAAACTTACTCTTGAGCTTAGCAAAGTTGTTTAGACTTAGACTAAGCTCCCAAACCTCCAAAACATTGGTTTCAAAGCCGAAAACCAAAATCCACTCACCGATTCCGTTTCGCTTCTTGCCGAAACACCAAATCAAGCTTCCGGATCACCACCACTTGGATCCAAAGATGACTCCCCTGTTTTAACACATTAAAACAGTAGATTAATGCATCATCATGCATTAATAGCTTCAATGAAAGCACCTAAACTCGCTGCTCTCATCCACACTCCATTTTCGGCCACCAAACACAACCGAAAATGCATCCAAACAACTCCTCAACAAAGCCCAGCCATAAACCATCAAAACTAAGCATCCTTAAACATCATTATACATCTAAAAAGGACCTAACAACATCCTTATACCTCCAGCAACAACAGATCCACAAGATCACTCCAAAAACAACCAAGAATCATAAGCTAAACTTAGGAAATTCAACCTATCCGGGATTGCATTAATCAAAACTCAATTTCCAATCAAATTAACATTCATTTATCATCAAATTAACACCTTAAAACACTGCCCAATCAGATCTCACGAAAATCCATGAAAAACCATCAAATCTTGCATTTAAAGCCAAGATCCATCACACAACTTAAAAGCCATTTATAAAACATCAATTAAGGATTGAGAACTTGGGAATTTCAGTAAAGAACTGAGAGTTTAGAGGAGAAGGACGTTCTTACCTCCAAACTTGAGTTTCTCCTCTTTTAGAACCAAAAAGCTTGAAGAATCAACTTGCAAAATGTGAGGTTTTGTTGATGAGATGATTAGCAATCAAAGGTTGATTGAAAAGAGGTGTTTAGATGCCAAAACTAGAAGAAAATCTCTGGAGAAAAGATGTTTGGGTTGAGAGAAAATGAGAGAAAGGAAAATTGGAAAATATGGGAAGTTAGTTACAAAATAGGAAAAATAGTTTCCCTCCTCTTTTCTTTTGTTTTAAAATCAGAAATAAACCTTAAAATATCTTAGAAAAATCTGGAGAAACTCCCTTTTGGTAAATAGCTCCTTAAAGATTCAAAGTTTCAATCCTTTCTAAAACAGTCACACAACTTTCAAAAATTACATTTTGGTCACTAGCCAAAATGTCACCCTTCCAAACCTCATTTTGTAAAATTGATTTCACAGTTCACTTATATATATTAAAAGATGATTTTAGAACATTTTTCCATATTTTTAATGCAACCCGAACTAGGTTTTCCTAAATTCACTCTTATATATTCGAACCGCACTTTGACCGAACCGGTCAACGCCCAAAACTTCTAAGCCCAAAACCGGGGCGTTACAACTCTCCCCCCCTTAAGAAATTTCGTCCTCGAAATTTACCTGAAGGAAAGAGATAAGGAAACTGCTTCAGCATGTCATCCTTCCGCTCCCACGTGGCTTCCTCAACACTGCGATGCTTCCACAGCACCTTCACCAACTCAATGGTCTTGCCACGAAGAACCTTGCTATCCGAATCCAGAACCTTCACCGGTTCCTCATCATAGGTCAAATCCGGATTCAATTCCACTTCCTCCACAGGCATCACATGCGAAGGATCAGATCTATACTTCCGGAGCATAGAAACATGAAACACATCATGAATCTTCTCCAACTCTTGAGGTAACCTCAACCTGTACGCAACAGGACCCACACGCTCAACCACCTCGTATGGTCCAATGTACCTAGGGCTCAACTTACCCTTCCACCTTCAGAAACACACGGTCACCCACCGCATACTCAATCTCCTTACGCTTCAAATCCGCGTAAGACTTCTGCCGATCAGAAGCTGCCTTCAAACGCTCACAAATGAGCTTCACCTTCTCGGTAGTTCCCTTCAACAAAGCCGGCATCGAAACCAACTTCTGACCCGTTTCAGCCCAACAAAGAGGAGTCCTACACTTCCTCCCATACAAAGCCTCATAAGGTGCCATTTGAATATTTGCCTGATAACTATTATTATAAGCAAACTCAACCAAAGGCAAATGCTTCTCCCAAGAGCCCTGAAACTCAATCACGCAGCACCTCAACATATCCTCCAAGATCTGGATAACACGCTCAGACTGACCATCCGACTGAGGATGATAGGATGTACTGAAATTCAACCTCGTACCCAGAGCTTGATGCAAACACTGCCAGAACCGCGATGTGAACCTCGGATCCCTATCCGACACGATCGACTTTGGCACACCATGCAGCCGCACAATCTCAGCAATGTACAGCTCCGCAAGCTTATCCAAAGAAAACGTAGTAGGCACAGGCAAGAAATGCGCACACTTCGTCAAGCGATCCACAATCACCCACACCGAATTCTTCTTCGATGGTGACAAGGGTAAACCAGATACAAAATCCATGGTAACCCTTTCCCACTTCCACTCAGGGATTCTCAACGGTTGCAACAACCCTGAAGGAAACTGATGCTCAGCTTTAACTCGCTGACACACCATACACTTGCTAACAAACTCCGCAACATCCTTTTTCAAACCCACCCAATAGTACTCATCACGAAGATCACGGTACATCTTAGTACTACCAGGGTGCATAGCAAAAGGACTACTATGACCTTCAGTCAGAATAGCACGCCTCAACTCAACATCATTGGGCACTACTATCCGACTCCCAAAACACAACACTCCATCATCATTAAAGCAGAAATCCGAAGGTCTATCCTCCGCAATATCCGAACATGCGGCACCAAGGAATCATCCAGCAACTGCTTTTCCTTGATCAACTGAACCAAAGATGGCTTCACTTGCAACTCAGCCACAAGACCACCATCACGCGAGATACTCAAACTGGCAAACATAGCCCTCAGCTCAACAGCTACCTTCCTACTCAAGGCATCCGCTACAACATTAGCTTTCCCAGGGTGATACTCAATCGTCAAATCATAATCCTTGAGCAACTCCACCCAACGTCGCTGCCTGAGATTCAACTCCTTCTGAGACATCAGATACCTCAAACTCTTGTGATCCGTGTACACAGTACACTTCTCACCATACAGGTAATGTCTCCAGATCTTCAAAGCAAAGACCACCGCAGCCAACTCTATGTCATGCGTAGGATAATTGCGCTCATGCACCTTCAACTGCCGCGATGCATAAGCCACCACCTTACCCTCTTGCATCAACACACATCCCAAACCAACATAAGACGCAACACTATACACCACAAACTCTTTCCCTGATTCAGGTTGAACCAAGATAGGAGCTTGCGTCAAAGCTGCTTTAAGCTTCTCAAAAGCCTGCTGTCTCGCTTCCGTCCACTCATACTTAACATCATTCTGCAACAACTTTGTCAAAGGTGCAACAATCTTAGAAAACCCATCCACAAACCTCCGGTAGTATCCTGCCAAACCGAGGAAACTACAAACTTCATGAATAGACTTAGGAACCTTCCAATTCATCACCGCCTCAATCTTCTGAGGATCAACACAAATCCCCTCAACAGAAACGACATGCCCAAGGAATACCACCTCACTCAACCAGAACTCGCACTTGCTCAGCTTAGCATAAAGCTGATTCTCCAACAAGGCCTGCAAAACAATCCTCAAGTGCTCTTCATGCTCCTCCTCAGTACGCGAGTACACGAGGATATCATCAATGAACACCACAACAAACTTATCCAGGTATTCATGAAACACACGATTCATCATGTCCATGAAAGCAGCAGGAGCATTTCTCAAACCAAAAGGCATCACAAGGAACTCATAGTGCCCATACCTTGTCCTGAAAGCTGTCTTAGGCACATCCACATCCTTAACCTTCAACTGGTAATACCCTGACCTCAAGTCAATCTTAGAGAACACAGCTGCTCCCCGAAATTGATCAAAGAGATCATCAATTCTCGGCAAAGGATACCGATTCTTGATAGTCAACTTGTTCAGCTGACGGTAATCAATGCACATTCTCATAGTGCCATCCTTCTTCTTCACGAACATGACCGATGCACCCCAAGGCGACACACTTGGCCGAATGAAACCACGCTCGAGCAACTCTTGCAACTGCGTCTTCAGTTCTTTCAGCTCCTTAGGTGCCATTCTATAGGGTGTAATGGACACAGGAGTTGTATTCTCATACAGCTCAATTCCAAACTCCACCTCGCGATTAGGAGGTAAACCAGGCAACTCCTCAGGAAACACACCAGGAAACTCCTTCAAAACCCTGATATCTTGCACCCTCAACTCCTTAGAGCTAGGATTCATCACAAAAGCTAGGTAAGCTTCACAGCCTTGCCTCAACATCCTGCTCGCCTCCAAGGTAGACACCACATTGGCAAGAAACTTCACATTCTCACCAACCACAACAACTTCATAATCATCCGCAAGCTTCAGCGAAACTCGCTTATTTTCACAATCCACCACAGCACGATGCTCAGCAAGCCAATCCATACCCAGGATTACATCAAAACCATAGAAAGGTAACTCCATAAGGTCAACATGGAAAACATGATCTTGAACAACCAAAGGACACCTTCTATACAGCTTTCGAGTCACAACAGTCTCACCAAAAGAACTAGTGACACGCATACCAACATCCAAAGACTCAACAGGCAAACCAAGCAATTCAGCATGCTCACGCAGTATGTAAGAGTGCGTAGATCCAGAATCAATCAAGGAAAGTAATGACAAGGATTGCAGAGTAAAAGTACCTGCGATCACATCCGCGTCATTCCTCCCCTCACGCTGAGCAAACACTCTAGCCTGTCTGCCACCCTCTGGCTGCACAGCTACAAGATGGGCCACACCTCGGCCACCTTCCTCTCTCCGCTGAAAATTACCACGGCCGCGCCCACGACCTCTCTGCGGTGCTGCAACAACAGGAGCACGAACTTGGCCACCAGCCAACATAGGACAATCACGCCTCAAATGATCCGCCGATCCACAATTCCAACAACCATTACCAGCTGCCGCAACAGGAGCTTGCACCTCCCTCACAGCACGAGGACAATCACGTTTCATGTGACCACGCGATCCACATATCCAACAAGCACTCGGATCAGCCTGTAGCATTGCCTCCCCGAGCAGGTGCTCCACCACCTCGCTTAGCCGAGGACTGATACTTCTGATCACGTCCCCTCTTGTTCCGTCCACCACCGAAACTATACTCAGCTGCCCGCTTACCAGCACCTTTAGCAGATAAACCCAGGTTCATCTCAATATCCTTAGCTCGACCCACCAACACATCAAAATCATCATACTCGGTAGCCAGCACATACATCTTCACATCCGTCTCCAAACCATAACGGAACCTTTCACACCTCGCTCGCTCATCAGGTACCAGCTCAGGTGCATACTGACTGAGTCGAACAAACTACACTTCATACTCAGCCACAGTCATGCTCCCTTGGGTAAGAGACATGAACTCCCTCTTTTTCTCATCTAGGTACCTCACACCCAGATACCTTCTCTTGAACACATTCTGAAAGAATGTCCAAGTCACATCATCTTCTGCCATCCCAGTAGTAGTGGTTGTCCACCACGTATATGCATCCTTCTGCAGCAAGGACACAACACAGCCAAGCTTCTGCACATCCGTGCAACTCATCTGACCCAAGATCCTCTTGGTACTCTCTAACCAAGCCTCAGAACCTTCAGCAGACATACCCCTGAACTCAGTCCCTCCCAGACTGCGCAAACGCTCCAAAGGTAGTCTAACTCCAGCATCTTTCTGATGCCCAGCTCCACGAGCTCCAGCTACCGCTGCTTGAAAAGCACCAGCAATAGCTTGCACTAACATTGACATATCAGGCATAGCTTGCCCCTGACCAGCCTCAGGTCCAGCAGCCTCAGCACCAGCTGCAGCTCCAGCTTCCTCAGCCCCAGCACCACCACCACCAGGTGGAGGAGGTAAAACCGCACTCTCAACATTCTCTTCGTTTTCATTCTCATTCTGAGCCGTAGCTCGCACATTACTCCTCAACTCTCTACGAGGTGCCATACTATAACCATGCAATCACAATGCAAATAAACAAAGTCAGGCCCAGCAAGGTAAGCAATCCAAGTACTCAAGCTCATTTCCAATTAAAATCAACATCATTTCATTAGCTTTGATTTGGCAATGGGTACCCACAACATGCTTCATCACAGCATACATCTCAATTGCAACATACATGCAATTCACTCAACATGCTTCCACTCAACAAGCATACAAAGTATACATACTACAAACATTCACATACACATTCCCAATTACTCAAGAACTCAGCTCTGATACCACCAAATGTAACCCCCTTAACCCGGCCTAGACGGTTGACCCGAATTAAGAAAGTCACACGAGGAAAACCAAAGTCAACCCGAAAGTTAACCTTGATTAACGACCCTTTTTTTTTCTTTTTAATCTTGTCTAGATGCACATTAACCCTAGTTATGATCATTCAAACAACATACTCACAGATCATAAACATCAGAGATCAAACAGGGACCCAATTGAACAAATTACAACTTTAGGGACCAAATTGTAAAATCTGATGAATATAAGGACTTAGCCCAAATTTAAGTTACCGACTTGAAATTAATCATGTTTCATGCATCTCTGTCAAATTTCAGCTCAAACGGACATCCCGAACTCACAAAATTGCACATACAAGATTCAGGACCAAAATGCAAACATTTGAAACATATAACTACCAGTGTCAGCCCCCAACGGTCATCCGTTCCAAAACGGGAGACAGCCCGTTTCGAAACGCGGGGCCGTTCCGCAACGCGTACCGAAACGAGGGCAGACAGTAGCCTTTCCGTTTCGGAACGGTGTCACCCGTTTCGGACGCCTGGGCTGCTTCGAGGCACCCGTTCCGAAACGGCAGGCACTGTTCCGATACGGCCTGCACAAAATGCAGAAATTTGCTTGCCAAAACATGCAATTGACCAACCAATCATGCTCCAAACGCTATCAAACTTTACCAGCAACTCATACAACATACAAGAGACATATTTGCATCAACAATTCATCATTATATCAACATATGTGGAAAGCCCCAAATCTAAAGGCATGCTTCCTACACAAGCAACCATTCATGCATAAAAGCCTCCAAACCAACACATAATGGCCAATTACAAAAACCAACATTAACAACATAAATCCAACTTAGGGAGTTCTAAACATCTCCCAAAACAACAACATTGGTCCCCCATTGCCAAATACCAAAAGCTAAAAGTGTTTAAGAAAACCTTCCCATACATGAGCTTAACTTCCACTTGATTGCTTGCCCTCCTTGCTGCCCTCAATGCAATTTAATGCTCTGCATTATTAGTTTAAGAAAAGAGAGAGAGCGTAAGCAAAAGCTTAGTGAGGAAAGCTCCTTAAAACCACACAATAATGCATTTATAAAACATACTTCAAGATACAATTAGACATGCTCACAAGTAATCTTAAAACAAGCATCTCATGCTTCACAACATAACATGTCATATTAGCCACAAGTGATAATTTCCATCTTTAAAACAAGATCAACATAAGACTCACACATGGACTTTTAAACACCATTGTGATCTTATCCCCAAGGACTTTTAAACACCTTGGCCCATGGACTTTTAAACACCATGGCAAGGACCACACAAGGACTTTTAAACACTTTTGTGTCCTTAACAAGTTTCACCTCAAGGACTTTTAAACACCTTGACCCCAAGGACTTTTAAACACCTTGGCCATGGACTTTTAAACACCATGATAATAATCACCCCAAGGACTTTTAAACACCTTGGCCCCAAGGACTTTTAAACACCTTGGAAAGGACCACACAAGGACTTTTAAACACCTTTGTGTCCGTAACAAGAACCATCCAAGGACTTTTAAACACCTTGATGTTCTTAAGTAAACAAGGCTCAGTCAAGGACTTTTAACCACCTTAGTGACCTTAACTTTTTCAAAATATCACTTGCCAATACACATCATATATCATCAATAATCCACTGTTTTAAAGCATTTAACCAAGCCATAAACATCATGCATCTTTAAGCATCAAACAACATTTATACAATGTTCAAAAACAAGGAACTCTAACCTTGAGCTTCCTTAAACACATGGCTTATAATCTCAGCAAACACACATGCTAGATATGCTTTAAAAACAGAATTTAATCATGCAACAAACACATTGCACCCAACCATCACATGGTTCCTCAACAAGAGAGTTTTTCCGAAAACTTACTCTTGAGCTTAGGAAAGTTGTTTAGACTTAGACTAAGCTCCCAAACCTCCAAAACATTGGTTTCAAAGCCGAAAACCAAAATCCACTCACCGATTCCGTTTCGCTTCTTGCCGAAACACCAAATCAAGCTTCCGGATCACCACCACTTGGATCCAAAGATGACTCCCCTGTTTTAACACATTAAAACAGTAGATTAATGCATCATCATGCATTAATAGCTTCAATGAAAGCACCTAAACTCGCTGCTCTCATCCACACTCCATTTTCGGCCACCAAACACAACCGAAAATGCATCCAAACAACTCCTCAACAAAGCCCAGCCATAAACCATCAAAACTAAGCATCCTTAAACATCATTATACATCTAAAAAGGACCTAACAACATCCTTATACCTCCAGCAACAACAGATCCACAAGATCACTCCAAAAACAACCAAGAATCATAAGCTAAACTTAGGAAATTCAACCTATCCGG
This sequence comes from Hibiscus trionum, assembly GCA_030270665.1. NCBI lineage: Eukaryota > Viridiplantae > Streptophyta > Magnoliopsida > Malvales > Malvaceae > Hibiscus > Hibiscus trionum. The sequence continues at coordinate 40,669,037 of BSYR01000001.1, read as the reverse complement.
GATTGCATTAATCAAAACTCAATTTCCAATCAAATTAACATTCATTTATCATCAAATTAACACCTTAAAACACAGCCCAATCAGATCTCACGAAAATCCATGAAAAACCATCAAATCTTACATTTAAAGCCAAGATCCATCACACAACTTAAAAGCCATTTATAAAACATCAATTAAGGATTGAGAACTTGGGAATTTCAGTAAAGAACTGAGAGTTTAGAGGAGAAGGACGTTCTTACCTCCAAACTTGAGTTTCTCCTCTTTTAGAACCAAAAAGCTTGAAGAATCAACTTGCAAAATGTGAGGTTTTGTTGGTGAGATGATTAACTCTTAATCATTCAGTGATAATCGAAATAAGTCTTTATTAGGTGTGATACGATAAACGATAAATATCTAAATCGAATCAAATAGCATGCATCTCATACATAAACATCACCCAAGAATTTAAGTCTGAATTCGTATGATACAAGTGTCTCTGATACCATTGTAGGGTCACGTCGGCACGCCCCGTGGCGCAGCGGAAAAATTAATTCGACGTAATCCAGCCAAGACCCATGTACAGGAACGAATCAGGGGTGAAAAGATGAAGCGTTACCTTTTAAAATTCTGGAAACTGGAAAACCGACGGTATGTCGGAATAACCACGTCAAGTAAAACCAGAATCGTCATAGGTTCGCAACGATCTCTACGGAGTCCACCCGAACAAAACGAACAAAGTTTTCGCCTCCTTAACACTTAGGGATAAATTTCGACAGGTTTGAACACCTTCCAGGGAGAATTCGAAATCCCTTCAGGGGTTCCTGAGGGAGTCTGAAATCGACCAAGAGTTCAACCGGGACTTGCAATCGAGCAAAGGAACCTTCAGGGATTTGACAGGGGGCAAGTAGAACACCAGAAAAATATCGAACAACTTCTCAGAGAGCTTTCTGGGATATGTCGAATTCTAGTGGGGAATTTCTAGGGCTTTTGTCGAAATCTTCAAGAGGAGAAAGAGGGATGATTTGGTTGCTAGCCTTTGTCCCTTTAAATAGTATTCAGAGACTTAATTCTAGTTGAATACCTTAAATCCAAGTTCAACCAAAATTCATAGAATCTAATTCTACTTGAAATTGGTTTATATTAAATATACATTATATTTAATAATATTAAATGAAATATATATTTAATTATGTAGAATCTTACTCTACATAAAATATGGATTTAAATATACATTATATTTAATCCAAATATATATATTTTTATTATATAGAATCTCATTCTATCTTTACTTGGATTTAAATATATTTAAATATATATTTTTAATTATGTAGAATATAATTCTACATAAACTTAGAATTAAATATACATTATATAAATTCCAAATATATATTTAAATTTCTAGAATCTTATTCTATAATATTTAAGTCTTTAAATATTTTCCATACTGTAAATAATATCTGATAAATACAATATTTATCCAATATTATTCTCATTTAAGGGAGTTGCCGATTTCCCCTATCCCATAGGGGATTTTTGGCAACCTCCCTAAAATAGGGAGTATGGTTTCCAATTTTTGTCCGTTTCATTCGAAGGGTGTGACCCTTGTAGGTTCATGCAACGTTAGCAACAAAATTAGAACTGTTCTAATTTGACAAACAATGAGTGGCATCTAGCAATACATCATTGCTACCTAAGTTGCATGAAGTCATGGTTTGACTTTCCTAATTCTTGAATAAACTTCCTTTATGTATTTCATCCTTTTGTCCTTTATATCTTAGATGAACACAAGTCATGGGTTAGTCACACTTGCGTTGTCCATCTAGTGTTTCTTGATGTCTTGAGTAGATTATGATAAATGAATCTCTATGATATCTCATATCATAATATTCGAGCATGGCCATGCATTTTCTAATCTCACTCAATCAAGTGGCCGAAGATATTTCTCCCATTATGTCATCACGTATCCAATCATCAGTCTTTATAATGTAGCCAGTTACGACACACATTTGACTATGTCAAAATACGTAAATCTTTATGTTGAAATCATGTTGATCTCAAGTCTGAGGATTATACATATGTTTATCAAGAGCAATGTTGTGACTGTCACATAATTACCCAAGAAACGTGCTCATAGCGGGTCAATCCAGTATGTTTTTCTCTAACAAATACTTATGTGTTGATTTTGACATCTCTATGTCAATGACAACGCTTGTTATCAACCAGATATTAGTCTTTATATATTATCACTGTCCATACCCGTAATAATATTCGACTAAGGATCCTATTTAACAATAATCATATTATTGTATGGATGTTATTATCATTTATATAGTTTAATGCACAAAAACATATGAAAAGATAATAATGGCAATGCCTTTATTCTATAAATTTGGTAAAATAGTATGTTATTACAATCATCATATGATTGGTCTTTGGGCATACTCTAACACAGTCAACTTCATTGGGTTCCATACCAGCTGTGGTAGTCGTCCACCAGCTGTAAGCATAACCTTGTAGCAAAGATATTGCGCATCCTAACTTGCGCACCTCGTTACAGGCCATCTGATCCATAATACAGATCGTACTGGCTAACCAGGCCTCAGACGCCTCAGGTGACATACCATAGAACTCTACTGCCCCAAGCTCCTCAACCTCTTCAAAAGTAGATCCACCTTCCCAGCTGCAGGGGCCTGCACTTGCGCTCTGGGAACAGTAGCCTGAAACGCTTCGGTGATCGCCTCAACTAGTGGCACTAAATTACCCAATCCAAGACCAGCTTCTCCTTGTTGTACATGCTCCCCACCTCCAGGTGGTGGCGGAGGAGGTAGATTTCCACCAGGAGGAACATCAGCTCCCTACTAACCCTGGTTGTCCTGCTCAGCCGCAGGCACTATGGTATTGGACCTCAACTCCCTTCTAGGTCCCATGTGCTATTTTAAACAAACACAACAACGAAAACAGATCAAACCATTTAGGCCAGCTGCGAGCAAGAATCCAAGTTTACAAAACATTTGGTTAGTGTAATAAGGCAATGGACACCCAATTTCCCCACAGAGCATAGCATACATGAAACATCATGCTCACATACTTTTCATCATCCTAAAATCAGCACATATACACATACATCATCATCATACAATCATACTCATTCCATATGCAATTCACACCAATCAACATGGCATAAGGTTCAAAATTCAACCATTAGCATGCTTTTCAATCATCAAACTTCGAATCATATCAATTACACATACCAACATTCCCAATTCTTTCGTAACCACGCTCTGATACCAACAAATGTAACCCCCTTAGCCCGATCTAGACATTTAACCCGAACTACGAAGATTACACGGGGAAAACCAAAATCAACCCAAAGTCAACCTTGATTAACGTCCCTTTTTTTCCTTTGATCTTTTCTAAATGCTCAATATTAACCTATATGATTAACAAATTATTTCAGCGGAAGCGACACATCGAACTGACCTCAAACATGGACTCAATTGAATTAAAACGTATTTTAGGGACTAAAACGTAAACTTCATAAATTACAGAGACTTTCATGATTCTAAAATTACCAAACCTCAATTAATCTCATAACATGCCATCTTGTCAAAAATCAACCCAAACAGATCATTCAAGCTCACTAATTTAAGCAACCAACATTTAAGGACCAAAATGTAAGAAACAGAAACTCAACACAACTCAAAATTCAAATTCAACGGTCTAGTGTTTCAATACGGATGGCCCTGTATCGAAATGGTTGTTTTGAAACGGTCAACCCCGTTTCGATACTCGGGTGTGTTTCGAGACCCGTATCGAAACACCCACTTCCAGTAGCCAAAGTGTTTCGGTACGCTTTCACCGTTTCGAAACCTCATGGCCATTTCGGGCCCATGTTCCGAAACAGGTAAGGGCGTTCCGATGCGCCTTGCCCTGCAACAGTAGATTTTGCTGGTTTTCAAGCATTTCTACCCTCGAATCATTCCCGAGACATGCCACAACATGTATACATCAAGGATACATATCAACAATCATCATACCGAGGCTATAGCTTAAACATGGCAACCAACATATAAGCAAAGGCACTAAAGGCATGCTCCCTAGTTATCCAAAACCATAACAAGTCATAACACCAAATAAACCAAATTCCAAACTCCAGAGGCCATTTACAACTCAAGTATAGGCAAACAAACATGCTCAAAGTAAAGGGAACAACCTAATACAATCCAAAGTATAAAACCCACCCATTGCCACTTATTACACTAAAGATGGACCACATACATCTCTTTAACAAAGCTTTGGATTCCTCTTGCTTTTGGGCTGCCTTCAAAGGTTCAATTCTATGCATTGATGAAACAAAAGAGCGTAAGCATAAAGCTTAGTGAGGATCACTAATCAACATTCATCAATGCATGTTTCATATTTTGCAAAACCAACATTTTACATTTCATGCCATTTCTAAAACATGTCATCTCAAGACCTCAATGCACATTTTAAACCTCATGCACATAAGCGTCAACTTATAACAGCAAATAAACCTTTGCTCATGCTTAACAAGCATCACATGCATTCTAGCATCATACACATATATCTCATGCAACCTTGCATCTTATTCAAGCATCTCATGCTTCACTTAATTCATATACATTATATTGGCTTCCAAGTGATAATCCTCAAACCATTTCAACACAAGACACAATCAGATACGCGGATTACAAGCGTTGTCCCTCACGCTTCATACAAACTACCGGACCACACAAGGTGGAGACAAATGGCACAATTCCAACCCCTCAACACCCGTGATGGAGATTAATGGCACAATCACAACCCCTCAACATCACTCATTGGTAGTTGTATAATTCCACTAACGAGAGTATGAGACACATAGACAAGACTCACACACGAGACTAACCATTCACCATTGTGATCTCAACCTCAATCGTTAGGGTACTTGGATGGAGATTACGGCACAATAACAACCCCTCAACATCCAAGGCGACTTTATTCACGGTGCACCAAATCCTATAGCCGGCTAACTATATCCGATTAAAGTAACCAAAAACCATTTTCATCACTTGCCAATATAATCGTTTATCCACATTAATCCACTATTTTCAAGCATAACCACAATGTCATTCACACAAGCACACTTGCTTAACATCATATGCATTTTCATATGAAAACCAAGGATCACTTACCTAGTGCATCCTTAACATAATGACATTAAAATCCAACACTAAACCATGCTTAAACATGCTTAAAAGCAGTAAACAAATCCACTCTTACATCAAATGCATTTTCATCAAACTTAGCACATTTCCAAGAGAGGGATTACCGAAACACTTACACTTGAGCTTAGTTAAATGTATCAAACTTACACTAAGCTCCCAAGAGCACGCTCAAGGCGTTACAAAGCAGGAAATTGCATTTCCACTCACTGATACGCGAAGACTCGTTCGCCGACACATAAATTACACCTCCGGAGCCTCCAAAATCACCTTGTTTGCTTCCGGATCAAGATCCCCTGTTTTCACATCATAAAAACAGAGATCTAAATACATTAAAATGTATTCTATCACAAGCAACAATTCATAAACTCGTTGCCCACTCAAACTACACCAATATACCCTTCCAAAACAACCGAAAACTCAATCGATTGCTTCCTAAACCAAGCCCAACCATCATACATCACTTCCAAACAATTATCAACATCAAAACACATCTAATAAACATCCTAACTCATCCTTATACCTCCAGCAATCAAAATTGTACCATTACACCCCAAAATCACACCTAAAACTGCCAAGAAACTCAAGGATCTCAAGGATTTCAGGATCTATAATAACCACACCTAATTTTTACATATAAACCAACTTAGAAATCAATTAAAATCAACACAAAACAGTGACCAACTCATCAAGTCCGAAAAATCAAGATTTCATCCACATTTTCATAAGATTTTAATCTCAAATTAAAACTATATTGAAAACTCAATCAAAAATAGTTATTAGAAGCCAAATATCTTGGTAATTTCAATAAAGTACTTAGATTAGAGGTTGAGAACGAGATTTACCTCCAATCCTTGCTTCCTTCAATAGATGACAAGTTATTAGAAGCCAAAAATCTTGAAAAATTTAAGAAGATCTCTTGAAAAAGATTTAGGAAATGTTGAGAGAATTTTTGGGAGAAAGAATTCTGGAAAAGATGAGAGAAAATGGTGTTTGGCTAAAATGAGAGGGAATTGACTTGACCAACCTCTTAATTAAAACCCATTTAAATCACATGTCATAGTGAAGAAAGGTCAAATTGACTTAAAGCCCCCTAAAGATTCTAAGATTTTGGCTTCCACCTTAAAAATCACATTTTTCTCAGTTTTGAAACTTTACAATTCGGTAACCACTCAAAATGTCCATTTTCCAAAACCATTTTTGTAAAATTGACTTAACCAACCTCTTAATTATATTTTTAGAGGATTTTAACAATTTTTATCACAATTTTATCCTACCCCGATCCTTAATTTCCTAAAATCACCTTACACGATTCGAACCGTTCTCGACCGGTCCGATTCGAAGTCTAAAATATCTAGGCCCAAAACCAGGGCGTTACAGCAGAAGCTGTTATGGTTCGGCAAAGCGTCCTTGGATGGTCCCACCTTATCCATAAGCACAAAACACTGGTTGATGACTGAACTCTGATGATACTTCTTGGCGTGAATCAAAGGCAAACACCAACTGTTCATACACTTCTCTTAGCCGCTAAAACTCTAACCTATCCCTAGGCCGAGTTAGTTAACACCATGTGGGGCAAAACCCATGCTTATTCCCTTTGTGAGCTCAACTCTCCCGATATTGAACAAATGGATGATCTCACAAACCCTCTCCCGAGTAGAGTGCAAAAATAATTAAAGCCAAAATAAGCAAACCTTAACTTTTATTGCGTTAAGAACAAAACTAAGTACAAAGAGTATTTACACAACTACTAAACAAACTAATCCTAACCCTAAGAAAATTTAGAACAAAATGAAACTAATTCTAAGCTCAATCTCTCTTCTCTTCTCTCCTTCGTGTCGTCTTTCTATGGCGGCATGCCTTTATATTGGGGAAGGTGTAGGCACGACTCCTTATTTGAGAGGAAGTTAAGTTGGACTTGGACTAGACTTTATTAAAGAAGTAAATCTCTTTAATTTATTACAATAAACACTTTTATCCAAGAGTCCAACTTTATACGTCCTTCCACGTTTCCCCCTCCTCTCGAGCTCCAGCTACCACGCAAAGTGTGTAGAAAAATCTAGCGTTAAAGGCTCTACAAGTCGGCTAACACTTTGCTCATTTTTCCCTTTGGCGAAACGCTGCCGCGACCTGGCTTTTGCTGCCTCGGCACCAGTCTGTTATGCTCAGCAAGGCTTCCTCAGCTTCCTTCAATAGAAGTTGTATTGTGGCTTGGCTTGATCATGGTTTGTTGTGTGCTACTTATGCCTCAATTTCCCTCCTTCTTTCTGTGCTGCCACGACATCCTCATGCTCCAGCAGTGGTCATCCTACAAGAATACCAATAATACATTAAATAATACCTTTTTTCATATAATAAACAGAATATAACGCTCAAGGGCATAAACGCTGAAATCTATGCATGAAAGGCTATAATGCAGCTCAAATGGGTGTAGGTTGAGTGATAATTGCCATGAAAAAGGGGTCAGAATCTAAGACCTTTGGGCACTTATCACACCCCCAAACTCGAACTATTGCTTGTCCTCAAGCAATACAAACCATCAATTGCCAAACCTTAGTTTTTATAAACCGTCTCCTTGGTCTTACTTTTCCTTCTCTCTCTAAACCATGGCGAAGAACGTCTTGGCCCTTAGATCTTTGGATGCCTTAGAAATTCCCTGGAATCAAACTATAAGATTTGTGAGTGTGTGCATGCATTGTGAACAAGACGATTACAAGGATTCTAAGTAAACACTTAAGCATTAACTAACTTAACTTGGGTATTTATATTTTTAAATTTTTTTGCAAGCAACCTAACCAACTAGAGCCAATTTGGGGCACCTCTAGTGATTAGCCTAGAGCTGGTTTCGGGCACCTCTAGGGCTTCCTTAAGCTAGAGCCAGTGGTGGGCAACTCTAACTTCTACCCAATTTTCTTTCTAAGCTAGTTTATGTCCTGAGTGTACTAGAATTCCTTAAATCATACAAGTCACAAAGTTGTTCGAAGTTCTAATCTCATAGTGTGATCCTAAGTTGTCTTCCTTTAAGCATCCTAAAAATAAAGGCTCTAAACAGTTCTAAACTATGGTAAGAAGAGAGAGTTTTATTGCCAAGTAAGAGGATTTAATTAAAACTACACTAAGGCAATTGATAGAAAGTACTGCTGCGACGTAGGAAAAATTTAGTTAAGACAATATAATTAAAAAATATATTTTAATAAGTGAAAGATAAAAAAACTGCATGGCAATTATATTTATACTGCCGCGACATAGTGCTGCCTCAACCTCTCAAACTACACCCCCAAACTCGAACCAAGCATTTCCCTCAATGCTTACATACCATACATAAGATAGAAAAATTTTAATCACAAAAATATGAGTGCAAAAAAATAAGCAACAAAAATTGAAGAGGAATTTAAATGGATTTAGAGGTGGCAGAATCATCCTCCTTTTCACTGTCTGACTCTAGAACTAGCCTCTTCATTAGCTTGGAAGCTGCTCGCTTGATTCGTTTGGACTCTCGCAGTAGCTGGACGCATGATGGTAGGGTGGGCTTTGCTTCCGGGGCATCCATCTCTTCAAGGGAATCAAGGTAATATGTATCCTGACATTGAGAGAAAAGAGCGATTTGTTCCTAAGAATTCAAAAATGTGCAAATGCAAAAGAAAAATAAAAAATATAAGCAAAAGATGAAATAGAGAAAAGGATTTTGGATACTCAAGGGGTGCATGTGTGTGCATCCCCTAGAGTTATTTCTTCCCTATCCCTCATGGCTTGTGTTCCCAAGTAGTGCTTCAGTTTTTGCCCATTGACTTTGAACTCATGCCCATCCTTGTTGGACTTAATTGTTACTGCTCCATGTGGGAAGAGTTTTACAACTTCAAACGGCCCAGACCATCATGATCAGAGTTTGCCCGAAAATAGTTTAAGGCGAGAACTGAAAAGCAACACCTGCTGCCCAGGCAAGAACTGCCGCAGCAAGAGTTTACTGCCATGCCATCGTTTAGTTTTTTCCTTGTATATTCTCGCATTATCGTATGCTGCATCTCAAAACTCCTCTATCTCATTAAGGTCTAAGAGTCATTTTTGCGTGACATTCTCCCAATCCATATTAATTGTTTTGATAGCCCACTAGGCCTTGTGTTCTATTTCAACAGGTAAATGGCATGTTTTTCCGTACACAAGTCTATAGGGGGAATTCTTAATGGAGTCTTGAAGATCGTTTTGTACGCCCACAGTGCGTCGTCGATTCGAAGAGACCAGTCCTTTCGAGAGGGATGAACCACCTTTTCAAGGATTGCTTTTAATTTTCTGTTTGACTCGACCTGCCCATTTGTCTGTGGGTGGTATGCGGTGGAGAGCTTGTGTGTGATGCCATACTTTTCTATTGCCTCGACAATGAGTCTGTTATCGAAGTGCTTGCCTTTGTCACTGATTATGGTTATTGGTATCCTAAACCGTGTGAATATGTGTTTTTGCAGGAATTTCTACACAATTTTGGAATCATTGTTTGGTGTTGCAATTGCTTCGACTAACTTGGACACATAGTCAACTACTAGCAAAATGTACAGGTTCCCACAGGATGCTGGAAATGGTCCCATGAAATTGATACCCCATACATCAAATAGTTCCACTTCCAAGATGGTTTGCAACGACATTTCATTGCGCCTGGAGATGTTACCGGTTCGTTGACATCGGTCACATTGGTTATAGAAATCTTGGGCATCTTTATAGAGTGTTGGCCAATAGAGTCCAGACTGAAGTACTTTTGTATGAACTTGTCAGTTTTAGCCATGTATGCACTAGTTTGATTCATAAAAGTGCATAAGGTGTTTTCGAGAGAACTAGACTACATTGGCTGTTGGGCTTGCATGTGCTGCTACGACTGCATGGGTTGTTGGAATCTTGCGGCTGGAGCATTTTAATGCTGTGGATTGATAGAGCATTGTTAGGGTTGCCCCAGGAGAAGTTGGGGTGCTTTTTCCTGGCTGGATTATAGTTGTTGGACATCTGATTGTTGTTGCGATTGAAGTTTCCAACATAGTAGGCTGAGTCTGGGTTCTGCGGGCATTCAGATGAAGCATGGTTATCCCCACAAATCTCGCAAAATAAATCTATTACCTTGACTTTCTGTTGGTTGCTTTGCGACTATAAGTTCATAACTAGTTTCGTCAAGGTGGCGATAGTGGATGAAATTGAGCCCTCAAACTCTAATTCATAAATTGTGGTTTAACGGCGGACTCCTCTCCATCTGGCAGTGGGGAACTGATAATCGTTCTTGGTCATTCTGTTTAAGATCTCCATGGCTTGTTCTGGTTCTTTGTCTAAGAGTATGCTGTTTGCCGAGGCATCCAGCATCATCCTAGTTTCCGTGTTTACCGCATTATAGAACATGGTCACCTGCGTCCATACTAGGAATCCATGCAAGGGGCTTTTGTGTAATAGCTCTCGATATCACTCCCAAGACTCATGTATGGACTTGTCATCACCCTATCGAAAAGAAGTTATCTCGTTACGTAATCTGTCAGTTAAATTTGTAGGATTAAAACGAGCTAGAAAATCTCAACAAAGATCACTCCAGGATCCAATTGATCCTGCTGGTACGTTGTTGAGCTAGGATTTTTCCCTATCCCTCAGTGAATAGGGGAACAACTTTAATCTTAGAATATCCTCATGTACTCCCTGGATGTTGAATGAGTTACAGATTTGGAGGATGGACTTGTGGTGCTGTCTGGCATCTTCAGTTGTGGAGCCGCCAAATTGCCCCATCGTGTTGATCATATTAAACATCACGACCTTCAACTCGAAATGGGCGGCCTCAAACTCTAGGGTAACAACTCCAGGGTTTAGTCCGTTTAAGTCCTCTTCAAGGTAATCTCGGACTGTTGGGTGTCGTACTGGTGCAAATGGAGCTTCCAGGTTTTCTCCATTTCCTGCCGAGATTTGTTGTTCTTCAATAACTGGTTGTTCATCGGCAGGGTGATGTCCATTAACATTGTTTTGCGGTGGCACTTGATTGAGGCCGCCGCCGCGAGGTAAGTCGTCAGGTTGGTACATTTTGGCTATGATCGTTCGTCTAAGCCTTTAGTAAGAGCCTTCGAGTTTTAGATCTAAGTTTTGCACTAGGCTACATGGGTCAGCTCTGGTCATGCACTGAATCAAGACCAAATTTTATTAATAATAAAGGAAATAATAAAACAAATAAACTAAATAAAAGAAAGAGTGCAAGAAAATAAAAACAAAAGTTACCAATTTCCGGCAATGGCGCCAAAAACTTGTTGCGTGTAAATAGTGCTCCGCAATTTGTGCAAGTATACACGACGTAAGTAATCTAGAGATAAGTATGTGAGTATCATCTCCACAAGGATTGGTACTCAACCTTCGGTTCTACTCCCTTGCACTGAAAAATAAAGAAAGTAAAAACATAGATTAATCGGGTGATTTAAGATAATCTAATAATAACTAAACTAAGAGAATCCAGTAAATAAAGTAAAAAAGTGATCAAGATAAGAAGATGAGCCGGATTAGAAAGTGTCATAGTGTGGAATCCTCTTGACTTCATTTTTTCTTGACTGCAGCAACCCACTACTATTGTGGCAGTGACCTAAATCCTACATCGTCCACAGTGGCTGAATCTCTTCCGCAAAAATCCCTTGCTCGTGGGCAGAAGCAGTTATGGTTCGGCAAAGCATCCTTGATGACTAAACATAGAACACTAGTTGATGACTAAACCTTCATGATACCTCCCGACGTGAATCAAAGGCAAAGACCAACTGTTCATACACTTATCTTAGCCGCTAAAACTCTAACCTATCACTAGGTTGAGTTTGTAACACCCCAAAATTTCCCCAATTTGGAAAATTGTAAATTTTGAAATCCCTAAATCAGAATCCCTATAATTTGGGGATTTTATAATTGAAACCCTAATTGAGAAATTTGGGAATTAAATAACCCTTAGGAATTTCTAAGGACCTTTTTGTGAAGCAAGTAAAGTTTTGAGCCACTTTAGTAAACCCTAATCAAGTCTAATGGCCTAGTGTGTAATTTGCCCATTAAAGTGTGTATTTAATACCTCTTATTAGAATTTGAAAGGTTGGCAGCCGCACTCCCCCTCCCCATCTTCTCGACTTCTCCTCTCCTCCCACTCACTTTCAGCCCTCTGAAAATAACTCATCTTCCCTTACTTTTCTGGTGAGCCTCCGATGACCCTCCATTCACCGACTGTGGTTTACAGGCCACAACTACCGTGACCGTCATCGACCCACGATCGAACCCCACCCATCGGACCAACCTTATCGATCGTCGTCTGGTTAGAAACGGTAGAAAACCGTTCGACTTCTCTTTTGTGTTGCACCGCCTCCTGGGCTTCGTTCGTTTGTAGACCGATTTCCTTGTCGTTTAATCTGTGTCGTGTTTTTACCGCCTGGTTCCGACCGTGTTCAGTTTTCGCTTGGGTAAGCTATTGTAACTTTCCATTTTTTTCTTTGAATCTGATTTTGCGATTTAGTTTCGGATTCCATTTGTGTTGTGGCCGTGTAAGACCAATATGGTAACTATTTTGTATGTTTCAGTAAGCCGCTGTCGTTGTCAAATTATTTCTTGCATGGTTGTTGAGCCGCTGCCTTGCTCGTCGTGTAACCGTGCCATCACTGTCGATCTCGCGTTGCCACCGTTTGTGGAGTTAGTAGCCACCGGTGAAGGTTCTCAAAACCCTATTTTAGTTTTGGTAAAAGTGTATTGTTGGGCTTTGATGTTTTTGGATATGGGTGTTGGGCTTATTGAGTTGTTCATATGGGTTGTATGTGTGGCTTGGATTGAACCCAAATTGTAATGTTATGTGTGAGCCCATATTCGGATCACCCTTTATTGGTTTAAATCCCAAGTCAGGAGGCTTTAATATGTGTGTAATTGAAAGAGCTTATTTCGGATGTAAGCCCATATGGTGAATCATTTTTTTTAACCAAACCAAACCAGTTTGTGAACCAGACCAATATGTTTATCAAACCGAACCGGATAAAGTTGTGAATCGAACTGCTCTCATGAACGAAACCGGTTTGACCGTTTGGACCATTGACCAGTTTTGACCAAACTGTTGACTGTGGTTGACTAAGTTGACTTGTTTACTTTGAACATGGACCAGTTTGACCAGAGTTGACCTTTGACCAGTTTGACTTTGATTTTAACCGTTGAGCAAGAGTTGACTTTTTCGGACATCCTTCCTCTTAACCTTTCTCGATGTCCTAAGTCTGTATTTGCTGCCCGCTTTGTCTAATTCGAACCTGAAAGCTCCGTTTTGCTCATTTTAAGTAATTGTTATTGGAATCTGATAAGTTATGGATTTTAGAATCTAATTCGGAATATTCTCGTGTTTAGGTACCGACCTTCAGATTGACGAGTTACCTGCTCCTCCAGTTGTTCTAATTAATCGTGCATGTTCTTCAAGATCTTCACGTGAGTATATCTTCAGTTCGGTTTTTAGTGTTTTAGTCGGTGGCTTAGTGATAGCAATAAATGCTAATAAAGAATTCATACCTCGTAGGTCTTGATTCAGTGAGATCCGAGCGTAAGGCTCACCCTTCTCGAGATTAGAGCTTCTGTGGCTAAGGTGTGTTTCTTGGGGTGTTTTCAGTAAATGTTTTATTCTTGCTTGATTTATTATCTGATTAATTATGGTTTGAGACTATTTGAAACATCATGCATAGTATAATGAAATGTGTTTTAAATCAAGCATCTGATTTTCGGAAAATATGATACTCGTAAGAGTACGAATTTATGATTTTACAAATCATATCATGTGTCATTTGTTCGAAATTGTGTTCAGAAAAAGTGAGAGAAATCCCCACTCTGGCGAGGGCAACCTCCACTCTAGCGAGGGCAACCTCCACTCTGTATGATATCAGATATTCGGGCATTGCATCATGCATCGGACATCATAACATTTATGATTTTGATTTATCGGATACACTCTATTTTTGGAAATGAATTTATCGGTAAATGAAATACTATTTTGATTTTCTGTTTTGTTTAAACAAAAAGACACACTAAGCTCTTTAGCTTACAACCCTTAGTTTTTACTTTCAGATACTCGGACTTATTAGGCGACTCGGTACTTGGAGCATCTCTTGTTTATTCATATATATTAATATTCAGTATGAACTCTTTTGACTACTTTTATTTACTATTTTAATATTATTTGGAATATTCGGGTAATATGGACATTTGGAATGTTTATAATTTGGGATTATTGGATGGATGCATTTACGAACTTGGTTTCAGATATTTTAATTAATTATTAATTTTATTATATTTAACCTAATTTTTTATTGTGGGACAAGTTTTCAAACCTAACTTCCTAAATTCAGCTTTTTCGTCTAAGTCGGTTTAGGGGGTTACATTTAGTGGTATCAGAGTCTAGGTTCAACACTCGGACTGTAAGGCGCATAAAAGTTCTTTTCGAAATGTTTTCGACTTTTGCATGCATCTGAAATATTTTGCGATAAATGGGAATTTTCTGGAAAAAAAACTACAATATCTTGTGATTTTAACTTTACTGTTTTCAACGTGTTTTCAAATTCGAGACTCCATTACCGAATCTGACTCTAGGTTATTACCTTTTGTAGATAGTTGCTATGCCACCGCATAGGAGTTCTAGCTCTACGATAGGTCGAGGTCGAGGTCGTGGTCGGGGCCGTAATATTTTTTCTGGTGGTGATCATCTGCCTTCTGTTGGGCAAACAGAAAATTAGAATGAGATATCGGATAATGAGAATGAGCCCTTAAGAGGACACTTGATTGGGAGTGATGACCCACATGATGATGGTGAAACCGAGACGGTTCAGCCGGACAATGCCATAGTACATCGAGAATTGTTGCGTTATCTCCGCCAATCAGAGGGTCCGAGGAAACCCATGTCTACAGAATTTATAGCTACTGGGATGAAATTGTTTGAGGGTAAAACCGGTACACATCCAGCTGATGCAGAGTATTGGCTAAATAAGTTACAATAGTTGTTTGTTGAGATGGATTATCCAGCCAATCAGAAATTGAGGGTCATCGTATCACTAATAGAGGGTGAAGCTCAAAATTTGTGGGAGTCTGTTGTGGATACTGTTCCATCTAGTCAAGTCACATGGAAATTTTTCTGACAGGCTTTTGAGGATTGTTATGTGGGAGCCGAGTTCTTAGCGAAATGTCGCGATGATTTTATGAATTTGAAACAGAAAAACAAGTCAGTGAATGATTATGAGATAGAGTTTGGGAGGTTGGCCAAGTATGCTCCTGGATTAGTTGCGACTGAGGAAGATAAGTGTGACTGGTTTTTGAAGGGACTTCGACTGCCAATTCAGAGAGATGTTGCAACACATCATGATAAAGTATTCATCAACATGGTTAGTCAGGCTAAAACTACTGAGAGGATTCTTGCACTAATAGAAAAAGAGGAACTTTAGAATTCTGATCAAGTCGGAAAGCAACCGAACATGTTTGTACAACCGAATTTTGTTAACTCATCTGGAAAGAGGCCTTGAGATGAGTCTGTTCCTTATAGTTATCGGAATGTGAGAACTGCAGTATCGACAGTTCCGTTTGGCAGCCAGGGTAGTTCAAAAGTTTGTCGGCCTATTTCTGTATGTGGTTTTTGCAATAAGAACCATAAAGGAGAGTGCAGATTGATGAACAAAACGTGTTTCAGATGTTGTTCTCAGGATCACTACGTAAAGAATTGTCCATGTTCAGCTACTAGGTCATCCGTTCAGATTTAGAGTCATGCATCAGTTCAGGCACCTCATCGAGGTAGAGGGCAGTTTAGGTCAGTTGCTTCTGGTACTACTACTAGAGGTAGTTATGCTTATAGTGGTGGTTCAGCTAGATTCGAGATTAGACGTTCAGGTTTGGTACTTCCGACCAGAGCTCGTGTTGGATATGATGATATGCATGATGATATGGAAGGTACATTTTAATATGTTTCAGTTCTATGTTTCAGTATTTTCGGTTATAATAGATCATGAATTCGGAATAAGAAGGAATATGCGTGTTTCAGTTAGTTATGAGATATGTTGTTAAGTTTGGAAATTTCGAGGAAAAAATTTCTTTAAGGGATGGAGAGTTGTAACACCCCAGAATTTCCCCAATTTGGAAAATTGCAAATTTTTAAATCCCTAAATCAGAAACCCTAGAATTTGGGGATTTTATAATCAAAACCCTAATTGAGAAATTTGGGAATTAAATAACCCTTAGGAATTTCTAAGGACCTTTTTGTGAAACAAGTAAAGTTTTGAGCCACTTTAGTAAACCCTAATCAAGTCTAATGGCCTAGTGTGTAATTTTCCCATTAAAAAGTGTATTTAATACCTCTTATCATAATTTGAAAGGTTGGCAGCCGCACTCCCCCTCCCCATCTTCTCGACTTCTCCTCTCCTCTCACTCACTTTCAACCCTATGAAATAACCCATCTTTCCTTACTTTTCTGGTGAGCCTCCGACGACCCTTCATTCACCGTTCGTAGTTTACAGGCCACCACTACCGTGACCATCATCGACCCGTGATCGAACCCCACCCACTGGACCAACCTTATCGGTCGTCGTCTGGTCAGAAACGGTAGAAAACCGTTCGGCTTCTCTTTTGTGTTGCACCGCCGCCTGAGCTTCGTTCGTTTGTAGACCGTTTTCCTTGCCACCATTTCTACCGCCTAGTTTTGATCGTGTTCAGTTTTCGTTTGGGTAAGCTATTGTAACTTTCCATTTTTTTCTTTGAATCTGATTTTGCGATTTAGTTTCGGATTCCATTTGTGTTGTGGCCGTGTAAGACCAATATGGTCATTGTTTTGTATGTTTCAGTAAGCCGTTGTCGTTGTCACATTATCTCCGGCAAGGTTGTTGAGCCCCTGTCTTGCTCGTCGTGTAACCGTGCCATCACCACCGATTTCGCGTTGCCGCCGTTTGTGGAGTTAGCAGTCGCCGGTGAATGTTCTGGAAACCCTAATTTAGTTTTGGTAAAAGTGTATTGTTGGGCTTTGATGTGTTTGGATATGGGTGTTGGGCTTATTGAGTTGTTCATGTGAGTTGTATGTGTGGCTTGGATTGAACCTAAATTGTTATGTTATGTGTGAGCCCAAATTCAGATGACCCTTAATTGGTTTAAAGCCCAAGTCAGGAGGCCTTAATGTGTGTGTAATTGAAAGAGCTTATTTCGGATGTAAGCCCATGTGGTGAATCAATTTTTTTGAACCAAACCAAACTAGTTTGTGAACCAGACCAATATGTTTATTGAACTGAACCGTATAAAGTTGTGAATCGAACTGCTCTCGTGAACCGAATCGGTTTGACCGTTTGGACCATTTACCGGTTTTCACCAAACCGTTGACCGTGGTTGACTAAGTTGACATGTTGACTTTGAACTTGGATCAGTTTGACCAGAGTTGACCTTTGACCAATTTGACTTTGATTTTTGACCGTTGACCAAGAGTTGACTTTTTCGGACATCCTTCCTCTTATCCTTTCTCGATGTCCTGAGTCTGTATTCGCTGCCCGTTTTATCTAATTCAAACCTGAAAGCCCCGATTTGCTCATTTTAAGTAATTGTAAGATGTTTGCTAGCTTGAGGACATCGCGAGATGGTGGTCTTGTTGCTGAATTGCAGGTGAAACCATCTCTAGTTCAGTTGATAAAGGAGAAACAACTGTTGGATGATTCTCTGGTACCGCATGTTCAGGATATCGTAGAAGGCAGGCCTTCGTATTTATGTTTCAATGATGATGGTGTTATATGCTTTGGAAGTTGGATAGTGGTGCCGAATGATGTTGAGTTAAGACACACTATTCTGACTGAAGCTCATAGTAGTCCTTTTGCTATGCACCCGGGTAGTACAAATATGTACCATGATTTGAAGGATGAGTACTATTGGGTGGGGTTGAATAACGATGTCAATGAGTTTGTTAGCAAATGCATGGTTTGTCAGCGGGTTAAAAATGAACATCAAGTTCCTTCTGGGTTGTTACAGCCATTAAGGATCCCAGAATGGAAGTGGGAGAGGATCACTATAGACTTCGTGTCTGGTTTGCCGCTATCGCCATCAAAGAAGAATTCAGTTTGGGTGATTGTGGAGCGCCTTACGAAGTGTGCACATTTTCTGCCTGTGCATACTACGTATACATTGGATAAGCTTGCGGGGTTGTACATTGTTGAGATTGTACGTTTGCATGGAGTACCAAAATCTATAGTGTCGGATAGAGATCCGAGGTTCACCGCAAGTTTTTGGGAATGTTTACATCAAGCTTTGGGTACGCGGCTAAATTTCAGTACTTCTTATCATCCGCAGACAGATGGATAGTCGGAGCGTGTTATCCAAGTGCTTGAGGATATGTTGAGGTGCTGTGTTATTGAGTTTCAAGGCTCTTGGGAGAAGCACTTGCCTTTGGTGGAGTTTGATTATAATAACAGTTACCAGGAAAGTATTCAAATGGCACCTTATGAGGCTTTATACGGGAGGAAGTGCAGAACTCCTCTTTGTTGGGATGAAACGGGACAAAAGTTGGTCTCGATGTCGTCTTTGTTGAAAGGAACCACTGAGAAGGTGAAGCTCATCTGTGAGCGTTTGAAGGCAGCATCGGACCGGCAAAAGTCTTACGCGGATTTGAAGCGTAAGGAGATAGAGTTTGCAGTGGGCGAGCGTGTGTTTTTGAAAGTTTCACCCTGGAAGAAGGTGATGAGATTTGGCCGGAAGGGAAAATCGAGTCCAAGGTTCATTGGACCATACGAGGTGATAGAACGTGTGTTTCCTATTGCCTACAAGTTGAGACTGCCTCAAGAGTGAGAAAAGATACATAATGTGTTTCATGTATCCATGCTTCGGAGGTATAGATCAGATCTGTCGCATGTGATGCCTGTGGAAGAAGTTGAGATGAACCCAGACTTGATGTATGATGTGGAACCCGTGAAGATTCTTGATATGGATGGTAAGGTTCTCCGGGGTAAGACCATTGAGCTGGTCAAAGTCTTGTGGAGACATCATGGCGTTGAGGAAGCCACGTGGGAAAGGAAGGATGACATGAAGAAGCAATTTCCTTACCTTTTTCCTCCAGGTAAATTTCGAGGACGAAATTTCTTAAGTGGGGGAGAGTTGTAACGCCCTGGTTTTGGGCCTAGATGTTTTAGAGGTTGCATCGGGCCGGTCGAAAACGGTTCGAATCTTTTAAGGGAGATTTAAGGAACACCTGGTTCGAGATGCTTTAAAAATATGGAAAAATATCTAAAAATCTTCATTTATTATATAAATAGTTATGGTGAAAACAATTTTACAAAATATGATTTGGAAATACTACATTTCGGTGTAGTGACCAAATTGCAGTTTTTGCAAAAGTTGACTAGTGACTGTTTTGTAAAGGATTGAAACTTTGAATCTTTAAGGAGCTAATTTTACCAAAATGTTTTTCATCAGATTTCTCTTTAATTTGGGTGTTTTAATAATGATTTAATAAAAAGAATTAAGAGAGAAATCCTATTTTGACTTTTCATAATTACTTTACGATCTTTTTCCCTCTTTTCATTTTCTCTCAACTTCCACTCAGCCAAACACAATTCCCTCACCAATTATTCTCTGATTTTCATCTCTTTTGCTAAGATTTCATTCTCCTAAGGATTTCTAATCTTTATCTCATCAAATCCTTTTGTTTTTACTTTGGATTTTCAAGAAATCTTGCCCAAATTGAGGAGAAATCAGCCATTAGAGGTAAGCTTCACCCTTCTCCTCTAATGATCAGTTCTTTACTGAAATTCCTAAGTTATCAATCCTTTGTTAATGATTTTTGAGTTGTTTTAATGTTAGAAGCATGAAATTGTTGTAAAACTCAAGATTCTTAGTGGGATCTTGATGATTTTCGTAACTCTTTGTTAAGCTCTGTTTTGAGGTTGATTTCTAATGTATTTTGGATGGTTATTGATGTTATGAATGAGGTTTTAGCCAATGATTCCCGAATAGGTTTGGTTTCCTATGTTTTAGATGCTAGATTTGTGGTTTTTGGAGTGCTCTTGGTGTTCTGTTGTTGCTGGAGATATAAGGACGTGTTTATGGTGATTTTTGGCGTTGATTGAGGTTTAGAAATGTTTAGAATTGATAGATCTTGGCTGAGCTTTGTTTTGGGAAAGTTTGGAGGTGATTTCGGTTATTTTGGATAGCCGAAATGGTGGGTTTGAGTAGTGCAACGAGTTTGAATGAGTGGCTGGTGATTTCAATGCATGATGATTCATTAATCCTATACTCTTATGTGTAATAAACATGGGAGACATCTTTGGACGCTTTTGGTGTTGATCCAGAGGTGTCGGAAGCCTAGATATCGTTTTGGCAAGCAAGCGAAATGTAATCGGTGAGTGCGAATGGTTATAGAAGTCCTTGAGGGACAAAGAAACAAGGTTTTGGGATTTAGGATTGGTTTGAAATATCAACCTAAGTCCGGAAGTAAGTATGTAAGATTTGCTCTCAATATGTGGTTGATGCCCCTAAATGCTTTTAACATGCTCTTGTTTTGAGATAGACAAATTCCTACTGTTTTTTGCATGTTTTGTAGCATGAGTTGATGCTATGTATTGATTTCATGAGATAGCATGTGGTAGTGAAGAGTTTTGAGATTTTGATTTAATGCAAAGCATGAGATATGGTTTTGAAATGAGATGAGAAAGATTTGAGAAATGTTGCATCAAAACAGTAGGTGAGATGACGAGTTTAATATAATATATTGGCATAAATGATGAGATAATTACCGGATATAATTAGTCGACCAATAGGATGAAAGTGCACTATAAACTAAAAATTCGTACGTGCTCTTTGGAGTCGGGCAATGGGGGTAGTGCCATCCCGATCCAAAGTGAGAATCCGATGATGAGAGATACCATCGGGGTAGGACTTGGTGAAATACCCAAGCTTTGTGGCGAAGAGAGATACCGCCATGAGAGTCCGGTGATGTGAGATTCCACCGGGGTAGAACTTAACTTTGAGTCAAGCTAATCCGCATATCCGAGTAAAGATGTAATATGAAATGCCAATATATGAAATTGTATTTGATTCACATGTACCAAATGTTGAGATGATTTATGCTTCAGAAAATGCATATGAGATTGTGGTTTATGAAATGCTTGTTTTGCTAAGCATGAGAATGGTTTTTCCATGAGATTTGCATTATTTTAATGCATGAGTTAGAATAAAGGTACATGCGTTTTCAAATGGAGAATTGCTTTGAAATGGTTTTCAAGCATGAGATAGAAAGAGCATGTTGTAGAAAATGGTTTTTGAGATAGAGTTTTAAAGTTGCATTGTTGTGTTGGTTTTCTTAGAGCTTTCCTCACTAAGCAAATGTGCTTACGCTCTCTTTTACCAACAATGCAGATAATTGAGATGTGTTTAGGCAGCAAGGAGGATAAGGATATCCAAGGAAGTGAGAAGCTCATGTATGGTGATGTTTACGTATGCTTTAGTAATGATATTTGGCAATGGGGACCTATGGTTGATTTTGGGAGATGTATTTTGAACTCCCTGTGGTTGTTGCAAGTTTGCTATGGTATTTGTGGATTGTAAATGACCTTTATGGTTTTGTCTTGTGGTTTATGGCTTCCATATGGTTTCCATGATTAGGGAGCATGCCTATAGATTCATTGATTGCATGATTGATGCGATGCTTTAGTTTATGCTTCATCATGATGATCTTGATGCTTAAGCATGTTGTTAGTATGTTGTGGTATGTGTTGGGACATGTTTGGATGTGTTTGAATGTGAAAAGATGTGAAAAACTAGAAAAAAAAATATGGTTGCAGGGCAAGCTGTATCGAAACACCCTTAACTATTTCGGAACAGGGGCGTGAAATGGCCATAGTGTTTCGGAACAGGTAAGAGTGTTTCGAAACTCTTTAGCTACTGGAGAGCCATGTTTCGATACGAGTCTCGGAACGCACCCGAGTACCGAAACGGTCAACTTCGTTTCGATACAAGGGTCAGCGTTTCGAAACACCTGACCGTTGGTCTGCAATTTGAATTGTTTCAAGTTCTTGTTTCTTACATTTTAGTCCTTGATGTTTATGGATGCAATTGGTTGAGTTTGGAATATCTAATTAAGTTGATATTTGACAGAGATGCACAAAATATGACTAATTGAATATTGGTCCCTAAAAGTCTAATTCTTACAATTAGACACCTAAATGAATTCCGATCGTTGTGCCTTTCCTTCCTATGATCTTGAGTGATCACATTGGTTTAATAAAGCATTTAGAAAAGATAAAAGGAAAAAAATGGTTGTTAATCAAGGTTGACTTTCGGGTTGACTTTGGTTTTCCCCGTGTAATCTTCGTAGTTCGGGTCAAGCGTCTAGGCCGGGCTAAGGGGGTTACACCATCAATCTTTTGCCATTCATCAAGAATCACGAGCTCCTGTACAACTTTATCACATTCGTGATAGAGAAGAGGAGGAATCACCTGACATGATCGCATGTACTACCGAATTGAACCTAAATCTTGCATATGCTCTTATTGACTCGGGATCCACTCATTCTTTTATCTGCTCAAAATTGCTTGCTAAGTTGAATATGAAATCTGAATCTGTTGCATCTAGCCTTATAGTCTCAAATCTGATAGAAGGAAATAAGCTGATTAATCTTGTTGTTAAAGATTGTCCTATTACTGTTCGAGGCATTCCATTTCCCATCGATCTAATCTTGGGATTATATTGGTTGGAAACACATCAAGGTTGGATAGACTGTCAGAACTGTAGACTTTATCTCCGAGGTTTAGGAATGGAATCTATCCTGTTAATTGATAAGAAGCCTACCTCGATTTTTGCCGCTATGGTACTGCAAGACGACTACGATTTTGGCTTGCCATCGATGCCAGTAGTGTCAGAATTTATCGATGTCTTTTCGGAAGAACTTCCTGGACTCCCTCCAATTCGGGAAGTAGAATTTGGAATTGACATTCATCCTGGAACAATCTGGTGTCAATTACACCATATCGAATGACCCTTATTGAGTTGAAAGAATTGAAGAAGCAAATTGAAGAGTTGCAAGACAATGGTTTTATCCGACCGAGAACTTCTCCTTGGGGTGCTCCGGTCCTGTTCGTAAAGAAGAAAGATGGTTCGATGCGGTTGTGTATCGACTATCGGATGCTGAATCAGATAACAATTAAGAATAAATATCCCTTGCCGAGAATTGAAGATCTGTTTGATCAACTTCATGGTGCAGCTGTATTCTCTAAGATCGATTTAAGGTCGGGTTACTATCAGATGAGAGTAAAGGAGAATGATGTACCCAAAACAGCTTTCCGAACTCGTTACGACCACTTTGAGTTCCTCGTAATGCCATTCAGGCTAACCAACGCCCCGACAACCTTTATGGACCGTATGAATCGAGTCTTTCAAGCTGTTTCTTGATAAGTTTGTGGTTGTATTTATTGACGACATTCTTGTTTACTCCCGAAGCAAAGAAGAACACTCTAATCATCTTAGAATTGTATTGCAAACTTTTAGGGAGCATCAACTCTTTGCCAAATTTTCTAAATGCGAATTTTGGCTTTCGAAAGTGTCATTCCTCGGTCACATTATCTTAGTCAATGGAATCAAAGTTGATCCTAAGAAGATAAAAACTGTGATCGATTGGCAACCTCCGAAGAATGTTAGTGAGGTTCGCATTTTTCTCGGTTTAGCGGGTTATTATCGAGAATTCATTAAAGGTTTCTCTACTATTTCTTTTCCGCTAATCAAACTCATTAGAAAGGATCAACCCTTTTCTTGGTCCAAAAATTAGCAGCGAAGTTTCGACCAGTTGAAACAAGCTCTAACTCATGCTCCAGTACTGACCCAACCTGAATCGAGCAAAGAATATTTCATTTATAGCGATGCGTCTCATTCAGGTCTAGGTTGTGTGTTCATGCAAGGAGAAAAGGTTATAGCATATGCATCGTAGCAGTTGAAGCCACATGAGCTTAATTACCCGACACATGACCTTGAGTTAGCCGCGATCCTCTTTGCACTCAAGATTTGGAGATATTACTTATACGGTGAGCGGTGTCACCTATTCATGGATCACAAAAGTCTCAAATACATTCTCACCCAAAAAGAATTAAATCTGAGACGAAGAAGGTGGATGGAGTTACTAAAGGATTATGATCTAGTAATTGATTACCATCCCGGGAAGGCTAATGTAGTAGCAGATGCACTAAGTAGAAAACTGACTCCAAGTAAGCCTTATAAAATTTCTTAAATTCAATTGAACCTCCATTTAAATTCTTGACAAAAATATTTGAATCTTTCTTGTTTTCCATGAAAGAGTTCGAACACTTCCTTGTTAGACAAGAAAGTCAATTAAAATCTTTAATCTCGATAATAACGTGTTTAAATTGATTACTTGTAGCTACCATGGCTATCAATGCTCATTTCCAACTTGCAAAAGTTCGGAATTATCTATCGGAACTCCAAATTCAATCTAGTCTAATCACCAGGATTAAAGATAGAATTTGTATCCCCGATAATAAGGAATTCCAAGAGGAGATCCTTAGTGAGGCTCACCAAAGTCCCTTCTCTGTTCATCCGGGATCAGTAAAGATGTACAAGGATCTCAAGCCCTTGTACTGGTGGCTGGGAATGAAGACTGCTATCAATGATTATGTTTCTAAGTGCTTGAATTGTCAACGTGTGAAGGCTGGACATCGATTTCCAACTTGTTTGTTACAACCAATCAAATTTCCGCAATGGAAGTGGGAACAAATCACCATGGATTTCGTATCTGGACTTCCATGTACACCAAAAAAGAACGATGCAATTTGGGTGATAGTTGATAGATTCACCAAACAGCCCATTTCATTCTTGTTAGACTGAACATGAAACTGGAAGCTTTAGCTGAGTTGTATATTCGAGAAAGTCATCCGTTTTCACGGTGTTCCTGTTTCTATTATATCAGACAAAAATCCTCGTTTTACTTCACGATTTTGGAAATCGTTGCAACAAGTTCTTGGGACCAAACTCAATCTCAGTACAGCTTTTCATCCTCAGAGTGATGGTCATCTGAAAGAGTAATTCAAGTCTTGGAAGTCACGCTTCGGGCATGTATTATCGACTTCGGAAAAAATTGAGAGAAATCATTGCCTCTAGTAGAATTTGTTACAATAATAGCTACTAGTCTTCGATTCAAATGGCTCCTTTTGAAGCACTCTATGGAAGAAGGTGTCGAACTCCCTTATGTTGGTCTGAGTTGGGAGATAATAAGATGTTAGGCCCTCAGATTCTCCAGGAAACTGAAGAACAAGTTCAGATTATTCATTCCCGATTGAATCAAGTCTTTTATAGGCAGAAATTATATGCTGATCAGAAATGGAGGGACATTCAATATGAAATTGGAGACAAGGTTTTCTTGAAGGTTTCTCCATGGAAGAAAGTTATTCGTTTTGGCAAGAGAGGAAAACTTAGTCCTCGGTTTATTGGGCCATTCAAAGTGACTGAGAAGATCGGTCCATTAGCTTATCGACTCGCTCTTCCTCTTGAGTTTGATAAGATACATAATGTTTTCTACGTATCAATGCTCAGACACTACCATTCTGATCCATCTCACATACTAGAACTAGAAGAAGTGGAATTGAATCCCGATCTTTCATACGAGGAAGAACCTATTCGGATTCATGATCAGGATGTTAAAAGGCTTAGAAATAAGAATGTTTCTCTTGTAAAGGTTCTCTAGAGAAATCGTAATGTGGAAGAAGCTACATGGGAACCAAAGGATACGATGCGGAAGCAATATCCTCATCTCTTTGATTCATGTAAGAATTTGAGGACGAATTCTTATTTTAAGGGGGAGGAATTGTAATATCCTCGATGTACCCTAGAAGAAAATAAGCTAAGCCGATTAAATTAATTAAATTAATTGATCACAAATTAATTGTAATTAGAAGATTTAGTGCCTAATAGAATGAAATTGAAAAGATAAGAGCCAAATTAAGATGACTTAAATAGGATTTAGCTTAAATAAAAAGTTGGCATGCAAAGGTTTTAAATAGACCAAGCCTACCCCATGTAAATAGATAACTCTAGAAGAGAGTTGAGGGGTAAAATTGAGACTTCCCCAGCCCCTAATCATCATATGGCCTCCACTTGAGTGTGAGAGAGAAGGGAGATTAGACTTCCCACTATCTAACAAAAACTCTCTTCTTCTACTTCCTTTCTTCTTGTCGTGAGTTTAGAGTGAAAAGGGGGCTATGTTGCTGGTTTTGGTGGCCATGGAAGGGTGTTGAAGATCAACTTAAGATTAAAATCAAGAGGAATTAGAAATTTCAATGTAAGTAGCCTCTTTGTCATCATTTTGTTAACCGATTGTGTGGTGCATTTGCATGAGTTTTATTTTGAATTCATGGATGAAAATAATAGTATCATGCATGCATGTGTTTTCATGATCTTAGAATTGAATTTTGATGAAGGATTGTACTTGAAAAGTGATTTTTAGCTCGATTTAGAGAATCGATTAACCTAAGGACAAATTTGAAGATAATTTTAAGGCATTGGACTAATCTGAAAAATTGGAAGAATTAGTGTTTGAATTGTAAAATTTCTATTGGGAATGAATTGAAGATTATGGTCTTAATTATAAGGTTTAGGCCTTGGATTGGCCAAAATGTGATTAAAATGAAGCTTGATTGAAGGAATAAACAAATTGGTTCAATGAATTATGAAAACTGAAATTTGGGAGTGTTTTGTAATAATTAGAAAATGCTAGGATTAAAAATTGATTAAATTATAATTCTGGAGATTTGTTTAAAAATCAGGGTATTATGTTATAAAAATTTTAGTAACTTGATATTGAACTTAAAATGGCTCAAATTGATAATTTAAGCAAATTAGTGAAAGCTGTCTAAAAACAGCCCTGTTCCGGAATCACAACTTTGAAAATTCATTATAAATCGTATATAAAGAATTTGAAGCTGAAATTTTGATAGTTTAATATTTCATATGTCTATTTTAGTTGAGAGAAAACGGATTTCAATTTGGAGCTATGTGCTAAAATCTGGAAGTGGATTAAGTTAGGCACACCAAAACAGTTTTGATTCCGGAATACCTATAAAGAAGTAATAAAATGTATTAATCTATAAATGATAAAAATGTGAGATCAATTTGGTTAAATAGGATATCAAATTAACTTTCTAAGAATGTATGATAATTAATTTTTGGAATTGTATAGAGAAAGTTATGACCAATTTAGTGGCTGATGCTCAAGTCTGCCAGATTAGGACAGCCTTGAGAAATTGAAATTAGCATTTGCATATTGGTGGTCTAATGCATGGTTTAGATTCTAATATATCTTTTATATGTATGTGTATGATCAAAAAGACCAAGGGATTGACAATTTGGAGGAGGAATCCAAGATTGGATCATCCCAAAGAAGGAACAAAGGGATAACTATCAAGGAACAAGATTAGCTTGGAAGTTTGTGAGTGTAGTTTCCTTAGGGTTGGGACTAGTGTCCTAACCACCATTTTTAATTTAATTTTACTTATGCTACAAGAATAAAAATGACTTAAATTAAAACTGGTAATTTAGTTAGGGAAGGAGGCTAAATAATTAAATACGAATGTATGCTCGAATGGATTGCTTGGTATTGTGTATTATTGGACTGCTTTGTGTGATGTTGTGAATGATTGAAGAGGCGTGAAATTTCTTGTTGCTGCTGAATTTTGAATGCACTTAAATATCGATACTTGTTTGTTTACCATGCACTTAAAGATCGATACTTGTTTGTTTTCCATGCACTTAAAGATCGATACTTGTTTGTTTACCATGCACTTAAAGATTGATATATCTCTGGTTACCATGGCTAATTGTTACATGTATAAATTGATTATGATTGCTCTTGATTTAGATGATTGAATGATATGAAAATCCATGTGAAAGCTTGCTGAAAATTATCATGCCATGGTTTGAATGAATAACCTCTTGTTATATCATGATTTACCTTCGATGTCACGAAATATACTAATTTAAAAAGCTAGAAGTCCTTGGTTTATTAGATGGCTTAGGTCGAAGGGCATGGCTTAGGGTCTAGAGCTCTCTTGATTCGGGTATTGACATACCTTCTTGTATTGGTGATCATACACCTTCTTGATTAGCACCTTGTGTGCCTTATGAAAGGGTACTATATGTACTAGTGGATTTGATTTCTTAGCACCTACTTGTGAGAATATCTAGTATCTTCTTGATTAGGTACAAATGTACCAACTTGTTACTCAATTACCTAGACCAATATAATAACCAAGGCAACTTAATTACATGATTAAACATAACATAACTTGTCTTGCATGGATTGTTGTTATGATAATTGTTGTTGTGACTTATTTTGCAAGCATTGATTGTTGTTATATGAATCGTATGATTGGATATGCCATGAGACTAGCTAGGTCTTCTTATTAAATACCGTGAATAAGATCTAACTTGTTTTAAAATTGAATAAAAATAGCTACCTCACTAAGTACAACTTTGTACTTATCATCTCTTGTTTCCTTCTTCCCAACCTAGCAGATTGAACCTGGTTCGATAGCTAATACTTCCTTGATCGAGAGCAAAGACTACAAGCATAGTAATCATGTATGACTTCATCCCTTCTTGTTCGACTTCTGGATGGTGGCATAGAGTTAGTTTTTTATTAGCTATGTCATGCATATGGTGTCTAGATGTTATGGTTAATGATGTATTTGTTAGTTTGAACTTGACATGTAATGTTTTAAGACCTTGTTTATAATTATGTTACTTGGTTTAACGAATGAAAGTATGTTGTGTTTTGAAATCTTGAATTAAATGTATGGTTGAATGAGTTGTTAAATGGGTATGTTTGAACCAATTCTCTTTAGCATTTCATTCGAATAATGATTGCATTGTAATCAATCGAATGATATTATATTTTAACTATGTATGAGGTGACGTTCGAATAAGTCAATAAATATTCTAATACATCGTTTACTTGTATGATTTAATAAGTTAAATTAATTTCTTCCCTAACATGATTGATCGTTACTTGTTAGCCAAGCAACTCACTCTATAGGAATGAGTTGCAAAAAAGTTTTAAATTTTTCGCGTCCTGGCGACGCCTCCAGACCGGTTTACTGTTAAGCCGAGAGGGAGGTGCAATGTTGCGTGTAAAAGTGTCTATCGCAATTGTAGTTCAAGTGTACACGACGCAAGTAGTAAAGTGATACGGAAGTATCGGATATCGTCTCCACAGGGACTGAGCTAATAGCTTCACCTTGAATTACTGCACGAGAGTAAAGAAAATATTTAAGATGTTTGTCACGAGAATAATAGAGAATATTGAAATAAAAGAGGTAAAGTAATCAAGATAGAAAGAATGGGCTGATATTGAATTGCTCAGGAGTGTAGGTATTGCTAAGTCTAGGAAATTCAACTCTGTCGTCGTTCCCGTCGCGGCAGCACCTGTCGTGGTGGCAATCTGTTGCTTGTCGCGGCAGCGAACACTCAACTCTGTACTTCAAGTTTGGCAAGAATCCCTGTTGTGCCTTGGCCTATCCCTAGGTCCAAGTCTGTCGATGAACACGCCTTTGATGATACCTCCCGGCGTGAATCGAAGGATAAACACCGATGTTGTTGAATTCTTCTTTAGCCACTTAACCTCGTCCTATCCCTAGGTCTGAGATAGTTCAACTATAAACTACAGAACTCGCACTTATTCCTTTCGTATACTTAACTCTCTCGATATTAAGTAAATAGATAACCTCACAATGCTCTCCCGATACTCTTGCAAGATGTTAATAACCAGAATAAGAGAACTTGAATTTTATTTTATTGAACTGAAAATTCCTAAAACAAAAGCAAACCTTGCAACTACTTTACAAAACAACCCGTGGCCCTAAGGGGAATTTTGAACATGATGAGAGGATGAAAACGGCTAGGGTTTTGGGAAGAAGGGTAGAGATAGGTGATGTCCTCTCCTAGGTCGAAATACATGCCTTTATATAGGCTTTGGGTCCAAGTTTTCTAATATAGCAAGAATACAAGTTTAAATTAAAGTACAACTCTAATAAAGACTAAATCTTCAGAGAATCTAGCTTTAACTCGTCCTCCTTCTTGCTTGGGATTTTCTCTCCTTGAACTTTGGGCTTGGCATTCCTTCTGATCTAGGGCTTGGAAAAAATATACTGGTTTTCCACGACAGACGAGCTTAATTTTCTCTATCTGTCGAGGTCCACTTTGCTTTTTCTCCTCAAAACTGCTGTCGTCCTCTGCAGTCACGACGACAACCATGGCAGCATCGTCCTCCTTGACTGCTCGTCCAGTTCCAGCTCTTATGCTTCACTCCCCAGCGCCTGCCTCTCCATCTGCTACAGCAGCAACCTACAAAAGCAACCAATTTTAGTAGAAACTGTGCCTTTTAATATATTTGTGATGTCTAACTGTAAACTGACCTAAATGCAATGAATTATGCTTGAATGCAGTAGAAATATGGGTTAAATAGAGGGTAAATAATAGAACTTTTACACACTCAACATGTAACACGACAACGATAAGAACATCTGTCCCGCTTCGGCCCAACAAACATGTGTTCTACACTTTTTGTCATGTAAAGCTTCATAAGGTGCCATCTAAATACATGCTTGGTAGCTATTGTTATAGGCAAACTCTACCAACGATAGATGCTTCTCCCATGAAACCTGATTGTAACACCTCCTTTCCGGTCTGGTCGAGAACCAGGTCGGAAGGTGATATAAATGTTCAATACAGTAGACAATGCAACAAAATTTCTTTTTAATATTAACCTTTAGACCAATATCATACAATAACACAACGCCTCCACACATTTCAGTCCAATTAATCCATACGAAGCAATAATTAATCAATCGGAGCCAAATTGCAATTAATACAAGTTTCAGGGACTAAACTGTATTTTCAACAAATTAGAGGTTCTTCAATGCAATCAACTTTACCAGATTGAAATTCACTACATTATTAACATGCCTGTAAAATTTCATACAATTTGGATACCATTAGCTCATTCAATTTAATCTTTCAATATTCAATGACTAAACTGTGAACCTTGCAAACTGTTTAATATGCCTTTAACTAACTTAACTAACCTCGTATCGAAACACCCTAGGGCTTTTTCGAAACGGGTGAATGATGGTCAACCCTTGTTGACTTTACCGTTTAGACCGTATCGATACGGGCATGCCCTGTATCAAAATGGGTTGACGTCTTTTCACTTTGACCCGTTTCGATACGCTATAAACCCGTATCGAAACGAAGGATTCCAGTGACTAAATGTTTTCGAAAAGGCCATGAACTGTTCTGATACACCCTACACCTCAGGCTCAATTATGCTAACCCTATCGAAATGCCATCACCCGTTTTGATACGGCCTGACTTGTAATGACAGATTTTTGTTGGTATTTATTCAATTTGACCTACTGAACGATGTCCAAATGCAACAAAATTTCACACACAATAATTCAATTGTATTGTAACCCCCTTAGCCCGGGCTAGACGGTTGACCCGAACTACGAAGATTACACGGGGAAAATAAAAGTCAACCCGAAAGTCAACCTTGATTTACGACCCTTTTTTATTTTTAATCTTGTCTAGATACACATTAACCCTAAGTGAGTACTCACGAGATACGAAAGAGAAAGGCACAACGATCGGATTTCAAAAAGGAACTCAATTGCACAATATACAAATTTAGGGACCAAAACGTAAATTGTGAAATTTAGAAGGTCTTTATTGATTTTAAAGTTACCAATATGAAATTAGTCATGTTACATGCTTCTCTGCCAAATTTCAACTCAATTGAACATCTCAAACTCAAGCAATTGCAACTTAAACATTTGGGACCAAAATGTAAAGCTTGCAAACTTCAGTACCATTCAAATCAGTGCCCAACAGTCACCTGTTTCGAAACACCCACATGTAGTATCGAAACGTAGGATCGGAACGGCGTTGACCATTTCGATACGCGGGTTGGTTCCGAGACTGTTTCCGAAACGAGGCCTTTTAGTGGCCAAATCGTTTCGAAACATCCCTTAACGTTTCGGAACACGAAGGCCATTTCAGGGCCCCGTTTCGAAACACTAGGGGGTGTTTCGATACGGTTTGCCCAGAAACAGCAGCGATTGCTGGTTTTTCATGCACAAACTCGATCAAACACATCCAAAAGACTTCCCAAGCATATCAACAAGTCAACATACATACAAGGTGCACATATAGGGTCCCTAAACACCTTCATAGCATCAAACAAGAAAAATCATAAGTCTAGAGGCATGCATCCTAATATCCAAACCAAATAGGGAAATCAAACCACCAAACGAGCAATAAAGGCCATTTATAATTCAAAACAATCAAGGCTCACATGCCACAACCTTAGGGAGTTTAACATATATCCCAAAACAAAAACTTAGGTTCCCATTGCCAAATTATCAAAACTAAAAGTGTACGAAAACTTCACCATACATGAGCTTGAACTTCCTTGGACACACTTAGCTTCCTTGATGCCCTTTAACACCTCAATTATCTGCATTATTGGTAAAAGAGAGCGTAAGCACAAATGCTTAGTGAGGCAAGCTCTAAATAAAACCAATACAACAATGCATTTTTAGAAAACACTTTCAACAAAGCTTTTAAACCACAAGTTCATCTCTTTCTCATGCTACCTTGCATAATTTTCAAGCATCTCACGCTTCGTTTACATTTAAGTACATTATATTGGCTTTCAAGTGATAGTTCATAACCATTTCAACACAAAACACAATCGGATACGCGGATTACAAGTGTTGTCCCACACGCTTCATACACACTACCGGACTACACAAGGTTCACACTCAAGAGCAATCCCTCCATTGATGTGACACCCATGGTGGAGTATAACGGTACAATCTTAACCCTCAACACCCCCCATCGGTAGTTGTATAATTTCCACTAACGAGAGTAAGGGACACACAACACAAGATCCACACTGTAACCCCCTTAACCCAGCCTAGACGGTTGACCCGAATTAAGAAAGTCACACGGGGAAAACCAAAGTCAACCCGAAAGTCAACCTTGATTAACGACCCTTTTTTTTCTTTTTAATCTTGTCTAGATGCACTTTAGACCTAATTGTGATCACACAAAAATCTTACCAAAAGATCACAAACATCAGAGATCAAACAGGGACTCAATTGAACAACTTACAACTTTAGGGACCAAATTGTAAATTCTGATAAATATAAGGACTTAACCCAACATAAAGTAACCATCTTGAAATTAATCATATTTCATGCTTCTCTGTAAAATTTCAGCTCAAAAGGACTTCCCAAACTCATACAATTGAACAAACAAGATTCAGGACCAAAACGTAAACAAAACAAAACATATAAAGATACTTTTAACTGAATTAACGGTCACGTATCGATACGCCTGGAGTCGTATCGATACGCGGGGAGACAGTAACCAAACTCCAGAAACGGTATCGATACGAGGTCCCGTGTTTCGATACGGCATTCATACTTAGCCTAGACGAGTATCGATACCCACACAACCGTACCGATACGCCTGGGCAGAGATGTGCACATTTGGCTCAGGCGTATCGATACGCAAGCCCGAGTACCGATACCCCTGCCAGGAATCGACTCAAAAACAACAACATACATGCTTCAAACTTCAATTATACAACACCAAATCATACCACATAGTCTACCAACATGCAAGGACCATAAGTGCAGCACCAATTCAACATATAACAATCACATATGAAAAGCCCCAAATTCTAATGGCATGCTTCCTACACAAGCTAGCTATTCAACACCAAACTTCCAAAACAAGCATATATGGTTCCAATTCAAAAGCCAGCAAACACATCAACATTCAACATACTTAGGGAGTCCAAAACACCTCCCAAAACATACACATTGTTTCCCCATTGCCAAATCACCCAAAAGCTAAAATGTTTAACAAAAACCTTCCATACATTGAGCTTTACTTGCACTTGAATTCTTGCCCTTCTTGCTGCCCTCAATAGGTCTCTAATGCTCTGCATTATTGGATTAAAGAAAACGAAGAGAGCGTAAGCAAAAGCTTAGTGAGAAATGCTCTTAAAAACCATCCAATAATGCAACTTAAAACATTTATAAAACATGCTTCAAATCCACATTTGCTCATGCTCAAAACCTTACTTAAAACAAGCAACTTCATGCTTCAACATAAACATTAAAAACAAGCATCTCATGCTTCATAATATACTTAACATGTCATATTGGCTCAAGTGATACATTTCATTTCTTAAACAAGTTCATCAACTTCCCAAGGACTTTTAAACACCTTGGTCCCAAGGACTTTTAAACACCTTGGCCATGGACTTTTAAACACCATGAATTAGATCACCTCAAGGACTTTTAAACACCTTGAGCCCAAGGACTTTTAAACACCTTGGCCTATGGACTTTTAAACACCATAGAAAAGGATCACCTAAGGACTTTTAACCACCTTAGTGTCCACAACATGAACCATCCAAGGACTTTTAACCACCTTGATGTTCATAAGTAACAAGGCTCACTCAAGGACTTTTAACCACCTTAGTGACCTCAACATTTTAAAAACCTCACTTGCCAATATACATCATTTTCATCACTTACATCACTGTTTTAAAGCATAAAACCAAGCCATATTCATCATGCATTTAAAAGCATTAAACCACATCATTTCAATGTACAAAAGCAAGGAACTCCTACCTAGAGTTACCTTCAACATATGGCTTACATCATCAGCAAAAACCATGCTAAAACATGCTTCCAAAACAGTATGTAAAACATGCAAATAATCATTTTGCATCACAACAAAATCATGGCCACCACTAGAGAGAAATTCCGAAAACTTACGCTCGAGCTTAGCAAAGTTGTTTAGACTTAAACTAAGCTCCCAAGACATTGGTTTCAAAGCCGAAAACCCAATTTCACTCACCGATTCCACTTCGCCTCTTGCCGAAGCACGAAATCAAGCTTCCGGATCAACAACCCTTGGATCCAAAGATGCCTCCCCTGATTAAACACATTAAAGCAGAGGTTTAATGCATCATCAAGCATCAAAAGCTTCAATGAAAGCACTCAAACTCGCTGCTCTCATTCATACTCCAATTTCGGCCACCAAACACAACCAAAATTGCATCAAAACCACTTCTCAACAAAGCCCAGCCATAAACCAGCAAAACCTAACATCCATCATCACCATAAAACATCTAAAAACAACCTACAAACATCATTATACCTCCAGCAACAACAGATCCACAAGATCACCACAAAAACATCCAAGAAACATAAGCTAAACTTAGGAAACTCAACCTATCCGGGATTGCATCAATCAAAACTCATTTCCTTATCAATTTAGAGTTCATTTAACATCAAAAACACATCTCAAATCACAGATTAATCAGATCTAACGAAAATCATGAAAAATCATCAAATCTTGCATTATAAGCCAAGATCCAATTCCAAACTCAAAAGCCTTTAATTAAACATCAATTAAGAGTTGAGAACTTGGGAATTTCAGTAAAGAACTGATAGTTTAGAGGAGAAGGACGTTCTTACCTCCAAACTTGTGTTTCTCCACTTTTTGGAATGAAAATCCTTGTTGAAACACTTAGCAATTGAAGAGGTTTGAAGATACAATGATTTGGAATCAAATGAGAGTTGAATGGAGGGATTTAGGTGAAGAAATCAGATCCAATTCTCTTGAAAAGTAGTGTTTGGTTTGAGAGAAAATGAGAGAAAGAAAGTTTAGCAAAGTTGGTTACAAAATCCAAAAATAGCCAAAATGGCTTCCCTCCAATTTTAATAACCTTTAAAATCAGATTTTAGACTTAAAATATCTTAGAAAAATCTGGAGAAATCATCTTTGGATTAATAGCTCCTTAAGGATTCAAAGTTTCAACTCTTTATAAAACAGTCACCAAACTTTCGAAATTTACATTTTGGTCACTAGCCAAAATGTCATACTTCCAAAACCCATTTTTCAAAATTGATTTCACAGTTCACTTAATTATATTAAAAGAAGATTTTAGAACATTTTTCCATATTTTTAATGCAACCCGAACTAGGCTTTCCTAATTTCACCTCTTAAGATTCGAACAGGACTTTGACCAAACCGGTCAACGCCCAAAACTTCTAAGCCCAAAACCGGGGCGTTACAACTCTCCCCCCCTTAAGAAATTTCGTCCTCGAAATTTACCTGAAGGAAAGAGATAAGGAAACTGCTTCAGCATGTCCTCCTTTCGCTCCCACGTGGCTTCCTCAACACCGCGATGCTTCCACAACACCTTCACCAACTCAATGGTCTTGCCACGAAGAACCTTGCTATCCGAATCCAGAACCTTCACCGGTTCCTCATCATAGGTCAAATCCGGATTCAATTCCACTTCCTCCACATGCATCACATGCGAAGGATCAGATCTATACTTCCGGAGCATAGAAACATGAAACACATCATGAATCTTCTCCAACTCCTGAGGTAACCTCAACCGATACGCAACAGGACCCACACGCTCAACCACCTCATATGGTCCAATGTATCTAGGGCTCAACTTGCCCTTCCGACCAAACCGCATCACCTTCTTCCAAGGCGAAACCTTCAAGAACACACGGTCACCCACCGCATACTCTATCTCCTTACGCTTCAAATCCGCGTAAGATTTCTGCCGATCAGAAGCAGCCTTTAACCGTTCACAAATGAGCTTTACCTTTTCCGTGGTCCCTTTCAACAAAGCCGGCATCGAAACCAACTTTTGACCAGTTTCAGCCCAACAAAGAGGAGTCCTACACTTCCTCCCGTACAAAGCCTCATAAGGTGCCATCTGTATACTCGCCTGATAACTATTGTTATAAGCAAACTCAACCAAAGGCAGATGCTTCTCCCAAGAACCTTGGAACTCAATCACGTAGCACCTCAACATATCCTCCAAAATCTGGATAACTCGCTCAGACTGACCATCCGACTGAGGATGATAGGATGTACTGAAATGCAACCTTGTACCCAGAGCTTGATGCAAACACTGCCAAAACCGCGATGTGAACCTCGGATCTCTATCCGACACAATCGACTTAGGCACACCATGCAGCCTCACAATCTCAGCAATGTACAGCTCTGCCAGCTTATCCAACGAGAACGTAGTATGCACAGGCAAGAAATGTGCACACTTCGCCAGGCGATCCACAATCACCCAGACCGAATTCTTCTTCGATGGAGACAAAGGTAAAGCAGATACAAAATCCATGGTAACCCTCTCCCACTTCCACTCAGGGATTTTCAACGGTTGCAACAACCCTGAAGGAAACTGATGCTCAGCCTTAACTCGCTGACACACCAAACACTTGCTCACGAACTCCGCAACGTCCTTCTTCAAACCAACCCAATAGTACTCACCACGAAGATCACGATACATCTTAGTACTACCAGGGTGCATAGCAAAAGGACTACTATGACCTTCAGTCAGAATAGCACGCCTCAACTCAGCATCATTGGGCACTACTATCCGACTCCCAAAACACAGCACACCATCATCATTGAAACAGAAATCCGAAGGTCTACCCTCCGCGATATCCTGAACATGAGACACCAAGGAATCATCCAACAACTGCTTATCCTTGATCAACTGAACCATAGACGGCTTCACATGCAACTCAGCCACAAGACCACCATCACGCGATATGCTCAAGCTAGCAAACATGGCTCTCAACTCAACAGCTACCTTCCTACTCAAGGCATCAGCAACAACATTAGCTTTTCCAGGATGATACTCAATCGTCAGATCAAAATCCTTGAGCAACTCCAACCAACGCCGCTGCCTAAGATTCAACTCCTTCTGAGACATCAGATACTTCAAACTCTTGTGATCTGTGTACACAGTACACTTTTCTCCATACAGATAATGCCTCCAGATCTTCAGAGCAAAAACCACTGCATCCAGCTCAATATCATGCGTAGGGTAATTGCGCTCATGCACTTTCAACTGCCGCGATGCATAAGCCACCACCTTACCCTCCTGCATTAGCACACACCCCAAACCAACATAGGATGCATCACTGTAAACCACAAACTCTTTCCCTGATTCAGGCTGAATCAAGATAGGAGCTTGCGTCAAAGCCGCCTTCAGCTTCTCAAAAGCCTGCTGTCTCGCTTCTGTCCACTCATACTTAACATCCTTCTGCAACAGCTTTGTCAAAGGAGCAGCAATCTTGGAAAACCCATCCACAAACCTTCGGTAGTATCCCGCCAAACCAAGGAAACTACGAACCTCATGAACAGACTTAGGAACCTTCCAGCTCATCACCGCCTCAATCTTCTGAGGATCAACACGAATCCCCTCAGCTGAGACCACATGCCCAAGAAAAACCACCTCTCTTAACCAGAACTCACACTTGCTCAGCTTAGCATAAAGCTGATTCTCCAACAAAGCTTGCAAAACAATCCTCAAATGCTCTACATGCTCCTCCTCAGTACGCGAGTACACGAGGATATCATCTATGAACACCACAACAAACTTGTCCAGGTATTCATGAAACACACGATTCATCATGTCCATGAAAGCAGCAGGAGCATTTGTCAACCCAAACGGCATCACAAGGAACTCATAATGCCCATACCTTGTCCTGAAAGTTGTCTTAGGCACATCCACATCTTTCACCTTCAACTGATAATACCCTGACCTCAAGTCAATCTTAGAGAACACAGCAGCTCCCCGAAATTGATCAAAGAGATCATCAATCCTCGGCAAAGGATACCGATTCTTGATAGTCAACCTGTTCAGCTGACGGTAATCAATGCACATTCTCATAGTGCCATCCTTCTTCTTCACAAACAAGACCGGTGCTCCCCAAGGTGACACACTCGGCCGGATGAAACCACGATCAAGCAACTCTTGCAACTGCGTCTTTAGCTCCTTCAGCTCCTTAGGTGCCATTCTATAGGGAGTAATGGACACAGGAGTTGTATTCTCATACAGCTCAATTCCAAACTCCACCTCGCGGTTAGGAGGTAAACCAGGCAACTCCTCAGGAAAAACACCAGGAAATTCCTTTACAACCCCAATATCATGCACCCTCAACTCCTTAGAGCTAGGATTCATCACAAAAGCTAGGTAAGCTTCGCAACCTTGCCTCATCATCCTACTCGCCTCCAAAGAAGACACAACATTGGCAAGAAACTTCACATTCTCACCAACCACAACAACTTCATAATCATCCGCAAGCTTAAGCGAAACACGCTTATTCTCACAGTCCACAACAGCACGATGCTCAGCAAGCCAATCCATACCAAGGATCACATCAAAACCATAAAAGGGCAACTCCATAAGATCAACACGAAAGACATGCTCTTGAACAACCAAGGGACACCTTCTATAAAGCTTACGAGTCACAACAGTCTCACCAAAGGAACTAGTGACCCAAACACCAACATCCAAAGACTCAACAGGCAAACCAAGCAATTCAGCATGCTCACGAAGAATATATGAATGCGTAGATCCAGAATCAATCAAAGAAAGCAATGACAAGGACTGCAAAGTAAAGGTACCTGCAATCACATCTGCATCATTCCTGCCCTCCCTCTGAGCATACACCCTCGCTTGGCCTCCACCCTCAGGCTGAATAGCTACAACATGAGCTACCCCTCGGCCACCTTCCTCTCTCCTCTGGAAATTACCACGGCCGCGCCCACGACCTCTATGTGGTGCAACAACAACAGGAGCACGCACCTGCTCACCAGCCATCCTCGGACAATCACGCCTCAAGTGGTCTGCTGAACCACAATTCCAACACCCATTTCCACCAGCATTACCAGCTGTTGCAACAGGAGCTTGTGCCACTCTCTCAGCACGAGGACAGTCACGCTTCAAGTGACCACGGGAACCACAGATCCAACAAGCACTAGGATCAGCTCTAGCACCGCCACCCCTAGCAGGCACACCACCACCTCTCCTGGTTGAGGACTGATACTTCTGATCTCGTCCCCTCTTGTTCCGTCCACCACCGGAACTAAACTCAGCTGACCTCTTCCCAGCACTTGCTCCAGCACCTCTAGCAGACAAACCCAGATTCATCTCAATGTCTTTGGCTCGGCCCACCAAAACATCAAAATCATCATATTCAGTGGCCAACACATACATCTTAACATCCGTCACAAGATCGTAACGAAACCTCTCGCACCTAGCCCTCTCATCAGGTATCAGCTCCGGTGCATACTGACTGAGCCGTACAAACTGTACCTCGTACTCAGCTACACTCATGCTCCCTTGGGTAAGAGACATGAATTCCCGCTTTTTCTCATCCAGATATCTCACTCCCAGATATCTTCTTTTAAACACATTCTGAAAGAATGTCCAGGTAACATCAGCTTCAGCCATTCCAGAAATGGTAGTCGTCCACCATGTATAAGCATCGTCCTGCAGCAAGGACACAACACAGCCCAGCTTTCGCACATCCGTGCA
Source organism: Hibiscus trionum (assembly GCA_030270665.1). Lineage (NCBI taxonomy): Eukaryota > Viridiplantae > Streptophyta > Magnoliopsida > Malvales > Malvaceae > Hibiscus > Hibiscus trionum. Next base: position 40,628,393 of record BSYR01000001.1, on the reverse strand, counting down.
ACTCATCTGACCCAAGATACGCTTGGTACTTTCCAGCCAAGCCTCAGAACTCTCAGCTGACAAACCTCTAAACTCAGTCCCTCCAAGACTACGCAGACGCTCCAAAGGCAATCTGACTCCAGCATCTCCCTGATGCCCAGCTCCCTGAGCTCCAGCTACTGCTGCTCGAAAAGCACCCGCAATAGCTTGTACCAAAACAGACATATCAGGCATTGCTTGCCCCTGACCAACCTCTGGTCCAGCAGCTCCAGCACCAGCACCAGCTGCAGCTTCAGCTCTCGCACCTCCAGCACCACCACCAGGCGGAGGAGGGGGTAACACAACACTACCAGTGTGCTCTTCATTCTCATTCTCGTTAGGAGCCGTAGCTCTCGCATTACCTCTTAACTCTCTACGTGGTGCCATACTTTTACCATGCAATCACAACACAAATAAAACAAAGTCAGGCCCAGCAAGGTAAGCAATCCAAGTATTCAAGCTCAATTTCATTTCAAAACAACATCTTTCCTTTAGCTTTTGTTTGGCAATGGGTACCCTCAACATGCAACATCAGAGCATACAACTCAACTGCATCAACATTTCAAACCACTGAACATGCTTTCAAACAACAAGCATTCATAGCATACATACTTCAATCATGCATACAACCATTCCCAATTACTCGAGAACCTGGCTCTGATACCACCAAATGTAACCCCCTTAACCCGGCCTAGACGGTTGACCCGAATTAAGAAAGTCACACGGGGAAAACCAAAGTCAACCCGAAAGTCAACCTTGTTTAACGACCCTTTTTTTTTCTTTTTAATCTTGTCTAGATGCACTTTAGACCTAATTGTGATCACACAAACATCTTACCAAAAGATCACAAACATCAGAGATCAAACAGGGACTCAATTGAACAACTTACAACTTTAGGGACCAAATTGTAAATTCTGATAAATATAAGGACTTAACCCAACATAAAGTTACCATCTTGAAATTAATCATATTTCATGCTTCTCTGTAAAATTTCAGCTCAAAAGGACTTCCCAAACTCATACAATTGAACAAACAAGATTCAGGACCAAAACGCAAACAAAACAAAACATATAAAGATACTTTTAACTGAATTAACGGTCACGTATCGATACGCCTGGAGTCGTATCGATACGCGGGGAGACAGTAACCAAACTCCAGAAACGGTATCGATACGAGGTCCCGTGTTTCGATACGTCATTCATACTTAGCCTAGACGAGTATCGATACCCACACAACCGTACCGATACGCCTGGGCAGAGATGTGCACATTTGGCTCAGGCGTATCGATACGCAAGCCCGAGTACCGATACCCCTGCCAGGAATCGACTCAAAAACAACAACATACATTCTTCAAACTTCAATTATACAACACCAAATCATACCACATAGTCTACCAACATGCAAGGACCATAAGTGCAGCACCAATTCAACATATAACAATCACATATGAAAAGCCCCAAATTCTAATGGCATGCTTCCTACACAAGCTAGCTATTCAACACCAAACTTCCAAAACAAGCATATATGGTTCCAATTCAAAAGCCAGCAAACACATCAACATTCAACATACTTAGGGAGTCCAAAACACCTCCCAAAACATACACATTGTTTCCCCATTGCCAAATCACCCAAAAGCTAAAATGTTTAACAAAAACCTTCCATACATTGAGCTTTACTTGCACTTGAATTCTTTCCCTTCTTGCTGCCCTCAATAGGTCTCTAATGCTCTGCATTATTGGATTAAAGAAAACGAAGAGAGCGTAAGCAAAAGCTTAGTGAGAAATGCTCTTAAAAACCATCCAATAATGCAACTTAAAACATTTATAAAACATGCTTCAAATCCACATTTGCTCATGCTCAAAACCTTACTTAAAACAAGCAACTTCATGCTTCAACATAAACATTAAAAACAAGCATCTCATGCTTCATAATATACTTAACATGTCATATTGGCTCAAGTGATACATTTCATTTCTTAAACAAGTTCATCAACTTCCCAAGGACTTTTAAACACCTTGGTCCCAAGGACTTTTAAACACCTTGGCCATGGACTTTTAAACACCATGAATTAGATCACCTCAAGGACTTTTAAACACCTTGAGCCCAAGGACTTTTAAACACCTTGGCCTATGGACTTTTAAACACCATAGAAAAGGATCACCTAAGGACTTTTAACCACCTTAGTGTCCACAACATGAACCATCCAAGGACTTTTAACCACCTTGATGTTCATAAGTAACAAGGCTCACTCAAGGACTTTTAACCACCTTAGTGACCTCAACATTTTAAAAACCTCACTTGCCAATATACATCATTTTCATCACTTACATCACTGTTTTAAAGCATAAAACCAAGCCATATTCATCATGCATTTAAAAGCATTAAACCACATCATTTCAATGTACAAAAGCAAGGAACTCCTACCTAGAGTTACCTTCAACATATGGCTTACATCATCAGCAAAAACCATGCTAAAACATGCTTCCAAAACAGTATGTAAAACATGCAAATAATCATTTTGCATCACAACAAAATCATGGCCACCACTAGAGAGAAATTCCGAAAACTTACGCTCGAGCTTAGCAAAGTTGTTTAGACTTAAACTAAGCTCCCAAGACATTGGTTTCAAAGCCGAAAACCCAATTTCACTCACCGATTCCACTTCGCCTCTTGCCGAAGCACGAAATCAAGCTTCCGGATCAACAACCCTTGGATCCAAAGATGCCTCCCCTGATTAAACACATTAAAGCAGAGGTTTAATGCATCATCAAGCATCAAAAGCTTCAATGAAAGCACTCAAACTCGCTGCTCTCATTCATACTCCAATTTCGGCCACCAAACACAACCGAAATTGCATCAAAACCACTTCTCAACAAAGCCCAGCCATAAACCAGCAAAACCTAACATCCATCATCACCATAAAACATCTAAAAACAACATACAAACATCCTTATACCTCCAGCAACAACAGATCCACAAGATCACCACAAAAACATCCAAGAAACATAAGCTAAACTTAGGAAACTCAACCTATCCGGGATTGCATCAATCAAAACTCATTTCCTTATCAATTTAGAGTTCATTTAACATCAAAAACACATCTCAAATCACAGATTAATCAGATCTAACGAAAATCATGAAAAATCATCAAATCTTGCATTATAAGCCAAGATCCAATTCCAAACTCAAAAGCCTTTAATTAAACATCAATTAAGAGTTGAGAACTTGGGAATTTCAGTAAAGAACTGATAGTTTAGAGGAGAAGGACGTTCTTACCTCCAAACTTGTGTTTCTCCACTTTTTGGAATGAAAATCCTTGTTGAAACACTTAGCAATTGAAGAGGTTTGAAGATACAATGATTTGGAATCAAATGAGAGTTGAATGGAGGGATTTAGGTGAAGAAATCAGATCCAATTCTCTGGAAAAGTAGTGTTTGGTTTGAGAGAAAATGAGAGAAAGAAAGTTTAGCAAAGTTGGTTACAAAATCCAAAAATAGCCAAAATGGCTTCCCTCCAATTTTAATAACCTTTAAAATCAGATTTTAGACTTAAAATATCTTAGAAAAATCTGGAGAAATCATCTTTGGATTAATAGCTCCTTAAGGATTCAAAGTTTCAACTCTTTATAAAACAGTCACCAAACTTTCGAAATTTACATTTTGGTCACTAGCCAAAATGTCATACTTCCAAAACCCATTTTTCAAAATTGATTTCACAGTTCACTTAATTATATTAAAAGATGATTTTAGAACATTTTTCCATATTTTTAATGCAACCCGAACTAGGCTTTCCTAATTTCACCTCTTAAGATTCGAACAGGACTTTGACCAAACCGGTCAACGCCCAAAACTTCTAAGCCCAAAACCGGGGCGTTACACACACACGAAATTTACAACCACCGTTGTGATCTTACCTCAATCGTTAGGGTACTTGGATGGAGTTTACGGTACAATCACAACCCCTCAACATCCAAGGCGACTTTACTTACGGTGCACCCAATCCTATAGCCGGCTAACTATATCCGATTCAAGTACTTAAAAACCATTCCATCACTTGCCAATATACATCAAATACCATCATCAATTCACTGTTTTAAGCATTAATCAAAGCCATTTATCATCATGCATCTTCATTCATCATAACCACATTAATAACATGCCAAACCAAGGATCTCTTACCTTGAGCATCCTTCAATATATGGCTTTCAAAAACAACATTAATCATGCTAAAACATGCTTTCAAAACAGTAATTAAATATGCATATCATAACTAATGCATCAAACCATAACTTAGCACATCCGAGGGAGTTTTTCCGAAAACTTACTCTTGAGCTTAGCTAAGTTGTTTAGACTTAAAATAAGCTCCTAAAACCTCCAAATAATCGTTTCAAAGCTGGAAACCATCTCCACTCACCAATTACGTTTCGCCTTGCTCTCTGAAACTCTAACTATGCCTGTGATAGTCCCTAACCAACACCAAAAGTATCCGAAGGTGTCTCCCCTATTTACAACACATAAGAGCGGAGGATTAATGCATCATCATGCATTAAAATCATCAGCCACTTCTCCTAAACTCGCTGCACCACCTAAACTCAACATTTCGGCTACCAAACACAACTGAAATCACCTCCAAACTCTTCCAAAACTTAACCCAGCCAAGATCCATCACTTTTAATCTTTTCTAAACATCAATTAACATCTAAAGCAACCCTAAACTCATCCTTATACCTCCAGCTATAACAGAACACCAAAAACACCCCAAAAACAACCATTTTCATAAGCAAAAACTTAGGAAACACAACATATTCGGGATTGCATTGATAAAACCTCATTTCTAACATAATTTAACATCCAAAATACATTAAAGAACATCCTCAAAACAGAGCCCAATCAATTACAACGAAAATCTTCAAGATCTCTTCCAAAATCATGAGTCTTAAACTAAAATCTTGTCTCTAACATTAAATCCATTTATAAAACTTCAATAAAGGATTGACAACTTGGGAATTTCAGTAAAGAACTGAGTATTTAGAGGAGAAGAACAATCTTACCTCTAAATGGTGATTTCTCCTTGATTTGGGCAAAATTCCATGAAAATTCAATGTGGAAATCAAAAGGATTTGATGCAAGATTGGTTAGGAACCAATGAGTGATGAGAATCTCATCAATGGAAGTGAAAATCTATGTGAATTTTACTGGGGAAAAAGTGTTTGGATGATGGGATTTTGAGAGAAAAAGGAATGAGAGAAAATTAGGAAAAGGTAGTTTATCCTTTTCTTTTATTTAATTAAATCACCCAAATTAAGTAAAAATCTGGAGAAAAACTTTTTGGGCAACTAGCTCCTTAAAGATTCAAAGTTTCAATCCTTTACAAAACAGTCACTACTAAACTTTGCAAAAATTGCATTTTGGTCACTACACTGAAATGTAGTATTTCCAAACCTTATTTTGTAAAATTGATTTCACCACTCTCTTAAATATATTAAATGAGGATTTTTAGATATTTTTCTATATTTTTAAATCATCCCGAACTAGGCTTTCCTTAAAACCTCCTTTTATATTTGAACCGTTTCTCAGACCGGTCCGATCAAATCCTAAACTTCTAAGCCCAAAATTGGGGTGTTACAACTCTTCCCCTCTTAAGAAATTTCGTCTCCGAAATTTACCTGGAGGAAAAAGATAAGGAAACTGCTTCTTCATGTCATCCTTTCTTTCCCACGTGGCTTCCTCAACACCACGATGCCTCCACAACACCTTAACCAACTCGATGGTCTTACCTCGAAGAACTTTACTGTCCGAATCCAGAATTTCAACCAGCTCTTCATCATAGGTCAAGTCTGGATTCAACTCCACTTCCTCCACAGGCATAACATGCGAAGGATCCGATCTATACCTCCGAAGCATAGAGACCTGAAACACATCATGTATCCTTTCCAACTCTTGCGGCAACCTCAGCTTGTACGCAACAGGACCCACACGTTCAATCACCTCGTATGGTCCAATATACCTAGGGCTCAACTTACCCTTCCGGCAAAACCTCATAACCTTCTTCCAAGGTGAAACCTTCAAAAACACACGGTCACCCACCGTAAACTCAATCTCCTTACGCTTCAAATCCGCGTAAGACTTCTGTCGATCAGAAGCTACCTTTAACTGCTCACAAATGGGCTTCACCTTCTCGGTGGTCCCTTTCAACAAAGCCGGCATCGAGACCAATTTCTGACTTGTTTCAGCCCAGCAAAGAGGAGTTCTGCAGTTCCTTCCATACAAGGCTTCATAAGGTGCCATTTGAATACTTGCCTGGTAGCTATTGTTATAAGCAAACTCCACCAAAGGCAAATGCTTCTCCCAAGAGCCTTGGAACTCAATCACACAACACCTTAACATATCCTCAAGCACTTGGATAACACGCTCAGACTGTCCATCCAACTGTGGATGATACGAAGTACTGAAATTCAACCGCGTACCCAAAGCTTGGTGCAAACACTCCCAAAAACGCGATGTAAACCTCAGATCTCTATCTAACACTATAGATTTTTGTACACCATGCAAACGCACAACTTCGGCAATGTACAACTCTGCAAGCTTGTCCAAGGTATACATAGTGTGCACATGTAAGAAATGTGCACACTTCGTAAGGCGATCCACAATCACCCACACCGAATTCTTCTTTGATGGCGACAAAGGCAAACCAGACACGAAGTCCATGGTAACCCTTTCCCACTTCCACTCAGGAATCCTCAACGGTTGCAACAACCCTGAAGGAAACTGATGCTCAGCCTTAACCCGCTGACAAACCATGCACTTACTCACATACTCCGCAACATCTTTCTTCAATCCCACCCAATAGTACTCATCCTTTAAATCTCGATACATCTTTGTACTACCAGGGTGCATAGCAAAAGGACTACTGTGAGCTTCAGTCAGAATAGTACGCCCCAACTCCGCATCATTTGGCACTAATATTCGACTTCCAAAACATAGAACTCCTTCATCATTAAAACAAAAATCTGACGGTCTATCCTCAGCAATATCCTGAACATGTGGCACCAAAGAATCATCCAACAACTGCTTATCCTTTATCAACTGAACCAAAGATGGTTTTACTTGCAATTCATCCACAAGACCTCTATCTTGTGAAATACTCAAGCTAGCAAACATGGCCCTTAACTCCTCTGCCACCTTCCTGCTCAAGGAATCCGCTACAACATTAGCTTTTCCCGGATGATACTCGATCGTCAGATCGTAATCCCTAAGCAACTCCACCCAACGTCGTTGCCTAAGATTCAACTCTTTTTGAGACATCAAATACTTCAAACTCTTGTGATCCGTGTACACCGTACACTTCTCACCATACAGATAATGTCTCCAAATCTTCAAAGCAAAAACCACCGTAGCTAACTCAATATCATGCGTAGGATAATTGCGCTCATGCACCTTCAATTGTCGTGATGCATAAGCCACCACCTTACCCTCCTGCATTAGCACACATCCCAAACCAACATAGAATGCGTCACTATATACCAGAAACTCTTTTCCCGATTCAGGCTGAACCAATATTGGAGCTTGCGTCAAAGCTGCCTTAAGCTTCTCAAAAGCTTGTTGCCTTGCTTCCGTCCACTCATACTTGACATCTATTTGCAACAACTTCGTCAAAGGTGCAACAATCTTTGAAAATCCATCCACAAACCTCTGGTAATATCCTGCTAACCCAAGAAAACTACGGACTTCATGAACAGACTTAGGAGGCTTCCAATTCATAACCGCCTCGATCTTCTGAGGATCAACACGAATTCCCTCAGCCGAAACTACATGACCAAGGAACACAACTTCCTTTAGCCAAAACTCACACTTGCTCAACTTAGCATAAAGCTGACTTTCCAGAAGCGCTTGCAAGACAACCCTCAAATGACCTTCATGCTCCTCCTCAGTACCAGAGTACACAAGGATATCGTCAATGAACACCACAACAAACTTATCCAAGTATTCATGGAACACTCTATTCATCATGTCCATGAAAGCTGCAGGAGCATTTGTCAAGCCAAACAGCGTTACAAGGAACTCATAATGCCCATACCTCGTCCTAAAGGCTGTTTTTGCATATCCACATCTTTCACCTTAAGCTGGTAGTACCCTGACCTTAAGTCAATCTTGGAAAACACAGCCGCTCCACGGAACTGATCAAAAAGGTCATCAATCCTCGGCAAAGGATACCGATTCTTGATGGTCAACTTGTTCAGCTGACGATAATCGATGGACATTCTCATAGTGCCATCCTTCTTTTTGACAAACAAGATCGGTGCACCCCAAGGTGACACACTCGGCCGAATGAACCCACGGTCAAGAAACTCCTGAAGTTGCGTCTTCAACTCCTTCAACTCCTTAGGTGCCATGCGATAAGGAGCAATGGACACTGGAGTTGTGTTTTCATACAGCTCAATTCCAAACTCCACCTCTCGACTGGATGGCAACCCATGTAACTCCTCCGGAAACACTCCAGGGAACTCACGAACAGTTCTGATATCCTGAACGTGCAACTCCTTTGAACTAGGATTCATCACAAAGGCTAGATAAGCCTCGCAACCTTGCCTCAGCATTCGACTCGCTTCCAATGTAGACACCACATTACTAAGAAACTTTACATTTCCACCCACCACCACTACCTCATAATCATCCGCAAGTTTCAACGAAACTCGCTTGTTTTCAAAATCCATTACAGCTTGATGTTCAACAAGCCAATCCATAACAAGGATTACATCAAAACCATAGAATGGCAATTCCATGAGATCAACAAAAAAGACATGATTTTGCACTCTTAAAGGACACCTCCTATACAACCTCCGTGTCACCACCGTCTCACCAAAAGAACTAGTCACTTGCATCTCTATTCCAAGCATCTCCACAGGTATATCAAGCAAATGTGCATGCTCACTCAAAATATAAGAATGCGTGGATCCAAAATCAATCAAAACCAGCAAGGATAAAGACTGAAGAGCAAAAGTACCTGTGATCACATCGGTGTCGTTGCGCTCCTCGTGCTGAGCATACACCCTCGCCGGTCCTCCACCCTCAGGTCGAACAGCTACCACGTGAGCAATACCCCGCTGTCCTTCCTCCCTTCTCTGGAAATTCCCTCGGCCACGCCCACGACCTCTCTGAGGTGCAACTACCCCAGGATCACGTCCCTGACCACCACCGGCCAACAAAGGATATTCCCTCTTCATGTGGTCTACCGAACCACAATTCCAACATGAGTTACCTGTCGCTGCAACAGGAGCCTTAACCTCCCTCGCTGCTCACGGATAATCTCGCCTCAAATGGCCACGAGATCCACACGTCCAACACGTGTTCTGATCAGCCCTCATCCAATCTCCCTGAACATGCGTACCATGTCCTCCATTACCACGCCTAGCAGTAGACTGATACCTCGTATCTCGTCCTTTCTTGTTCCTTCCACCACCAAAACTATGATCAGCAGCTCTTTTTCCCGAGCTAGAACTACCGCCCCTGGAAGACAAACCCAAGTTCTTCTGGATGTCTTTCGCTCGACACACAAGCACATCAAAATCTGTATACTCAGCCGCCAGCATAAAAGTCTTCACATCTGCTACCAATCCATAACGGAAACGTTCACACCTCTCCCGCTCATCAGGGATTAGCTCAGGTGCATACTGACTAAGGCGGACAAACTGGATCTCGTACTCAGCTACCGTCATGCTGCCTTGTACAAGAGACATAAATTCTCTTTTCTTCTCATCTAGGTATTGCACACCCAGATACTTCCGCTTGAACGCATTCATGAAAAATGTCCAAGTTACGTCATTGTCCTCCATTCCAGAGATAGTGGTCGTCCACCACGTATAAGCATCGTCATGCAGCAGTGATACAACACAACCCAACTTCTGCACATTATTGCAGTTCATTTGCCCCAAAATCCTCTTGGTGCTTTCCAACCAAGACTCATATCCTTCCGGAGATAAACCTCTGAACTCAGTCCCTCCCAGACTGCGAAGACGTTCCAAAGGCAATCTCACGTTAGCATCATCCTGATGCACATCTCCATGAGCTCCAGCTACTGCTTCCTGAAAGGCTCCAGCAATAGCCTGAATCAACACAGTCATGTCAGGAGCAGCTTGCCCCTGCACACCCTCAGGTCCAGCGACCCCAGCACCAGCACCAACACCAGCATTATCACCTCGAGCACCACCACCACCGGGTGGTCCACCACCAGGGGGAGGAGGTAAATCCACAACATTCTCAGCGTTCTCGTCATTCTCATTCTCATTCTGAGCCATAGCTCTTGTATTCATTCTCATCTCTCCACGCGGCCCCATTTACAAAGAAAACAATGCACTCACACAAATGCAATAAACACAATTAGGCTCAATAAGGTAAGTAATCCAAGTACTCAAGCTCTTTTTCGAAAACAATTCCTTTCATTAGTTTTGATAAGGCAATGGGATCCTCTAACACATTCCAACATAGCATATCATCACAATTCAAACCATGCATCACTATTCATACAACATTCTTTCACCCAAAAGGCATATCATGCAAATACACAAACATCACCCACATAACAATTCGGAAATACACGAGAACTGAGCTCTGATACCACCAAATGTAACCCCCTTAGCCCGGCCTAGACGGTTGACCCGAACTACGAAGATTACACGGGGAAAACCAAAGTCAACCCGAAAGTCAACCTTGATTTACGACCCCTTTTTTATTTTTAATCTTGTCTAAATACACATTAACCCTAAGTGAGTACTCACAAGACACGATAGAGAAAGGCACAGCGATCGGATTTCAAAAAGGAACTCAATTGCACAATATACAAATTTAGGAACCAAAACGTAAATTCTGAAATTTTGAAGGTCTTTACTGATTTTAAAGTTAACAATATGAAATTGGTCATGTTACATGCTTCTCTGCCAAATTTCAACTCAATTGAACATCTCAAACTCAAGCAATTGCAACTTAAACATTTGGGACCAAAATGTAAAGCTTGCAAACTTCAGCACCATTCAAATTTGTAACCCCCGTAGCCCGGCCTAGACGGTTGACCCGAACTACGAAGATTACACGGGGAAAACCAAAGTCAACCCGAAAGTCAACCTTGATTAACGACCCTTTTTTTTTTCTTTTTAACTTATCTAGATGCACATTAACCTTAGGTGTGATCACACAGATAACATACTCAAAGATCACAAACATCCGAGATCAAACAGGGATCCAATTGAACAAATTACAACTTTAGGGACCAAATTGTAATTTCTGATAATTAAAAGGACTTAACCCAAATGAAAGTTACCATCTTGAAATTAATCAGGTTTCATGCTTCTCTGCCAAATTTCAGCTCAAACGGACATCCCAAACTCATACAATTGAACAAACAAGTTTCAGGACCAAAATGCAAACATTTTGAAACATATAACTGCCACTGTCAGCCCCCAACGGTCAACCGTTCCGAAACGGGAGACAGCCCGTTCCGAAACGCGGGGCCGTTCCGAAACAGGCATAGCCCGTTTCGAAACGGAGGTCTGGCAGTAGCTAAACCGTTCCGAAACGGTAGCACCCGTTTCGGACGCCTGGGTTCATGCAGGGCACCCGTTCCGAAACGGTGTCACCTGTTCCGAAACGCCTAGCCCAGAAACATGCATTTTGCTCACTCAAACACACAATTGACCATCCAAACATGCTCCAAAAGCCACCAAACTTTGCCAACATGCAATTCAACATAAAAGAGACATGCTTGCATCAACAATTCACCAGAAACACAACATATGCAAAAAGCCCCAAATCTATAGGCATGCTTCCTACACAAGCAACCATTTAGGCACAAACCTTCCAAAACATTCTTAATTAAGCCAAAACATGATCCAACAACATTAACAACATTAGAACATTCTGATCAACATAAACGATCATAAACACAACAATCCCAAGAGATTCTACCCCCATTGCCTTTATTAACTATAGCTATCCACCGAGACATACATCTCACTTGGAGTCCACCTTGAATCCCTTGCTCCTTGCTGTCCAAACTTCAAAGATCTGCATTGATGGACAAAAAGAGCGTAAGCACATAATGCTTAGTGAGGAATGCTCAAAACCAAAACACCATCAATGCAGCGGGTTATAAAACACTTGTAAAACAAACCCAATTTGATTACCAAAACCATGTTTGAAAATCCTTTTCCACAACAAGCATCAACTATGCATAAACACCATATGCAAAGCTAAACAAAACCATGGAAACACTTCCATTTTACAACATACCTTTCTTAACCTTGAAAGCCATTTCAAACAAGAAACCTTTTAAACCACTTCACAAGCCAACCAACACTTGGATTACACCAAGGCAACATATAAACCATACAAACATATTCACAAGCCTTTCAAAACAAGTCCTACAAGACTTCAATGCAATAAGGATATTCATGCCCACATACATCATTTACCAAATGATAGTCAACACTTGTTCAACCTAACAAGTAAACATGCATTCACATGCATCATAAACCTTTCATGCAACAATGCATCTTCTCAAACAACTCATGCTTCACATGCAACCATGCATCATTTCAAGCATCTCATGCTTCACATGCAACCATGCATCATTTCAAGCATCTCATGCTTCACATGATCAAGAATATTACATTGGCATCCAAGAGATCAACCACGTTCACTTTCCAACACAACAACCCGATCGGATACGCAGATTCCGAGCGTTGTCCCTACGCTCCCTACACCCTACCCAATCCAAGGTCCTCGAATGGGCAACACCTCCATTATGACCTCAACATCCTAAGGTTCCCATGTATGGACTTTTAAACACCATACAACCTTAGCTTTTCCTCAAGGTTCCCATGTATGGACTTTCAACCACCATACAACCTTGACATGCACAAGGTTCTCCTGTATGGACTTTTAACCACCATACAACCTTTGCACAACCGATTGGTAGTTGTAGAACATCATCTAACGAGATCCGGGACATCACACACAAGATCCACACATGGACTTAACACTGCCATTGTGATCTCAACAAGCACAAGGTTCTCACATATGGGCAACACCTCCATATAACCTTTGCTCAACCAAGGTCCTCGAATGGGCAACACCTCCATTATGACCTTAAATAACCAAGGTCCTCGAGTGGGCAACAACCTCCACTATGACCTCATCTCGTTAGGAAACTTGAAGGGAGCTTATCCGGTCCACTCTTAACCACTCCACCTCCAAGGCGACTTTATTCACGGTGCACCCAATCCTATAGCCGGCTAACTATATCCGATCAAAGAACCAAGAACCACTTACAACACTTGCCAATATAACCACCTTACCACATTAATCCAATGTTTCACATGCATAATCAATATGCAAAACCATTTCATAATAAACCAATGATTCACATGCATAACCAATATGCAAAACCATTACCACATTAATCAAATGATTCACATGCATAACCAATATGCAAAAACCATCATTTATCATCATCAACTCACTGTTTTAAAGCATTAAACAAAGCCATTGAACAACATGCAACACCATGCATCAAAACCACATTTTCAATGTATAAAACCAAGGATCTCCTACCTTGAGCATCCTTCACATATGGCTTTCAAAACCAGCATTAAACCATGCTAAAATATGCTTTCAAAACAGATTTAAACCATGCAAATCACATGCATTTCAATCATCAACCACAATTGCTTAAAAAGCCAAATCATATCACAAATCAAGTAAGAAATCCATTTACTTACTCTTGAGCTTAGCAAAGTTGTTTAAACTTAAACTAAGCTCCCAAAACCTTCAAACCTTGTTTAAAAGCCGAAAACCCAACTTCACTCACCGATAACCAAACAAGACTAGCCAACAAGCCTCCCAAGCTTCCGAAACCTTCCGCAAACACCTTCAAAGCTCAAGGATCAAACTCCCCTGTTTCAAGCACACAAAAACAGCACATTAATGCATCATTATGCATTAAGAACAGCAACCACACAACCAAACTCGCTGCTCAACACAAATCCAACAATTCGGCCACCAAACACAACCGAAATCATCTCCAATCACTACCAAAACTTAACCCAGCCAAGATCCATCACTTCTAACCATTTTTATACATCAATTAACATCCAAAATGATTACAAACACATCCTTATACCTCCAGGTATAACAGATCACCAAAAACACTCCAAAAACAACCAAAAACTCAAGCAAAACTTAGGAAATTCAACCTATCCGGGATTGCATTAGTTAAACATCAATTTCTAATCAACTTAGCATTCATTTAACATCATTTTGACACTTCAAAACACTGCCCAAACAGATCACACGAAAATTCCACCAAAATCACCAAATCTTGCATTTTAGCCAAAAATCAAGATCTCATTTGAAAAACCATTAACAAATCATAAATCAAGGATTGAGAACTTGGGAATTTCAATAAAGAACTTGAAGTTCAGAGGAGAAGGACGTTCTTACCTCCAAACTTGAATTTCTCCTTTTTAGAGCCAAAAAGCTTGATGAAACAACTTGCAAATTGAGAGGTTTTGTTGATGAGATGATTAGGAATCAAATGAGAGTTGAAATGAGAGATTTAGATGCCAAAATCAGAGAAAGAAATCTGGAGAACTTTGTTTGGGTTGAGAGAAAATGAGAGAAAAGGAAAATGGAGAGAAAATGAAAAAGTAGTTAAGAAATTGGTTAAAATGATTTCCCTCCTTTTCTTAATCTTTAAAATCAGAATAAAACCTAAAAATATCTTAGAAAAATCTGGAGAAATTCTTATTGGAATAATAGCTCCTTAAAGATTCAAAGTTTCAATCCTTTATAAAACTGTCCCGCAACTTTCAAAAATTACATTTTGGTCACTAGCTAAAATGTCAACCTTCCAAACCTCATTTTCCAAAATTGATTTCACAGTTCACTTTTATATAATAAAACATGATTTTAGAACATTTTTCCATATTTTTAATGCAACCCGAACTAGGCTTTCCTAAATTCACTCTTATATATTCGATCAGCACTTTGACCGAACCGGTTAACGCCCAAAACTTCTAAGCCCAAAACCGGGGTGTTACAACTCTCCCCTCCTTAGGAAATTTCGTCCTCGAAATTTAACCGGCGAAATAAAACCACAACCTTCCCAAACCAATACACAAGGCAACACAAAAGCCTCGACCAACACTGAACACTTTCCACACAAAACCTCCACCAAACCTAGCACCACCACATGCTGTTCACAGAATCCAGAATACACAAAGATAGCCACAACTTAACCTTCCACATAACCGGACTGTACACAGTCCCAACATCATCCTGAAGAACTTCAGCTCTTACAGCAGACATCACCGCAATACACCATACCCAAAACCTGTTTTCACAAAGACAACAGCCAACCCAAACCAGCCACTAAGCAACCTTCTCTGCTTCTAAAACCTTGCAAACTCCCAACCTCTTCCAAGAATCACCCAACAAGCAAAAATCCTTAAGCATCAACTGCTTACTCAAACCCCTCAACGAAAACTGATAAAACCTCACAACTGCTGCTAACATTACCATAACAGCTCATCAGGGATACTCACCCAGATTCCAAGAATCACATCACAACCCCAACTTGACTCCGTCAGCCGTTCCACACACCACCAACCAATTTTCATAAGAACCCAAACAACCAACAAAAACTTCAATCTTTCATTGACCTTCCACTTCAAACTTCAACCATAACACTTACCATACTAAAACATCGCCCAGCTTAAACTTACAAACCATCTTCTTGGC
The DNA here is from genome assembly GCA_030270665.1 of Hibiscus trionum. Classification (NCBI taxonomy): domain Eukaryota; kingdom Viridiplantae; phylum Streptophyta; class Magnoliopsida; order Malvales; family Malvaceae; genus Hibiscus; species Hibiscus trionum. Next base: position 40,612,584 of record BSYR01000001.1, on the reverse strand, counting down.
TCCTCAAAGGTTACTAAGAACCAGCACTTACATACATAACTCTTCCACAACAACTTAAAAGCTAAGCTACTTCAGAACTTGGGAACACAACCACTAAGCTGCAACATCACTTAGCACCAAGGAACTACCCCTTCCACTTAGCTATTCAAACCACTAGACCGATTCTAAACTCAACCGATACCGTCCAACACCAAACCACTAAACTCCTTAAACATCAAACACTATCCTTCTACCAGCAGCTACACCACTCTCACTTTCACTAGCAACTAGCTTGATATACTCCACTACTAACTCTCACCCAGCACCAAAACAACCTCTAAAACCCATCATCCAACCTAATCCAACACACTAACAGATTCGATTAGTTATTAGCGAGTGTGAACATCGTATGCATGGTCACCAACATGCCCTATCAATGCCTGATGTACATGTATGCAAAACCTCTAATGTCATGCCACATGTATGCATGGACCAACATATATAATATAGTATATAACAATGATTTTAACTGTGCATGAATGCCAATTCACACCCTCCAATAACATCCTCAAATCCGTCTAAGAACAACCTCCTACCTCACTTCTAACTCATCTAACTCCACCATACCAACAACCATTAACTACAAGATACTTACCAAGCCTTCTTCACACCCAAGACATCCAAACCATAACTAAAAACCCCAACAAGCTAGCAACAAGACTAACTTACCACGCAAGGAAAACCAACAGAAACCAAACTAAGGCAATTAAAGAAAAGATTACTAAACAAGGTTACCTGGAAACACAACACCTCCCTGAAGCTTCATCAGACGAGTTCTCTTCCTCGCGGAACCACCATCCTCCTGCCACACCACTGCAGCACCAGCTAACACACTAGGGTCACCACCAACTCCTTGCGGTAAAGAACCTTGGCTGTTCCGAGCCAACATCAAACAATCACGCCTCTTGTGTCCAGCAGACCCACATTTCCAGCAATTCTCCTTTCCCACACTCTTCACAACTTTCTGCTCTTTCTGCCACCTCTGAACCTTGCCTCGGCCGTGCCCACGACCTTTCTGAAACCCTTTGGCTAACACCAAAGCTAACTTCGCTCCATGAGGACAATCACGCTTAACATGTACTTTGGAACCACAATTCCAACAAACACCTGCGCCCCAACAATTTCCAACATGTTGCCTTTCACAACGGTCACACACAGATGACTGAGCTTTCACTCCTTGCTCAAGCAATACTTGCTCAACAACAGCACTACCCGCGCCTTGCTTAACCCTTAGGAACTTCCTCCCAAGATACCTTTCATAAAAAGCAGATACAAAGAAATCCCAATCAATATCATGGATATGTGACGCAACTGCCACAGATGTCCACCAGGCACACGCATCCTCCAACATCAGAGAAACAACACTCCCCAGCTTACAGGCATAATCACAGCCTTCCCGATCCAAAATCTGAACCACAATGGCCAACCAGGCCTCAAACCTCTCCGGGGAAGTACCATGATACTCCACAGCACCCAAATCAAGCAAATGCTGCTTCGGCAAACCCTCACATTTACCCAGCACATCCACTGACTTTACCTCAACCATAGCCTGAGATGTTCCCAACCCCTCCTGCTCAACAGGTGATGAACTCTTCACCACAGAACCAGCTTCTTTCCCTTGCCTTACCACCTCAACACTAGGCACAGAAGACTGAGACAAAACACCACTACCAAAGGGTGAATTCTTTGCCTTAACAACCTGCCCCAAGGCAACAACCATCTCCCTCATTCGCCAATCCTCCATTGACTTTGCCATACCACTAACAACAACAAACATACAATCACAACAAACAAACAAACCAGTTAGACCAGCATTAGCAAGGATTCAAATTCCAACTCCAAAATAACACAATAGCTATATTAATAAGGCAATGGGTATCCCAAATCCTCCCCTTTTACAAGACACAACAGTCAACACAACATGGATATCACAACATCAAGCATATCAAACAACATACTTTGATCATGCTTACATCAAACAGCATCCACCTGCCACAGCATATTATTACATAACATACTCACAGCACTTCCATCAAGCATAACACCAGCTCACAACATCAGCACACATCCACATAAGCTCAACCAAGATTCTCAACCATAAAACATGCTTGAAAACATCAACAACATGCTCAGAAACATTAGCAATTTACTCAGATACATCAGCATCATGCCCAGAAACACGTGTTTCAACCAACATTCAACCCACTTTCATCCACACAACAAGGCAAACATCAAACACACATCACAACATCTTACCGTTTTCCCCAAGCATTCGCAACACAGCTCTGATACCACCAAATGTAACCCCCGTAGCCCGGCCTAGACGGTTGACCCGAACTACGAAGATTACACGGGGAAAACCAAAGTCAACCCGAAAGTCAACCTTGATTAACGACCCTTTTTTTTTTCTTTTTAACTTATCTAGATGCACATTAACCTTAGGTGTGATCACACAGATAACATACTCAAAGATCACAAACATCCGAGATCAAACAGGGATCCAATTGAACAAATTACAACTTTAGGGACCAAATTGTAATTTCTGATAATTAAAAGGACTTAACCCAAATGAAAGTTACCATCTTGAAATTAATCAGGTTTCATGCTTCTCTGCCAAATTTCAGCTCAAACGGACATCCCAAACTCATACAATTGAACAAACAAGTTTCAGGACCAAAATGCAAACATTTTGAAACATATAACTGCCACTGTCAGCCCCCAACGGTCAACCGTTCCGAAACGGGAGACAGCCCGTTCCGAAACGCGGGGCCGTTCCGAAACAGGCATAGCCCGTTTCGAAACGGAGGTCTGGCAGTAGCTAAACCGTTCCGAAACGGTAGCACCCGTTTCGGACGCCTGGGTTCATGCAGGGCACCCGTTCTGAAACGGTGTCACCTGTTCCGAAACGCCTAGCCCAGAAACATGCATTTTGCTCACTCAAACACACAATTGACCATCCAAACATGCTCCAAAAGCCACCAAACTTTGCCAACATGCAATTCAACATAAAAGAGACATGCTTGCATCAACAATTCACCAGAAACACAACATATGCAAAAAGCCCCAAATCTATAGGCATGCTTCCTACACAAGCAACCATTTAGGCACAAACCTTCCAAAACATTCTTAATTAAGCCAAAACATGATCCAACAACATTAACAACATTAGAACATTCTGATCAACATAAACGATCATAAACACAACAATCCCAAGAGATTCTACCCCCATTGCCTTTATTAACTATAGCTATCCACCGAGACATACATCTCACTTGGAGTCCACCTTGAATCCCTTGCTCCTTGCTGTCCAAACTTCAAAGATCTGCATTGATGGACAAAAAGAGCGTAAGCACATAATGCTTAGTGAGGAATGCTCAAAACCAAAACACCATCAATGCAGCGGGTTATAAAACACTTGTAAAACAAACCCAATTTGATTACCAAAACCATGTTTGAAAATCCTTTTCCACAACAAGCATCAACTATGCATAAACACCATATGCAAAGCTAAACAAAACCATGGAAACACTTCCATTTTACAACATACCTTTCTTAACCTTGAAAGCCATTTCAAACAAGAAACCTTTTAAACCACTTCACAAGCCAACCAACACTTGCATTACACCAAGGCAACATATAAACCATACAAACATATTCACAAGCCTTTCAAAACAAGTCCTACAAGACTTCAATGCAATAAGGATATTCATGCCCACATACATCATTTACCAAATGATAGTCAACACTTGTTCAACCTAACAAGTAAACATGCATTCACATGCATCATAAACCTTTCATGCAACAATGCATCTTCTCAAACAACTCATGCTTCACATGCAACCATGCATCATTTCAAGCATCTCATGCTTCACATGCAACCATGCATCATTTCAAGCATCTCATGCTTCACATGATCAAGAATATTACATTGGCATCCAAGAGATCAACCACGTTCACTTTCCAACACAACAACCCGATCGGATACGCGGATTCCGAGCGTTGTCCCTACGCTCCCTACACCCTACCCAATCCAAGGTCCTCGAATGGGCAACACCTCCATTATGACCTCAACATCCTAAGGTTCCCATGTATGGACTTTTAAACACCATACAACCTTAGCTTTTCCTCAAGGTTCCCATGTATGGACTTTCAACCACCATACAACCTTGACATGCACAAGGTTCTCCTGTATGGACTTTTAACCACCATACAACCTTTGCACAACCGATTGGTAGTTGTAGAACATCATCTAACGAGATCCGGGACATCACACACAAGATCCACACATGGACTTAACACTGCCATTGTGATCTCAACAAGCACAAGGTTCTCACATATGGGCAACACCTCCATATAACCTTTGCTCAACCAAGGTCCTCGAATGGGCAACACCTCCATTATGACCTTAAATAACCAAGGTCCTCGAGTGGGCAACAACCTCCACTATGACCTCATCTCGTTAGGAAACTTGAAGGGAGCTTATCCGGTCCACTCTTGACCACTCCACCTCCAAGGCGACTTTATTCACGGTGCACCCAATCCTATAGCCGGCTAACTATATCCGATCAAAGAACCAAGAACCACTTACAACACTTGCCAATATAACCACCTTACCACATTAATCCAATGTTTCACATGCATAATCAATATGCAAAACCATTTCATAATAAACCAATGATTCACATGCATAACCAATATGCAAAACCATTACCACATTAATCAAATGATTCACATGCATAACCAATATGCAAAAACCATCATTTATCATCATCAACTCACTATTTTAAAGCATTAAACAAAGCCATTGAACAACATGCAACACCATGCATCAAAACCACATTTTCAATGTATAAAACCAAGGATCTCCTACCTTGAGCATCCTTCACATATGGCTTTCAAAACCAGCATTAAACCATGCTAAAATATGCTTTCAAAACAGATTTAAACCATGCAAATCACATGCATTTCAATCATCAACCACAATTGCTTAAAAAGCCAAATCATATCACAAATCAAGTAAGAAATCCATTTACTTACTCTTGAGCTTAGCAAAGTTGTTTAAACTTAAACTAAGCTCCCAAAACCTTCAAACCTTGTTTAAAAGCCGAAAACCCAACTTCACTCACCGATAACCAAACAAGACTAGCCAACAAGCCTCCCAAGCTTCCGAAACCTTCCGCAAACACCTTCAAAGCTCAAGGATCAAACTCCCCTGTTTCAAGCACACAAAAACAGCACATTAATGCATCATTATGCATTAAGAACAGCAACCACACAACCAAACTCGCTGCTCAACACAAATCCAACAATTCGGCCACCAAACACAACCGAAATCATCTCCAATCACTACCAAAACTTAACCCAGCCAAGATCCACCACTTCTAACCATTTTTATACATCAATTAACATCCAAAATGATTACAAACACATCCTTATACCTCCAGGTATAACAGATCACCAAAAACACTCCAAAAACAACCAAAAACTCAAGCAAAACTTAGGAAATTCAACCTATCCGGGATTGCATTAGTTAAACATCAATTTCTAATCAACTTAGCATTCATTTAACATCATTTTGACACTTCAAAACACTGCCCAAACAGATCACACGAAAATTCCACCAAAATCACCAAATCTTGCATTTTAGCCAAAAATCAAGATCTCATTTGAAAAACCATTAACAAATCATAAATCAAGGATTGAGAACTTGGGAATTTCAATAAAGAACTTGAAGTTCAGAGGAGAAGGACGTTCTTACCTCCAAACTTGAATTTCTCCTTTTTAGAGCCAAAAAGCTTGATGAAACAACTTGCAAATTGAGAGGTTTTGTTGATGAGATGATTAGGAATCAAATGAGAGTTGAAATGAGAGATTTAGATGCCAAAATCAGAGAAAGAAATCTGGAGAACTTTGTTTGGGTTGAGAGAAAATGAGAGAAAAGGAAAATGGAGAGAAAATGAAAAAGTAGTTAAGAAATTGGTTAAAATGATTTCCCTCCTTTTCTTAATCTTTAAAATCAGAATAAAACCTTAAAATATCTTAGAAAAATCTGGAGAAATTCTTATTGGAATAATAGCTCCTTAAAGATTCAAAGTTTCAATCCTTTATAAAACTGTCCCGCAACTTTCAAAAATTACATTTTGGTCACTAGCCAAAATGTCAACCTTCCAAACCTCATTTTCCAAAATTGATTTCACAGTTCACTTTTATATAATAAAACATGATTTTAGAACATTTTTCCATATTTTTAATGCAACCCGAACTAGGCTTTCCTAAATTCACTCTTATATATTCGATCAGCACTTTGACCGAACCGGTCAACGCCCAAAACTTCTAAGCCCAAAACCGGGGTGTTACAAAATTAGTGCCCAACGGTCACCTGTTTCGAAACACCCACCTGCCGTATCGAAACGCAGGATTGGAACGGCGTTTATCGTTTCGATACGCGGGTTGGTTCCGAGACTGGTTCCGAAACAAGGCCTTCCAGTGGCCAAATCGTTTCGAAACATCCCTTAACGTTTCAGAACACGAAGGCCATTTCCGGCCCCCGTTTCGAAACACTAGGGGGTGTTTCGATACGGTTTGCCCAGAAACAGCAGCGATTGCTGGTTTTTCATGCACAAACTCGATCAAACACATCCAAAAGACTTACCAAGCATATCAAGAAGTCAACATACATACAAGGTGCACATATAGGGTCCTCAAACACCTTCATAGCATCAAACAAGAAAAATCATAAGTCTAGAGGCATGCATCCTAATATCCAAACCAAATAGGGAAATCAAACCTCCAAACAAGCAATAAAGATCATTTACAATTCAAAACAATCAAGGCTCACGTGCCACAACCTTAGGGAGTTTAACATATATCCCAAAACAAAAACTTAGGTTCTCATTGCCAAATTATCAAAACTAAAAGTGTACGAAAACTTCACCATACATGAGCTTGAACTTCCTTGGACACACTTAGCTTCCATGATGCCCTTTAACACCTCAATTATCTGCATTATTGGTAAAAGAGAGCGTAAGCACAAATGCTTAGTGAGGCAAGCTCTAAATAAAACCAATACAACAATGCATTTTTAGAAAACACTTTCAACAAAGCTTTTAAACCACAAGTTCATCTCTTTCTCATGCTACCTTGCATCATTTTCAAGCATCTCACGCTTCGTTTACATTTAAATACATTATATTGGCTTTCAAGTGATAGTTCATAACCATTTCAACACAAAACACAATCGGATACGCGGATTACAAGCGTTGTCCCACACGCTTCATACACACTACCGAACTACACAAGGTTCACACTCAAGAGTAATCCCTCCATTGATGTGACACCCATGGTGGAGTATAACGGTACAATCTCAACCCCTCAACACCACTCATCGGTAGTTGTATAATTTCCACTAACGAGAGTAAGGGACACACAACACAAGATCCACACACGGAATTTACAACCACCGTTGTGATCTTACCTCAATCGTTAGGGTACTTGGATGGAGTTTACGGTACAATCACAACCCCTCAACATCCAAGGCGACTTTACTTACGGTGCACCCAATCCTATAGCCGGCTAACTATATCCGATTCAAGTCCTTAAAAACCATTCCATCACTTGCCAATATACATCAAATACCATCATCAATTCACTGTTTTAAGCATTAATCAAAGTCATTTATCAGCATGCATCTTCATGCATCATAACCACATTAATAACATGCCAAACCAATGATCTCTTACCTTGAGCATCCTTCAATATACGGCTTTTAGAACCATCATTAATCATGCTAAAACATGCTTTCAAAACAGTAATTAAACATGTATTTCATAACTAATGCATCAAACCATAACTTAGCACATCCGAGGGAGTTTTTCCGAAAACATACTCTTGAGCTTAGCTAAGTTGTTTAGACTTAAACTAAGCTCCCAAAACCTCCAAATAATCGTTTCAAAGCTGGAAACCATCTCCACTCACCAATTACGTTTCGCCTTGCTCGCCGAAACTCTAACTATGCATCCGATAGTCCCGAACCAACACCAAAAGTGTCTGAATGTGTCTCCCCTGTTTACAACACATAAGAGCAGAGGATTAATGCATCATCATGCAGTAAAATCATCAGCCACTTCTCCTAAACTCGCTGCACCACCTAAACTCAACCTTTCGGCTACCAAACACAACCGAAATCACCTCCAAACTCTTCCAAAACTTAACCCAGCCAAGATCCATCACTTCTAATCATTTCTAAACATCAATTAACATCTAAAACAACCCTTAACTCGTCCTTATACCTCCAGCTATAACAGAACACCAAAAACACCCCAAAAACCACCATTTTCATAAACAAAAACTTAGGAAACACAACCTATTCGGGATTGCATTGATAAAACCTAATTTCTAACATCATTTAACATCCAAAATACATTAAAGAACCATCTCAAAACAGAGCCCAATCAATTACAATGAAAATCTTCAAGATCTCTTCCAAAATCTTGAGTCTTAAGCCAAAATCTTGTCTCTAACATTAAATCCATTTATAAAACTTCAATAAAGGATTGACAACTTGGGAATTTCAGTAAATAACTGAGTATTTAGAGGAGAAGAACAATCTTACCTCTAAATGGTGATTTCTTCTTGATTTGGGCAAAATTCCATGAAAATTCAATGTGGAAATCAAAAGGATTTGATGCAAGATTGGTTAGGAACCAATGAGTGATGAGAATCTCGTCAATTGAAGTGAAAATCTATGTGAATGTTGCTGGAGAAAAAGTGTTTGAATGATGGGATTTTGAGAGAAAAAGGAATGTGAGAAAATTAGGAAAATGTAGTTTCTCCTTTTCTTTTATTTAATTAAAACATTAATTAAATCACCCAAATTAAGGAAAAATTTGGAGAAAAACATTTTGGGTAACTAGCTCCTTAAAGATTCAAAGTTTCAATCCTTTACAAAACAGTCACTACTAAACTTTGCAAAAATCACATTTTGGTCACTACACCGAAATGTAGTATTTCCAAACCTTATTTTGTAAAATTGATTTCACCACTCTCTTAAATATATTAAATGAGGATTTTTAGATATTTTTCTATATTTTTAAAGCATCACGAACTAGGCTTTCCTTAAAACCTCATTTTATATTCGAACCGTTTCTCATACTGGTCCGATCAAACCCTAAACTTCTAAGCCAAAAATTGGGGTGTTACAGGTATAAAAAGCTAGCATGCCAAGTTTCATAATCATCCAAATATGTTTACTATGTTTTGACCTTTATGAGCCAAGTATGCACTTTTAATCCATTTTAAGCCAACCAAAAAGTACATTTAGGGTCATTAACCATATTACAACATATGCATACCACAAACATAACAAAATGGGCATAAATGACTAGTTCAACTAACTTGCCACCTTCCTAGGAGTTCTTAAGATCAAAACACATTACTTTATGGCTTATAGTGACTTGTCTTGTTTTGCCAATCTGATCCTCTGACACACGATCCTTTCAACCTAAAAATGCATGAGATGAGACACGTTAGGCATACAATCCCTAGTGAGGTAGTCATAAGCAATATGAACAATATCATGTCAAGTATCAATATACAATGTTTAATATATTCTTTTCATCACTAATCCTTGGATTTAATCAATATAGTGGATACATGAATTCCTACGCCTCGCCAAGTCAATGAATGGTCTAGTCCTTCCGCCTCACTAATATGACCAACATCAATACACATCCCTCCGCCTCGCCAAGTCAATATAGGTTGTAGCCTTAGGACCGTAGTCCACCCGCACACTGAGCTCATGAATTCTATGGCATGACAATTGTATCCAATGTCTATTCAAATCCAAGGTTTCAATGTTCATATCCATTTCAATAATCAATGAGCATTCCAATGACCAATGATTTTCAATATTGTCAATAACCAATATGTCCCATAATCAATGTTTCATGGTTCAATGTTAATAACAATAATCAATGATTTCTTTGCAATGTTTCTATAACAATCTCTATATCAATGACAATGCTCAATGATCATACCAATAACTATGTCCGATACTCAATGCCAAACTTACCGACAGTTACCAAGGTGTCCATTTGATTATCCGATGTAACTTTTTCCAATAGCAATGTGAATAAAATGATCGAAGACAACAATACTGGATTCATTAAGGCTTTTTACCTAATCCCGAGACTCCGACTACACTCACCTTGACAATCCAAAGCTTTCAAGGCTCTCAGATAACAATACCCTTGCTTCTAGCTTTCGATGGAGACGATGAAACTTCCTTCTCCACTTCTTGAGCTAGAAAATCAATAGGGAGATGATTAGGGTCGATATTACGATATCAAAATCAATACAACGATATCAAAATCGATATTCGATTTCTAAATAAACAACGACAATGAAATATCCATGTATAGTAAAAACCCTTGCTCAAGATTAAGCTTGATATATCTATAGAATCCAATAATCAATTGAGGAATATGGCTTACCCAATCGATAACAATAATTCGATATCAATAAAACAAAGAAAAACTAAACTAAAGCTTTCTCTCCAATAAAGGTGCTAGCTTGGAGGAAGATGATGAAGATGATAAGAGGTGAGGTGCTTGCTTGAGACTCTCGGTATGCTTTCTATCCTCCTTTCTTTTGTTTTGACATTATATATTCTTTTCACTATTTAGCTTTCCTTCACATGAAGGAAAGCTCTTAATCTATCCCACGTAGATATAAATTTAATTAGGGAGGGGCTAATAGTAAGATTAGTCCCTCAACTCTCACAATATTATAGTTTTGACCTCTCAATTGCATTTTTCATCAATTTAGTCACTGTAATGTTTTCGATGCTATTCAATAGGGTCTGATGGAAATGATTTAACTCAATTAGGGTCTGATATCAATAATTAACTAGGCGATACAACATTTAGATTTTATCAATATGAGATTTCCGATTACCGGAACCTAATTTCGACTGAACCGGATTTTGGGGTGTTACAACTTTCACCCTTTAAGAAAAATTCATCCTCGAATTTTTACCTTAACCGAAGAGATGGGGATACTGTTGTTTCATGGTCTTTTTAGGCTCCCATGTGGCTTCTTCAATGGTGTGGCTCTTCCATAGCACTTTAACCAACTGTACAGTTTTGTTGCAAAGCCTCTTGACTTCTCTTGCTAGAATTTGAACCTGTTCCTCCTCGTAGGATAGATTTGGTCTAAGTTTTACAAACTCAGGTTCCACAATGTGTGAAGGATCAAAATGACACTTCCAAAGCATCAATACGTGAAAAACATCGTGGATCTTACTCAATTCTGAGGGTAACAATAGTCGACATGCCACAGGGCCAACTCTTTCAATGACTTCAAAGGGTCCAATGAATCGGGGACTCAATTTTCCCTTCTTGCCAAACCTTAAAACCTTCTTCCATGGTGATACTTTGAGGAAGGCTTTTTCTCAAACTTCATACTCGATATCTCTTCTCTTAAGATCAACATAAGTCTTTTTTCGATCAAAGGCAACCTTTAAACGATCATGGATAATGGTGACCGCTCTTCAGTCTCTCGAAGCAAGTCAGGGCCTAACTGTAACACCCTAAAACCACCCTAGAAGAAATTATAAGAAAATAAAAAGAAAAGTGTAAATTGAATATAAATGTGATAGCAAGTGGGAAAGTATACGAGATGTTGTAGCAAAAATAAGTAAGTAAAACTGGAGTATACTGAATTGATAATACATGGTTAAAAGTCCTAAATTAATAGGAAACAAAGTGTACATAATTTAATTAAAATATAAGTACGCATTATAAGTTAGTGACAATTAAGGTGATTGATGTACATGCATATGTATATTAATGTAATGAATATTTCAAATACTTATGTAAATAGATACATTCTTGGTGAAGGCTAGATGATAAAGTATGAAAATGTATAAGATTATCATGAATTATAATGGACCATTAATAATTAAAATATATTAGATAAATGTAATAATATAAGAGTATAGTGGGATTACGTGGCTAATAGTTAAACCACGTGTCACTAAACATGGACATTTGGCTAAGGAGTATTTAAACACCCAAATTAAATCAACATTCTTATCATATCCTTTCTCCTTCTCCACTCTCACCGAAAGTTAGAGGAAATCAGAGAGAGAAATGAGAGTTTAAAACAAAGGTTGCTGGAAATTTAAAGGTGAAGCTTGCATGTTAATTTAAACTCAAAGTAAGTGCAATTCTATCATAGCTTGCATGTTAGAAATGTGTTAGATTGTTGTTAGGTTAATGAGTTCATGTTAAACTTGAACAAATTCAGGAAATTAAAGCATGAACATAGCTTAAATGTAAATCTGCCCAGATTAGGTCTCTAACACTGCCCTGTTTTAAATTGAAATTTTGAATATGTTAGGGTTCGAATTCGAAAGAGTGTTACAGAACAAAGTTGTAGAGCATGAAAAATACTATAGGGTAGAGGCCTTGGAAGCATGAAAATGATACTAGAAGTGGATGGAAATTAAGTTACAAACTGACTGCTCAGAAAATAATAAAGCTGGAACTAGGTAAACTATATTGAATAATAAGGTTGCTGGAAATTGTTCTTGAAATAGGGGATACCTTAAATGATTGAAAAAAATATGTGGTTGTAGGAAAATATAGCTTATATAAATGATTAAAATGAACTAGAACAATTAGAAGTTAAATTGAACTGGTCTAGAAAATGTAATAATGAAGGGACTTAAATGCCCTGTTTTTGAGGTTACTGGAACTTCAAAATAATGTTATGATATGTATGTAAATGTGATTACAAACTCAGAATGAAATGTGTAATGAATTATAGGTTAATTGTACACTAAAATTACAAATTGAAAATATTGGACAGAATAGGTTATTGAAAATGCCCTATTTTCAAACAATTAAGTGTATTGATAGGGAAATGATAAAAATATGTGCTATAAATGGTCGTAAAGGTGTGTGAATAAGCTTTCTAGAATGGTAAAGAAATTTTAATTTGGAGTTGTGAGTAAAAGGTTATGGACAGTTTAGTAAGTGCTACTCAAACTGCCAGTTTAGGGGGCAGATTCAAATGCTTAAGTAATTGCGATTAAGTTGATGTGTATATATGCTTGAATTAAGTTCTAATGTGTGTTATATATGTTATGTTATGATTCAAGATCAAATTGGTGAAGAGACCTTGGAAGAAACAAGGGTTGAGCTAGCCAAAAGGAGGAGCAAAGGCATCACCTTTAAGGATTCAAACTAGCTTGGAAGTATTTGTGAGTGTAGCAAACTTAGGGTTAGGATTAGCATCCTAACCATTGTCTTTATGTTTCCTTGATGATATGAAATGAAGCATGAAATGAATATAATAATGGTTTGGTAAATTTAACATGGTAAGGAAGAAGGATTAAAGGAAATGAATAAATGTTACATGTTTAGTGCTAGTCACGTGTAGTTAGGTTTCATGTGATGTGTTATTGAGGTATTAGTTCTTTGAGTTTCATGAGAAAGCTTATACATGGAAGTTAGCTATTGTTTTGAGAAATATATGATTGAAGAAGATATGTTGATTTTGCTGGAAAATCAGATGGATGATGATTGGTACATATTTGGTGTTATGGTGACATGAATAGGTTATATGATCTTGCAATATGTTTGTGAAAACATTGGTGATATGGTCGATGATATGATTGATATGCTATTTTTAGATAACATGAAATGAATGATTCATATGATATAAGTTTAATGCTAGTTAATACTTGAATGGTATTGTATGGAACCAAGTAAATTGCTATGACATATTTGATTTACATGTGAATTGCCATGACATATTTGATTTACATTGAAATCCCATGACACGTTTGAATGACGATTGAGTTACAGTTAATGAATTGCAAATCTTGGTTGCTAAAAACATGATTTTTGTTTGCTTAATTTAAAAGATACTTCAAGTCCTTGGTTGATTAGTGGTCCTTAGGTATAAGGGCATGCCTTAGAGTCATTGAGCTCCTCTGTTTTCTGATTCAGGATAGTGGTTAGTCACCTATAAACATGCAAGGTGGTTAGTCACCTTATTATATGAATGGTGGTAAGTTACCATTGATGCTTATGCATCCTCTGTTACATGATATGTAACCTTCTATGGTCACTTGTGTGGCACTCGAATACTTCTTGAATAAGGATAAATGTGATCCTACATGTCACTTGATACTCGATACTCGTTATTTGATACTTGTACTGCATAACTTGTAACATAAAAGTTTATTTGACTTGAGAACTTGAATATAAGCTTGATAACTCGAGCTAAGGCTCTATTAGCGTAAGGGCTAAGCTTGCAGTTGCATACCATGCTGAATGGTAACTCTTGAATAAGACATGAAGTAACTTGAACATAAAATACTTGAAAAGTAATAAGATATCTAAGTCCCTCTATCAATGGAAGTCCTTGGATAATAGAAAATGATAGTTAGTTTAATTGGGACTACGGTCCATGAGCCACGGCTCAGGGGGACGCCCCATTAATACATGACATGTATATTGGCGACAATAGGAGGCAATGGGGGAGATGTACGGAGAATGGCGACAATTGGTTGGATAGATGTGAAGATAGGATTTACATGCTTAGATATTAGCCATTGCTTTGTGCTTTGAGCTAAATATCGTTTGGACCTATATGGTTAAAATTGAACCAATGTTCTTCATGATTGAATCTATTATCCAAGGCAAACAAGTAAAAGACATGACTACTAATCAAGACAATAAATCAAAGTATTAAACAAGATATAAGCATAACTTAAAGCTCAAATAATACATGGCAAAATGTTTACTAGTTTACTTGCCTTTGTATACTTGGCAAGTTCATCTGGTTGTTAGATTACATTCCTTGAACTTGGAATACTTGTTGTGTTACTTGATTTCTTGTTTGAACATGAATTTGCCATGGAATATTGGATTTACATTGAATTGGTATGACATACTTGAAAGACGATAGAATTGCTATGACAGACTTGAATGACGATAGAATTGCTATGGCATATTTGAGTTAGAATTAATGAAATTCAAAGCCTTAACCTAGAAGTAAAGAAATCGACCTTGATCACCTTGATGCATAATCTAAAATTATTCAAATGCCATGAAGTGCGAGTGAAGATAAACGTTTAAATAGATCACAAGTTTGGCTTGTCTTGTATAGAAATCGAGTAATGTCTTCTTGTTTTCTAAGATAAGCATGTTATGTTGCTTGTTGGCTTAGTTTTTACCAAAATAGAATCCAAGAAAGTTTATAAGAGTGAAGCAACTATCTTGTTACCCTATGACTAGTTCAATCCAGAAATTTGAAATTTACTGCTCGTATTTTCGGTTTTGCTTGCTGTAACATTCTCGACTCCGATTCTTCTCCTAAGTCGGGCTGAGATCGTTACAAATTGGTAACCTAGTCCATTACTCAACCAAGGCAAAATCTCAAAGTACTTGAAATAAGAATGTAATCCCCGTAGCCCGGCCTAGACGGTTGACCCGAACTACGAAGATTACACGGGGAAAACCAAAGTCAACCCGAAAGTCAACCTTGATTAACGACCCTTTTTTTTCTTTTTAAACTTGTCTAGATGCACATTTAACCTAGGCATACTATTGAGATAAGCATACTCAAAAATCACAGCAATCGGAAAACGATAAGGGACCCAATTGCACAAAATACGAAATTAGGGACCAAATTGTAAATTCTGAAAATTAAGAGGACTTTACCAATTTTTAAGTTACCATTATGAAATTAGTCATGTTTCATGCCTCTCTGCAAAATTTCATCTCAAACGGACATCTCAAACTCAAGCAATTGCACAATCAAGAATCAGGACCAAAACGTAGAGCTTGCAAACCTCAAAACCATTCAAATTTTATGCCCAACGGTCAGGTGTTCCGAAACGGGTCTAGGCCGTTCAGGAACACCCCTTGGCAGTAGCCAAAGTGTTCAGAAACGGGCTAGGCCGTTCAGGAACACCCTAGCCAAAACAAGGGCCTGTTTCGAAATAGGCAAGGGTGTTTCGAAACACCCTGCCTAGAAACAGCAGTTTGGCCTGTTTTAACACCTTTAAACCCCATCAAACATGCTCCAAACCATTCCACAATAAATCAACAACATGCCAAACATCAAACCTACCAATTTGCATCAAAATCTAGATACAAAACCACCCCTAGATGCACCAACTCATTCAACACATCCAACACTCAATCATGCTTTTCAAACAAGAAGCATAGCATAACAACTTAAGCATAAGAAGATTCAAACGTTGCAAGCTTACACCACATAGTTCAAAATCATAAACCATACTTGTCCAACATATACAATCTCATTAGACATCAACATAAGAGATTCTTCCCCCATTGCCTTTATTATCTATAGCTATTAACCGAGACATACATCTCAAGTGGAGTTCCCCCTTGAATCCCTTGCTTCTCGCTGCTCCAACTTCAAATGTCTGCATTGATGGACAAAAAGGAGCGTAAGCACATAATGCTTAGTGAGGAATGCTCAAAACCAAAACACCATCAATGCAGTGAGTCATAAAACCACTTTTAAAAGCAAACTCGATTCAATAAACCAAAGCAAGTTTGAAAACCCTTTTCAACAACATGCATAACATCGTGCATTGCTCAAATATGAAAAACAAACCCTTAGCTTAGAAGAAGTAAGAAAACCCTTTCAAAGCACAACTTGCAAAATCAACAATTTAACCAATCCAAGCATAAACATCACATGCAAGGTTAAATTCAAAACTTTGGAAAACACTTCCACTTCACATCATACCTTGCTCATACTTGAATATCATTTAAAAGCAAGAAACCCTTAAAACCACTTACTCATTCAATTTACCATATGCATTAAACAAATGCAACATATGAACCACATCACCAACCTTTGCATCACATGCCTTAAAAACAAGTCTTCACAAGACTTCAATGCACTAAAGAGATTTCATGCACACATGCACCATTCTCAATAGATAACCAACACTTGTTCAAACTAACAAGTAAGCATGCATTCATAATACATTATACACTTCTCATGCAACCATGCATCATTTCAAGCATCTCATGCTTCATTATATTCAAGAACATATATCGGCTTCCAAGTGATAAACCAAATCCACTTTTCAACTCAACATCCAATCGGATACGCGGATCACAAGCGTTGTCCCCTACGCTTCATACACACTACCAACCCAAGGTCCCCAAATGGAATTTTAACCACCATTTGACCTTACCACACACAAGGTCCTCATATGGAATTTTAACCACCATATGACCTCAACATTCACAAGGTTCCCATATATGGAATTTTAACCACCATATAACCTTAACATTCCCAAGGTTCCCATATATGGAATTTTAACCACCATATAACCTTGACATTCCCAAGGTTCCCATATATGGAATTTTAACCACCATATAACCTTGACATATTCCGTTGGTAGTTGTATAACATCACTAACGAGATCCGGGACACCCTACACAAGATCCACACATGGACTTTACACCACCATTGTGATCTTAACAAGCACAAGGTCCTCAAATGGAATTTTAACCACCATTATTACCTTTGCTTACACAAGACCCACCCATGGAATTTCAACCACCATGGTGTTCTTGACCATCTCGTTAGGATACTTGGATGGAGTTACCGGTTCACTCATAACCACTCCACATCCAAGGCAACTTTATTCACGGTGCACCCAATCCTATAGCCGGCTAACTATATCCGATTAAAGTAACCAAGAACCACTTTCATCACTTGCCAATATAACCATCTTACCACATAAATCCATTGATTTACAAGCATAAACATAATGCAAAAACCATCATTTACCATCATCAATCCACTGTTTTTGAAGCATTAAACAAAGCCATTAAACAACATGCAACACCATGCATGAAATCCACAATTTCAATGTACAAAACCAAGGATCTCTTACCTTGAGCATCCTTCTCTCATGGCTTTCAAAACCAGCATAAAACCATGCTAAAATATGCTTTCAAAACAGAATTTAAAACATGCAAACAACATGCATTGCATCCAACAATCACAAATTCTTTAAAACCAATTCACAACACAAACCAAGAGATAAATCCATTTACTTACTCTTGAGCTTAGCAAAGTTGTTTAGACTTAAACTAAGCTCCCAAAACCTTAAAACCTTGGTTTAAAAGCTGAAAACCCAACTTCACTCACCGATACACAGAACAAGGCTAGCCAACAAGCCTTCCAAGCATCTGAAACCTTCCACACCACCTCTAATGCTCACGGATCAATCTCCCCTGTTTCAAGCACATAACATCAGAGGATTAATGCATCATAATGCACTAAAAACACCAGCAACACAACTAAACTCGCTGCTCATCACAAATCCAACATTTCGGCTACCAAACACAACTGAAATCACCACCAAACACTTCCGAAACTTAACCCAACCAAGATCCATCACTTCTAACCATTTTTAAACATCAATTAACATCCAAAATGATCATAAACACGTCCTTATACCTCCAGCCATAACAGATCACCAAAATCACTCCAAAAACAACCAAAAACTCAAGCAAAACTTAGGAAATTCAACCTATTCGGGATTGCATTGATAAAACCTCAATTTCTCGTCAATTTAACATTCATTTAACATCAATTTGACACCTCAAAACACAGCCCAATCAGATCATACGAAATTTCAACAAAATCAAGCAAATCTTGCATTTAAAAGCCAAGATCAAGAACAAATCAATAAATCCTTTTATAAAAAACAAATTAAGGATTGAGAACTTGGGAATTTCAATAAAGAACCTAAAGTTCAGAGGAGAAGGACGTTCTTACCTCCAAACTTGAGTTTTTTCCCTTTTTGGAACCAAAATCTTGAAAATCCAAATAGCAAATGGTGAAGTTTTGTTGAAGAGATGATTAGAGATCAAAAGAGAATTGAAATGTGATATTTAGGGGACAAAATCAGAGGAAAAGCTCTGGAGAAAAATGTGTTTGGTTTGAGAGAAAAGATGAGAGAAAAAGGAAAATGGAAAATGGAAAAGTTAGTTGGAAATGGCAAAATATCTTCCCTCCACTTTTCTTTTATTTAAAAACCTTTAATAAATCATTTAATATTTTAGAAAAATCTGGAGAAACTCCCATTGGGTAAATAGCTCCTTAAAGATTCAAAGTTTCAACCCTTTTTAAAACAGTCACACAGTTTTCAAAAATTACATTTTGGTCACTAACCCAAAATGTCACACCTCCAAACCTCATTTTGCAAAATTGATTTCACCTTCCTCTTATATATAATAAAAGAGGATTTTAGAACATTTTTCCATATTTTTAATGCAACCCGAACTAGGCTTTCCTAAAAATCACCTTTTATATTCGAACCGCAACCCGACCGGTCCGGTCCAAACCCAAAACTTCTAAGCCCAAAACCGGGGCGTTACAAAGAATTACATGAAATGTTATATGGATACAAATGATAAGTTATATGTTATATGATATGATATGATTATTTGAACAATGATATGCTATGATCCATGTATTTTGTTTGCTGTCCAATGATATGAGATGTTGATAAGCTATGTGAAATATATGTATGCCTTGACTACATGATGTATGTGTGAAACTAGTTAAGTTTACTTGAGTATGATGGACTAGCTAGGTGAACTTATATATCTTAAGCCTAGCTAAGTAACCTTGAATATATGAATAAGACTTTAAAAGATTGAAATTAGTAATGTTTAGGGCTGCCTCACTAAGTACATTACGTGTACTTATCACTCTCTTGTTTCCTTCTTACAAACAACATGTCCTCTAATATCCGAAAGCCATCCGTTTTGTCTCGGGAGCTGTCGCAAGTAAAAATACAAGTATGATATAGTCTTATTAGTCTCCTAGATGGTGGCATAGTCAATGTTAGTATGTCATATGCATTATGGTACTCGTATTTGATAAGTTTTGACTTGTATAAGATGAAAACAAGTTAAAATATGTAATGACTGAATGGTTGGCATGTACATATTGTTTTGATGATATGAAAGAGATATGTTTGAAGTTAACTAAACTTGATTTGAAATTGAGTATGATTTATATGGTTCATGTACTTGTTGGATTCGAATGTTTGATCTTAAGTGTGATGTCTATGTTTGATCTAGGTAATAACATCTAGAGTCCTTATTAGAAATAGAACATGATTAGAATGGTGTTTTGAACTTGTTGGATATGTTATTTGATATAGGAAAAATATGCATCTAGTATTGTTTGTTTAGCTGATATATTTGGATGGATCCTTACAATGCTAAGTTGGTTGACTATATAGTATGCTTGCTTATTTTGATCTGTTAGAAAAATTATGAAACATTAGACATGTGTATATGCCTTGTTACTATGGTTTTCGAATATGTATAGGGTATAATGGTAATAGCTGAATGTATATTAAGTATGTAAGGGTTGAGTTTGATGGACTATCAATGAAAATGTCCAACTATGTTTGTAGAGTTTCTTGACTAAGAAGTAACTATATCGAATTGTATCCTTGTTCTTCACGCTCTTATTGTGGTTCGAATAACATGTAGTTGTCTTGTAGTTTGAATTTGCTTGTTGATCATGCCTATCTCAATTGGAAACTTGCTAATATATGATCATGTTAGTTGATAATTTATTGATAATAGTTTGACTAAGTTATATGATTGGTCATGATATATGTTAAGCTTATACATTAAGTTGCATGTTAGAAAAGTTTAAAATGGCCTAGTTTTGTTTAAACGATCTTGTGTATATGTATTTGTATGCTAGATGATTATTGTTTTTTTTTCTGAATGTGACATCTCTCGTTCTTAACCGAGCGAGGGGTGTTACACTAACATCTTGCCCTCGCCAAGCTCCGACCAACACAATGGAGTTCTACATAGCCTACCATACAATGCTCCGCAAGGGGCCATTTGGATTGATGCTTGGTAACTATTATTGTAGGCAAATTCAGCAAGGGGTAGAGATTTCTCCCAAGTTCCACTAAAGTCAATAATGCACGCTCGAAGCATGTCTTCCAAGATATGTATAGAAAGGTTGAATAACAATGCAGGTTTCTAAGATTTCAATGGATAAATTTTCCGATGATTTACATGGATAACCCTTTCTGACTGACTGTCAAATTGAGGGAGAAAGGCTATGCTAAGATTAACTCTGGTTCCCAGAGCTCCTTGTATGGTTCTCCCAAACCGAGATGCAAATCGAGGATCTCGATCGAAGATAATAGACTTAGGTACTCTGTAGAGTTGAATTACTTCTTTGATATACAAGTAAGCTAGTTTAGGGAGACTGTAGTCCATTCTGACCGGCATAAAATGAACTGACTTAGTGAAACGATCTACAATGACCCATATGGCATCATGCTTCATGGGAGTTAACGGTAAACCACTAACAAAATCCATAGTGATCTTTTCCCACTTCCATTTTGGTGGATCAATAGGCTGTAATAATCCAGTAGGAGCACAATGTTCTGCCTTAACACGTTGGCACGTGAGACATTTAGAAATGAAATAAACTATGGCCTGGTTTATGTCCGACCACCGATAGAGTTCCTGCAAGTCTTTGTACATATTTACAGACCCAGGGTGAACAGAAAAATAACTCGAATGAGCTTCAAAAAGAATATCGGTGCGAAGAGATTCATCATTAGGTACATAGACTCGGTCATGAAAACACATGAGTCCTTCTGAATTAATTCTGAAATTAGGGTTGTTCGATAGCTTAGAGAAAATGGATTGAAGCTCAGGATCTTGCTCTTGCAAATCCTTGATTCATGAAATGATGGTAGACTGAATTTGAAGTTCAGCTACAACATAACAATGCTTCCGAAGTCAGAAGTGAGCGTAAATTGCTCGAGGGGCTACAATATAGCAATGTTACAATAAGTTAACATACTATACAATACGTATGACTCCAAATTTATTATCAATGCTTACCAGGCAGAGGTTTGCAGCTGATTGCATCATCTACAACGTTGGCCTTGCCCGATTGGTAATCAATAACAAGATCGTAATCTTTAAGGATTTCCATCCACCTCCGTTTCCAAAGGTTAAATTCCTTTTGAGTCAATAGTTACTTAAGGCTTTTACGGTTGGTGAAGAGATAGCATCTTTCTTCGTAAAGGTAATGTCTCCATATTTTCAATGCAAAGACAACTATAGCCAATTCAAGGTCGTGGGTGGGGTAATTCATTTCGTGTGGCTTAAGTTGTCTCGAAGCATAAGAAATGACTTTGCCTTCTTGCATCCATATACATTCGAACCCAAGATACGATGCATCACTATAAACTGTGAAGTCCTTTCCGGACTCGGGTTGGGTTAGTACAAGTGCATGGGTCAATACTTGTTTCAACTGATCGAAACATCGTTGTTGAACCTCGGTCCAAACAAAAAAGAGCTTCTTTCCTCAACATCTTAGTTAAAAGAGCAGCTATCATAGAAAACCCTTTCACAAATCTTCGATAATAGCCAGCAAGCCCAAGGAAGCTTCTGACTTCTTCAATATTCTTTGGTGGATGCCAATCTACGATGACTTGGATTTTCTTCGGGTCCACTTGAATACCCGAAGCTGGCACGATATGTCCCCAGAAAGGAAACTTCGGTGAGCTAAAACTCATACTTAGAGAACTTCGCGTACAACTGCTTTTCTCTTATGGTCTAAAGTAGAATACGAAGATGATCCTGGTGCTCCACTTCTATAAACACCACTACGAACTTGTCAAGATAGGGTCGAAAGACCTGATTCATAAAATCCATAAAAACTGCTGGTGCGTTGGTTAATCCAAAGGGCATCAACAATAATTCATAGTGTCCATACCTCGTACGGAAATCAGTCTTTGGTACATCACACTCCTTAACTCTCATTTGATAGTAGCTCGACCTTAAGTCGATCTTGGAAAAATTAGAGGCATTTTTTAGTTGATCGAACATGTCGTCTATTTTAGGCAATGTGTATTTATTCTTTATGGTTACTTTATTCAATTGTTTTTAGTAAATACACAATCGCATAGAACCATCTTTCTTCTTAACAAAGAGAACCGGAGCTCCTCAGGGTGAAGAGCTCGGTTGAATAAAACCATTATTCAATAAGTCTTGAATTTGAGTCTTTAATTCTTTTAATTCTACAACTGCCATACGATATAATGCAATGGAAACTGGAGTAGTCCCAAGTTGCACCTCAATGCCAAACTCCACTTCACGGGTATGGGGCAATCAGGGAAGACATCAGGGAATTCATATACGGTGACAATGTCTCGCAATTGTGGCTCGTCTCTAGACTTAAACGCCAAAGTGTGCAATGATGGATTTCTTTTGTTAATCAATACAACACTCTTTTTACCAAGACCCCTGAGATACAATTTCCTCTTACAACAATCTACCCAAGCTTGATGCTCACTAAGCCAATCTAAGCCTAGGATGACATCGAATTCATGGATCGGAAAGCCAACAAATTGGCCAGAAAAGGAATTCCTTGGATCATTAAGGGACAGTTCTTGCACACTACCCTCACAGTAACACAATCTCCTAGAGGATTGGTTACAGAAATTCTCGATGCTATTGGTTCGAAAGACATATTATATTTCTTAATTACAATGGTACTTATAACAGAATGAGTAGAACCAAGGTCAATCAATGCATATAAGGAATGTGAATATAGCTCGATGGTGTAACACCCGGGTTTAGTGGTTGGGAGTTGAGTGTGTGAATCGGGTTCGAGTCATTGGGGCTCGTTCAAATTAAAATAGGCTTTGGTTTTAATTAAAAAAGGCTTGAATTTCATTAAGGGCAAAATAGTAAAATTTTAAATAAAGGAATAAACTAAGTGAAAAGTGCCTTTTTGACAAAAAAATCACCATCTTGTTCTTCCTCAAGGGAATTTCACGAAAAAACCTTCCCCAACCCCTAAGTTACTATTCCATCCATTCCCTTCACCATTTCAAGTGGTTTCAACGAGGTAATAACGTTTTTGACTTCTCCTCTTTATTCTGAACGTTCCCACGGTTTTATTTTCGCATAAACACCATCTTTGAGGTTTTTCAAGTTTTTGGAAACGGATGAAGCTTTGATAGGTTTTTATGTCGGTTTTGATTTGCAAAGTTGATTTATGTTTTAATCTTGCCCTTAAGTACATTATATGTGAAAATGGTGGGGTTTTGATGAAAATCCTGAAATGTGTTTTTGTGGGTATTTTAAAAGGTTGAACACTTGGGTTTTTGAGGTAGTTTGGTGTAGGAGACTGGGGCTGATGATATAATAATGCTTGAGGGTTGATTTGAAGGTTTTTAATGAAGATTTGGGTTTTGGATTTGATGGGTTTCTACTGGGTTGAATGTAAGTTCGAAAATGGGGTTTTTTGTTAGTTTTGGCTTGGAAATGTAGATAAATGGTATGTGTTTGAAATCTGATTTGTGACAGAGGATTTTTTGATGATTTATGTAGTAATGTGATATTTTTGGTTGATTAGAATGAAGGGAAATCGTTGGAGAAGCTTCGGGCTCGATTCCAAGAAGTTTGGAGGCTTGATTCGCCTTTCTCGATTTGCTTAAGGGTGTTCGTTGAGTGGACTATTTAAAATGGTTTTAAATTGGTTCAAGTGTGTGGTTGAGGTGTTGGATTGTGCTTGGTAGGCCAATCCAAGGTGGATATTAAGTTTGTAGCTTAATCTCTTGTTTGCTTTATGAGTTCTTTCTTAATGTGTATAATTGTGGACTTGTGTAGTATGTGTTCGTTTATGCATGTTGATATATTGATGTTGTTTATTGGTGATGATATGTGGTGTTGCATGATGGTGAAATCATGATGAGACTTCCTTAGTATAATTGGCACTAGTTAATTACCAGGTATAAATGATCGATCATTAGGATGAGTGTGCACACGGTAAGAGTCAAATTCGCGCATGGCCTTGGTGACGTGTAGTCATCAAAGAGAAGTACGATGAGGTAATATTCCACCAGAAAATGTTAGCATGTGATGATGGGTGTAATCTCATTCATGAGTGAAAACAGTTATGAGTGTAATCTCACCGGAAGGTAATTGTTGTTGACAACGTTGGGGGTGAAAATCCCAACGGAAGTTATCCGCATATTAGAGTAAGCTAATAGTTGCCAATATACTTGTTCATGCGTGGTTGTTGTGTAAGATAATCGTTATATCTTATTTAGCATAACATGAGGTAAGATGCCATGTTCATGCATTCTCATAACGTTTGGCCATGTTGTTATGTTAGCGTAAATGCATGCCTTCTGAATGTCTTAAGGATAACATGCTTTGAACCCTGCATTGTCGTTGTTTTTGTTTTAGAGCTCCCTCACTAAGCTTCTAGCTTACGCTCCCGTTCTCGACAATGCAGGTCTTTAGTGTGGAGTTAGCAAGGAGCAAGTGTAACACCCCAATTTTGGGCTTAGAAGTTTTGGGTTTGGACCGGACCGGTCGGGTTGCGGTTCGAATATATAAGGGTGAATTTAGGAAAGCCTAGTTCGGGTTGCATTAAAAATATGGGAAAATGTCTTAAAATCCTATTTTATTATATATAAGAGAAAGGTGAAATCAATTTTACAAAATGAGGTTTGGAAGAGTGACATTTTGAGTTAGTGACCAAAATGTAATTTTTGAAAACTGGGTGACTGTTTTAAAAAGGATTGAAACTTTGAATCTTTAAGGAGCTATTTACCCAAAAGTGTTTCTCCAGATTTTTTTGAATATTAATCAATTTAATTAATGGTTTTTAATTAAGTGCAAAAGGAGGGAAAAGATATTTTGGCATTTTAACTAACTTTTCTCTAAATTTCCATTTTCTTTTCTCTCAACTTTTCTCTCAACCCAAACACATTTCTCCAGCAAAATTATCTCTGATTTTGACAACTAAAGATTAGATTTCAATCCTCATTTGATCTCTAATCAATTCTACAACAAAACCTTAGCATTTGCTTATTGGATTTTCAAGAATCTTGGTTCCAAAAAGGGAGAAACTCAAGTTTAGAGGTATGAACGTCCTTCTCCTCTAAATTCTCAGTTCTTTACTGAAATTCCCAAGTTCTCAATCCTTGAATTATGTTTTATTAAAGGTTTTGCAATTGAGTTCTTGATCTTGGCTTTAAAATGCAAGATTTGCTTTAATTTTGATGAAATTCGTATGATCTGAGTGGGCATTGTTTTGAGATGTGTTTTTGATGTAAAATGGATGTATAATTGATGAGAAATTGAGGTTTAATCAATGCAATCCCGAATAGGTTGATTTTTCTAAGTTTTGTTTAAGTTTTTGGTGGTTTTTGGAGTGATCTTGATGTTCTGCTATAGCTGGAGGTATAAGGACGTGATGAGATCCATTTTGGATGTTAATTGAGGTTTATGAATGTTTGGAATTGATGGATCTTAGCTGGGTAGTGTTGTGGAGATGTTTGGATGTGATTTCGGTTGTGTTTGGTAGCCGAAATTTGAGTGTTGATGTGAGCAGCGAGTTTAGATGTCTTGGTTGAGGATATTAATGCATGATGGTGCATTAATCTACTGTTTTGTTGTGTTTAAAACAGGGGAGACATCTTCGGATCCTTGTGGTGTTGATCCGGAAGCTTGATTGGTGTTTCAGCAAGTGGCGAAATGGAATCAGTGAGTGGATTTTGGTTTTCAGCTTTGAAACCAATGTTTTGAAGGTTTGGGAGCTTAGTTTAAGTCTAAACAACTTTGCTAAGCTCAAGAGTAAGTTTTCGGAAAAACTCTCTTGTTGATGAACCATGAGTTGGTTGAGTGGAATGTGATTGTTTGCACGTTTTAAATTCTGTTTTGAAAGCATACTTTAGCATGTTTATTTGCTGGTTTTATAAGCCATGTGTTGAAGGATGCTCAAGGTAAGAGATCCTTGTTTTGAACATTTGATAAAATGTGGTTTTGTTGCATAAGGATGCATGATGATTAATGGCTTTGTTAAATGCTTTAAAACAGTGGACTATTGTTGTTAAATGATGCTTATTGGCAAGTGATGTTTCGAGAAAGGTTAAGAACACTATGGTGGTTAAAAGTCTATAGGTGGTTCTTGTGTTAAGAACAACATGGTGGTTAAAAGTCCATGATTGATTCTTGTGCTAAGGTCACAAAGGTGGTTAAAAGTCCTTGTGTGAGCCTTGTGTATTTTGAGAACACCATGGTGGTTAAAAGTCCATGGGTGATTCTTGTGTTAAGGTCACAAGGTAGTTAAAAGTCCTTGTGTGGACCTTGTGTATTGTAAGAACACCATGGTGGTTAAAAGTCCATGGGTGATTCTTGTGCTAAGGACACAATGGTGGTTAAAAGTCCATGTGTGGTCCTTGTGAATTGTAAGATCACAATGGTGGTTAAAAGTCCATGTGTGGATCTTATGTTGATTGTATTGTGAAATGGAAAGATTATGATTATCACTTGTGGCCAATATGACATGTTAATAATTTGAAGCATGAAATGCTTGTTTTAAATGCTTATGTGCATAGATAAAGGATGTTTTGAATTAAGGTTTATAAAAGTGTTTTATAAATGCATTATTGAGTTGTTTTAAATGAGCATTCCTCACTAAGCTTTTAGCTTACGCTCTCTCTCTTTTCTTAAACCAATAATGCAGAGCATTGAAGTGCGTATAAGGGCAGCAAGAGGTCAAGAATCCAAGTGAAGAACTAAGCTCATGTATGGTGAAAGTTTCTTTATACTATTAGCTTTTGGCATTTGGCAATGAGGAACCTATGTTGTTGTTTTGGGAGATGTTTTGGACTCCCTAAGTTGGTTTTATGTTGTTGTTGATGATGGAACATGTAATAGGCCTTTGTGAAGTTGGTTGGGTTTTATGATGCTTGAATGGTTTTCTAAATAGGATGCATGTCTATAGAATTGGGGATTTGCTTAATTGATGCCATGTTTGAGTATGGTTGATGCAATTATGTTCCTTATGCATGTAATGTCTTGCTGTTATAATTTGGTTGCCTTTGGAGCATGTTTGATGGGTCAATTGTGTGATAAACCAGCGAAATCCTGCAAATCTGGGCAGGCCGTATCGGAACGGGTGCTACCGTTTCGGAACGGGGGCCTGAAATGGCCTAGGCGTTTCGAAACGGGAGGAACCGTTCCGGAACGAAAATGCTACTGCCGAGCCCTGTATCAAAACGTGTTTCGGAACGGTCCCGCGTTTCGGAACATGTCCTCCCTGTTTCGGAACACTCGACCGTTGGGCACTGAAATTGATGGTTATATGTTTTGAAATCTTTGCGTTTTGGTCCTGAATCTTGTTTATGCAATTGGATGAGTTTGAGATGTCCGTTTGAGTTGAAATTTTACAGAGAAGCAAGAAATATGACTAATTTCATAATGGTAACTTAAAAGTGTGTTAAGTCCTTATAATTTCCAGAATTTACATTTTGGTCCCTATAATCATGTTTTGTGCAATCGAGTCCCTAAATGTGTTCTGATTGCTGTGATCTTTGAACATGCTGTTGTTATGAACATATCTAGGGTTAATGTGCATTTAGATAAGATTGAAAAGGAAAAAAAAGGGTCGTTAATCAAGGTTGACTTTCGGGTTGACTTTGGTTTTCCCCGTGTAAACTTCTTAATTCGGTTCAATCGTCTAGGCCGGGTTAAGGGGGTTACATTTGGTGGTATCAGAGCTGAGTTCTCGTGTAATTGGGAATGATTATGTGGGTGATTAATGTATGTATGCTTGGTATGCTT
Organism: Hibiscus trionum; assembly: GCA_030270665.1. Classification (NCBI taxonomy): domain Eukaryota; kingdom Viridiplantae; phylum Streptophyta; class Magnoliopsida; order Malvales; family Malvaceae; genus Hibiscus; species Hibiscus trionum. Next base: position 40,583,824 of record BSYR01000001.1, on the reverse strand, counting down.
GTTGAACGAAGGCATGTTGTGTGAATTGTAAGTATGTTACAATTGTGATGTATGCTATGCTGAAGCATGATAGAGGGACCCATTGCCAAATCAAAGCTAATGAAATGATGTTGTTTTTAATTGGAAATGAGCTTGAGTACTTGGATTGCTTACCTTGCTGAGCCTGACTTTGTTTATTGCATTGTGATTGCATTGTTAGTGAATGGCACCTCGTAGAGAATTGAGGGTTAATACGCGAGCTATGGTTTGGTGTTGCAGCTGGAGCTGGTGTTGCAGCTGGAGCTGGGGTTGCTGAACATGAAGCTGGTCAGGGACAAGCTGTTCCTGACATGACAGTGCTGATTCAAGCTATTGCTGGAGTTTTTCGAGCAGCGGTAGCTGGAGCTCATGGAGCTGGGCATCAAGGTGATGCTGGTGTTAGACTACCTTTGGAGCGTTTGTGCAGTCTGGGAGGGACTCAGTTCAGGGGTTTGTCTGCTGAAGGTTCTGAGTCTTAGTTGGAGAGTACCAAGAGAATCTTGGAACAAATGAATTGTTCTGATGTGCAGAAGCTGGGCTGTGTGGTATCATTGTTGCAAGACGATGCATACACTTGGTGGACAACCACTATCTCTGGAATGGAGGATGCTGATGTGACATGGACGTTCTTTCAAAACATTTTCAAGAGAAGGTACCTGGGTGTGAGGTACTTGGATGAAAAGAAGAGGGAATTTATGTCTCTTACCCAAGGGAGCATGTCTGTAGCTGAGTACGAGGTTCAGTTTGTCCGACTCAGTCAATACACACCTGAGATTGTTCCTGATGAGCGGGAGAGGTGTGAAAGGTTCCGTTATGGTTTGGTGACGGAAGTAAAGACGTATATGCTAGCTGCTGAGTATAATGATTTTGATGTGCTGGTTGGGAGAGCAAAGGACATTGAGATGAATTTAGGTTTATCATCTAGAAGTGCTGGTTCTGGTGCTGGTAAGCGAGTTGCTGAGTATAGTTCCGGTGGTGGACGGAACAAGAGGGGACGTGATCAGAAGTATCAGCCTTCGGCTAAGCGAGGTGGTGGTGCGCCTGCTCAGGGAGGCAAGGCAAGAGCTGAACCGAACGCATGTTGGACATGTGGATCGCGTGGCCATATGAAACGTGATTGTCCTCGAGCTGTGAGGGAGGTGCAAGCTCCTGTTGTGGCAGCTGGTAATTCATGCTGGAACTGTGGATCTACGGATCACATGAGGAGAGAGTGTCCTATGTTGGCTGGTGGCCAAGGGCGTGCTCCTGTAGTTGTTGCACCACAGAGAGGTCGTGGGCGTGACCGTGGTAACTTCCAGCGGAGAGAAGAGGGTGGACGGAATGTGGCTCATGTTGTAGCTGTTCAGCCTGAGGGTGGTGGCCAGGCTAGAGTGTTTGCTCAGAGGGAGGGGAGGAATGACGCGGATGTGATTGCAGGTACTTTCACTTTGCAATCCTTGTCATTACTTTCCTTGATTGATTCTGGATCTACACACTCATACATTTTGCGTGAGCATGCTGAATTGCTTGGTTTGCCTGTTGAGTCTTTGGATGTTGGTATGCGTGTCACTAGTTCTTTTGGTGAGACTGTTGTGACTCGAAAGCTTTATAGAAGATGTCCTTTGGTTGTGCAAGATCATGTTTTTCATGTTGATCTTATGGAATTGCCTTTCTATGGTTTTGATGTAATCCTTGGTATGGATTGGCTTGTTGAGCATCGTGCTGTAGTGGATTGTGAGAATAAGCGGGTTTCGTTGAAACTTGCGGATGATTATGAAGTAGTTGTGGTTGGTGAGAATGTGAAGTTTCTTGTCAATGTGGTGTCTACATTGGAGGCGAGCCGGATGCTGAGGCAAGGTTGTGAAGCTTATCTAGCCTTTGTGATGAATCCAAGCTCTAAGGAGTTGCGTGTGCAAGATATCAGGACTGTGCGAGAGTTTCCTGGTGTGTTTCCAGAGGAGTTGCCTGGATTGCCTCCTAATCGTGAGGTGGAGTTTGGGATTGAGCTGTATGATAACACAACTCCAGTGTCCATTACTCCTTATCGAATGGCACCTAAGGAGTTGAAAGAGCTGAAGATGCAATTGCAAGAGTTGCTTGATCGTGGTTTCATTCGGCCGAGTGTGTCACCTTGGGGTGCGCCGGTCTTGTTTGTGAAGAAGAAGGATGGCACTATGAGAATGTGCATTGATTACCGTCAGTTTAACAAGTTGACTATCAAGAATCGGTATCCATTGCCGAGAATTGATGATCTTTTTGATCAATTTCGGGGAGCAGCTGTGTTCTCTAAGATTGACTTAAGGTCAGGGTATTACCAGTTGAAGGTGAAGGATGTGGATGTGCCAAAGACAGCTTTCAGGACGAGGTATGGGCATTATGAGTTCCTTGTGATGCCGTTTGGTTTGACAAATGCTCCTGCAGCTTTCATGGACATGATGAATTGTGTGTTTCATGAATACCTGGATAAGTTTGTGGTGGTATTCATTGATAATATCCTCGTGTACTCACGTACTGAGGAGGAGCATGAAGGGCATCTGAGAATTGTGCTGCAAGCTTTGTTGGAGAATCAGCTTTATGCTAAGCTGAGCAAGTGTGAGTTCTGGCTTAGAGAAGTGGTGTTTCTTGGTCATGTGGTTTATGCTGAAGGGATTCGTGTTGATCCTCAGAAGATTGAGGCGGTGATGAATTGGAAGGTTCCTAAGTCTGTTCTTGAAGTTCGTAGTTTCCTTGGTTTGGCAGGATACTACCGAAGGTTTGTGGATGGGTTTTCGAAGATTGCTGCACCTTTGACAAAGTTGTTGCAGAAGGATGTTAAGTATGAGTGGATGGAAGCGAGACAGCGGGCTTTTGAGAAGCTTAAGGCAGCCTTGACACAAGCTCCTATCTTGGTTCAACCTGAATCAGGGAAAGAGTTTGTGGTGTATAGTGATGCGTCCTATGTTGGTTTGGGATGTGTGTTGATGCAGGAGGGTAAGGTGGTGGCTTATGCATCACGGCAGTTGAAGGTGCATGAGCGCAATTATCCTACGCATGACATCGAGTTGGCTGTGGTGGTTTTTGCTTTGAAAATCTGGAGACATTATCTGTATGGTGAGAAGTGTACTGTGTACACGGATCACAAGAGTTTGAAGTATCTAATGTCCCAGAAGGAGTTGAATCTTAGGCAGCGACGTTGGGTGGAGTTGCTCAAGGATTATGATTTGACGATCGAGTATCATCCGGGGAAAGCTAATGTTGTAGCGGATGCCTTGAGTAGGAAGGTAGCTGTTGAGTTGAGGGCTATGTTTGCCAGTTTGAGTATTTCGCGTGATGGTGGTCTTGTGGCTGAATTGCAAGTGAAACCATCTTTGGTTCAGTTGATCAAGGAAAAGCAGTTGTTGGATGATTCCTTGGTACCGCATGTTCAGGATATTGCGGAGGGTAAGCCTTCGGATTTCTGTTTTAGTGATGATGGAGTGTTGTGTTTTGGGAGTCGGATAGTGGTGCCCAATGATGTTGATTTGAGGCGTGCTATTCTGACTGAAGGTCATAGTAGTCCTTTTGCTATGCACCCTGGTAGTACTAAGATGTACCGTGATCTTCGTGATGAGTACTATTGGGTGGGTCTAAAGAAGGATGTTGCTGAGTTTGTAAGCAAGTGCATGGTGTGTCAGCGAGTTAAGGCTGAGCATCAGTTTTCCGTCAGGTTTGTTGCAATCGTTGAGAATTCCTGAGTGGAAGTGGGAAAGGATTACCATGGATTTTGTATCTGGTTTACCTTTGTCGCCATCGAAGAAGAATTCGGTGTGGGTGATTGTGGATTGCTTGACGAAGTGTGCGCATTTCTTGCTTGTGCATACTACGTATTCTTTGGATAAGCTTGCGGAGCTGTACATTGCTGAGATTGTGCGGCTGCATGGTGTGCCTAAGTCGATTTTGTCGGATAGGGATCCGAGGTTTACATCGCGTTTCTGGCAGTGTTTGCATCAAGCTTTGGGTACACGGTTGAATTTCAGTACATCTTATCATCCTCAGTCGGATGGTCAGTCCGAGCGTGTTATCCAGGTTTTGGAGGATATGTTGAGGTGCTGCGTGATTGAGTTTCAGGGCTCTTGGGAGAAACATTTGCCTTTGGTGGAGTTTGCCTATAACAATAGTTATCAGGCAAGCATTCAAATGGCACCTTATGAGGCTTTGTACGGGAGGAAGTGTAGGACTCCTCTGTGTTGGGCTGAAACAGGACAGAAGTTGGTTTCGATGCCAGCTTTGTTGAAGGGAACCACCGAGAAGGTGAAGCTCATTTGTGAGCGTTTGAAAGCAGCTTCTGATCGGCAAAAGTCTTACGCAGATTTGAAGCGTAAGGAGATTGAGTACGCGGTGGGTGACCGTGTGTTTTTGAAGGTTTCGCCTTGGAAAAAGGTGATGAGGTTTGGCCGAAAGGGTAAGTTGATCCTTAGGTACATTGGACCATACGAGGTGGTTGAGCGTGTGGGTCCTGTTGCGTATAAGTTGAGGTTACCGCAAGAGTTGGAGAAGATCCATGATGTGTTTCATGTTTCTATGCTTCGGAAGTATAGATCGGATCCTTCACATGTGATGCCTGTGGAAGAAGTGGAATTGAATCCAGATTTGACCTATGATGAGGAACCTGTGAAGATTCTGGATTCGGACAGTAAGGTTCTTCGAGGCAAGACCATTGAGTTGGTAAAGGTGTTGTGGAAACATCGTGGTGCTGAAGAAGCCACGTGGGAACGGAAGGATGACATGTTGAAGCAGTTTCCGTACCTCTTTCCTTCAGGTAAATTTCAAGGACGAAATTTCTTAAGGGGGGGGGGAGAGTTGTAACACCCCAATTTTGGGCTTAGAAGTTTTGGGTTTGGACCGGACCGGTCGGGTTGCGGTTCGAATATATAAGGGTGAATTTAGGAAAGCCTAGTTCGGGTTGCATTAAAAATGTGGAAAAATGTCTTAAAATCCTATTTTATTATATATAAGAGAAAGGTGAAATCAATTTTACAAAATGAGGTTTGGAAGAGTGACATTTTGAGTTAGTGACGAAAATGTAATTTTTGAAAACTGGGTGACTGTTTTAAAAAGGATTGAAACTTTGAATCTTTAAGGAGCTATTTACCCAAAAGAGTTTCTCCAGATTTTTCTGAATATTAATCAATTTAATTAATGGTTTTTAATTAAGTGCAAAAGGAGGGAAAAGATATTTTGGCATTTTAACTAACTTTTCTCTAAATTTCCATTTTCTTTTCTCTCAACCCAAACACATTTCTCCAGCAAAATTCTCTCTGATTTTGACAACTAAAGATTAGATTTCAATCCTCATTTGATCTCTAATCAATTCTACAACAAAACCTTAGCATTTGCTTATTGGATTTTCAAGAATCTTGGTTCCAAAAAGGGAGAAACTCAAGTTTAGAGGTATGAACGTCCTTCTCCTCTAAATGCTCAGTTCTTTACTGAAATTCCCAAGTTCTCAATCCTTGAATTATGTTTTATTAAAGGTTTTGCAATTGAGTTCTTGATCTTGGCTTTAAAATGCAAGATTTGCTTTAATTTTGATGAAATTCGTATGATCTGAGTGGGCATTGTTTTGAGATGTGTTTTTGATGTAAAATGGATGTATAATTGATGAGAAATTGAGGTTTAATCAATGCAATCCCGAATAGGTTGATTTTCCTAAGTTTTGTTTAAGTTTTTGGTGGTTTTTGGAGTGATCTTGATGTTCTGCTATAGCTGGAGGTATAAGGACGTGATGAGATCCATTTTGGATGTTAATTGAGGTTTATGAATGTTTGGAATTGATGGATCTTGGCTGGGTAGTGTTGTGGAGATGTTTGGATGTGATTTTAGTTGTGTTTGGTAGCCGGAATTTGAGTGTTGATGTGAGCAGCGAGTTTAGATGTCTTGGTTGAGGATATTAATGCATGATGGTGCATTAATCTACTGTTTTGATGTGTTTAAAACAGGGGAGACATCTTCGGATCCTTGTGGTGTTGATCTGGAAGCTTGATTGGTGTTTCGGCAAGTGGCGAAACGGAATCGGTGAGTGGATTTTGGTTTTCAGCTTTGAAACCAATGTTTTGAAGGTTTGGGAGCTTAGTTTAAGTCTAAACAACTTTGCTAAGCTCAAGAGTAAGTTTTCGAAAAAACTCTCTTGTTGATGAACCATGAGTTGGTTGAATGCAATGTGATTGTTTGCACGTTTTAAATTCTGTTTTGAAAGCATACTTTAGCATGTTTATTTGCTGGTTTTATAAGCCATGTGTTGAAGGATGCTCAAGGTAAGAGATCCTTGTTTTGAACATTTGATAAAATGTGGTTTTGTTGCATAAGGATGCATGATGATTAATGGCTTTTTTAAATGCTTTAAAACAGTGGACTATTGTTGTTAAATGATGCTTATTGGCAAGTGATGTTTCGAGAAAGGTTAAGAACACTATGGTGGTTAAAAGTCCATAGGTGGTTCTTGTGTTAAGAACAACATGGTGGTTAAAAGTCCATGATTGATTCTTGTGCTAAGGTCACAAAGGTGGTTAAAAGTCCTTGTGTGAGCCTTGTGTATTTTGAGAACACCATGGTGGTTAAAAGTCCATGGGTGATTCTTGTGTTAAGGTCACGAGGTGGTTAAAAGTCCTTGTGTGGACCTTGTGTATTGTAAGAACACCATGGTGGTTAAAAGTCCATGGGTGATTCTTGTGCTAAGGATACAATGGTGGTTAAAAGTCCATGTGTGGTCCTTGTGAATTGTAAGATCACAATGGTGGTTAAAAGTCCATGTGTGGATCTTATGTTGATTGTATTGTGAAATGGAAAGATTATGATTATCACTTGTGGCCAATATGACATGTTAATAATTTGAAGCATGAAATGCTTGTTTTAAATGCTTATGTGCATGGATAAAGGATGTTTTGAATTAAGGTTTATAAAAGTGTTTTATAAATGCATTATTGAGTTGTTTTAAATGAGCATTCCTCACTAAGCTTTTAGCTTACGCTCTCTCTCTTTTCTTAAACCAATAATGCAGAGCATTTAAGTGCGTATAAGGGCAGCAAGAGGTCAAGAATCTAAGTGAAGAACTAAGCTCATGTATGGTGAAAGTTTCTTTATACTATTAGCTTTTGGCATTTGGCAATGGGGAACCTATGTTGTTGTTTTGGGAGATGTTTTGGACTCCCTAAGTTGGTTTTATGTTGTTGTTGATGATGGAACATGTAATAGGCCTTTGTGAAGTTGGTTGGGTTTTATGATGCTTGAATGGTTTTCTAAATAGGATGCATGTCTATAGAATTGGGGATTTGCTTAATTGATGCCATGTTTGAGTATGGTTGATGCAATTATGTTCCTTATGCATGTAATGTCTTGCTGTTATAATTTGGTTGCCTTTGGAGCATGTTTGATGGGTCAATTGTGTGATAAACCAGCGAAATCCTGCAAATCTGGGCAGGCCGTATCGGAACGGGTGCTACCGTTTCGGAACGAGGGCCTGAAATGGCCTAGGCGTTTCGAAACGGGAGGAACCGTTCCGTAACGAAAATGCTACTGCCGAGCCCTGTATCGAAACGTGTTTCGGAACGGTCCCGCGTTTCAGAACAGGTCCTCCCTGTTTCGGAACACTCGACCGTTGGGCACTGAAATTGATGGTTATATGTTTTGAAATCTTTGCGTTTTGGTCCTGAATCTTGTTTATGCAATTGGATGAGTTTGAGATGTCCTTTTGAGTTGAAATTTGACAGAGAAGCAAGAAATATAACTAATTTCATAATGGTAACTTAAAAGTGGGTTAAGTTCTTATAATTTCCAGAATTTACATTTTGGTCCCTATATTCATGTTTTGTGGAATCGAGTCCCTAAATGTGTTCTGATTGCTGTGATCTTTGAACATGCTGTTGTTATGAACATATCTAGGGTTAATGTGCATTTAGATAAGATTAAAAAGGAAAAAAAGGGTCGTTAATCAAGGTTGACTTTGGTTTTCCCCGTGTAAACTTCTTAATTCGGGTCAATCGTCTAGGCCGGGTTAAGGGGGTTACAGCAAGGAAAGGGCATCCAAGCGTGTGGTGGTTGCTCAAGTATGGTTTTAGTAAATAATGTAGTAGTTTAGCAATGGGGATGCTACGTGTTATAGGAGCGTGTATCTAGACTCCTATGTGTTGGCTCTATTTTGGTTAATGCTTTTATGTTGTGGGTTTGTAAACCATGTATATGAGATGTTTATGTGTTGTTTTGACAACATGTAAATCTTGCTTCATGAATGCTTATGTGTTACTATGAAGGCATGTAACCATGTTTTATGCTATGTGATATGGATGTATGTTTCTTTGAATGAATAGCCTTGATTGTGTATGCTTCATGGTTGATCACGTTTGTAGTAGGGTGAAATGGCTATTGATTGTATGCTTGTTGTTGTTTCATGATTCTTGTTGTTTTGGGGTATGTTTAGGAACACTTGGAGATGCAGAAATCTGTTTTCAGGGACACACAGAGTGCAGGCGTTTCGAAACGCTCGTGGTTTTTTCGGAATGGGTGTAGCTCCAGGGATACTCGTATTGAAACGGGGGTGGTGTCATTTCGATACGATTTGACACTGTGAGTTCTCATTTCGGTACGCGTTTTGATACGGTTTGCCTCTGTGAGTGCCCGTTCCGGAACCTGTTCCGGAACGTTTCAACACTGGAGACCCCCGTACCGGAACAGAGTTAACCCTATCGGTATGGCCTAATCTGGCTTTTAAACTGGAGCACGTGTATCGAAATAGGCAAGCCGATTTCGAAACGCAAGCCTGTAAATTGGGCTTTTTGGCATCTTTAAGTGTTCTCGGATGTTGGGCTTTAGTCTCGTTTGTCGTAAGCTTTCTGGTGAGCCTCGTGTGCATCATTTATGAATGGTTTTGGTTATGAATGCAAGCAATCAGTCTAATATGTCACTCGGTAAATTTAAGTTACCTCACGTTCTGTTTGGATGTTTTCTTTATCTTTTCGCTGTCGTTTCTCACATATAACTAAATGATACATTTAGACAAGATAATTAATGAATGTTTTTCTAGGGTTGCTCATCGAAGTGGAGCCTTAACGAGTTTGGCTTCGGCTTTCCCCGTGTAACCTGTTCAGACTGGTCTGTCACCTAGACCGGGACGAGTGGGTTACATTTGTTGGTATCAGAGCCTGAGGTTTCTGCGACCTCAGGTAGGTAAGTGAGGTAAGTTTGATGTGTATGTTGTACGGTGAATGTTTTTCTGAGTATGCTTGTTGTTTGCTTGCTTGCTTGGTGTTTGAAAGCTTGTGTTAGCATGGTTGTAGTGTCGAGGCATAGTGTTGAGTTCCCATTGCTACTATTACGTTTTTGAAAAGATTTGGTAATGGAATATACTTGAGCACGTTGGACCCTTGCCTTTTCTAACTTAATCCATGTGTGTTTGTTTGTTTGTAGTTGTTATCTTGCTAGCCATAAGATGAGACCTAGAGGCAGGCCTAGGATGGTTCATCCAGAACCAAGGGCAGCAGCTCCGGAGGTTGAGCCGTTTGTTGAGTCGTAGGCTCCTCCACCTCCTGCTTCTCCTCCTCGTCAAGAGAGAGGTGAGGCGAAAGCCGAGGGTGTAGGACCCCAGGTTGGCCAAGGTCCGGCCGATATAGATTAGGCTCCGTTAGTTCAGGCTATAGCTGGGGCTTTTTCAGGCAGTAGTGGCTAGGGGACAAGCAGTGGCACAACCTCAGGGTGAGGGCATCGGTTTGCCACTTGAGAGGCTTCGCAGTTTGGGAGGTGAAGAGTTCTGAGGGTTGGCGCCCGAGAGGTCCAAGGCTTGGTTTGACAAGACTATTCGCATTTTGCCTCAGATGGGTAGTACTGGAGCATGCAGATTAGGGTGTGTTGTATCTCTGCTTCAGGGTGATGCCTACACTTGGTGGGTCACCATTACTACGGGCATGCTAGATGCCTAGATTATTTGGGAGTTCTTTGAGTATTAATTCCACAAGAAGTATCTGGGTCCCCGTTATCTTGATGAGAAGAAGAGAGAGTTCATGGCTTTGCTTCAGGGGAACATGATAGTGACTGAGTATGAGATACAATTTGTCAGATTGAGTCAGTATATGTCCGAGCTAGTTCCTACTTAGAGGGAATGTTGTGACCGTTTCCGTTACAGGTTGAGCGAGGAAGTAAAGAGGTACACTTTGGCTACAGACTACACAAACTTTGATGTCTTGGTCGCTAGGGCCAAGGACATAGAGCACAGTTTGGGTTCGACCAAATGTTATGGTGGTTCTAGTTCTGGGAAGAGGTCTGGCGACTTTGATAGAGGTGATTCGGAAAGGCATCGGGACAATAGGCGTCATTTAGATCATAGACATGGTGGTGGTAACCACGGTAGAGGCCATCAGTGCCAGAGAGCTGGTGGGTGTTTGCCCGAGTGTACTCGATGTAGGAGGAATAACACCGGTGAGTGTTGGGGAAACTTTCATTCGTATTGGAAGTGTAGGGCTAGAGATCACCTTAGGCGTTGTTGCCCATATCAGGCTGGGTATGCACCGGTTCTGGTTCGGGCTTCTGCTAGAGCGATTGTCTATCCGAGAGGCCGTGGGCGCGGTCGAGGTAACTTTAAGCCAAGAAATGATGACCAGAGGAATGTGGCACATGTAGTTGCGGTTTAGCCAGAGGGCGGAAGTCAGGCTAGAGTTTATGCTCAGCACGAGAGACAGAACGACACGGATGTGATTGCAGGTAATTTCTCGATACAGTCTCTGAGTTTTCTTTCTTTGATTGACTCCGGGTCTACGCATTCATATATTTTGAGTGAGCATGCAAAGATATTGAATTTACCTTGTGAGGTACTAGAGGTAGGTGTTAGTGTTACTAGTTCCTTCGGGGATACAATAGTAGTTAGGAAGATGTACAGAAGGTGTTCGTTAATGGTTCAGGGACATGTATTTCCAATGGATATGATGGAGTTACCATTCTATGGCTTCGATGTGATTTTGCGTATGGATTGGCTTACAGAACATAGAGCTAGGATAGATTTCGAAACTAAGAGAGTCTTCTTGAAGCTTGCGGATGACTATGAGATTGTGGTAGTAAGTGAGAATGTGAAGTTCTTATCGAATGTTGTTTCCGCCTTAGAGGCTCAGAGATTAGTTGAGTTGGGTTGTGAGGTGTACTTGGCCTACGTAATGAATCCGAACATGAAGAATGTTAGACCTTAGGATATTAGAACAATGTGTGATTTCCAAGTGTGTTTCCGGAAGAATTGTCTGGTTTACCGCCTGATAGAGAGGTAGAGTTTGCTATAGAGACGTATTCAGATTTTGCTCTTGTTTTGATTGCTCCATACCGTATGACACCGAAAGAACTGAAAGAGTTGAAGACTCAGTTACAAGAGTTGTCAGATAGAGGTTTTATCCGACCGAGTTCGTCGCCTTGGGGCGCTCCGGTATTGTTTGTGAAGAAGAAAGACGGTAGTTTGAGGATGTGCATTAATTATAGACAGTTGAATCATTTGACTGTGAAGAACAAGTATCCCTTTCCGCGCATCGATGATTTGTTTGATCATTTGAGAGGGGCATCAGTCTTTTTGAAGATTGACTTGAGATCTGGGTATTACCAGTTGAAGGTAAAAGAGGTTGATGTACCGAAGACGGCTTTTAGGACTAGATACGATCACTATGAGTTTTTAGTTATGCCGTTTGGGTTGACAAATGCACCGGCTGCTTTCATGGATATGATGAACATAATCTTCTATCAGTACTTATATTTGTTTGTGGTTGTTTTCATAGATGACATTTTGGTGTATTCGCGTACCTAGGAAGATCATGACCGGCATTTGAGGTTAGTATTGTAGACTTTGCTAGACAACCAGTTGTACGCTATGTTGAGTAAGTGTGAGTTCTGGATCCGAGGAGTAGTCTTTCTAGGACATGTAGTGTGAGCCGAGGGGATTAGAGTTGATCCGAAGAAGATAGAGTCCATTGTTGAGTGGAAGCAACCAAAGTTTGTGAAAGAGATTTGTAGTTTCTTAGGCTTAGCGGGTTACTATAGGAGGTTTGTGGAACGATTCTCGAAGATAGCCGCTCCTTCCACAAAGTTGCTTCAGAAGAATATTCAGTTTGAGTGGTCAGATGCGAGACATCAACCCTTTGAGAAATTGAAAGAAGCTTTGACCAATGCACCGATTTTGATTTAGCCAGAGTCGAGGAAGGATTATGTGATCTACAGTGATGCTTCATATGTTGGTTTAGGTTGTGTGCTCATGCAAGACAAAAGAGTTGTAGCTTATTCCTCGAGATAGTTAAAGACTTATGAGCGTAATTATGCGACACACGACATAGAACTAGCCGCAGTTGTGTTTGCCTTGAAGATTTGGAGACATTATTTGTACGGTGAGAAATGCACAGTGTATACGGATCACAAGAGTCTGAAGTACATAATGACACAAGGGGGTTGAACCTTAGACAGCGTAGGTGGCTAGAGTTGCTCAAGAACTATGATCTTACGATTGAGTACCATCTGGGTAAAGCCAATGTAGTGGTAGATGCCTTGAGTAGGAAGGTAGCCGTTGAGTTGAGAGCCATGTTTGCTAGTTTGAGCTTGTCCGGTGATGATGGTCTAGTGGCCGAAGTTCAGGTTAGACCTACCTTAGGCCAATTGATTAGAGAGAAACAGCTATTAGATAGATCTTTGGCACCTCACGTGCAAGATATAGACGAGGGTAGACCATCAGACTACAAATTTAGTGTTGATGGGGTCTTGTGTTTCAGAGATAAAATAGGTGTGCCGGATGACAGTGATTTGAGACGTACTATCTTGATCGAAGCACACAGTATGCAGTTTGCTATGTATTCTGGTAGTACAAAGATGTATCGTGATTTGAAGAATGAATACTATTGGGTTGGTTTGAAGAAAGACATATCCAACTTCGTGTGTAAGTGTATGGTATGTTAGAGAGTGAAGGCAGAACATCAGGTTCCATCAGGTTTGTTGCAACCGTTGAGGATTCCGGAATAGAAGTGGGAAAATATCACAATGGACTTCGTTTCGGGTTTGCCTTTGACTCATTCGAAGAAGAACTCAGTTTGGGTTATAGTTGATCGTTTCACGAAGTGTGCTCACTTTTTAGTTGTTAATACGACTTACTCCCTAGATAGATTGGCCGATTTGTACATTGGTGAGATTGTGAGATTGCATGGTGTGCCGAAGTCGATTGTGTTTGACAAAGATTCGAGATTCATAACTAGGTTTTGGGAGTGTTTGAATACAACTTTGGGTACCTGATTGAATTTTAGCACTTCGTATCATCTCCAGTCAGATGGTCAGTCAGAAAGGGTTATATAGATTTTAGAGGACATGTTGTGTTGTTGCATCATTGATTTTCAGGGTACTTGGGAGAAACACTTGTTGTTGTTTGAGTTCGCATACAATAATAGTCTTCAATCAAGCATTCAGATGGCTCCGTATGAGGCTTTGTATGGTAGAAAATGTAGAACTCCAATTTGTTGGGCCGAAGTAGGTCAGAAGTTGTTACCAATGCCAGATTTGCTTAAGGGGACTACCGATAAGGTGAAGTTAATATGTGATCGTTTGAAGGCAGCTTCGGATAGGCAGAAGTCCTATGCCAATTTAAAGAGGAAAGAGGTTGAGTATGCCGTGGGAGATAGAGTGTTCTCGAAAGTCTCTCCGTGGAAGAAGGTTATGAGGTTTGGCAGAAAAAGGGAAATTGAGTCCGAGGTACATTGGGCCGTATGAGATTGTGAAGCGAGTCGGTCTGGTTGCTTATCAGTTACGTTTGCCATCCGAGTTAGAGAAGATTCACAATGTGTTCCATGTTTTGATGCTTTGTAAGTATAGATCATATTCGTCGCATGTTATGCCTGTGGAAGAGATTGAGTTTAATCCGGATTTGACGTATGATGAGGAACCAGTTGAGATCTTAGCCTCAGACAACAAAGTGTTGCGTGGTAGATCAATTGAGTTGGTCACATTGAGGAGGCAACATTGAGGTGTGGACGAGGCCACTTGGGAAAGAAAGGAGGATATGGAGAGGCAGTTTCCGTATCTTTTTCATTCAGGTTATTTCGAGGATGAAATTCCTTAAGTGGGGGAGAGTTGTAACACTTGAGTTTAGGGGTCGGGAGTTGAGTGTGTGAATCGGGTTCGAGTCGTTGGGGCTCGTTCACATTAAAATGGGCCTTGGTTTTAATTAAAATGACTTTAATTTCATTAAAGGCAAAATAGTAAAAATTTAAATAAAGGAATAAACTAAGTGAAAAGTGCCTTTTTGACAAAAAAATCACCATCTTCTTATTCCTCAAGGGAATTTCACGAAAAAACCTTCCCCCCAAACCCCAAGTTACTATTCCATCCATTCCCTTCACTATTTCAAGTGGTTTCAACGACGTAATCATGTTTTTGACTTATCCTCTTTATTCCGAACGTTCCCATGGTTTTATTTTTGCATAAACACCATCTTTGAGGTTTTTCATGTTTTCAAGTTTTAAGAAAAGGAGGAAGCTTTGATAGGTTTTTATGTGGGTTTTAATTTAAAAAGTTGATTTATGTTTTAATCTTGCCCTTAAGTACATTATATGTGAAAATGGTGGGCTTTTGATGAAAATCTCGAAATGGGTTTTTGTGGGTATCTTAAAGGGTTGAAAACTTGAGTTTTTAAGGTAGTTTGGTGTAGAAGAGTGGGGCTGATGATATAGTAATGCCTGAGGGTTGTTTTGAAGGTGTTTAATGAAGATTTGGGTGTTGGATTTGATGGGTTTCTGCTCGATTGAATGTAAGTTCGAAAATGGGATTTTGTGTTAGTTTTGGCATGGAAATGTAGAAAAATGGTCTTGTGTTTCAAATATGATTTGTGACAGAGGTTTGTGGATGATTTTTGTAGTAATGTGTTGTTTTTGGTTGATTAGAATCAAGGGAAATCGTTGGAGAAGCTTTGGGCTCGATTCCGGGAAGTTTGGAAGCTTGATTCAGCTTTCTCGGTTTCATTAAGGGTATTCGGTGAGTGGACTATTTAAAATGGTTTTAAATTGGTTCAAGTGTGTGGTTGAGGTGTTGGATTGTGCTTGGTAGGCCAATCTAAGGTGGAGATTAAGTTGGTAGCTTAATCTCCTGTTTGCTTTATGAGTTCTTGCTTAATGTGTATACTTGTGGACTTGTGTAGTATGTGTTCGTTTATGCATGTTGATATATTGATGTTATTTATTGGTGATGATATGTGGGGTTGCATGATGGTGAAATCATGATGAGACTTGCTTAGTATAATTGGCATTAGTTAATTACCGAGTATAAGTGATCGATCATTAGGATGAGTGTGCACACGGTAAGAGTCAAATTCGAGCGTGGCCTTGGTGACGTGTAGTCATCAAGGAGGAGTACGGTGAGGTAATATTCCACCGGAAAATGTTAGCATGTGATGATGAGTGTAATCCCATCCATGAGTGAAAACGGTGATGAGTGTAATCCCACCGGAAGGTAATTGTTGTTGAGTACGTTGGGGGTGAAAATCCGAACGGAAATTATCCGCATATCCGAGTAAGCTAATAGTTGTCAATATACCTGTTCTTGTGTGGTTGTTGTGTAAGATAATTGTTATATCTTGTTTAGCATAACATGAGGTAAGATGCCCTGTTCATGCTTTCTCCTAACGTTTGGCCGTGTTGCTATGTTAGCGTAAATGTATGCCTTGTGAATGTCTTAAGGATAACCTGCTTTGAACCCTGCATTGTCGTTGTTTTTGTTTTAGAGCTCCCTCTCTAAGATTCTAGCTTATGCTCTTGTTTTCGACAATGCAGATCATTAGTGTGGAGTTAGCAATGAGCATGGAAAGGGCATCCAACCGTGTGGTGGTTGCTCAAGTATGGTTTTAGTAAATAATGTAGTAGTTTAGCAATGGGGATGCTACGTGTTATAGGTGCGTGTGTCTAGACTCCTATGTGTTGGCTCTATTTTGGTTAATGCTTTTATGTTGTGGGTTGTAACGCCCCAATTTTGGGCTTAGGAGTTTTGGGATTCGGACCGGTTCGGTCGGATCGCGGTTCGAATATATAAGAGTGAATTTAGGAAAACCTAGTTCGGGTTGCATTAAAAATATGGAAAAATGTCTTAAAATCCTCTTTTATTATATATAAGAGTTTGGTGAAATCAATTTTACGAAATGAGGTTTGGAAGTGTGACATTTTGGTTGGTGACCAAAATGTAATTTTCGAAAACTGTGAGACTGTTTTAAAAAGGATTGAAACTTTGAATCTTTAAGGAGCTATTTACCCAATGGGAGTTTCTCCAGATTTTTTTCTAAAATATTAAAGGTTTAATAAATGGATTTTAAATAAAAGAAAAGGGAGGGAAGATATTTTCCTAAATTTCCAACTAACTTTCCACATTTTCTATTTTCATTTTCTCTCATCTTTTCTCTCAAACCAAACACATTTCTCCAGAGCTTTTTCCTCTGATTTTGTCATCTAAATATCTCATTTCAATTCTCTTTTGATCTTTAATCATCTCTTCAACAAAACCTTTGCATTTGCTAAGTGGATTTTCAAGAATTTGGTTCCAAAAAGGGAGAAAACTCAAGTTTGGAGGTAAGAACGTCCTTCTCCTCTAAAATCTCAGTTCTTTACTGAAACTCCTAAGTTCTCAATCCTTGATTTATGTTTTATAAAAGGTTTTATAGATGTGTTCTTGATTTTGGCTTGTAAATGCAAGATTTGATTGATTTTGATGAAATTTCATATGATCTGATTGGGCAGTGTTTTGAGGTGTCAATTTGATGTTAAATGAATGTTAAATTGATGTGAAATTGAGGTTTAATTAATGCAATCCCGGATAGGTTGAATTTCCTAAGTTTAGCTTGTGTTCTTGGTTGTTTTTGGAGTGATCTTGATGATATGTTATAGCTGGAGGTATAAGGACGTGGTAAGATCCTTTTTGGATGTTAATTGATGTTTGAGGATGTTTAGATTTGATGCATGTTGGCTGGGTAGTGTTATGGAGTTGTTTGGATGCATTTTCGGTTGTGTTTGGTAGCCAAAAATGGAGTGTGGATGAGAGCAGCGAGTTTAGGTGCTTTCATTGAGGATATTAATGCATGATGATGCATTAATCTACTGTTTTGATGTGTTTAAAACAGGGGAGTCATCTTTGGATCCTAGTGGTGTTGATTCGAAAGCTTGATTGGTGTTTCGGCAAGAGGCGAAACGGAATCGGTGAGTGGATTTTGGATTTCAGCTATGAAACCAATGTTTTGAAGGTTTGGGAGCTTAGTTTAAGTCTAAGCAACTTAGCTAAGCTCAAGAGTAAGTTTTCGGAAAAACTCTCTTGATGATGAACCATGGATTGGTTGTATGCAATGTGGTTTGTTTGCATGTTTTAAATCCTGTTTTGAAAGCATATTTAGCATGTTTATTTGCTGAGATTATAAGCCATGTGTTGAAGGATGCTCAAGGTAAGAGATCCTTGTTTTTGAACATTGTTTTAATGTGGTTTGGTGCTTAAAGATGCATGATGTTTATGGCTTGGTTAAATGCTTTAAAACAGTGGGATATTGTTGTTAATGATGCATATTGGCAAGTGATGGTTAAGGTCACAAAGGTGGTTAAAAGTCCTTGTGTGAGCCTTGTTTATTTAAGAACAACATGGTGGTTAAAAGTCCATGGTTGGTTCTTGGTTAAGATCGCAAAGGTGTTTAAAAGTCCTTGTGTGGATCTTGTGTATTTTAAGAACAACATGGTGTTTAAAAGTCCATGGTTGGTTCTTGGTTAAGGTTCAAGGTGGTTAAAATTCCTTGTGTAAGCCTTGTTATTTAAGAACACCAAGGTGTTTAAAAGTCCTTGGGTGATTCTTGTTAAGGACACAAAGGTGTTTAAAAGTCCTTGTGTGGTCCTTGTCATGGTGTTTAAAAGTCCATGGATGATTTTTGTTAAGGACACAATGGTGTTTAAAAGTCCATGTGTGGTCCTTGGAAAATTGTAAGATCACAATGGTGTTTAAAAGTCCATGTGTGGATCTTATGTTGATTGTATCACTTGAGGCCAATATGACATGTTATGATCTTGAAGCATGGTTTGTTTGTTTTAAATGCTTATGAGCATGTATATTGTGGTTTTGAACAATGATTTATAAAGGTGTTTTATAAATGCATTATTGTGTGGTTTTAATGAGCATTCCTCACTAAGCTTTTGCCTACGCTCTCTCTTTTCTTAAACCAATAATGCAGAGCATTAAAGTGCATTGAGGACAGCAAGGTGGACAAGAATCCAAGTGGTGAACAAAGCTCATGTGTGGTGATGGTTTCTTAAACACTATTAGCCTATGGGCATTTGGAAATGGGGGACCTATGTTGTTGTTTTGGGAGATGTTTTGGACTCCCTAAGTTGGTATTATGTTGTTAATGTCGTTGGAACTTGTGTTTGGCCATTATGGGTTTGGATTGATGTTTTGATGCTTGAATGGATTGCTAAGTAGGATGCATGCCTATAGAATTGGGGATTTTCATAATTGATGCCATGTTGATGAATGGTTGATGCAATTATGTTCTTTGTATGTTAAATGAATTGCTGGTAAAGTATGGTTTCCTTTGGAGCATGTTTGATAGGCCAATTGTGTGTTAAACCAGCAATTTTTCTGCAATCTGGGCAGCCTGTTTCGGAACAGGTGCTACCGTATCGGAACGGGGGCCTGAAATGGCCTGGGCGTTCCGAAACGGAAGCAACCGTTCCGAAATGGATATGCCACTGCCAGGCACTGTTTCGGAACCAGTTGCGGAACGGTCCCGCGTTTCAGAACGGGTCTTCCCTGTTCCGAAACACTCGCCCGTTGGGCACTGATTTTGTTGGTTAAATGTTCTGCATTGTTTGCGTTTTGGTCCTGAATCTTGTTTATGAATTAAATGAGTTTGTGGTGTCCGTTTGAGCTGAAATTTGACAGACAAGCATGAAATATGACTAATTTCATATTGGTAACTTAAAAGTGGGTTAAGTCCTTGTAATTTCAAGAATTTACATTTTGGTCCCTAAGTTTGTGTTTTGTTCAATTAAGTCCCTGAACGTTTTCCGTTTGCGCTGATCTTTGAGTATGATGTTTGTATGAACATAACTAGGGTTAACGTGCATCTAGACAAGTTTAAAAGAAAAAAAAGGGTCGTTAATCAAGGTTGACTTTTGGGTTGACTTTGGTTTTCCCCGTGTAAACTTCTTAATTCGGTTCAACCGTCTGGGCCGGGTTAAGGGGGTTACATTTGGTGGTATCAGAGCTGAGTTCTCGAGTAATTGGGAATGATTATGTGGGTGATTGATGTATGTATGCTTTGTATGCTTGTTGAGTGAAAGCATGATGTGTGAATTGTAAGCATGTTGCAATTGTGGTGTATGTTGTGGTGAAGCATGTTGTGGGTACCCATTGCCAAATCAAAGCTAATGAAAAGATGTTGTTTTTAATTGGAAATGAGCTTGAGTACTTGGATTGCTTACCTTGCTGAGCCTGACTTTGTTTATTTGCATTGTGATTGCGTTGTTAGTAAATGGCACCTCGTAGAGAGTTAAGGAGTAATGTGCGAGCTACGACTCAGAACGAGAACGAGAATGATGAGAATGTTGAGAGTGCGGTGGATTTACCTCCTCCACCTGGTGGTGGTGGTGCTGGGGGTGAAGGAGCTGGAGCTGCAGCTGGTGCTGGGGTCGCTGGAACTGAAGCTGGTCAGGGGCAAGCTGTTCCTGACATGACAGTGTTGATTCAAGCTATTGCTGGAGCATTTCAAGCAACAGTAGCTGGAGCTCAAGGAGCTGGGCATCAGGGAGATGCTGGAGTTAGACTACCCTTGGAGCGTTTGCGCAGTCTAGGAGGGACTGAGTTCAGAGGGTTGTCTGCTGAAGGTTCGGAGTGTTGGTTAGAGGGTACCAAGAGAATCTTGGGTCAGATGAGTTGCACTGATGTGCAGAAGTTGGGCTGTGTAGTATCCTTGCTACAGGATGATGCTTACACGTGGTGGACAACCACTATCGCTGGGATGGCTGAAGCTGACGTAACTTGGACGTTCTTTCAGAACGTGTTCAAGAGAAGGTATCTAGGTGTGAGGTACCTAGATGAGAAGAAAAGGGAGTTCATGTCTCTTACCCAGGGGAGCATGTTTGTGGCTGAGTATGAAGTACAGTTTGTTCGACTCAGTCAATACGTACCTGAGCTTGTTCCAGATGAGCGAGCGAGGTGTGAAAGGTTCCGTTATGGTTTAGTGACGGATGTAAAGATGTATGTGCTGGCTACCGAGTATGATGATTTTGATGTGCTGGTGGGCCGAGCAAAGGATATTGAGATGAACTTGGGTTTATCTTCTAAAAGTGCTGGTTCTGGTGCTGGGAAGCGAGGTGCTGAATATAGTTCCGGTGGTGGACGGAACAAGAGGGGACGTGATCTGAGGTATCAGTCCTCAGCTAAGCGAGGTGGTGGTGCGCCTGCTCGGGGAGGCAACGCTAGAGTTGATCCGAGTGCTTGTTGGACATGTGGTTCGCGTGGCCATATGAAACGTGATTGTCCTCGTGCTGAGAGGGAGGTGCAAGCTCCTGTTGTGGCAGCTGGTAATGCGTGCTGGAATTGTGGATCTAAGGATCACATGAGGAGAGAGTGCCCTATGTTGGCTGGTGGCCAAGTGCGTGCTCCTGTTGTTGCTGCATCACAGAGTGGTCGTGGGCGCGGCCGTGGTAACTTCTAGCGGAGAGAGGAAGGTGGTCGGGGTGTGGCTCATGTTGTGGCTATTCAGCCTGAGGGTGGCGGCCAAGCCAGGGTGTATGCTCAGCGAGAGGGAAGGAATGACGCGGATGTGATCGTAGGTACTTTTACTTTGCAATCCTTGTCATTACTTTCCTTGATTGATTCTGGATCTACGCACTCATACATATTGCGTGAGCGTGCTGAATTGCTTGGTTTGCCTGTTGAGTCTTTAGATGTTGGTGTGCGTGTCACTAGTTCTTTTGGTGAGACTGTTGTGACTCGAAAGCTTTATAGAAGATGTCCTTTGGTCGTGCAAAATCATGTTTTTCATGTTGACCTTATGGAGTTACCTTTCTATGGTTTTGATGTAATCCTTGGTATGGATTGGCTTGCTGAGCATCGTGCTGTAGTGGATTGTGAGAATAAGCGAGTTTCGTTGAAGCTTGCGGATGATTATGAGGTTGTTGTGGTTGGTGAGAATGTGAAGTTTCTTGCCAATGTGGTGTCTTCTTTGGAGGCGAGCCGGATGCTGAGGCAGGGTTGTGAAGCTTACCTAGCTTTCGTGATGAATCCTAGTTCTAAGGAGTTGCGTGTGCAAGATATCAGGATTGTGCGGCAGTTTCCTGGTGTGTTTCCTGAGGAGTTGCCTGGTTTACCTCCTAATCGCGAGGTGGAGTTTGGGATTGAGCTGTATGAGAATACAACTCCTGTGTCCATTACTCCTTATCGAATGGCACCTAAGGAGCTGAAAGAGCTGAAGACGCAGTTGCAAGAGTTGCTTGATCGTGGTTTCATTCGGCCGAGTGTGTCGCCTTGGGGTGCACCGGTCTTGTTTGTGAAGAAGAAGGATTGCACTATGAGAATGTGCATTGATTATCGTCAGCTGAACAAGTTGACTATCAAGAATCGGTATCCTTTGCCGAGAATTGATGATCTCTTTGATCAATTTCGGGGAGCAGCTGTGTTCTCTAAGATTGACTTGAGGTCAGGGTATTACCAGTTGAAGGTAAAGGTTGTGGATGTGCCTAAGACAACTTTCAGGACGAGGTATAGGCATTATGAGTTCCTTGTGATGCCGTTTGGTTTGACAAATGCTCCTGCAGCTTTCATGGACATGATGAATCGTGTGTTTCATGAATACCTGGATAAGTTTGTTGTGGTATTCATTGATGATATCCTCGTATACTCGCGTACTGAGGAGGAGCATGAAGAGCATTTGAGGATTGTATTGCAAGCTTTGTTGGAGAATCATCTTTATGCTAAGCTGAGCAAGTGTGAGTTCTGGTTAAGTGAAGTGGTGTTTCTTGGGCATGTGGTTTCTGCCGAAGGGATTCGTGTCGATCCTCAGAAGATTGAGGCGGTGATGAATTGGAAGGTTCCTAAATCTGTTCATGAGGTTCGTAGTTTCCTTGGTTTGGCAGGATACTACCGGAGGTTTGTGGATGGGTTTTCTAAGATTGCTTCACCTCTGACGAAGTTGTTGCAGAAAGATGTTAAGTATGAGTGCACGGAAGCGAGACAGCAGGCTTTTGAGAAGCTTAAGGCAGCCTTGACACAAGCTCCTATCTTGGTTCAACCTGAATCAGGGAAAGAGTTTGTGGTGTATAGCGATGCGTCCTATGTTGGTTTGGGCTGAAATGGGTCAGAAGTTGGTTTCGATGCCGGCTTTGTTGAAAGGAACCACCGAGAAGGTGAAGCTCATTTGTGAGCGTTTGAAGGCAGCTTCTGATCGGCAAAAGTCTTACGCGGATTTGAAGCGTAAGGAGATTGAGTATACGGTGGGTGACCGTGTGTTTTTGAAGGTTTCGCCTTGGAAAAAGGTGATGAGGTTTGGCCGTAAGGGTAAGTTGAGCCCTAGATACATTGGACCGTACGAGGTGATTGAGCGTGTGGGTCCTGTTGCGTACAAGTTGAGGTTACCTCAGGAGTTGGAGAAGATTCATGATGTGTTTCATGTTTCTATGCTTCGGAAGTATAGATCGGATCCTTCACATGTGATGCATGTGGAAGAAGTGGAATTGAATCCGGATTTGACCTATGATGAGGAGCCGGTGAGGATTCTGGATTCGGATAGTAAGGTTCTTCGTGGCAAGACCATTGAGCTGGTAAAGGTGTTGTGGAAACATCGTGGTGTTGAGGAAGCCACGTGGGAACGGAAGGATGACATGCTGAAGCAGTTCCCGTATCTCTTTCCTTCAGGTAAATTTTGAGGACGAAATTTCTTAAGGGGGGAGAGTTGTAACGCCCCAATTTTGGGCTTAGGAGTTTTGGGATTCGGACCGGTTCGGTCGGATCGCGGTTCGAATATAGAAGAGTGAATTTAGGAAAACCTAGTTCGGGTTGCATTAAAAATATGGAAAAATGTCTTAAAATCCTCTTTTATTATATATAAGAGTTTGGTGAAATCAATTTTACGAAATGAGGTTTGGAAGTGTGACATTTTGGTTGGTGACCAAAATGTAATTTTCGAAAACTGTGAGACTGTTTTAAAAAGGATTGAAACTTTGAATCTTTAAGGAGCTATTTACCCAATGGGAGTTTCTCCAGATTTTTTTCTAAAATATTAAAGGTTTAATAAATGGATTTTAAATAAAAGAAAAGGGAGGGAAGTTATTTTCCTAAATTTCCAACTAGCTTTCCACATTTTCTATTTTCATTTTCTCTCATCTTTTCTCTCAAACCAAACACATTTCTCCAGAGCTTTTTCCTCTGATTTTGTCATCTAAATATCTCATTTCAATTCTCTTTTGATCTTTAATCATCTCTTCAACAAAACCTTTGCATTTGCTAAGTGGATTTTTAAGAATTTGGTTCCAAAAAGGGAGAAAACTCAAGTTTGGAGGTAAGAACGTCCTTCTCCTCTAAACTCTCAGTTCTTTACTGAAATTCCGTAGTTCTCAATCCTTGATTTATGTTTTATAAAAGGTTTTATAGATGTGTTCTTGATTTTGGCTTGTAAATGCAAGATTTGATTGATTTTGATGAAATTTTGTATGATCTGATTGGGCAGTGTTTTGAGGTGTCAATTTGATGTTAAATGAATGGTAAATTGATGTGAAATTGAGGTTTAATTAATGCAATCTCGGATAGGTTGAATTTCTTAAGTTTAGCTTGTGTTCTTGGTTGTTTTTGGAGTGATCTTGATGATCTGTTATAGCTGGAGGTATAAGGACGTGGTAAGATCCTTTTTGGATGTTAATTGATGTTTGAGGATGTTTAGATTTGATGGATCTTGGCTGGGTAGTGTTATGGAGTTGTTTGGATGCATTTTCGGTTGTGTTTGGTAGCCGAAAATGGAGTGTGGATGAGAACAGCGAGTTTAGGTGCTTTCATTGAGGATATTAATGCATGATGATGCATTAATCTACTGTTTTGATGTGTTTAAAACAGGGGAGTCATCTTTGGATCCTAGTGGTGTTGATCCGGAAGCTTGATTGGTGTTTCGGCAAGAGGCGAAACGGAATCGGTGAGTGGATTTTGGATTTCAGCTATGAAACCAATGTTTTGAAGGTTTGGGAGCTTAGTTTAAGTCTAAGCAACTTAGCTAAGCTCAAGAGTAAGTTTTCGGAAAAACTCTCTTGATGATGAACCATGGATTGGTTGTATGCAATGTGGTTTGTTTGCATGTTTTAAATCCTGTTTTGAAAGCATATTTAGCATGTATATTGTGGTTTTGAACAATGATTTATAAAGGTGTTTTATAAATGCATTATTGTGTGGTTTTAATGAGCATTCCTCACTAAGCTTTTGCTTACGCTCTCTCTTTTCTTAAACCAATAATGCAGAGCATTAAAGTGCATTGAGGACAGCAAGGTGGACAAGAATCCAAGTGGTGAACAAAGCTCATGTATGGTGAAGGTTTCTTAAACACTATTAGCTTATGGGCATTTGGCAATGGGGGACCTATGTTGTTGTTTTGGGAGATGTTTTGGACTCTCTAAGTTGGTATTATGTTGTTAATGTCGTTGGAACTTGTATTTGGCCATTATGTGTTTGGATTGATGTTTTGATGCTTGAATGGATTGCTAAGTAGGATGCATGCCTATAGAATTGGGGATTTTCATAATTGATGCCATGTTGATGAATGGTTGATGCAATTATGTTCTTTGTATGTTGAATGACTTGCTGGTAAAGTATGGTTGCCTTTGGAGCATGTTTGATAGGCCAATTGTGTGTTAAACCAGCAATTTTTCTGCAATCTGGGCAGCCTGTTTCGGAACAGGTGCTACCGTATCGGAACGGGGGCCTGAAATGGCCTGGGCGTTCCGAAACGGAAGCAACCGTTCCGGAACGGATATGCCACTGCCAGGCACTGTTTCGGAACCAGTTGCGGAACGGTCCCGCATTTCGGAACGGGTCTTCCCTGTTCCGAAACACTTGCCCGTTGGGCACTGATTTTGTTGGTTAAATGTTCTGCATTGTTTGCGTTTTGGTCCTGAATCTTGTTTATGCAATTAACTGAGTTCGTGATGTCCGTTTGAGCTGAAATTTGACAGACAAGCATGAAATATGACTAATTTCATATTGGTAACTTAAAAGTGGGTTAAGTCCTTGTAATTTCCAGAATTTACATTTTGGTCCCTAAGTTTGTGTTTTGTTCAATTAAGTCCCTGAACGTTTTCCGTTTGCGCTGATCTTTGAGTATGATGTTTGTATGAACATAACAAGGGTTAACGTGCATCTAGACAAGTTTAAAAGAAAAAAAGGGTCGTTAATCAAGGTTGACTTTCGGGTTGACTTTGGTTTTCCCCGTGTAAACTTCTTAATTCGGTTCAACCGTCTGGGCCGGGTTAAGGGGTTACATGGGTTTGTAAAAAATGTTTATGAGATGTTTATGTGTTGTTTTGAAAGCATGTAAACCGTGTTTCATGAATACTTATGCGTTACTAAGAAGGCATGTAACCATGTTTTATGCTATGTGATATGGATGTATGTTTCTTTGAATGAATGGCCTTGATTGTATATGCTTCATGGTTGATCACGTTTGTAGTAGGCTGAAATGCCTATAGATTGTATGCTTGTTGCTGTTTCATGATTCTTGTTGTTTTGGGGTATGTTTGGGAACACTTGGAGATGTAAAAATCTGTTTTTAGGGATACACAGAGTGCAGGCGTTTCGAAACGCTCATGGTTGTTTTGGAACGGGTGTAGTTCCTGGGATACTTGTACAGGAACAGGGGTGGTGCCGTTTCGATATGATTTGACTATGTGAGTTCCCGTTTCGTTACGCGTTTCGATACAGTTTGCCTCTGTGAGTGCCCGTTCCAGAACCTGTTCCGGAACGTTTCAACACTGGAGACCCCCGTACCGGAATAGAGTGGACCGTATCGGTACGGCCTAATCTGGCTCTTAAACTGGAGCCCGCGTATCGAAACGGGCAAGCCTGTTTCGAAACGCATGCCTGTAAATTGGGCTTTTTGGCATCTTTAAGAGTTCTCGGATGTTGGACTTTAGTTCCGTTTGTCGTAAGCTTTCTGGTGAGCCTCGTCTGCATCGTTTATGAATGGTTTTGGTTACAAATGCAAGCAATCAGACTAATATGTCACTCGGTAAATTTAAGTTACCTCACGTTCTGTTTGGATGTTTTCTTTATCTTTTCCGTTGTCGTTTCTCACATATGACTAAATGATACATTTAGACAAGATAATAAATGAAAGTTTTTCTAGGGTTGCTAATCGAAGTAGAGCCTTAACGGGTTTCACTTTGGTTTTCCCCGTGTAACCTGTTCGAACCGATTGTCGCATAGACCGGGACGAGGGGGTTACAGATGGTACCTGCAATGATATCAGGTTCATCCTCTTCTTCTCTTCTCCTCACATGATACACTTTGGCAAGAGCATTTGACTCTTGTTTTCCAAAGGGTTTCCCTGGACCACTCGATCATCCAAAAGTTCCTGATGATCCTTGCCTCGATCCTTTACATCGAAAGGATTGAGCAGGAGAAGCAGCAGTAGTTGGTGTGACAACATATTTGGTTGCATTCAAAGGGCAATCAAAAATAAAGTGACCCTGCTCACCACAATAGTAACGGGCTCCAGTTTGCTTACGACATTGACCCACTTGATGCATATTCCGAAAATAATTGCAAAGTGGATGTTGGTTGCCTCGGTTTGAACCTCTAGAACTTTCAATAGACGCTGCTTTGGCAAAGGACTAGACGATTGACCTGAACTACGAAGATTACACGGGGAAAATCAAAGTCAACCCGAAAGTCAACCTTGATTAACGACCCTTTTTTCATTTTAATCATGTCTAGATACATGTTAACCCTAAATGAGTACTTACAAATCATGATTGAGAAAGGCACAATGATCAGATAATATATAGGTACTCAATTGCACTTAACAGAAGATTAGGGACAAAATTGTAATTTTTGTAAATTAGAGGGACTTCGTTGATTTTAGGATTATCATTATGAAATTAGTCATGTTCCATGCTTCTCTGCCAAATTTTATCTTAAAAAGATATCTCAAGTCCAAGCAATTACAATCTCAACATTTAGGACTAAAATGTAAAGCATGCAAACATGAAAACAATTCAAATTTGTGTCCAACGGTCACCCGTTTTGGAACACCCACCTACCGTACCGAAACGCTGTATTGAAACGGCGTTAACCATTTCGGTACGCGGGTATGTTCCGAGACATGGCATTCCAGTAGCCAAATCGTTCCGAAACAGCCTCCACCGTTTCGAAACACAAAGGCCATTACAGGCCCCCGTTCCGAAACACTAGAGGGTGTTCCGATACGACCTGCCTAGAAACAGCAGCTTTTGCTGGTTTTTCAACTTTTAACACACTCAAACATGCCCCAAAGACTCCCAAATCATACCGCAAATCATCATACATATAAGGAACATATTTGGGACATTCAAGCATAATCAAAGCATCAAACACAAAATCTCATTATTCTAGAGGCATGCTTCCTATCACAAACCCAAAATGAGCAATCCAACCTCAAATCAAACGATTAAGGCCATTCACAACCCAAACAAGCTAAAACAAACATGCCACAACCTTGGACTTCCTTGGATGAACTTAGATTCCCATTGCCAATCAATCAAAACTAAAGTGTATGAAAACTTCACCATACATGAGCTTGGACTTCCTTGGATGAACTTAGATTCCTTGATGCCCGAAAACACCTCAATTATCTGCATTATTGGTAAAAGAGAGAGCGTAAGCACAAATGCTTAGTGAGGCATGCTCTAAGAAAACCAACACAATAATGCATATCTTGAAAACACTTTCTCAAAGCTTTTAAACCACATGCTCATTCTATCTCATGCTTGAAACCTTTCAAAGCAATTTCTCATTGAAAACACATGTACCTTCATTCTATCTCATGCATTTATACCAATGCAAAACTCATGGCAAAGCCAAACTCATGCTTGTACTCTAAAGCATTTCATAAACAAAATACATATGCATTTCTCATAGCATAAACCATTTCATCAAAGGTACATGTGAATAAAAAACCATAACATATTTAATACTGGCATTTCATATCTCTTTATTACTCAGATACGCGGACATCTCACTAGACACTTCCAGTGGCATCTCTCATCACCATACTCACTCGTCTAGCAACATAGTTTCCGGTGGAATCTCACATCACCGTACTCACATGGCGGAATCTCTCATCGCCACAAAGCTTGGGTATTTCACCAAATCCTACCCGATGGAATGCCCATCATCGGTTCTCTCCCTTTGGCTTAACCAAATAGCACGTACGAATTTTTAGTTTATAGTGCACTCTCATCCTATTGATCGATCAATTATATCCGGTAAGTATCTCAACATCTATGCCAATATATTATGTCAAACCAACATCTCACCTACTGTTTTTCATGCATTAAAACTCAACATTCTCATCTCATTTCAAAATCATAACATTTGCTATGCTTTAACATAAAAGCTCAAATATCAACTATGCAACATGTTACTTTATGAAATCACTTCAAGCATCATCTCATGCTATAATTCATGCATAAAAACAGTAGGAATTTATCAATCTAAAACCATGAGCATGTAAAAGCATTTAAGGGGCAATCACCACATTCTAGAGAGCAATCTAGCCAATACTTACTTCCGGACTTAGGAAGGTGTTTCAAGCCTTTCTTAAATCCCCAAACCTTGATTCTTTGTCCCTCAAGGACTTCTAAAACCATACGCACTCACCGATTACGTTTCGCTTGCTCGCCGAAACACTATCTAGGCTTCCGAATCAACTCCAAAGGTGTCCGAAGATATCTCCCATGTTTTAAACACAAAAGAGCAGAGGATTAATGCATCGTCATGCATTGAAATCATCAGCCACACACCTAAACTCGCTGTTCTACACAAAAACCACATTTCGGCTACCAAACACTACAGAAATCATCTCCAAACTCTTCCAAAACCAAACCTAGCCAAGATCCATCACTTCTAATCATTTCTAAATATCATTTAACATCAAAAACTAAGACAACCACGTCCTTATATTTCCAGCTATAGCAGAACACCAAAATCACCCCAAAACCCATCATTTTAACAAGCAAAACTTAGGAAAAACAAACCTATTCGGGATTGGATTGATAAAACCTCATTTATAACATCATTTAACATCCAAAATACATTAGAAAACCATATCAAAACAGAGCCCAATCAATCACCGCGAAAATCATCAAGATCTCTTCCAAAATCTTGAGTTTTAAGCCAATTTCTTGTTTCTAACATTAAAACCTCATAAAATCATTAATAAAGGATTGATAACTTGGGAATTCCAGTAAAGAACTGGTCATTAGAGGAGAAGGACGAAGCTTACCTCTAATGAATGATTTCTCCTTGATTTGGGCAAGTTTTCTTGAAATTCAACGTAGAAATCAAGTGGATTTGATGAGGAATTGATTAGGAATCAAAGAGTGATTGAAATCCCATCAAATGAAGAAGAAATCAAAGTGTATTTGCTAGAGAAAAAGTGTTTGGTTGAAAGGATTTTGAGAGAAAACGAAATGAGGGAAAATTTGTGAAAAGTTGTTATGAAAAGTCAAAGGTGGTTTTCTATTTTAATCATCTTTATTTTCTAAAATTAAAACATTAATTAAATCACCCAAATTCAGGAAAAATCTGATGAAAACATTCTGGTAAAATTAGATCCTTAAAGATTCAAAGTTTCAATCCTTTACAAAACAGTCACTACTAAACTTTGGAAAAACTGCGATTTTGGTCTCTACACCGTAATGTAGTATTTCCAAACCTTGTTTTGTAAAATTGATTTCACCATTCTCTTTTATATATTAAATGAGGATTTTTAGGTATTTTTCTATATTTTTAAAGCATCCCGAACTAGGTTTTCCCTAAAACTCCCTTTTAGATTCGAATCGTTTCCCAGACTGATCCGGTTCAGACTCTAAGTATCTAGGCCCAATTTTGGGGTGTTACAACTGTCCCCCTCTTATGAAATTTTTTCCTCGAAATTTACCTGGAGGAAAAAGGTAAGGAAACTGCTTTTTCATGTCATCCTTTCTTTCCCACGTGGCTTCCTCAACACCACGATGCCTCCACAACACCTTAACCAGCTCAATGGTCTTACCTCGGAGAACCTTACTGTCCGAATCCAAACTCTCAACTGGCTCCTCATCATAGGTCAAATCTGGATTCAACTCAACTTCCTCTACAGGCATAACATGCGAAGGATTCAATCTATACCTCCGAAGCATGGATACATGAAACACATTATGTATCTTCTCTAACTCTTGTGGTAGCCTCAGCTTATAAGCAACAAGACCCACACGTTCTATCACCTCGTATGGTCCAATATACCGAAGGCTCAACTTACCCTTCCGGCCAAATCTCATCACCTTCTTCCAAGGTGAAACCTTTAAGAACACACCGTCACCCACCGCAAACTCAATCTCCTTACGCTTCAAATCCGCGTAAGACTTCTGTCGATCAGAGGCCGCCTTCAACCGCTCACAAATGAGCTTCACCTTCTCGGTGGTTCCTTTCAACAACGACGGCATCGAGACCAACTTTTGTCCCATTTTAGCCCAACAAAGAGGAGTTTGGCATTTCCTCCCATACAAGGCCTCATAAGCTGCCATTTGAATACTTGCCTGGTAGCTGTTATTATAAGTAAACTCCACCAAAGGCAAATGCTTCTCCCAAGATCCTTGAAACTCAATCACGAGCACCTCAACATATCCTCAAGCACTTGGATAACACGCTCAGACTGTCCATCTGTCTGTGGATGATAAGAAGTACTGAAATTCAACCGCGTACCCAATGCTTGATGCAAACATTCCCAAAATCGCAATGTAAACCTCGGATCTCTATCCGACACTATAGATTGTGGTACACCATGCAGACGTACAATCTCAGCAATGCACAGCTCTGCCAGCTTATCCAAGGTATATGTAGTATGCACAGGTAAGAAATGCGCACACTTCATAAGGCGATCCACAATCACCCACACAGAATTCTTCTTTAATGGCGTCAAAGGCAAACCAGACACAAAGTCCATGGTGATTCTCTCCTATTTCCATTCAGGTATTCTCAACGGTTGCAACAACCCTGAAGGAAACTGATGCTCAGCCTTAATCCCCTGACAAACCATGCACTTACTCACATATTCCGCAACATCTTTCTTCAAACCCACCCAATAGTACTCATCCTTCAAATCACGATACATCTTTGTACTACCAGGGTGCATAGCAAAAGGACTACTACGAGCTTTGGTCAGAATAGTACGCCTCAACTCTACATCATTTGGCACTACTATCCGACTTCCAAAGCAAAAACTCCATCATCATTAAAACAAAAATCTGATGGTCTATCCTTAGCAATATCCTGAACATGTGGCACCAAAGAATCATCCAACAACTGCTTATCCTTTATCAACTGAACCAGAGATGGTTTCACTTGCAATTCAGCAACAAGACCTCCATCTCGCGATATGCTCAAGCTAGCAAACATCACCCTCAACTCCACTGCTACTTTCCTGCTCAAGGCGTCAGCCACAACATTAGCCTTTCTCGGGTGATAGTCGATCGTTAGATCGTAATCCTTAAGCAACTCCACCCAACGCCGCTGCCTAAGATTCAACTCTTTCTGAGACATCAAATACTTCAAACTCTTGTGATCCGTGTACACAGTACACTTCTCACCATAAAGATAATGTCTCTAGATCTTCAAAGCAAAAACCACCGCAGCTAACTCTATATCATGCGTAGGATAATTGCGCTCATGCGCCTTCAACTGTCGCGATGCGTAAGCCACCACCTTACCCTCTTGCATTAGCACACACCCCAAACCAACGTAGGATGCGTCACTGTACACCAAAAACTCTTTTCCTGATTCAAGTTGAACCAAGATAGGAGCTTGCGTCAAAGCTGCCTTAAGCTTCTCAAAAGCTTGTTGTCTCGCTTCCGTCCACTCATACTTAACGTCTTTTTGCAAAAACTTCGTCAGAGGGGCAGCAATCTTTGAAAATCCATCCACAAACCTCCGGTAATATCCTGCCAACCCAAGGAAACTACAGACTTCATGATCAGACTTAGGAGGCCTCCAATTCATCACCGCCTCAACCTTCTGAGGATCAACTCGGATCCCTTCAGCCGAAACCACATGACCAAGGAACACAACTTCCTTTAGCCAAAACTCACACTTGCTCAGCTTAGCATAAAGCTGATTTTCCAAGATCGCTTGCAAACCAACTCTCAAATGACCTTCATACTCCTTCTCAGTACGAGAGTACACAAGGATATCGTCGATAAACACCACAACGAACTTGTCCAAGTATTCATGGAACACTCTATTCATCATGTCCATGAAAGCAGCAAGAGCATTTTTCAAACCAAACGGCATTACAAGGAACTCATAATGCCCATACCTAGTTCTAAAGGCTGTTTTCGGCACATCCACATCCTTCAACTTAAGCTGACAGTACCCTGACCTCAAGTCAATCTTGGAAAACACAGCCGCTCCTCAAAACTGATCAAAAAGATCATCAATCCTCGACAAAGGATAACTATTTTTGATAGTCAACTTGTTCAGCTAACGATAATCGATGCACATTCTCATAGTGCCATCCTTCTTTTTCACAAACAAGACCGGTGCACCCCAAGGTGACACACTAGGCCGAATGAAGCCACGGTCAAGCAACTCCTGAAGTTGTGTCTTCAACTCCTTCAGCTCTTTGGGTGCCATGTGATAGGGAGTAATGGACACCGGAGTTGTGTTTTAATACAGCTCAATTCCAAACTCCACCTCTCGACTAGGCGGCAATCCAGGTAACTCCTCTCGAAACACTCCAGGGAATTCATGTTGAGTGTGTAAAAGTTCTATATTTTACCCCCTATTTAACCCATATTTCTACTACATTCAAGCATAATTCATTGCATTTAGGATAGATTTCTTTTATACATCACAATTATATCAAAAGGCACAATTTCTGCTGAAATTGGTTGCTTTTGCAGGTAGCTGCTG
Source organism: Hibiscus trionum (assembly GCA_030270665.1). Taxonomy (NCBI): domain Eukaryota; kingdom Viridiplantae; phylum Streptophyta; class Magnoliopsida; order Malvales; family Malvaceae; genus Hibiscus; species Hibiscus trionum. The sequence goes on along the minus strand of BSYR01000001.1, from coordinate 40,550,683 downwards.
TAACAGATGGAGGGCAGTGGAGAAGCAGACGCTGGGCAGTGAAGAAGCAGAGCTGGAACTGGACTGTAGATGAGAAGGACGATGATGCCATGGAAGCTGTCGTGGCAGCCAAGGACGACAACAATGGTGAAAGGAAGAAGTGAAGTGGGCCTCGACAGAAAGAGAAATTTAAGCCGGTTCATCGTGGAGCACTCTTATATTTTTCCAAGCCCTAGATCAGAATGAAGGCCAAGCCCAAAGTTCAAGGAAAAAACTCCAAGCAAGAAGGAATGACGAAATAAAGATATATGCTCTGAAGATTTAGTCTTTAATAGAGTTGTATTTTAGTTTAAACTTGTATTCTTGCCATATTAGAAAACTTGAACCCAAGGCCTATATAAAGGCATGTAATTCGACCTAGGGAAGGATATCATCTTACTCTCTAGCCTTCTCCCCTAAACCCTAGCCGTTTTCCCCTTCTCATCATGTTCTAAACTTCCCCTAAGGCTAAGGGTTGATTCTGTAAAGTAGTTGCAAGGATTGCGTTTGTTTTAGGAATTTTTCTGTTCAATAAAATAGACTTTAAGTTTGCTTATTCTGGTTTTTCAACATCTTTCAAGAGAATTAGGAGAGCATTGTGAGATTACACATTTACTTAATATTGGGAGAGTTAAGTATACGAAAGGAATAAGTACGGGTTCTCCAGTTTATGGTTGAACTATCTCGGACCTAGGGATAGGACGATGTTAAGTGGCTAAGGAAGAATTCAACAACATCGGTGTTCATCCTTCGATTCACGCCGGGAGGTATCATCAAAGACGTGTTCATCGACAGACTTGGACCTAGGGATAGGCCAAGGCAGAGCAGGGATTCTTGCCAAGCTTGAAGTATTGAGTTGGGTGACCGCTGCCGCGACAAACAAAAGACCACTGCTGCGACAGGTGTTGCCGTGACATGCGCAACGACAGAACAGAGATTCCTAAATTTTGCAACACCTACACTATTGAGCAAATCAATATCGGCCCATTCTCTCCATCCTGAATTCTTTACTCTTTTATTTTCAGTCTTCTTTTTTATTTCGTGACAAACAATTAAACTCTTTCTTTTCCCCTTCGTGCAGAAAACCCAGGTTAAATCTATTAGCACAGTCCCTGTGGAGACGATATTTGATACTTCCGTATCACTTTACTACTTGCGTCGTGTAAACTTACAGTACATTGCGTTAGACACTTTTACACGCAACAAGTTTTTGGCACCGTTGTCGGAGACTGGCAACATATCTTTACCCTACCCTTTTACTGCACATTCTTTTTATTTTTCTGTTTTTACTTGGATTGTTTGCTTATGCGCAGATCTCAACGAGGAAAAGAACCTGAGCACCAGTTAGATCCTCAAATGGAACGAACGTGCAATATCAGGAAAAGAGTCTGCCTCCTCGTAGAAAGAAACGAATACCTAGAGGAACAATTAGAAGCAATGGTGAACGAAAGGCACGAAGAAAGAAGAAACAACCAAGGGAATCGCCAGGGTCCTGAAGATCCTGTCGGAGATGGAAGGAACGGACAACCTGCCGATCCTCCTGCCGCTGCCGCACGCCGGTCATGCCGAGACTACATGATCAACGATCATGTGGAAGTAGAAAGCACCCTGCCAGACGTAGAAGCTGAAAATTTCGAGCTAAAACTTGTCATGTTCAACATGATTAATAACGCTGGCCAATTTAGTGGTGCTGCTACAGAGGATGCTAGGGAGCATCTGAAAACGTTCCAGGAAATCTGTGGTTCGTTTAGACTACCAAGAGTAAATCTGGAGATACTGAGGCTTCGGTTATTTCCTCATTCATTGAGGGACAGAGCTAAAACTTGGTGGAACAAACTAACGCCGGGTTCAATACGAACTTGGGCAGATTTAACTCGTGAATTTTTGTCTCGTTTTAACCCTTCCCATTTATCTGAGCGATTATGTAATGAAATTGCTACTTTTCAACAGGAAGACGACGAGCCAATGCATAAGGCATGTGACAGGTTTACTACTCTTCTAAGGAATTGCCTGATGCATGGATTCCCTGTTTGGAATCAGGTAATCAAATTTTATAATGCGGCCAACCTATAGACCAGAATGAGAATCGATTCAGCAGCCAGAGTTGTTGTTAGATAAAGATCCAGAAGACGCCATGGTAGTGTTAAAGAATTTGGCTAAAAATGAAGAGCAATTCCCCACATCGAGGAGAGGTAAACGAGTACTAGCTGTGAAGGATTATGAATCGGATAATTCCTTAAAGACACAAGTTGCATATCTCACAATGGCAGTTGAGAACTTGCTGAAGAAGGACTCTCAACCTATCTATGTTGCAAAAGAAGTATGTGGAACTTGTAGTGGAAATCATAGTTCGGATGACTGCCCGATACAGTTAGAAGAAGGGATGTATGTTGGGAACTATAACAAACAGAACTACAATTCCAACAACTACAATCCCAACTAAAGAAAGGATCCCAAGTTCTCTTAGAGCAACCCTAACAATGCCCTGAATTCTCAAGCACAGAACACTCAAAATCAGGGGGACCTATATTACTAACTCGGCAACAACCACAGCAGCAGCCGCAACAGCCACCAGCTTCCACGACTAGTAAATTGGAGCAGACCTTGACTATGTTTATGTCCCAGACAGGAACTTACATTGAGAACATGAATCACTTCATCAAGAAGACTGAGTCATTCATGGATAAAACAGAGATGCGGCTGACTAATCATGAAGCTACTCTGAAATCACTGGAGACACAGAAGGGTTAGGTTTCCCAACATATCAAACCGAGGCAGAACGGAGGATTCCCTAGCGATACTGAAAATGCTAGACAACCCACACATGAGCAGTGTAAAGCCATCACAACTAGGAGTGGAAAGAAATTACTAGGGCCAGAGAAGGAAGCTGAACCAGTTAAAGAACCAATCCTAGAATCGACTGCCAAGAACGCTACCCTGGCAGATAATAAACAGCCTGCTGCCGATGAACCTATCACGACAGCAGAAGGGACAAAGGAGAAGGATGAAGAACCTAAGCCTCCTTGGATCCGAATGCAGTGGGAAGGACGCATTGTAGATTATAGTCCTCCTCCTCCTTTTCCTCAGCGGTTACAGAAATTGAAACAGGAATCCCAGCTTAAGAAAATCTATGATATTTTTGAGCAGGTTCACATCAATATTCCACTGTTAGATGTCGTTAGGGAAATGCCCGATTATGCCAAATTTCTCAAGGAGGCCATGTCGAAGAAATCCAGGCTTGTGGAATTTGAGACGGTTAAAATGACAGAAGGATGCATGACTATTCTGCACAAGCATCCACCCCAGAAAAAGAAGGATCCTGAGAGCTTCATAATACCGTGCATAATCGGAGATAAATTTGTGGGTAAGACACTTTGTGATCTTGGTGCTAGTATAAATTTAATGCCCAAATTTGTATTTCAGAAATTAGGTATTGGATGAGCACGACCCACAACAGTTATGCTGCAGCTGGAAGACCGCTCTTACGTGCAACCGAAAGGAAAAATCAAAGATATTCTGGTAAGAGTGGATAAATTTATTTTTCCTGCTGACTTTCTTGTTTTAGATTGTGAAGTAGATGAGAATGCACCAATCATCTTGGGGCGACCCTTCTTAGCCAGAGGAAGATCACTGATTGATGTAGAAAAGGGAGAACTCACTATGAGAGTGAATGATCAAGAGATCAAGCTGAAAGTTCTCCAAGCGATTAAGCACGCTGATGCAGAAGAAGAATGCAAGGCTATCACTGAAGTTATCCTTAACCAACCCTGCATCAGGTCGGACTGCCATGACATCAAATTTGGCCACTGCCCCAGTAGCCATTTAGATAACTGTCACGGCAGCGACGACGACAGCAGCTCCTCGGATTCGAACATATATGATACTGAAGATCAAGAGGAGGTAAACTGGATAGGCAATCGTCCAGGTAAGTTATTCGAACCCTTAAACTATACCTCGAATAAACATATAGTCCAAAAGCCATCAACTGTAGAGCCACCTGTTCTAGATCTTAAGCCCCTGCCAGGGCAGCTCAAATATGTTTCCCTTGGATTAAATGATACGTTGCCCGTAATCATCTCTTCCAAGTTGATGCAAGAACGGGAACAACAGCTGATAGGGATGCTGCAGCAGCACAAAAAGGTTATTGGATGGACGATAGCTGATATCCAAGGCATTAGTCCGGCACTATGCATGCATAAAATCCTCTTAGAGGATGATGACAAGCCGACCATTGATGCCCAGAGACGTCTAAATGATGCTATACGAGAGGTGGTTCGTAAGGAGATCATCAAATGGCTAGATGCTGGAATAATTTATGCCATCTCGGATAGCAAGTGGGTGAGCCCGGTGCAGTGCGTTCCTAAGAAAGGAGGAATAACCGTGGTAACCAACGAAGAAAACGAGTTAATCCCAACCAGGACTGTGACCGGTTGGAGGGTTTGTATGGACTACCAGAAGCATAACAAAGCTACCCGGAAGGACCACTTTCCTCTGCCTTTTATTGATCAAATGCTTGATAGATTAACGGGAAAGCCTTACTATTGTTTTCTTGATGGTTACTCAGGTTACAACAAAATAGCCATCGCACCGGAGGATCAAGAGAAGACGACGTTCACTTGCCCATACGGTACTTACGCTTTTCAGAGGATGCCATTTGGACTTATTAATGCACCATCAACCTTTCTAAGGTGTATGATGGCGATATTCTCTGACATGGTGGAGGATTTCCTAGAAATATTCATGTATGATTTCTTTGTCTTTGGAGATAACTTTGAGAGCTGCCTAAGAAACCCACAGAAAGTGCTCGAGAGATGCGAGAAAGCAAACTTGGTATTGAACTGGGAGAAATGTCACTTCATGGTGGATGAAGGGATAGTCCTAGGCCATAAAGTAAGCTGTCGCGGCATAGAAGTCAACAGAGCTAAGATCGAGGTAATCGAAAAGCTGCCACCACCCACCACTGTCAAGGGAATCAGGAGTTTTTTAGGGCATGCTGGTTTTTATCGGAAGTTTATCGCAAACTTCTCGAAGATCACAAAACCCCTGTGCCATCTTCTAGAGCAGAACCGTCCCTTCGACTTCAACACTGAATGTACTGAGGCATTAAAGGTTCTGAAAGAAAAGCTGGTAACAGCCCTAATAGTACAGCCACCAGATTGGAAACTACCATTTGAGATCATGTGTGATGCTAGTGACTATGCTGTCGGGGCAGCACTTGGGCAGAGGAAAGACAAGCTCTTTCAGGTTATATATTATGCCAGCAAAACACTGAACGATGCCTAAGTAAACTACACCACAGCGGAGAAAAAACTGTTACCTATGGTGTTCTCGATTGACAAGTTTCGTTCATGCTTACTTGGAACGAAGGTCATAGTCCATACAGACCACTCCGCATTAAAGTATCTGTTCGCCAAAAAGGATGCAAAGCCTCGACTGATACGTTGGATTCTGCTACTGCAAGAGTTTGACCTTGAGATCAGGGACAAAAGGGAACAGAGAACCAAGTTCCAGATCCTTGTCAAGGTTAGAGAAGGGAAAGAGTCTCCCAACAGACGAGACATACATACTGGAGAGTTTCCCTGACGAGCAGTTGTTCGCTGCCACAAGCACTGCCGCTACAGCCATGGCGGCAAGTAAGTTTTCTGAACTCCCCTTGTATGCTGATTTCGTTAATTATTTAGTTAGCGGAATAACTCCTCCTGACCTTAACTATCAAGCTAGGAAGAGGTTCCAAAATGATGTTAACCATTATTATTGGGACGAACCTCTTCTCTTCAAATATTGTGCAGATCATGTTATTAGGAGATGCATACCACAGGATGAACAGGAAGTTGTGCTTCATCACTGCCATGCTTCACAATATGGAGGACACTTAGGTGGTAACAAAACTACTGCCAAGGTTTTGCAGTCGGGATTTTATTGGCCGTCACTATTTAAGGATGCCCAGACATTCTACAAAAACTGTGACGAATGTCAACGGACTGGAAACATCTCAAGGAGACATGAGATGCCGCTACAAAACATTCTTGAAGTTGAAATCTTCGACGTTTGGGGGATTGATTTTAGGGGACCATTCCCAGCTTCATGTGGGAATTTATACATCCTCCTGGCAGTGGACTATGTGTCCAAATGGGTTGAAGCGGTCGCTACTCAGAAAAACGATGCCAAGACGGTTTAGAGGTTTTTGCGTAAAAACATATTTTCCAGATTTGGCATCCCTAAGGTGATCATCAGTGATGAATGGAGGGATTTTGACAATAGGGTTATAGCTGCTGCCTTAAAGAAGTATGGTGTCAAACATCGGATCTCAACAGCATACCACCCTCAGACCAATGGATAGGCTGAAATATCGAACAAAGAGGTTAAGAACATTCTTGAAAAGATAGTTAAGCCAACTCGGAAGGACTGGTCTCTACACCTCAATGGTGAATTATGGGCCTACAGAACAACATTCAAAACTCCATTGGGAATGTCACCCTACCGGCTGATTTATGGAAAAACATGCCATCTACATGTCGAGATTGAGCACAGAGCCTACTGGGCCATCAAGGCAGTGAATATGGACTTGGAGAAGGCAGGACAGAAAAGGCTACTTGATTTGAATGAGATAGAAGAAATTCGAGCAATGGCCTATGACAACGCAAGGATTTACAAAGACAAGAAAAAGAAGAGGCGTGATAAGAAGTTGCCGCCACGACAGTTCTGCCCAGGGCAGGTTGCGTTGTTGTTCAACTCTAGGTTGAAACTCTTCCCAGGGAAGCTAAAATCTAGGTGGTCCGGCCCATTCCAAGTGGTGCAAGTTTTTCCCCACGGTGCCATCACAATCAAATCTTTAAAAGACGGGCACCAATTTAAAGTCAATGAACAAAGATTGAAGCATTATCAGGGGACTGAAGCCCAAGAATGCAGGAAGTGGTTACTTTAGGAGATGCCCCTCCTGGCATCCATAATTTAACCTAATTTTATTTTTATTAATATTTATTATTTATTTATATATATTAGGTAATTAGAATTATTTAATTTTATTTTTAGGAAATAAAGGAGAAGAGGAGAAATGAAATCAGCACACCATCTTTCCATCAGCCCAAAAAGCACAACTTAGTAGCCTGCCGTTACAGCTGCCGCGACAGACGCGAAAAATCCAGCCTGTCAACACCCTATCGCGACAGACACGCACCAGACACAGAAACGCGTTACAGACGCGTTACAGCTCCAACGGGCAGCAAACCCCCTCTATATAAACCCCATTTTACTATTCATTTTTCACTCACTTTTACTCTCTCTACTTGTTTCCTCTAGAATTTCATTTGCTTCATTTTCTTTTCCACAGTCATTGCAATATGAGTACCAGAAATACCCGTCGTAGTGCTGCCTCAGGATCTGCCCCAGCAGCTTCCACTCCCAGCTCCTTCCAGGTCAGAGATATGTGGGAGGAGAAAGGTTTCATTTACACCACCAGAACGGAGAACCTTGGGCTACAACCGTTCATAGCCCGCAAAATCAGAGCCCTGCAGTGGCAGATGTTTGCCGAGCAGCCGGAGGAAAAGAATGTAACTCTCGTCCGAGAATTTTATGCTGCCATCGACAGCAGTAACGGTCCGAGGAAAAGAGGTACCATTTGAGCCCGAATACATCAACACCCTCTATGGGTTCTATGTTGGGAGAAAGGAAGACGGCCAAAAGAGATTTGTGGAGAGCTTGGAACCGACAGATTACAATGCTGTTATGGTAGAACTCACAGACGAAGGAACCGAGTGGAATACTGATCTTAAACATCCAAGGACGGTTAAACGAGTTCAACTCACTCCGGAAGCCAAGCTTTGGGACGCTTTCATCAAGAAGAGGATTATGCCCTCCTCGCACAACACAACGGTAGACCAACCAAGGTTAGCCCTCATCCATCCAATTCTAAATGAGAGGCCAATTAACGTTGGCAGATACATTCGGGAGGGAAATTGGATTGTGCATACCGACCGTCAGGACCACTCTTCTACCCATACCTTATAACTGCCCTCTGCCGCGGCCACAACGTACCTGAAGATGCCGAAGATTTGAGAGTCCAAGGGAAAGGGTGGACGGAAATGAACATCTTCAGCCTGATGGAGCTGAAAGCTGCCACGCCCCTGTCGTCCTTCGACCCCACTGCGCGGCAGATGAGCCGACAGAGCCTACCCAAACCGAACCTGCTACCACAGAACCCAGGCAGCCCACCGCAGCAGCTCCCCCAGCAGCCTCCTCAACACAAATACTTGCTGCCCTGCAGAAAGTGGAAGAACGGCAGCTGGGCCTGATGAGTTTCATCCGAGACTTCACCACAACAACGATACACTTCATTAAAACTAATCTTAATTTTCATGATGTACTGTTCCCTACTTTCCCCGACCATTATTTTGCTGCCCCCACACCTACCCATGCTGCCACACCGAGAACACCTTCTGCCGCGTCCACTCTGACCCCGGCCGTAACAGCTGCAAGCGGCAGCCGCACGGCTGAGACATCTGCCAAGGGAGCCAAGAGAAAAGAACCCATGTCAGACCTCGACAAGTATATAGCTGGATTCTTCTCCTCTGAAATTTGGGCGACGACATCACTTGAAAATTTAAGTTTCTTCTTTAATTCTTGTTGTCTGCCATTTTGTTATATTTTGTGTTTTTATTTTTATTTTTCATTTCTGTCATTTGCATTGAGGGCAATGCAACCCTTGAGTTTGGGGGTGGCATCCCTCCATTAATGAAGTGTCTTTAAATTTAAAAATTGTGTCTTTTACTTAGTTTATTTTTTGCTTAATTTTTTTTTGGCTAAAGTCTTTGAACTGAACTTACCTGCCGTGACAGCCTCTATCGTGGCAGTACCTTTAGGATAGTTTTAGGAGCAGTTTAGAGCCTTACTATAGTTCTGAATCTTAAACACCATTTGTGACTTTTATACTGTCTAGAACTCCGCTATTGAACTAGAATAGAAAGCTTAACACTTGAGTGGCCCCTAGAGGTGCCTAACACTGGCTCTAGGAAAAGAAGTTAAGAGAAATAGACTCAATACACCTAGAAGTACCCGAAACCGACTCTAGGAAGTTAGCTAGAGGTGCCCGAAACCGGCTCTAGTCAAACTTAAGCTTGAGAAAAATAGAATCGAGTCTAAATAAAAACTAAAGGAGCCTAAGAATTGCCTCCAAAAAGATGAAAATTGGCATAAAAATTCAAGTTAGAAGCTTAGCTATTCTAGTAAACTTAGGGAGTCTAGGCATATAATTGTTCACAAAACATGCACACACTACACGATAATTATAGCATGGTTCCGAATGAATCCTAAATTATCCAACAGGGTGTTGCTCACAGTAGGGAATGAATGGTAGGTAAGGAAAAGTTCACTATTTTAAGCCAAAACAAAAAATTTGTATTTCTTTTTTAGGTGTGAATTGCTTGAGGGCAAGCAAAAACTTGAGTTTGGGGGTGTGTTGAGTGTGTAAAAGTTCTATATTTTACCCCATATTTAACCCATATTTCTGCTACATTCAAGCATAATTCAATGCATTTAGGATAGATTTCATTTATACATCACAATTATATCAAAAGGCACAGTTTCTGCTGAAATTGGTTGCTTTTGCAGGTAGCTGCTGTAACAGATGGAGGGCAGTGGAGAAGCAGACGGTGGGCAGTGAAGAAGCAGAGCTGGAACTGGACTGTAGACGAGAAGGACGATGCAGCCATGGAAGCTGCCGTGGCAGCCAAGGACGACAACAATGGTTAAAGGAAGACGTGAAGTGGGCCTCGACAGAATGAGAAAATTAAACTGGTCCGTCGTGGAGCACTCTTATATTTTTCCAAGCCCTAGATCAGAATGAAGGCCAAGCCCAAAGTTCAAAGAAGAAACTCCAAGCAAGAAGGAAGGACGAATTAAAGATATATGCTCTGAAGATTTAGTCTTTAATAGAGTTGTATTTTAGTTTAAACTTGTATTCTTGCCATATTAGAAAACTTGAACCCAATGCCTATATAAAGGCATGTAATTCGACCTAGGGAAGGATATCATCTTACTCTCTAGCCTTCTCCCCTAAACCCTAGCCGTTTTCCCCTTCTCCTCATGTTCTAAACTTCCCCTAGGGCTAAGGGTTGATTCTGTAAAGTAGTTGCAAGGATTGCATTTGTTTTAGGAATTTTTCTGTTCAATAAAATAGACTTCAAGTTTGCTTATTCTGGTTTTTCAACATCTTGCAATAGTATCGGGAGAGCATTGTGAGATTACATTTTTACTTAATATCGGGAGAGTTAAGTATACGAAAAGAATAAGTACGGGTTCTCCAGTTTATGGTTGAACTATCTCGGACCTAGGGATAGGACGAGGTTAAGTGGCTAAGGAAGAATTCAACAACATCGGTGTTCATACTTTGATTCACGCCGGGAGGTATCATCAAAGACGTGTTCATCTACAGACTTGGACCTAGGGATAGGCCAAGGCACATCAGGGATTCTTGCCAAGCTTGAAGTACTGAGTTGTGTGACCGCTGCCGCGACAAACAATAGACCGCTGTCGCGACAGGTGCTGCCGCGACAGACGCAACGACAGAACAGAGATTCCTAGACTTTGCAACACCTACACTACTGAGCAAATCAATATCGGCCCATTCTCTCCATCTTGAATTCTTTACTCTATTATTTTCAGTCTTCTTTATTATTTCGTGACAAACAATTAAACTCTTTCTTTTCCTCTTCGTGCAGAAAACCCAGGTTAAAGCTATTAGCCCAGTCCATGTGGAGACAATATCCGATACATATGTATCACTTTACTACTTGCGTCGTGTACACTTCCACTACATTGTGATAGACACTTTTACACGCAACAATTCACGTACAGTTCTTATATCTTGAACTCGCAACTCCTTTGAACTATGATTCATCACAAAGGCTAGGTAAGCCTCGCAACCCTGCCGCAAGATCCGACTTGCTTCCAATGTAGACACCACATTGGCAAGAAACATCACATTCTCGCCCACCACCACCCCTTCATAATCATCCGCAAGTTTCAACGAAACTCGCTTGCTTTCGAAATCCACTACAGCTCTATGCTCAACAAGCCAATCCATGCCAAGGATTACATCAAAGCCATAGAATGGCAATTCCATGAGATCAACAAGAAAAACATGATTTTGCACTTTCAAGGGAAATCTTCTATATAACTTTCGCGTTACAGCCGTCTCACCAAAGGAACTAGTCACACGTATACCAACATCCAAAGACTCAACAGGTAAACCAAGCATTTGAGCATGTTCACGCAATATGTACGAGTGTGTAGATCCAGAATCAATCAAAGAAAGTAATGCCAAGGATTGCAAAGTAAAGGTACCTGCGATCACATATGTATCATTCCTTCCCTCACGATGGGCATACACTCGAGCCTGACCGCCACCCTCAGGTTGAACGGCTACAACATGTGCTACGTTCCTGCGACAATCATCCCTTCGCTGAAAATTACCACGGCCGCGCCCACGACCTCTCTGTGGCTCAGCTGCTCTCACCGGAGCCTGTCCCTCTCTTAGCGGCTGAGGACAATCTTTCTTCAAATGCCCTCAGTTACCACAATTCCAGCAAGTCCCAAGGTTACCCCAACAGTCACCACCATGCCTTCTACCACAACGATTACATTCAGGAGTCCTCAAAACAACATTAGGTCCTTGCTAACCTCTACCAGGGTTACCACCCCCACGTCTTGCATCAAAATGCGGCATCCTATCCTTTCGCGTTCAGCCGTTCGCTTTCCGGAGCTAGATCTACTCGCTCGACTAGCCAGACCAAGATTCGATTCAATGTCCTTGGCTCTAGTGACCAAGACATCGAAATTCGTATAATCAGCCGCAAGCATATAAGTCTTGACATCTGCTACTAGCCCATAACAGAATCGTTCACACCTCTCCCGCTCACTAGGGATTAGCTCAGGCGCATACTGACTGAGGCGAACAAACTGTATTTCATACACATCTACTGACATGCTGCCTTGCACGAGAGACATAAACTATCTTTTCTTCTCATCTAGGTAATGCACTCCCAGATACTTCCGCTTGAACGCATTCAAGAAGAACGTTCAAGTCACCTCGTCATCCTCCATTCACGATATAGTGGTCGTCAACCACGTATAAGCATCACCATGCAACAGTGACGCAACACAACCCAGCTTCTGCACATTATTGTAGTTCATCTGACCCAGAATCCTCTTGGTGCTCTCCAACCAAGACTCAGATCCTTCCGGAGATAAGCCTATGAACTCAGTCCCTCCTAGACTGCGAAGACATTCCAAAGGCAACCTCACATTAGCATCATCCTAATGTACAGCTCCATGAGCTCCAGCTACTGCTGCCTGGAAAGCTCCAGCAATAGCCTGAATCAACATGGTCATGTCAGGAGCAGCTTGCCCCTGCGCACCCTCGAGTCCAGTGACCCCAGCACCAGCACCAGCATTACCAACTCCAGCACCATCACCACCGAGTGGTCCACCACCAGGAGGAGGAGGTAAATCCTCAACATTCTCAGCATTCTCGTTATCGGTCATTGATCTTGTATTGATTCTCAGTTCTCTACGTGGCCCCATTATATAGAAAACAATGAACTGAAAAAAATGCAATAAACACAATTAGGCACAATAAGGTAAGTAATCCAAGTACTCAAGCTCATTTTCGAAAAAAATTCTTCTCATTAGTTTTGATATGGCAATGAGATCCCCTACCACCCTCCAAACATAGCATAGCATCACAAAAACATCTCAATTGAATCACACACCACTAATCATACATCTTCATTTCACTAAGAACACACATCATGCAAAAACACCTACATCACCCACATATCAAACCCCAATTATTCGTGAACCAAGCTCTAATACCAACAAATGTAACCCCCTTAGCCCAGCCTAGACGATTGACCCGAACTACGAAGATTACACGGGGAAAATCAAAGTCAACCCGAAAGTCAACCTTGATTAACGACCCTTTTTTTCATTTTAATCTTGTCTAGATACATGTTAACCCTAAGTCAGTACTCACAAATCATGATTGAGAAAGGCACAGCGATCAGATAATATATAGGTACTCAATTACACTTCACACAAGATTAGGGACAAAATTGTAATTTCAATAAATTAGAGGGACTTCGTTGATTTTAGGATTACCATTATGAAATTAGTCATGTTACATGCTTCTTTGCTAAATTTCATCTTAAAAATACATCTCAAGTCCAAGCAATTACAATCTCAACATTTAGGACTAAAATGTAAAGCATGCAAACATCAAAACAATTCAAATTTGTGTCCAATGGTCACCCGTTTCAGAACACCCATCTACCGTACCAAAACGCTGTATCAAAACGACATTGACTGTTTTGGTACGCGGGTATGTTCCGAGACCAGTTCTGAGACACGGCATTCCAGTAGCAAAATCGTTCCGAAACAGCCTCTACCGTTTCGTAACACAAAGGCCATTACAGGCCCCCATTTCGAAACACTAGAGGGTGTTCCAATACGACCTGCCCAGAAACAGAAGCTTTTGCTGGTTTTTCATCTTTTAACACACTCAAACATGCCCCAAAGACTCCCAAATCATACCAGCAAATCATCATACATATAAGGAACATATTTGGGACATTCAATCATAATCAAAGCATCAAACACAAAATCTCATTAATCTAGAGGCATGCTTCCTATCACAAACCCAAAATGAGCAATCCAACCTCAAATCAAACAATTAAGGCCATTCACAACACAAACAAGCTAAAACAAACATGCCACAACCTTAGGGAGTTTAACACATCTCCCAAATACAATCCTTGGTTTTCCATTGCCAATCAATCAAAACTAAAGTGTATGAAAACTTCACCATACATTAGCTTGGACTTCCTTGGATGAACTTAGCTTCCTTGATGCCTGAAAACACCTCAATTATCTGCATTATTAGTAAAAGAGAGAGCGTAAGCACAAATGCTTAGTGAGGCATGCTCTAAGAAAACCAACACAATAATGCATATCTTGAAAACACTTTCTCAAAGCTTTTAAACCACATGCTCATTCTATCTCATGCTTGAAACCTTTCAAAGTAATTTCTCATTGAAAACACATGTACCTTCATTCTATCTCATGCATTTATACCAACGCAAAACTCATGGCAAAGCCAAACTCATGCTTGTAATCTAAAGCATTTCATAAACAAAACACATATGCATTTCTCATAGCATAAACCATTTCATCAAAGGTACATGTTAATCAAAAACCATAACATATTTAATATTGGCATTTCATATCTCTTTATTACTCGGATATGCGGACATCTCACTAGACACTTCCGGTGGCATCTCTCATCACCGTACTCACTCGTCTAGCAACATAGATTCTGGTGGAATCTCACATCACCGTACTCACATGGCGGAATCTCTTATCGCCACAAAGCTTGGGTATTTCACCAAGTCCTACCCGATGGAATGCCCATCATCGGTTCTCTCCCTTTGGCTTAACCAAATAGCACGTACGAATTTCTAGTTTATAGTGCACTCTCATCCTATTGCTTGATCAATTATATCCGGTAAGTATCTCAAAATCTATGCCAATGTATTATGTCAAACCAACATCTCACCTACTGTTTTTCATGCATTAAAACTCAACATTCTCATCTCATTTCAAAATCATAACATTTGCTATGCTTTAACATAAAAGCTCAAATCTCAAATATGCAACATGTTACTTTATGAAATCACTTCAAGCATCATCTCATGCTATAATTCATGCATAAAAACAGTAGGAATTTATCAATCTAAAACCATGAGCATGTAAAAGCATTTAAGGGGCAATCACCACATTCTAGAGAGCAATCTAGCCAATACTTACTTCCGGACTTAGGAAGGTGTTTCAAACCTTTCCTAAATCCCCAAACCATGATTCTTTGTCCCTCAAGGACTTCTAAAACCATACGCACTCACCAATTATGTTTCGCTTGCTCGCCAAAACGCTATCTAGGCTTCCGGATCAACTCCAAATGTGTCTGAAGATGTCTCTCATGTTTTAAACACATAAGAGCAGAGGATTAATGCATCATCAAGCATTGAAATCATCAGCCACACACCTAAACTCGCTGCTCTACAAAAAAACCACATTTCGGCTACCAAACACTATCAAAATCACCTCCAAACTCTACCAAAACCAAACTCATCCAAGATCCATCACTTCTAATCATTTCTAAACATCATTTAACATCAAAAACTAACACAACCACGTCATTATACCTCCAGCTATAATAGAACACCAAAATCACCCCAAAAACCATCATTTTAACAAGCAAAACTTAGGAAAAACAAACCTACTCGGGATTGGATTGATAAAACCTCATTTATAACGTCATTTAACATCCAAAATACATTAGAAAACCATCTCAAAACATAGCCCAATCAATCACCACGAAAATCATCCAGATCTCTTCCAAAATCTTGAGTTTTAAGCCAATTTCTTGTTTCTAACATCAAAACCTCTTAAAAATCATTAATAAAGGATTGATAACTTGGGAATTTCAGTAAATAATTGATCATTAGAGGAGAAGGACGAAGCTTACCTCTAATGGATGATTTCTCCTTGATTTGGGCAAGTTTTCTTGAAAATTCAATGTAGAAATCAAGTGGATTTGATGAGGAATTGATTAGGAATCAAAGAGTGATTGAAATCCCATCAAATGAAGTAGAAATCAAAGTGTATTTGCTGAAGAAAAAGTGTTTGGTTGAAAGGATTTTGAGAGAAAATGAAATGAGGGAAAAATTGTGAAAAGTTGTTATGAAAAGTCAAAGGTGGTTTTCTATTTTAATCACCTTTATTTTCTTTAATTAAAAAATTAATTAAATCACCCAAATTCAGGAAAAATCTGATGAAAACATTCTGGTAAAATTAGCTCCTTAAAGATTCAAAGTTTCAATCCTTTACAAAATAGTCACTACTAAACTTTGCAAAAACTACGATTTGGTCACTACACCAAAATGTAGTATTTCCAAACCTTGTTTTGTAAAATTGATTTCACCATTGTCTTTTATATATTAAATGAGGATATTTAGGTAATTTTCTATATTTTTAAAGCATCCCAAACTAGCTGTTCCCGAAAACTCCCTTTTAGATTCGAACCGTTTCCCAGACCGATCTGGTTCCGACTCTAAGCATCTAGGCCCAATTTTGGGGTGTTACAGCTTTGGCAAAGGACTGCTTCAGAGACTGAGGTCTATCAATGTTTCCAGAACAGGAGGGCTGTGGATAGATATCCTCTTTGGGGCCTTGATATCTCCCTTTCTTGTTCCGTCTCAGAGGTCGAGAATCATCCCTAAACCTCTTCTCAAACTTTGTAGACCCACCAGCTCATTGAGCTCTCTGTGCAGCTTCGGTGGCCTTAACTCGATTCACAAGGTCTTGAAAAACAGAAATGCCTAAGGCAGTGAACACAGGGCGTAGTTCATCATTAAGCCTTGCAATGAACATCCGACACTTTTCTTCCTCTTTCTTAATGTACCCAGCACCATATCTACAGTACTTGTAGAAGTCATGGATGTACTGTTCGATCAGTCTCCCGCCCCTGTTTGATGTGAAGGATGGTGCTTCGCCTTTCAGCAAGGTAAAATTCGCTGACATATTTCTTACAGAATTCTTTAAGGAAGAACTCCCAAGTCACCGCATCCTCAGAAACTGTCAAAATGGAAGTTTCCCACCAATGAACTGCCTCATCGGCCAACAAAGTGATGGCAAACTAAAGCTTATGCTCATTTGAGCACTAAAATTGTTTATTCTGTAACGCCCTGATTTTGGGCCTAGAAGTTTTAGAGTTTGAATCGGATCGGTCGAGAACGGTTCGAACCTTTAAGGGAGATTTAGGGAACACCTAGTTCGGGATGCTTTAAAATTATGGAAAAATATCTATAATTCCTCATTTATTATACGAATGATTATGGTGAAAACAATTTTACAAAATTAGGTTTCGAAATATTACATTTCGGTGTAGTGACCAAATCGCAGTTTTTGCAAAAGTTGACTAGTGACTGTTTTGTAAAGGATTGAAACTTTGAATCTTTAAGGAGCTAATTTTACCAAAATGTTTTTAATCAGATTTCTCTTTATTTTGGGTGTTTTAATAATGATTTAATAAAGGGAATTAAAAGATAAAAATCTATTTTGACTTTCATAACTACTTTACGATCTTTTCCCCTCTTTTCATTTTCTCTCAACTTCCACACAGCCAAACACATTTCCTCCATCAATTAGCCTCTAATTTTCATTCCTTTTGATGAGATTTCAATCTCCTTTTGATTCCTAATCTTTTCCTCATGAAATCCTCTTGTTTTCACTTTGGATTTTCAAGGAAACTTGCCCAAATTAAGGAGAAATCAATCATTAGAGGTAAGCTTCGTCCTTCTCCTCTAATGATCAGTTCTTTACTGAGATTTCCAAGTTATCAATCCCTTTTTAATGATTTTTATGTTGCTTTAATGTTAGAAACATGAAATTGTGTCAGAACTCAAGGTTCTTGGTGAGATCTTGATGATTTTCGTAACTTTTGGTTAGGCTCTGTTTTGAGGTTGATTTCTAATGTATTTTGGATGGTAAATGAGGTTTTATCAAACAAATCCCGAATTGGTTTGGATTCCTAAGTTTTGCATGCTACATTGGTGGTTTTTGGGGAGGTTTTGGTGTTCTGTTGTAGCTGGAGGTGTAAGGATGAGTTCATGGTGATTTTGGTTTTGATTGAGTTTTAGAAATGATTTGAAGTGATAGATCTTGGCTGTGATTTGTTTTGGAAGAGTTTGGAGATTTTTTTCGGTTATTTTTAGGGCCCGAAAAGATGCTTATGGGTAGAGGAGCGAGTTTGATTAGTTGGCTGGTGATTTCAATGCATGATGATGCATTAATCCTATGCTCTTATGTGTATTAAGCAGGGGAAACATCTTCGGACGCCTTTGGTGTTGATCCGGAAGTGCCGGGAGCTTAGATAGCGTTTCAGCGAGCAAGCGAAAATGTAATCGGTGAGTGCGAATGGTTTTAGAAGTGCTTGAGGGACAAAGAAACAAGGTTTGGGGATTTAGGATTGGTTTGAAACACCATCCTAAGTCTGAAAGTAAGTATGGCTTGATTTGCTCTCAATTTTATGGTTGTTGCCCCTAAAATGCTTTTACATGCTATTGTTTTGAGATAGACAAATTCCTACTGTTTTATGCATGATTTGTAGCATGAGATGATGCTTTGTAGAGATTTCAAGAGATATCATGTTGCATTGAAGAGTTTTGAGATTTTGACTTAATGCAAAGCATGTGTTATGGTTTTGAAATGAGATGAGAAAGATTTGAGAAATGTGCATTAAAAATAGTAGGTGAGATGATATTTTTTGACATAATATATTGGCATAGAAGATGAGATAGTTACCAGATATAATTGATCAATCAATAGGATGAGAGTGCACTATAAACTAAAATTCGTACGTGCTCTTTGGAGTTGGGCAATGGGGGTAGTGCCATCCCATTCCAAAGAGAGAATTTGATGATGAGATATACCATAGGGGTAGGACTTGGTGAAATACCCAAGCTTTGTGGCGATGAGAGATACTGCCATGAGAGTCCGGTGATGAGAGATTCCTCCGGGGTATGACTTGACTTTGAGTCAAGCTAATCCGCATATCCGAGTAAAGATGAAATGTGAAATGCCAATATAATATATGAAAATGTATTTGATTCACATGTACCAAATGTTGAGATGATTTATGCTATGAGAAATGCATAAGAGATTTGTATATGAAATGCTTTAATTTTCACAAGCATGTGTATGGCTTTGCCATGAGATTTTCATTGGTTTTAATGCATGAGATAGAGTAAGGGTACATGTGTTTTCAAATGGAGATTTGCTTTGAAAAGGTTTTCAAGCATGAGATAGAATGGGCATGTTCTAGAAAATGGCTTTTGAGAAAGTATTTTTGAATAATGCATTGTTGTGTTGGTTTTCTTTAGAGCATGCCTCACTAAGCAAACATGCTTACGCTCTCTTTTACCAATAATGCAGATAATTGAAGTTGTTTTTTGCAGCAAGAAGGTTGAGAACATCCAAGGAAGTGTAAAGCTCATGTATGGTGATGTTTTTACATACTTTAGTTTTGATATTTGGCAATGGGGCATCAAGATTGTATTTGGGAGATGTGTTTTGAACTCCCTATGTTTGCGGCAAGTTTGTGTTGTATTTTGAAGTTTGTAAACTGTCTTATATGGTTTGTTTGAGGTACGAAGTCTATTTTTGGTTCGTGAGGTTAGGAAGCATGCCTATAGACTAGATGGTCATTTGTTTGATGCCATGCTTTAGCTTAGGCTTCCTAAAAATGTTCTATTATGGCTATTCATGTTGATGGTATGTTTTGGTATGATTTGGGATATGTTTGAGTGTGAAAAGATGTGAAAAACAAGAAAATTATGCTGTTGCAGGGCAGGGTGTATCGAAACACCCTTATCTGTTTCGAAACAGGGGCCCGAAATGGCCATAGTGTTTCGGAACGGATGAAGGTGTTTCGGAACACTTTGGCCAATGGAGAGGGTTGTTCCGATACTGGTCTCGGAACGCACCCGAATACCGAAACAGTCAACACCGTTTCGATACGGGAGTTTCGATACGGAGATCAGAGTTCCGAAACGGTTGACCGTTAGATTGAAAATTTGAATTGTTTCAAGTTCTTATGTTTTACATTTTCCTTATATTTCCCAAAATTTACGTTTTGGTCCCTAAAAGTGTAAGTCTTACAATTTAATCCTTAAATGATTTCTGAGCGCTGTGTTTTTCTCTCCTATGATTCCTGGGTAACCACACAGGCTTTATGTGCACCTAGAAAAGTTAAAAAAGGAAAAAAGGGTCGTTAATCAAGGTTGACTTTTGGGTTAACTTTGGTTTTCCCGTGTAATCTTCGTAGTTCGGGTCAAGCGTCTAGGCCGGGCTAAGGGGGTTACGTTTGTTGGTATTAGAGCCAAGTTAGCGAATGTTTGGGGCTTGGTAAGTGGTGAATGTATGTGATTATGAATGATTGTGACTTTCCGGTGAAAGTATGATGTGTGATTGTTGATGTGTTGTTCTAGTGAGATGAAATTGTGATGCTATGCTGTGTTTGGGGTATAGTTGGGGATCCCATTGCCATATCATTACTAATGAGAAGAATTGTTTTCAAAAATGAGCTTGAGTACTTGGATTACTTACCTTTTTAAGCCTAATTGGATTTATTGTATTTTGTCAGTTGCATTGTTTTATTATGGGGCCACGTAGAGAGCTTAGAATCAATACTCGTTCTACGGCTGAGAATGAGAATGTGGAGAATGCTGAGGATCTACCTCCTCCTCTCCCTGGTGGACCGCCTGGTTGTGGTGGAGCTGGGGTTGGTGCTTCTGGAGTTGGTGCTGGGGTTGTTGGACCCGAGGGAGTTCAGGGGCAAGCTGCTCATGATATGTCTGTATTGATACAAGCTATTGCTAGAGCTTTCCTGGTAACAGTAGCTGGGGCTCATAGAGCTGCACCACATGATGGTGCCAATGTAAGGTTGCCGTTAGAGCGACTTCGCAGTCTGGGAGGGACTGAGTTCAGGGGGTTTACTCCGGAGGGTTCTGTGTCTTGGTTGGAGAGCACCAAGAGGATACTTTGACAATTGAACTGCAACAATGTTCAGAAGTTGGGATGCATTGTGTCCTTGTTGCATGGTGATGCATATACGTGGTGGACAACCACAATATCGGGGATGGATGATGATGATGTGACTTGGACATTCTTTTTGAGTGCGTTCAAACGAAAGTATTTGGGAGTTTGCTACCACGATGAGAAAAAGAGGGAATTCATGTCCCTTGTGCAAGGGAGTATGACGGTGGCAGAATATGAGGTGCAGTTTGTTCGCCTAAGCCAATATGCACCTAAGCTGATTCCTAGCGAGTGAGAAAGGTGTGAACGATTTCGTTGCTGCCTAGTGGCGGATGTGAAGACCTATATGCTCGCAGTCGATTATGTTGATTTTGATGTCTTGGTCACCCGAGCCAAGGACATTGAGCTGAATCTTGGTTTGGCGAGTCGAGCAGGAGGATCTAGCTCAGGGAAGCGAGCTGCAGAGCGTGATCTTGGTAGAGATCGCTATAAGAGGCATAAGGATAGAAGGCCACATGGTGATGCTAGACGTGGGGGTGGTGACCCTTGGAGAGGTCAGCAAGGACCAAATGCTTTCTTGAGGACTCCTGAGTGTAACTGGTGTGGTAGGAGACATATTGGTGAGTGTTGGGGTAATCTTGGTACATGCTAGAACTGTGGTAATCGAGGGCACATGAAGAAAGATTGTCCTCGGCCGTTGAGAGAAGGTCAGGCTCCGATGAGAGCAGTTGAGCCACAGAGAGATCGTTGGCGCGGCCGTGGTAACTTTCAACGCATAGATGAAGGTGGAAGGAATGTGGCACATGTGGTGGCTGTTCAACCTGAGGGTGGTGGCAAGGCTCGAGTGTATGCTCATCGAGAGGGAAGGAATGATACGTATGTGATTGCAGGTACCTTTACTTTGCAATCCTTGTCATTACTTTCTTTGATTGATTCTAGATTTACACACTCGTACATATTGCGTGAACATGCTCAAATGCTTGGTTTGCCTGTTGAGTCTTTGGATGTGGGTATGCGTGTGACTAGTTCCTTTGGTGAGACGGTTGTAACAAGAAGATTGTACAGGAGGTGTCCCTTAATGGTGCAAGATCATGTGTTTCTTGTTGATCTTATGGAATTGACATTCCATGGTTTTGACATAATTCTTGGCATGGATTGGCTTGTTGAGCATAGAGCCGTTGTGGATTTTGAAAGCAAGCGAGTTTCGCTGAAACTTGCGGATGATTATGAGGTTGTAGTGGTGGGAGAAAATGTGAAGTTTATATCTAACGTGGTGTCTACGCTTGAAGCGAGCCGGATGTTGCGTCAAGAATGTGAGGCTTATCTAGCCTTTGTTATGAATCCTAGTACAAATGAGGTTCGCGTATAGGATATAAAGATCATGTGTGAGTTTCCTGGAGTGTTTCCAGAGGAATTACCTGGTTTGCCGCCTAGTCGGGAGGTGGAATTTGGAATTGAGTTGTACGCGAACACAACTCCGGTGTCCATTGCTCCTTATCGCATGGCACCCAACGAGTATAAAACGCAACTTCAAGAGTTGCTTGACCGAGGCTTTATTCGACCTAGTGTGTCACCTTAGGGTGCACCCATTTTGTTTGTTAAAAAGCAAGATGGAACGATGAGGATGTGCATTGATTATCGCTAACTGAATAAGTTGACCATCAAGAACAAGTATCCTTTACCGAGGATTGATGATCTTTTTGATCATTTTCGAGGAGCGACTGTGTTTTCAAAGATAGATTTGAGGTCAGGATACTATCAGCTAAAGGTGAAGGATGTGGATGTGCCGAAAATAGCCTTTCGAACGAGATATGGGCATTATGAATTTCTAGTGATGCCGTTTGGATTGACGAATGCTCCTTTTGCTTTCATGGACATGATGAACAGGGTGTTTCATGAATTCTTAGATAAGTTCGTTGTGGTGTTCATCGATGATATCCTTGTGTACTCTCGTACAGAGGTGGAGCATGAGGGTCATTTGAGGATCGTTTTGCAAGCGCTGTTAGAGAATCAACTTTATGCTAAGCTAAGAAAATGTGAGTTCTGGATAAAGGAAGTTGTTTTTCTTGGCCATGTGGTTTCGGCTGAAGGGATTCGAGTTGGTCCCCTAGAAGATTGAGGCGGTGATGAATTGGAATCCTCCTATGTCTGTTCATGAGGTTCGTAGTTTCCTTGGGTTGGCAGGTTACTACCGGAGGTTTGTGGATGGATTTTCCAAGATTGTTGTCCCTTTGACAAAGTTGTTACAGAAGGATGTTAAGTATGAATGGACGGAAGTGAGACAACAAGCTTTTGAGAAGCTTAAGGCAGCTTTGACGCAAGCTCCTATCTTGGTTTAACCTGAATTAGGGAAAGAGTTTGTGGTGTATAGTGATGCATCTTATGTTGGTTTGGGGTATGTATTAATGCAAGAGGGTAGGGTAGTGGCTTATGCATCGCGACATTTGAAAGTGCATGAGCGCAATTATCCTACGCATGACATTGAGTTGGATGTAGTGGTTTTTGCACTAAAGATCTGGAGACAATATCTCTATGGTGAGAAGTGTACTGTGTACACGGATCATAAGAGTTTGAAGTATGTGATGTCACAAAAAGAGTTGAATCTTAGGCAACGACGTTGGGTGGAGTTGCTTAAGGATTACGATTTAACAATCGAGTATCATCCGGGGATGGCCAACATTGGGGCCAATGCTTTGAGCAGGAAAGTGGCAGCGGAATTGAGTACGATGTTTGCTAGCTTGAGCATATCGTGGGATGGTGGTCTTGTTACTAAATTGCAAGTGAAACCATCTCTAGTTAAGTCGATAAGGGATAAACAACTGTTGGATGATTATTTGGTGTCACATGTTCAGGATATTGCAGAAGGTAAGCCATCGCATTTTTGTTTCAATGATGATGGTGTTTTATGTTTTGGGAGTCTGATAGTGGTGCCGAATGATGTTGAGTTGAGGCGCACTATTCTGATTGAAGCTCATAGTAGTCCTTTTGCTATGCACCCTGGTAGTACAAAGATGTATCGTGATCTGAAGGATGAGTACTATTGGGTGGGATTGAAGAAAGACGTCGCTGAGTATGTTAGTAAATGCATGGTTTGTCAGCGAGTTAAGGCTGAACATCAATTTCCTTCAGGGTTGTTGCAGCCGTTAAGGATTCTTGAATGGAAGTGGTAGAGGATCACCATGGACTTTGTGTCTGGTTTGCCTTTATCGCCATCAAGGAAGAATTCTGTCTTGGTGATTGTGGATCGCCTCACGAAGTGTGCACATTTCTTGCCTGTTCATACTACGTATACCTTGGATAAGCTTGCGGAGTTGTACATTGCTGGGATTGTACGGTTGCATGGAGTGCCAAAATATATAGTGTCGGATAGAGATCCGAGGTTTACCGCAAGGTTTTTGGAGTGTTTGCATCAAGCATTGTGTACGCGGCTAAATTTCAGTACATCTTATCATCCACAAACGGATGGACAGTCGGAGCGTGTTATCCAAGTGCTCGAGGATATGTTGAGGTGTTGGGTTATTGAATTTCAAGGCTCTTGGGAGAAGCACTTGCCTTTGGTGGAGTTTGCTTATAATAATAGTTATCAGGCAAGTATTCAAATGGCACCTTATGAAGCTTTGTACGGGAGGAAATGCAGAACTCCACTTTGTTGTGCTGAAACGGGACAAAATTTGGTTTCGATGCTGGCTTTGTTAAAAGGAACCAGCGAGAAGGTGAAGCTCATTTGTGAGCGGTTGAAGGCAGCATTAGATCGGAAAAATTCTTACGCGGATTTGAAGCGTAAGGAGATAGAATTTGATGTGGGCAAGCGTGTGTTTCTGAAAGTTTCACCTTGGAAGAAGGTGATGAGATTTGGCCGGAAGGGCAAGTTGAGCCCAAGGTTCATTGGACGATACGAGGGGATAGAACGTGTGGGTCTTGTTGCGTACAAGCTGAGACTACCTCAAGAGTTAGCAAAGATACATAATGTGTTTCATGTATCCATGCTTCGGAGGTATAGATCGGATCTGTCGCATGTTATGCCTGTGGAAGAGGTTGAGTTGAATCCGCACTTGACATATGACGAGGAACCTATTGAGATTCTGGATTCGGATAGTAAGGTTCTCCGAGGTAAGACCACAAGCTGGTTAAAGTCTTGTGGAGACATCGTGGTGTTGAGGAAGCCACGTGGGAAAGGAAGGAAGACATGAAGAAGCAATTTCCTTACCTTTTTCCTCTATGTAAATTTCGAGGACGAAATTTCTTAAGAGGGGGAGAGTTGTAACACCTTGATTTTGGGCCTAGAAGTTTTAGAGTTTGAATCGGACCGGTCGAGAATGGTTCGGTAGCCAAACTGTTTCGAAACAGCCCCAGTCGTTTCGAAACACAAAGACCATTTCAGGGCCCCGTTTGTAACACCCCAATTTTGGGCTTGTAAGTTTAGGGTCTGAACCGGACCGGTCTGATTTTCGGTTCGAATATAAAAGGTTGTTTTAGGGAAAGCCTAGTTTGGGATGCATTAAAAATATGGAAAAATAACTAAAAATCCTCTTTTAATATATATAAGAGAGTGGTGAAATCAATTTTACAAAATAAGGTTTGGAAGTGCGACATTTTGAAATAGTGACTAAAATGCGATTTTTGAAAAGTTCAATGGTGACTGTTTTGTAAGGATTGAAACTTTGAATCTTTAAATCTTTAAGGAGCTAATTTACCCAAGAAAGATTTCTCCAGATTTTTCTTAGATTTAAATGATTTAATTAATTAAATGAAAAGGATAAAACCAATTTTTAGATTTTCATAACTAACTTTTGTTAAACTTTCTCATCTCATTTTCTCTCAAAATTCTCTCAGCCAAACACATTTCTACAGCAACATTTCTATTGATTTTCACGCCAAATGATGAGGTTTCAATCATCAATTGATTCCTAATCCTTTCTACATCAAATTCTATTGTTTTGCTTATTGGATTTTCAAGGAAACTGTCTCTAATCAAGGAGAAATCTACATTTAGGGGTAAGGATGTTCTTCTCCTCTAAATACTCAGTTCTTTACTGAAATTCCCAAGTTCTCAATCCTTAAATTAAGTTTTATAAATGGATTTAATGTTATGAACTTGATTTTGGCTTAAAACTCAAGATTTGAAAGAAATCTTGAAGAAATTCGCGGTGATTGTTTGGGCTCTGGTTTGAGATGGATTTTAAATGTGTTTTGGTTGTTTAATGATGTGTAATTGAGGTTTAATCAATGCAATCCCGAATAGGTTGAATTTCCTAAGTTTTTGCTTAAGAAAATGGTGGTTTTTGGGGTGATCTTGGTGTTCTGTTATAGCTGGAGGTATAAGGACGAGTTTAGGTTCTTTTTGGATGTTAATTGATGTTTAGGAATGGTTAGAAGTGATGAATCTTGGCTGGGTTATTTTGTGGAGGAGTTTGGAAGTGATTTCGGTTGTGTTTAGTAGCCGAAATATTAGATTTGGTTAGAGCAGCGAGTTTAGGTGTATTGGCTGGAGATTTTAATGCATGATGATGCATTAATCCTCTGCTTTGATGTGTTTAAAACAGGGGAGGCATCTTCGGATACTTGTGGTGTTGATCCGGAGGCTTGATCGGCGTTTCGACAAGCTTGCGAAACGGAATTGGTGAGTGAAGTTGGGTTTTCAGTTTTGAAACCAATGTTTGAAGGTTTTGGGAGCTTAGTTTAAGTCTAAGCAACTTAACTAAGCTCAAGAGTAAGTTTTCGGGGAAACTCTCTCTTTGATGAACCATGAGATGGTTGGATGCAATGTATTTAGTTTGCATGTTTAAATTCTGTTTTGAAAGCATGTTTTAGCATGATTAATGTTGGTTTTGAAAGCCATGTGTTGAAGGATGCTCAAGGTAAGAGATCCTTGGTTTGATATTAGTAAATGTGGTTTTGATGCATAGTGATGCATGGTGGTTTAATGGCTCTGATTAATGCTTTAAAACAGTGGATTGTTGATGATAAATGATACATATTGGCAAGTGATGTGTTGGTTTTAAAGTACTTGAATCGGATATAGTTAGCCGGCTATAGTATTGGGTGCACCGTGAATAAAGTCGCCTTGGATGTTGGGGGGTTGTAACTGTACCTTAAACTCCATCCAAGTACACTAACAAGATGGTTAAGATCACAATGGTGGTTAAAAGTCCATGTGTGGATCTTGTGTTGTGTGTCCCGTGTTCTCGTTAGTGATGTTATACAACTATCGATGAGTGATGTTGAGGGGTTGTGATTGTACCATTAAACTCCATCACGGGTGTTGAGAGGTTGAGATTGTACCGGTAAACTCCACCTTGTGTGTTCGGTAGTGTGTATGAAGCGTATGGGACAACGCTTGTAATCCGCGTATCCGATTGTCTTTTATGTTGTAAATGTTTATGGTTTATCACTTGTAAGCCAATATGACATGTGGATGTTAATGAAGCATGAGATGCTTGTTGTGTATGCATTGTTGCATGAGAAATGATGTTTATGTGTTAAAAGGCTTGAGGAAAGTGTTTTTTAAAATGCATTATTGTGTTGTTTCTTTAGAGCATGCCTCACTAAGCAATTGTGCATACGCTCTCTCTCTCTTGAACCAATAATGCAGATAATTGAGGTGTTTGAGGGCAGCAAGGAGGCTAAGAATCCAAGGAAAAGCTAAGCTCATGTATGGTGACGTTTTCACAACATTATTAGTTTTTGATATTTGGCAATGGGAACCTAGATTGTGTTTTTAGGAGATGTTTTGGACTCCGTAGTTGTGGCATGATGCCTTAAATGTTTTGGTATTGTAAATGGCCATTTTGATGTTTGTTTTGGTGATTTGATGATTGGTTGGTTTTGGATATTAGGATGCATGCCTATAGATTAGTGGATTTCCTTGATTGATGCCATGAATGTGTTTTGATGTTGCAAACATGTACCTTATATACATGATGACTTGTTGGCATGATTAGGAAGTCATTGGATTGTTTTAGAGTGGTTAAATGCATGTTAAACCAGCAATTTCTGCAGTTTCTGGGCAACCCGTATCGATACACTCACAGGCGTTTCGAAACGGGGGCCTGTAATGGCTTTGGTGTTTCGAAACGTCTGGTGACCATATCGAAACGGTTTGGCCACTGGAAGGCCCTGTTTCGAAACAGGTCTCGAAACGAACCTGCGTTTCGGTACAGTCAACCCCGTATCAAAACAGGTGACTGTTGGGCACTGATTTGAATGGTTTTAGGGTTTGCAGTCTTTACGTTTTAGTCTTGAAAATTGTAATTGCAATTGCTTGAGTTCGAGAGCTCTGTTTGAGGTGAAATTTGACAGAGATGCATGTAATGTGATTAATTAAGTATTGGTAACCTTAAAATCAGTTAAGTCCTCCATCGTTCCACAATTTACATTTTGGTCCCTAATATTTGAAATTTGTGCAATTGAGTCCCTTAATGTAATCCGATCGCTGTGCTTTTCAAGTATGTGTTTCTCAAGAGTACGCTTAGGATAATGTGCATCTAGACAAGTTTTTTTTTAAAAAGGGTCCTTCATCAAGGTTGACTTTCGGGTTGACTTTGGTTTTCCCCGTGTAATCTTCGTAGTTCGGGTCAACCGTCTATGCCGGGCTAAGGGGGTTACATTTGGTGGTATCAGAGCTGAGTTCTCGTGTAAATGGGAATGGTTATGTTGGTTATGTATGTGTGATTGTATGATATACGTTTTAAATGGAAGTATGATGTATGAATTGTTAAGTATGTTGCAATTATGATGTTATGCTATGTTGAAGCATGTTAGAGGTACCCATTGCCATATCAAAACTAATGAAAGGAATTGTTCTTGAAAAATGAGCTTGAGTGCTTGCATTACTTACCTTGTTGAGCCTAATTATGTTTATTGCATTTGTGTTAGTGCATTGTAGTTTCTTGTAAAATGGGACCTCGTAGAGAGACGAGGATGAATACGAGAGCTTTGGCTCAGGATGGGAATGAGGAAAACGCTGATAATGTTGTGGATTTACCTCCTCCCCCTGGTGGTGGACCATATGGCGGTGAAGGTGCTGGGGTGAGAACGCTGGTGTTGGTGCTGGTGCTGGGGTCGCTGGACCTGATGGTGTTCAGGGGCAAGCTGCTCCTGACATGACTATTTTGATACAGGCTATTGCTGGAGCCTTTCAGGCGGCATTAGCTGGAGCTCATGGAGCTGGGCATCAGGGAGATGCTGATGCGAGATTACCTTTGGAACGTCTGCGCAGTCTGGGAGGGACTGAGTTCAAAGGTTTATCTGGTGAGGGTTCCGAATCTTGGTTGAAAAGTACCAAGAGGATTTTGGGACAAATGAGCTGCAATGATGTGCAGAAGTTAGGTTGCGTGGTATCGCTGTTACATGATGATGCGTATACCTGGTGGACGACCACTGTCTCCGGAATGGAGGAAGTTGATGTGACATGGACATTCTTTCTGAACGCGTTCAAGCGGAAGTATCTAGATGTACGATACCTGGATGAAAAGAAGAGAGAATTCATGTCTCTTGTGCAAGGAAGTATGTCGGTGGCTGAGTACGAGATCCAGTTTGTCCGTCTCAGTCAATACGCACCTGAGCTTATCCCTGATGAGCGGGAGAGGTGTGAACGTTTCCGATATGGTTTGGTGACGGACGTGAAGACTTTCATGCTTGCTGCTGAGTACACGGATTTTGATGTGCTGGTTAGTAGGGCGAAGGACATTGAGAATAACCTGGGTTTATCTTCTAGAGGTGTTGGTTCGAGCTCGGGAAAAAGAGCTACTGAGTATAGTTCCGGTGGTGGATGGAACAAGAGAGGACGAGATAAGAGGTATCAGTCTTCTGCTAGGCGTGGTAATGGAGGGCATGGTGCGCCTCTTCAGGGAGACATGATGAGAGCTGATCAGAACACGTGTTGGACGTGTGGATCGTGTGGTCATTTGAGGCGTGATTGTCCTCGAGCAGCGAGGGAGGTTCAGACTCCTGTTGCAGTGACCGATAATTCGTGCTGGAATTGTGGTTTGACAGACCACATGAGGAGGGAGTGTCCTTTGTTGGCCGGTGGTGATCTGGGACGTGCTCCTGGGGTTGTTACACCACAGAGAGGTCGTGGGCGCGGCCATGGTAACTTCCAGCGCAGAGATGATGGTGGGAGGAATGTGGCACATGTGGTGGCTGTCCAACCTGAGGGTGGTGGCCAGGCTCGAGTGTATGCTCAGCGAGAGGGGAGGAATGACACGAATGTAATCGCGGGTACCTTTACTTTGCAATCCTTGTCATTACTTTCCTTGATTGATTCTGGATCTACACACTCATACATATTGCGGGAACATGCTTAATTGCTTGGTTTGCCTGTTGAGTCTTTGGATGTTGGTATGCGTGTAACTAGTTCCTTTGGTGAGACCGTTACGACATGGAAGTTGTATAGAAAATGTCCTTTGGTAGTGCAAAATCATGTTTTTCATGTTGATCTCATGAAATTGCCATTTTATGGTTTTGATGTAATCCTTGGTATGGATTGGCTTGTTGAACATCAAGCTGTGGTGGATTTTGAGAACAAGCGAGTTTCGTTGAAGCTTGCGGATGACTATGAGATAGTGGTGGTTGGTGAGAATGTGAAGTTTCTTGCCAATGTGGTGTCTACATTGGAAGCGAGCCGGATGCTGAGACAAGGGTGTGAAGCTTATCTGTCTTTTGTGATGAATCCTAGCTCTAAGGAGTTGCGAGTGCAAGATATCAGGACTGTGCGAGAGTTTCCTGGTGTGTTTCCGGAGAAGTTACCTGGATTGCCTCCTAACCGAGAGGTGGAGTTTGGAATTGAGCTGTATGAGAATACAACTCCAGTGTCCATTATTCCTTATCAAATGGCACCTAAGGAGTTGAAGGAGCTGAAGACGCAACTTCAGGAGTTGCTTGATCGTGGTTTCATTCGGCCGAGTGTGTCACCTTGGGGTGCACCGGTCTTGTTTGTGAAGACAAAGGATGACACTATGAGAATGTGCATCGACTACCGTTAGTTGAACAAGTTGACTATCAAGAATCGATATCCGTTGCCGAGGATTGATGATCTTTTTGATCAATTTCAGGGAGCGGTTGTGTTCTCTAAAATTGACTTAAGGTCAGGTTATTACCAGTTGAAGGCGAAGGATGTGGATGTGCCAAAAACAGCTTTCAGAACGAGGTATGGGCATTATGAGTTCCTTGTGATGCCGTTTGGTTTGACGAATGCTCCTGCAGCTTTTATGGACATGATGAATAGAGTGTTTCATGAGTATTTAGACAAGTTTGTTGTGGTGTTCATTAATGATATCCTTGTGTACTCTCGTACTGAGGAGGAGCATGAGGGGCATTTGAGGATTGTGTTGCAGGCTTTGTTGAAGAATCAGCTTTATGCTAAGCTAAGCAAGTGTGAATTCTGGCTTAGGGAGGTGGTGTTCCTTGGTCATGTGGTTTCTTCTGAGGGGATTCGTGTTGATCCTCAGAAGATTGAGGTAGTAATGAATTGGAAGCCTCCTAAGTTCGTTCATGAAGTCCGTAGTTTCCTTGGTTTGGCAGGATACTACCGGAGGTTCGTGGTTGGATTTTCAAAGATTGTTGCACCTTTGACGAAGTTGTTGCAGAAGGATGTTAAGTATGAGTGGACAGAAGCGAGACAGTAGGCTTTTGAGAAGCTTAAGGCAGCTTTGACGCAAGCTCTTATCTTGGTTCAACCTGAATCAGGGAAAGAGTTTGTGGTGTACAATGATGCATCCTATGTTGGTTTGGGGTGTGTGTTGATGCAAGAGGGTAAGGTGGTGACTTATGCATCGCGCCAGTTGAAGGTGCGTGAGCGTAATTATCCTACGCATGATATTGAGTTATCTGCGGTGGTCTTCGCTTTGAAAATTTGGAGACATTACATGTATGTTGAGAAGTGTACTGTGTACACGGATCACAAAAGTTTGAAGTATCTGATGTCTCAGAAAGAGTTGAATCTTAGGCAACGACGTTGGGTGGAGTTGCTTAAAGATTACAATCTGACGATTGAGTACCATCCGGGAAAAGCTAATGTTGTAGCGGATGCCTTGAGTAGGAAGGTGGCAGTGGAGTTGAGGGCTACGTTTGCCAGTTTGAGCATTTCGCGAGATGGAGGTCTTGTGGCTGAGTTGCAAGTGAAACCATCTTTGGTTCAGTTGATAAAGGATAAGCAGTTGTTGAATGATTCATTGGTGCCACATGTTCAGGATATTGTTGAGGATAGACCATCAGATTTCTGCTTTAATGATGATGGAGTTCTATGTTTTGGGAGTCAGATAGTAGTGCCCGATGATGCTGAGTTGAGGCGTGCTATTCTGACTGAAGCTCATAGTAGTCCTTTTGCTATGCACCCTGGTAGTACTAAGATGTATCGTGATCTTAAGGATGAGTACTATTGGGTGAGTTTGAAAAGAGATGTTGCTGAGTATGTGAGTAAGTCCATGGTTTGTCAGCGAGTTAAGGCTGAGCATCAATTTCCTTCTGGGTTGTTGCAACCGTTGAGGATTCCTTGGTGGAAGTGGGAAAGGATTACCATGGACTTTGGCTCTGGTTTGCCTTTGTCGCCATCGAAAAGAATTCGGTGTGGGTGGTTGTGGATCGCCTGACGAAGTTTGTGCATTTCTTGCCTGTGCATACTACGTATACTTTGGACAAGCTTGCAGAGTTGTACATTGCTGAGATTGTGCGACTGCATGGTGTGCCAAAGTCTATAGTGTCAGATAGAGATCCGAGGTTTACATCGCGTTTCTGGGAATGTTTGCATCAAGCTTTGGGTATACGGTTGAATTTCAGTACTTCTTATCATCCACAGTCGGATGGACAGTCTGAGCGTGTTATCCAAGTGCTGGAAGATATGTTGAGGTGCTGTGTGATTGAGTTTCAGGGTTCTTGGGAGAAGCATTTGCCTTTGGTGGAGTTTGCTTATAACAATAGCTACCAGGCAAGTATTCAAATGGCACCTTATGAAGCCTTGTACGGGAGGAAATGCAGGACTCCTCTTTGTTGGGCTAAAACAGGTCATAAGTTGGTTTCAATGCCAGCTTTGTTGAAAGGAACCACCGAGAAGGTGAAGCTCATTTGTGAGCGATTGAAGGCAGCTTCTGATCGACAGAAGTCTTACGCGGATTTGAAGCGTAAGGAAATTAAGTTTGCGGTAGGTGACCGTGTGTTTTTGAAGGTTTCACCTTGGAAAAAGATGATGAGGTTTGGCCGAAAGGGTAAGTTGAGCCCTAGGTACATTGGACCATACTAGGTGATTGAACGTGTGGGTCCTGTTGCGTATAAGCTGAGATTGCCGCAAGAGTTGGAAAAGATTCATGATGTGTTTCATGTCTCTATGCTTCGGAGGTATAGATCAGATCCTTCGCATGTTATGCATGTGGAGGAAGTGGAGTTGAATCCAGACTTGACCTATGGTGAGGAGCCGGTGGAAATTCTGGATTCAGTCAGTAAAGTTCTTCGAGGCAAGACCATTGAGTTGGTAAAGGTGTTGTGGAAGCATCGTGGTGTTGAGGAAGCCACGTGGGAACGAAAGAATGACATGAAGAAGCAGTTTCCGTACCTCTTTCCTCTAGGTAAATTTCGAGGACGAAATTTCTTAAGGGGGGAGAGTTGTAACACCCCAATTTTGGGCTTGGAAGTTTAGGGTCTGAGTTGGACCGGTCTGATTTTTGGTTCGAATATAAAAGGTGGTTTCAGGGAAAGCCTAGTTCGGGATGCATTAAAAATATGGAAAAATATCTAAAAATCCTCTTTTAATATATATAAGAGAGTGGTGAAATCAATTTTACAAAATAAGGTTTGGAAGTGCGACATTTTGAAATAGTGACTAAAATGCGATTTTTGAAAAGTTCAGTGGTGACTGTTTTGTAAGGATTGAAACTTTGAATCTTTAATGAGCTAATTTACCCAAGAAATATTTCTCCATATTTTTCTTAGATTTAAATGATTTAATTAATGTTTAATTAATTAAATGAAAAGGATAAAACCAATTTTTAGATTTTCATAACTAACTTTTGTTAAACTTTCTCATCTCATTTTCTCTCAAAATTCTCTCAGCCAAACACATTTCTACAGCAAAATTTATATTGATTTTCACACCAAATGAGGAGGTTTCAATCATCAATTGATTCCTAATCCTTTCTACATCAAATTCTATTGTTTTGCTTATTGGATTTTCAAGGAAATTGTCTCTAATCAAGGAGAAATCTACATTTAGAGGTAAGGATGTTCTTCTCCTCTAAATACTCAGTTCTTTACTGAAATTCCCAAGTTCTCAATCCTTAAATTATGTTTTATAAATGGATTTAATGTTATGAACTTGATTTTGGCTTAAAACTCAAGATTTGGAAGAAATCTTGAAGAAATTCATGGTGATTGTTTGGGCTCTGTTTTCAGATGAATTTTAATTGTGATTTGGTTGTTTAATGATGTGTAATTGAGGTTTAATCAATGAAATCCCGAATAGGTTGAATTTCCTAAGTTTTTGCTTAAGAAAATGGTGGTTTTTGGGGTGATCTTGGTGTTCTGTTATAGCTGGAGGTATAAGGACGATTTTAATTTCTTTTTGGATGTTAATTGATGTTTAGGAATGATTAGAAGTGATGGATCTTGACTGGGTTATGTTGTGGAGGAGTTTGGAAGTGATTTCGGTTGTGTTTGGTAGTCGAAATGTTAGATTTGGTTAGAGCAGCGAGTTTAGGTGTATTGGCTGGAGATTTTAATGCATGATGATGCATTAATCCTCTACTTTGATGTGTTTAAAAGAGGGGAGGCATCTTCGGATACTTGTGGTGTTGATCCGAAGGCTTGATTGGCGTTTCGGCAAGCTTGCGAAACGAAATTGGTGAGTGAAGTTGGGTTTTCAGCTTTGAAACCAATGTTTGAAGGTTTTGGGAGCTTACTTTAAGTCTAAGCAACTTAACTAAGCTCAAGAGTAAGTTTTCGGGGAAACTCTCTCTTTGATGAACCATGAGATGGTTGGATGCAATGTATTTAGTTTGCATGTTTAAATTCTATTTTGAAAGCATGTTTTAGCATGATTAATGTTGGTTTTGAAAGCCATGTGTTGAAGGATGCTCAAGGTAAGAGATCCTTGGTTTGATATTAGTAAATGTGGTTTTGATGCATAGTGATGCATGGTGGTTTAATGGCTTTGATTAATGCTTTAAAACAGTGGATTATTGATGATAAATGATGCATATTGGCAAGTGATGTGTTGGTTTTAAAGTACTTGAATCGGATATAGTTAGCCGGCTATAGGATTGGGTGCACCGTGAATAAAGTCGCCTTGGATGTTGAGGGGTTGTAATTGTACCGTAAACTCCATCCAAGTACACTAACGAGATGGTTAAGATCACAATGGTGGTTAAAAGTCCATGTGTGGATCTTGTGTTGTGTGTCCCGTATTCTCGTTAGTGATGTTATACAACTACCGATGAGTGATGTTGAGGGGTTGTGATTGTACCGTTAAACTCCATCACGGGTGTTGAGGGGTTGAGATTGTACCGGTAAACTCCACCTTGTGTTTTCGGTAGTGTGTACGAAGCGTATGGGACAACGCATGTAATCCGCGTATCCGATTGTGTTTTATGTTGTAAATGGTTATGGTTTATCACTTGGAAGCCAATATGACATGTTGATGTTAATGAAGCATGAGATGCTTGTTGTGTATGCATTGTTGCATGAGAATTGATGTTTATGTGTTAAAAGGCTTGAGGAGAGTGTTTTATAAAATGCATTATTGTGTTGTTTCTTTAGAGCATGCCTCACTAAGCAATTGTGCTTACGCTCTCTCTCTTGAACCAATAATGCAGATAATTGAGGTGTTTGAGGGCAACAAGAAGGCTAAGAATCCAAGGAAAAGCTAAGCTCATGTATGGTGACGTTTTCACAACATTATTAGTTTTTGATATTTGGCAATGGGAACCTAGATTGTGTTTTTGGGAGATGTTTTGGACTCCCTAGTTGTGGCATGATGCCTTAAATGTTTTGGTATTGTAAATGGCCATTTTGATGCTTGTTTTGGTGATTTGATGATTGGTTGGTTTTGGATATTAGGATGCATGCCTATAGATTAGTGGATTTCCTTGATTGATGCCATGAATGTGTTTTGATGTTGCAAACATGTACCTTATATGCATGATGACTTGTTGGCATGATTGGGAAGTCATTGGAATGTTTTAGAGTGGTTAAATGCATGTTAAATCAGCAATTTCTGCAGTTTCTGGGCAATCCGTATCGATACACTCACAGGCGTTTCGAAACGGGGGCCTGTAATGGCCTTGGTGTTTCGAAACGTCTGGTGACCGTATCGAAACGGTTTGGCCACTGGAAGGCCCTGTTTCGAAACAGGTCTTGAAACGAACCTGCGTTTCGGTACGGTCAATCCCGTATCGAAACAGGTGACTGTTGGGCACTGATTTGAATGGTTTTAGGGTTTGCAGGCTTTAGTTTTAGTCTTGAAAATTGTAATTGCAATTGCTTGAGTTCTAGAGCTCTGTTTGAGGTGAAATTTGACAGAGATGCATGTAATGTTATTAATTAAGTATTGGTAACCTTAAAATCAGTTAAGTCCTCCATCTTTCCAAAATTTACATTTTGGTCCCTAATATTTGTAATTTGTACAATTGAGTCCCTTAATGTAATCTGATCGCTGTGCTTTTCAACTATGTGTTTCTCAAGAGTACGCTTAGGATTAATGTGCATCTAGACAAGTTTTTTTTTAAAAAAGGGTCCTTCATCAAGGTTGACTTTCGGGTTGACTTTGGTTTTCCCCGTGTAATCTTCGTAGTTCGGGTCAACCGTCTAGGCCGGGCTAAGGGGGTTACATTTGGTGGTATCAGAGCTGAGTTCTCGTGTAAATGGGAATGGTTATGTGGGTTATGTATGTGTGATTGTATGATATACCTTTTAAATGGAAGTATGATGTATGAATTGCTAAGTATGTTGCAATTGTGATGTTATGCTATGTTGAAGCATGTTAGAGGTTCCCATTGCCATATCAAAACTAATGAAAGGAATTGTTTTTGAAAAATTAGCTTGAGTGCTTGCATTACTTACCTTGTTGAGCCTAATTATGTTTATTGCATTTGTGTTAGTGCATTGTAGTTTCTTGTAAAATAGGGCCTCGTAGAGAGACGAGGATGAATACGAGAGCTTTGGATCAGGATGGGAATGAGGAAAACGCTGATAATGTTGTTGATTTACCTCCTCCCCCTGGTGGTGGACCACATGGCGGTGATGGTGCTGGGGTGAGAACACTGGTGTTGGTGCTGGTGCTGGGGTCGCTGGACCTGATGGTGTTCAGGGGCAAGCTGCTCCTGACATGACTATTTTGATACATGCTATTGCTGGAGCCTTTCAGGCGGCAGTAGCTGGAGCTCATGGAGCTGGGCATCAGGGAGATGCTAATGCGAGATTACCTTTGGAACGTCTGCGCAGTCTGGGAGGGACTGAGTTCAAAGGTTTATCTGCTGAGGGTTCCGAATCTTGGTTGGAAAGTACCAAGAGGATTTTGGGACAAATGAGCTGCAATGATGTGCAGAAGTTAGGTTGCGTGGTATCGCTGTTACATGATGATGTGTATACCTGGTGGACGACCACTGTCTCCAGAATGGAGGAAGTTGATGTGACATGGACATTCTTTCTGAACGCGTTCAAGCGGAAGTATCTAGGTGTGCGATACCTAGATGAAAAGAAGAGAGAATTCATGTCTCTTGTGCAAGGAAGTATGTCGGTGGCTGAGTACGAGATCCAGTTTGTCCGTCTCAGTCAATACGCACCTGAGCTTATCCTTGATGAGCGGGAGAGGTGTGAACGTTTCCGATATAGTTTGGTGACGGACGTGAAGACTTTCATGCTTGCTGCTGAGTACACGGATTTTGATGTGCTAGTTAGTAGGGCGAAGGACATTGAGCATAACCTGGGTTTATCTTCTAGAGGTGTTGGTTCGAGCTCGGGCAAAAGAGCTGCTGAGTATAGTTCCGGTGGTGGACGGAACAAGAGAGGACGAGATAAGAGGTATCAGTCTTCTGCTAGGCGTGGTAATGGAGGGCATGGTGCGCCTGTTCAGGGAGACATGATGAGAGCTGATCAGAACACATGTTGGACATGTGGATCGTGTGGTCATTTGAGGCGTGATTGTCCTCGAGCAGCGAGGGAGGTTCAGACTCCTGTTGCAGTGACCGGTAATTCGTGCTAGAATTGTGGTTCAACAGACCACATGAGGAGGGAGTGTCCTTTGTTGGCCGGTGGTGGTCAGGGACGTGCTCCTGGGGTTGTTGCACCACAGAGAGGTCGTGGGCGCGACCATGGTAACTTCCAGCATAGAGATGATGGTGGGAGGAATGTGGCACATGTGGTGGCTGTCCAACCTGAGAGTGGTGGCCAGGCTCGAGTGTATGCTCAGCGAGAGGGGAGGAATGACACAGATGTAATCGTAGGTACCTTTACTTTGCAATCCTTGTCATTACTTTCCTTGATTGATTCTGGATCTACACACTCATACATATTGCGTGAACATGCTTAATTGCTTGGTTTGCCTGTTGAGTCTTTGGATGTTGGTATGCGTGTAACTAGTTCCTTTGGTGAGACCGTTGTGACACGGAAGTTGTATAGAAGATGTCCTTTGGTAGTGCAAAATCATGTTTTTCATGTTGATCTCATGGAATTGCCATTCTATGGTTTTGATGTAATCCTTGGTATGGATTGGCTTGTTGAACATCGAGCTGTGGTGGATTTTGAGAACAAGCGAGTTTCGTTGAAGCTTGCGGTTGACTATGAGATAGTGGTGGTTGGTGAGAATGTGAAGTTTCTTGCCAATGTGGTGTCTACATTGGAAGCGAGCCAGATGCTGAGACAAGGGTGTGAAGCTTATCTGTCCTTTGTGATGAATCCTAGCTCTAAGGAGTTGCGAGTGCAAGATATCAGGACTGTGCGAGAGTTTCCTGGTGTGTTTCCGGAGAAGTTACATGGATTGCCTCCTAACCGAGAGGTGGAGTTTGGAATTGAGCTGTATGAGAATACAACTCCAGTGACCATTATTCCTTATCGAATGGCACCTAAGGAGTTGAAGGAGCTGAAGACGCAACTTCAGGAGTTGCTTGATCGTGGTTTCATTCGGCCGAGTGTGTCACCTTGAGGTGCACCGGTCTTGTTTGTGAAGAAAAAGGATGGCACTATGAGAATGTGCATCGACTACCGTTAGTTGAACAAGTTGACTATCAAGAATCTATATCCGTTGCCGAGGATTGATGATCAATTTCAGGGAGCGGTTGTGTTCTCTAAAATTGACTTAAGATCAAGTTATTACCAGTTGAAGGCGAAGGATGTGGATGTGCCAAAAACAGCTTTCAGAACGAGGTATGGGCATTATGAGTTCCTTGTGATGCCGTTTGGTTTGACGAATGCTCCTGCAGCTTTTATGGACATGATGAATAGAGTGTTTCATGAGTATTTGGACAAGTTTGTTGTGGTGTTCATTAATGATATCCTTGTGTACTCTCGTATTGAGGAGGAGCATGAGGGGCATTTGAGGATTGTGTTGCAGGCTTTGTTGAAGAATCAGCTTTATGCTAAGCTAAGCAAGTGTGAATTCTGGCTTAGGGATGTGGTGTTCCTTGGTCATGTGGTTTCTTCTGAGGGGATTCGTGTTGATCCTCAGAAGATTGAGGTAGTAATGAATTGGAAGCCTCCTAAGTCCGTTCATGAAGTCCGTAGTTTCCTTGGTTTGGCAGGATACTACCGGAGGTTCGTGGATGGATTTTCAAAGATTGATGCACCTTTGACGAAGTTGTTGCAGAAGGATGTTAAGTATGAGTGGACAGAAGCGAGACAGCAGGCTTTCGAGAAGCTTAAGGCAGCTTTAACGCAAGCTCCTATCTTGGTTCAACCTGAATCAGGGAAAGAGTTTGTGGTGTACAATGATGCATCCTATGTTGGTTTGGGGTGTGTGTTGATGCAAGAGGGTAAGGTGGTGACTTATGCATCGCGCCAGTTGAAGGTGCATGAGCGTAATTATCCTACGCATGATATTGAGTTATCTGCGGTGGTCTTCGCTTTGAAAATTTGGAGACATTACATGTATGTTGAGAAGTGTACTGTGTACACGGATCACAAAAGTTTGAAGTATCTGATGTCTCAGAAAGAGTTGAATCTTAGGCAACGACGTTGGGTGGAGTTGCTTAAAGATTACAATCTGACGATTGAGTACCATCCGGGAAAAGCTAATGTTGTAGCGGATGCCTTGAGTAGGAAGGTGGCAGTGGAGTTGAGGGCTATGTTTGCCAGTTTGAGCATTTCGCGAGATGAAGGTCTTGTGGCTGAGT
Organism: Hibiscus trionum; assembly: GCA_030270665.1. Taxonomy (NCBI): domain Eukaryota; kingdom Viridiplantae; phylum Streptophyta; class Magnoliopsida; order Malvales; family Malvaceae; genus Hibiscus; species Hibiscus trionum. Next base: position 40,510,709 of record BSYR01000001.1, on the reverse strand, counting down.
TGCAAGTGAAACCATCTTTGGTTCAGTTGATAAAGGATAAGCAGTTGTTGGATGATTCCTTGGTGCCACATGTTCAGGATATTGTTGAGGATAGACCATCAGATTTCTGCTTTAATGATGATAGAGTTCTATGTTTTGGGAGTCAGATAGTAGTGCCCGATGATGCTGAGTTGAGGCGTGCTATTCTGACTGAAGCTCATAGTAGTCCTTTTGCTATGCACCCTGGTAGTACTAAGATGTATCGTGATCTTAAGGATGAGTACTACTGGGTGGGTTTGAAAAGAGATGTTGCCGAGTATGTGAGTAAGTGCATGGTTTGTCAGCGAGTTAAGGCTGAGCATCAGTTTCCTTCTGGGTTGTTGCAACCGTTGAGGATTCCTGAGTGGAAGTGGGAAAGGATTACCATGGACTTTGTCTCTGGTTTGCCTTTGTCGCCATCGAAGAAGAATTCGGTGTGGGTGGTTGTGGATCGCCTGACGAAGTTTGCGCATTTCTTGCTTGTGCATACTACGTATACTTTGGACAAGCTTGCAGAGTTGTACATTGCTGAGATTGTGCGATTGCATGGTGTGCCAAAGTCTATAGTGTCGGATAGAGATCCGAGGTTTACATCGCGTTTCTGGGAATGTTTGCATCAAGCTTTGGGTACACGGTTGAATTTCAATACTTCTTATCATCCACAGTCGGATGGACAGTCTGAGCGTGTTATCCAAGTGCTGGAAGATATGTTGAGGTGCTGTGTGATTGAGTTTCAGGGTTCTTGGGAGAAGCATTTGCCTTTGGTGGAGTTTGCTTATAACAATAGCTACCAGGCAAGTATTCAAATGGCACCTTATGAAGCCTTGTACGGGAGGAAATGCAGGACTCCTCTTTATTGGGCTGAAACAGGTCAGAAGTTGGTTTCAATGCCAGCTTTGTTGAAAGGAACCACCGAGAAGGTGAAGCTCATTTGTGAGCGATTGAAGGCAGCTTCTGATCGACAGAAGTCTTATGCGGATTTGAAGCGTAAGGAAATTAAGTTTGCGGTAGGTGACCGTGTGTTTTTGAAGGTTTCACCTTGGAAAAAGATGATGAGGTTTGGCCGAAAGGGTAAGTTGAGCCCTAGGTACATTGGACCATACTATGTGATTGAACGTGTGGGTCCTGTTGCGTATAAGCTGAGATTGCCGCAAGAGTTGGAAAAGATTCATGATATGTTTCATGTCTCTATGCTTCGGAGGTATAGATCAGATCCTTCGCATGTTGTGCATGTGGAGGAAGTGGAGTTGAATCCAGACTTGACCTATGGTGAGGAGCCGGTGGAAATTCTGGATTCAGATAGTAAAGTTCTTCGAGGCAAGACCATTGAGTTGGTAAAGGTGTTGTGGAAGCATCGTGGTGTTGAGGAAGCCACGTGGGAACGGAATGATGACATGAAGAAGCAGTTTCCGTACCTCTTTCCTCCAGGTAAATTTCGAGGACGAAATTTCTTAAGGGGGGAGAGTTGTAACACCCCAATTTTGGGCTTGGAAGTTTAGGGTCTGAACTGGACCGGTCTGATTTTCGGTTCGAATATAAAAGGTGGTTTTAGGGAAAGCCTACTTTGGGATGCATTAAAAATATGGAAAAATATCTAAAAATCCTATTTTAATATATATAAGAGAGTGGTGAAATCAATTTTACAAAATAAGGTTTGGAAGTGCGACATTTTGAAATAGTGACTAAAATGCGATTTTTGAAAAGTTCAGTGGTGACTGTTTTGTAAGGATTGAAATTTTGAATCTTTAAGGAGCTAATTTACCCAAGAAAGATTTCTCCAGATTTTTCTTAGATTTAAATGATTTAATTAATGTTTAATTAATTAAATGAAAAGGATAAAACCAATTTTTAGATTTTCATAACTAACTTTTGTTAACTTTCTCATCTCATTTTCTCTCAAAATTCTCTCAGCCAAACACATTTCTACAGCAAAATTTAAATTGATTTTCACACCAAATGATGAGGTTTCAATCATCAATTGATTCCTAATCCTTTCTACATCAAATTCTATTGTTTTGCTTATTGGATTTTCAAGGAAATTGTCTCTAATGAAGGAGAAATCTACATTTAGAGGTAAGGATTTTCTTCTCCTCTAAATAATCAGTTCTTTACTAAAATTCCCAAGTTCTCAATCCTTAAATTATGTTTTATAAAGGGATTTAATGTTATGAACTTGATTTTGGCTTAAAACTCAAGATTTGAAAGAAATCTTGAAGAAATTCGTGGTGATTGTTTGGGCTCTGTTTTGAGATGAATTTTAAATGTGTTTTGGTTGTTTAATGATGTGTAATTGAGGTTTAATCAATGCAATCCCGAATAGGTTGAATTTCCTAAGTTTTTGTTTAAGAAAATGGTGGTTTTTGGGGTGATCTTGGTGTTCTGTTATAGCTGGAGGTATAAGGACGAGTTTAGGTTTTTTTTGGATGTTAATTGATGTTTAAGAATGGTTAGAAGTGATGGATCTTGGCTGGGTTATGTTGTGGAGGAGTTTGGAAGTGATTTCGGTTGTGTTTGGTAGTCGAAATGTTATATTTGGTTAGAGCAGCGAGTTTAGGTGTATTAGCTGGAGATTTTAATGCATGATGATGCATTAATCCTCTTCTTTGATGTGTTTAAAACAGGGGAGGCATCTTCGGATACTTGTGGTGTTGATCCGGAGGCTTGATCGGCGTTTCGGCAAGCTTGCGAAACGGAATTGGTGAGTGAAGTTGGGTTTTCAGCTTTGAATCCAATGTTTGAAGGTTTTGGGAGCTTAGTTTAAGTCTAAGCAACATAACTAAGCTCAAGAGTAAGTTTTCGGGGAAACTCTCTCTTTGATGAACCATGAGATGGTTGGATGCAATGTATTTAGTTTGCATGTTTAAATTCTATTTTGAAAGCATGTTTTAGCATGATTAATGCTGGTTTTGAAAGCCATGTGTTGAAGGATGCTCAAGGTAAGAGATCCTTGGTTTGATATTAGTAAATGTGGTTTTGATGCATAGTGATGCATGGTGGTTTAATGGCTTTGATTAATGCTTTAAAACAGTGGATTATTGATGATAAATGATGCATATTGGCAAGTGATGTGTTGGTTTTAAAGTACTTGAATCGGATATAGTTAGCCGGCTATAGGATTGGGTGCACCGTGAATAAAGTCGCCTTGGATGTTGAGGGGTTGTAATTGTATCGTAAACTCCATCCAAGTACACTAACGAGATGGTTAAGATCACAATGGTGGTTAAAAGTCCATGTGTGGATCTTGTGTTGTGTGTCCCGTGTTCTCGTTAGTGATGTTATACAACTACCGATGAGTGATGTTGAGGGGTTGTGATTGTACCGTTAAACTCCATCACGGGTGTTGAGGGGTTGAGATTGTACCGGTAAACTCCACCTTGTGTTTTCGATAGTGTGTATGAAGCGTATGGGACAACGCTTGTAATCCACGTATCCGATTGTGTTTTATGTTGTATATGGTTATGGTTTATCACTTGGAAGCAATATGACATGTTGATGTTAATGAAGCATGAGATGCTTGTTGTGTATGCATTGTTGCATGAGAAATGATGTTTATGTGTTAAAAGGCTTGAGGAGAGTGTTTTATAAAATGCATTATTGTGTTGTTTCTTTAGAGCGCGCCTCACTAAGCAATTGTGCTTACGCTCTCTCTCTTGAACCAATAATGCAGATATTGAGGTGTTTGAGGGCAGCAAGGAGGCTAAGAATCCAAGGAAAAGCTAAGCTCATGTATGGTGACGTTTTCACAACATTATTAGTTTTTGATATTTGTCAATGGGAACCTAGATTGTGTTTTTGGGAGATGTTTTGGACTCCCTAGTTGTGGCATGATGCCTTAAATGTTTTGGTATTGTAAATGGCCATTTTGATGCTTGTTTTTGTGATTTGATGATTGGTTGGTTTTGGATATTAGGATGCATGCCTATAGATTAGTGGATTTCCTTGATTGATGCCATGAATGTGTTTTGATGTTGCAAACATGTACCTTATATGCATGATGACTTGTTGGCATGATTAGGAAGTCATTGGAATGTTTTAGAGTGGTTAAATGCATGTTAAACCAGCAATTTCTGCAGTTTCTGGGCAACCCGTATCGATACACTCACAGGCGTTTCGAAACGGGGGCCTGTAATGGCCTTGGTGTTTCGAAACGGCTGGTGACCGTATCGAAACGGTATGGCCACTGGAAGGCCCTGTTTCGAAACAGGTCTCAAAACGAACCCGCATTTCGGTACGGTCAACCCCGTATCGAAACAGGTGACCGTTGGGCACTGATTTGAATGGTTTTAAGGTTTGCAGGCTTTACGTTTTAGTCCTGAAAATTGTAATTGCAATTGCTTGAGTTCGAGAGGTCTGTTTGAGGTGAAATTTGACAGAGATGCATGTAATGTGATTAATTAAGTATTGGTAACCTTAAAATCAGTTAAGTCCTCCATCTTTCCAGAATTTACATTTTGGTCCCTAATATTTGTAATTTGTGCAATTGAGTCCCTTAATGTAATCTGATCGCTGTGCTTTTCAAGTATGTGTTTCTCAAGAGTATGCTTAGGATTAATGTGCATCTAGACAAGTTTAAAAAAAGAGTCGTTAATCAATGTTGACTTTCGGGTTGACTTTGGTTTTCCCCGTGTAATCTTCGTAGTTCGGGTCAACCGTCTAGGCCGGGCTAAGGGGGTTACACCGTTTCGAAACACTATAGGGTGTTTCGATACACCTTGCCCAGAAACAGCAGCAAATGCTATTTTTTCATGCTTTAGCACACTCAAACATGCCTCAAAGACTCCCAAATCACAGCAGCAAATTGTTACACATATAAGGTACATATTTGGGACATTCTAACACGAACATAGCATCTAACACAAATTCACATAGTCTAGAGTTATGCTCCCTAATCTCAAAACCAATATAAGCAATCCAACCTTAAGCAAAACATATAAGGCCACTTATAACCCAAAAATGTCAACATAAACCAGCCTCAAACTTAGGGAGTTCAAACAAGTCTCCCAAACACAACTTTGGTTTCCCATTGCCATTGTATCAAAACTAAAGTGTGTGAAAACTTCACCATACATGAGCTTCAACTTCTTTGGATGATCTTAACCTCTTTGATGCCCAGAATCACCTCAATTATCTGCATTATTGGTGAAAGTGAGCGTAAGCACTAAAGCTTAGTGAGGCATGCTCTAAAGAAAACCAACTCAATAATGCATATCTTGAAAACACTTTTTCAAAAGCTTTTAAACCACATACTCATTCTATCACATGCTTGAAAAACCATTCCAAGCAACTTCTCAATGAAAACACATGTACCTTCATTCTATCTCATGCATTTAAACCAATGCAAAACTCATGGCCAAGCCATACTCATGCTTGTACACTAAAGCATTTCATATACAAATCACATATGCATTTCTCATAGCATTAATCATTTCTTCAAAGGTACATGTGCATCAAAACCATTTCATATTTTATATAGGCATTTCACATCTCATTATTACTCGGATATGCGAACATCTCACTAGACACTTCCGGTGGCATCTATCATCACCGTACTCACTCGTTTAGCAACACAATTTCTGGTGGAATCTCACATCACCATACTCACATGGCGGAATCTCTCATCGCCACAAAGCTTGGGTATTTCACCAAGTCCTACCCGATGGAATGCCCATCATCGGTTGTCTCCCTTTGGCTTAACCAAAGAGCACGTACGAATTTTAGTTTATAGTGCACTCTCATCCTATTGATCAATCAATTATATCCGGTAAGTATCTCAACATCTAAGCCAATATATTTTGATAAAACATCATCTCACCTATTGTTTTTCATGCAACAATTCTCAACATTCTCATCTCATTTCAAAACCATCACATTTGTTATGCTTTAACATAAAAGCTCAAATCTCAACTATGCAACATGTTACTTCATGAAATCATTTCAAGCGTCATCTCATGCTATAAAATATTAATAAAAACAGTAGGAATTTATCTATCTCAAACCATGAGCATGTAAAAGCATTTTAGGGGCAATCACCACATTCAAGAGAGCAATTTAGCCAATACTTACTTCCGGACTTAGGAAGGTGTTTCAAACCTTTCCTAAATCCCCAAACCTTGATTCTTTGTCCCTCAAGGACTTCTAAAACCATACGCACTCACCAATTACGTTTCGCTTGTTTGCCGAAACGCTATCTAAGCTTCCGGATCAACTCCAAAGGCGTCTGAAGATGTCTCTCCTGTTTTAAACACATAAGAGCAGAGGGTTAATGCATCATCATGCATTGAAATCATCAGCCACACACCTAATCTCGTTGCTCTACACAAAACCACATTTCGGCTACCAAACACTACTGAAAACACCTCCAAATTCTTCCAAAACCAAACCCAGCCAAGATCCATCACTTCTAATCATTTCTAAACATCAATTAACATCAAAAACCAACACAACCATGTCCTTATACCTCCAGCTATGACAGAACACCAAAATCACCCCAAAAACCATCATTCCAACAAGCAAAACTTAGGAAAACAAACCTATTAGAAATTTGATTGATAAAACCTCATTTGTAACATCAATTAACATCCAAAATACATTAGAAAACCATCTCAAAATAGAGCCCAATCATTCACCGCGAAAATCTTCAAGATCTCTTCCAAAATCTTGAGTTTTAAGACAATTTCTTATTTCCAACATTAAAACCACTTAAAAATCATTAATAAAGGATCGATAACTTGGGAATTACAGTAAAGAACTAATCATTAGAAGAGAAGGACGAAGCTTACCTCTAATGGACAATTTCTCCTTGATTTGGGCAAGTTTTCTTGAAAATTCAATGTAGAAATCAAGTGGATTTGATGAGGAATTGATTAGGAATCAAAGAGAGATTGGAATATCATCAAATGAAGTGAAAATCAAAGTATATTTGCTGGAGAGAATGTGTTTGGTTGAAAGGAATTTGAGTGAAAATAAAATGAGTGAAAATTTGTGAAAAGTAGTTATGAATAGTCAAATGTGGATTCTAATTTAATCAACCTTTATTTTCTTAAATTAAAACATTAATTAAATCACTCAAATTAAGGAAATATCTGATGAAAACATTTTGGTAAAATTAGCTCCTTAAAGATTCAAAGTTTCAATCCTTCACAAAACAGTCACTAATTAACTTTGTAAAAACTGCGATTTGGTCACTACACCGAAATGTAGTATTTCCAAACCATATTATGTAAAATTGATTCCACCATTATCTTTCATATATTAAATGAGGATTTTTAGATATTTTTTCTGCATTTTTAAAGTATCCCAAACTAGGTTTTCCCTAAAACTCCATTTCAATAATCAATGAGTAATCCAATGACCAATGATTTTCAATATTGTCAATAACCAATATGTCCCATAATCAATGTTTCATGGTTCAATGTTAATAGCAATAATCAATGATTTTTTGCAATGTTTCTCTAACAATGTCTATATTAATGACAATGCTCAATGACGATACCAATAACTATGTCTGATACTCAATGACAAACTTACCGACACTGACCAAGGTGTCCGTTTAATTATCTGATGTAACTTTCTCATATAGCAATATGAATAAAATGATCGAAGACAACAATAATGGATTCGGGAAGGCTTTTCGCCTAATCCCGAAACTCCGACTACACTCACCTTGACAATCCGAGGCTTTAAGTCTCTAAGATAACAATACCCTTGCTTCTAGCTTTTGATGGAGATGGTGAAACTTCCTTCTCCACTTCTTAAGCTAGAAAATCAATAGGGAGATGATTAGGGTCGATATTACGTTATCAAAATCAATACAACGATATCAAAATCGATATCGGATTTCTAAATATACAACAACGATGAAATATCCATGGATAGTCAAAACCTAGCTCAAGATTGAGCTTGATATATCCATGGAATCTAATAACCGATTGAGGAATATAGCTTACCCGATCGATAGGAATGATTCGATATCAATAAAATGAAGAAAAACTAAACTAAAGCTTGCTCTCCAATGGAGATGCAAGCTTGGAGGAAGATGATAAGAGGTGAGGTGCTTGCTTGAGACTCTCGGTAAGCTTTCTATCCTCCTTTCTTTTGTTTTGAAATTATATATTCTTTTCACTATTTAGCTTTCCTTCACATGAAGGAAAGCTCTTAAACTATCCCACGTAGATATAAATTTAATTGGGGAGGGGCTAATCGTAAGATTAGTCCCTCAACTCTCACAATACTATAGTTTTGACCTCCCAATTGCATTTTTCCTTAATTTAGTCATTATAATGTTTTCGATACTATTCAATAGGGTTGGATGGTAATGATTTAACTCAATTAGGGTCTGATGTCAATAATTAACTAGCCGATACAACATTTGGATTTTATCAATATGAAATTTCTGATAACCGGAACTTAATTCTAACTAGATCGGATTTTGGGGTGTTAAACTGATAATCGATAATGCAACATCTCAACATTTCTTCTAACACTTGTATGACTCTTTCTGACTGACCATCGGTATGAGGATGATAATAAGTGCTGAAGTTCAATCCAGTACCCCAGGCACTGTACAAACTCTCCCAAAATCTAGTCGTGAACCTTAGATCTCTATCTGACACAATCGATTTAGGTACACAATGTAATCTCACAATCTGACTAATGTACAAATCAGCCAACTTATCTAAAGTATAAGTAGTATGAACAGCCAAGAAGTTTGCACATTTTGTATGATGATCAACAATTACCAAAACAAAATTCTTCTTGGAAGGTGTTAAAGGAAAACCTGATACAAAATTCATAGTAATTCTCTCCCACTTCCACTCAGGAATTCTCAACGGTTGCAACAACCCAGAAGGAAACTGATGTTCGACCTTATCACGTTGGAGAACCATACACTTGCTCACAAATTCGGCAACATCTTTCTTCAAACCAACCCGGTAGTACTCATGTTTCAAACCGCGATAAATCTTTGTACTCCCCGGATGCATTGCAAACAGACTACTATGAGCTTCGGTTAGAATGGTGCGCCTCAAATCAACATCATTTGGTACAACAATCGTACCCTAGAATCATAGAACACCACCATCATTATAACAGAAATTCGATGGTTTACCTTCCGCTATATTTTGCACATGGGGTACTAATGTTTCATCTTGCAACTGCTTTTCTCTAATCAACTGAATCAACAAAGGTTTAACTTGCAACTCCGCCACTAATCCGCCATCATGTGACAAATTTAGCCTAGAAAACATTGCTCGCAACTCAACTGCCACTTTCCTACTCAAAGCATTGGCCACTACATTGCCTTTACCCGGATGGTACTCAATCGAAAGGTCATAATCTTTAAGCAATTCTACCCATCTACGTTGTCTAAGGTTCAACTCCTTTTGTGACATCAGATATTTCAGACTCTTATGATCCGTATATAATGTACATTTCTCACCGTAGAGATAATGTCTCCAAACCTCCAAAGCAAACACCACTGCGACCAACTCTATGTCATGTGTAGGATAATTGTGTTCATGAACCTTCAACCACCTAGATGTGTAGGCTACTGCTCTTCCTTCTTGCATTAGTACACAACCTAAGCCAACATAAGACACGTCACTATAGATTAGATACTCCTTTCTTGTCACAAGCTTAACCAAAATGGAAGCTTTCATTAAAGCTTATTTCAATTTCTCAAAAGCTTGTTGTCTCGCTTCTATCCACTCAAAACGAACATCCTTTTGCAACAGTTTTGTCAAGGGAGCAGCAAATTTAGAGAACCCATCTACAAAACGCCGGTAATAACTTGCCAAGCCCAAGAAACTACGAACTTCTGTCACTGAATTTGGCTATTTCCAACTCACAAATGCTTCAATCTTTTTAGGATCCACTCGGATTCCCTCGGCTGACACTATATGCCCCAAGAATACTACTTCCCTAATCCAAAATTTACACTTGCTCAGCTTAGAATATAGTCGATTATATAACAAAGTCTGTAACACCAAACACAAATGTCTATCGTGGTCCTCTTCGGCACGGGAATAGATCAAAATATCATCAAGGAACACTACTACAAACTAATCCAAATATTTATGGAACACTCTATTCATCATATCCATAAAAGCAGCTGGTGCATTAGTCAAATCAAAGGGCATCACATAGAACTCATAATGTCCATAGCGAGTGCGAAAAGCTATCTTTGGTACATCTTTATCTTTTACCTTCCACAGAGAGTAATCGGATCTCAAATCTATCTTGGAAAAAAAAGAAGCACCTCTTAACTGATCAAACAAGTTGTCAATCTGCGGTAAAGGATACTTATTCTTCACTGTCAACTTATTCAACTACCGATAACCTATACACATTCTAAAGCTATCATCTTTCTTTTTCACACACAACACTGGTGCACCCCAAGGTGAGATGCTAGGACGAATGAATCCTTGATCCAACAGTTCTTAAAGTTGTGTCTTCAACTCTTTCAATTCTTTAGAGGCCATACGATAGGGAGCAATGGATACTGGAGCAGAATCGAAATATGTCTCTATAGAAAGCTCAACCTCTTTATTAGGCAGCAAACCAGTCAACTCTTTTGTAAGTACCTCCGGAAAATAACAAACAGTTCTGATGTCTTGCGGTCATGCCTCATTCATGTTCGGATTCATAATGTAAGCTAAATATGCATGAGAACCAACATCCATCAACCTTTGAGCTTCTAAAACTGAAACAACATTGGACAAGAACTTAATGTTCTCAACCACTACTACTACCTCATAATCATCTGTAAGCCTCAAGGAAACTCACTTTGTCTCAAAATCTACATTTTCCTTATGTTCCACAAGCCAATCCATACCCAAAATCACATCAAAACCATAAAATGGCAATTCCATCATATCCACTGGGAACACATGACCCTGAACCATCAAAGGACATCTTCTATATACTTTCCTAACCACAACAGTTTAACCAAAAGAACTTCTAAAATTCATACCCACATCTAATATCTCACACGGTATATCCAACAACATCGCATGTTCACGCAAAATGTACGAATGTGTAGAGCCAAAATCAATCAAAGAAAGAAAAGTCAAAGACTGTAATGAGAAATTACTTGCAATCACATTAGTATCATTTCGACCCTTGCGATGTGCATACACTCTAGCTGGTCCACCACTCTCGGGCTGTACAACAACTACGTGAGCTACATTTCTCTGATCATTATAACCCCTTAGTCTGGCCTAGACGCCCGACCCGAGCTACGAAGATTACATGGGGAAAACCAAAGTCAACCTGAAAGTCAACCTTGATTAATGACACTTTTTTTTCTTTTTATCTTATCTATATGCACCTTATTAACCTACGTGATTAGCAAATAATTTCAGCGGAAGCGACACAACGAACGGAACTCAAACAGGGGTTCAATTACAAAGAAACATCTTTTAGGGACTAAAACATAAATTTCCAGAATTTAGAGGACTTAACAAGATGAAAGGTTACCAAAACAAAATTAGACTTATAATGAACCAATATGTTAAATTTCAACTTAAAAAGATCAACCAAACTCATTTAATTAAGCACGTAAAGTTTAGGGATCAAAATGCAAGAAACAGAAACCTGAAATAATTCAAATTCAAACTTCAACAGTCAGGTGTTCCGAAACGCATAGACATGTATCAGAACGGTCGTTTCGAAACCAGGTTGACCGTTTCGATACTCAGGTGCGTTCTGAGACCCGTATCGAAACACCCCTTTCTAGTAGCAAAACTGTTTCGGTACGTCCCTACCCATTACGAAACCTCATGGCCATTTCAGGCCTATCGTCCGAAATAGGCAAGGGCGTTTTGATACGCCTTGCCCTATAACAACAAATTTTGCTGGTTTTTCACTTCTTTTCATGCTCGATTACATCACAAAACATGTCACAACATACATACAACATATTTATGTAACAAGGATCATCATTATAAGGCCAAAGCTAAAGCATAGCATCAATCATGCAAATAATGAAACTATAGGCATGCTCCCTAGTCCACCAAAGCCATACAAAGCTAAAATCGACATTTAAACATAAATCAATCCATAAAGGCCATTTACAACCCAAGAATCAACAACCAAATATGCTCAAAGTAAAAAGGAACACCCACAACCATCCAAGGGTATAAATCTCACCCATTGTCTCTTATTACACCAAAGTAAAGCCACATACTTTGCTAAAACAAAATGCTTGGATTCCCTTGCTTGTGTGCTGCCTGAATCTCCTAATTCTCTGCATTAATGAAACAAATGAGCGTAAGCACAAAGCTTACTGAGGATCACTAAACAACATTCATCAATGCATGTCACATGACTTGTAAAACCACCACTTTTCAACACATGCCCTTTCATAAAACATGTCTTCTCAAGATATCAATGCACCTTATAAACACATGTTCATATGCAACATTTTAAAACAGCAAATAAACCTTTGCTCATGATTTACCAAGCATCTCATGCATTCTTGCATCATTTACAAGCATTTCATGATTCACATTAATCATTAACATTATATTGGCTCACAAGTGATAATCCATAAACCACACCGCAAAAGACACAATCGGATACGCGGATTATAAGCGTTATCCCACACGCTTCATACACACTACCGGACTACGCAAGGCTCACACACAAGAGCAACCCTCCATCGTTGCGACACCCATGGTGGAGTATAACGGTACAATCACAACCCCTCAACACCACTCATCAGTAGTTGTATAATTCCACTAACGAGAGCATGGGACACATAACATAAGATCCACACACGGAATTAACATCCACTGTTTTGATCTTAACCTCAATCGTTAGGGTACTTGGATGGACTATATGGTACAATCACAACCCCTCGACATCCTATGCGACTTTATTCACGATGCACCCAATCCTATAGCCGGCTAACTATATCTGATTAAAGTAACCAAATACCATTTCCCTCACTTGCCAATATAATCATTTAACATCATTAATCCACTGTTTTACAAGCGTAAACACAATGCCATTTCCACAAGCATAACATGCTTAACATCACATGTATTTAACACATGAAAACCAAGGATCACTTACCTAGTGCATCCTTAATATAATGGCATTAAAATCCAGCAACATTCATGCTTAAAACATGCTTTAAAATAGTTAACAAATCCACACTTAACTCAAGCGCATTTTCATCAAACATAGCACATTTCCAAGAGAGATTTCCGATTCACTTACTCTTGAGCTTAGCTAAGTGTATCAATCTTACACTAAGCTCCCAAGACCACACTCAAAGCGTTACAAAGCAAGAAAATCCCATTTCCACTCACCGATATGTGAAGCCTTGCTCGCCGACACGAAAGTTACTCTTCCGGAGCCTCCAACAACACCTCGTTTGCTTTCGGATCAAGATCCCCTTTTTTCACATCATCAAAATAGAGATCTAAATGCATTAAAATGTATTTCAACACCAGCAACATTTCACAAACTCGTTGCTCACCCAAACTACACCAAATTACCCATCCAAAACAACCGAAAACCCAGTCGATTGCTTCCTAAACCAAGCCCAGCCAACATACATCACTTCCAAACCATTATGAACACCAAAACACATCTAGCAAACAACCTAACCCAACCTTATACCTCCAGCAAGCAAGATTCCACCATTTTACCTGAAAAACTCACTTAAATCAAGCAAGAAACTCAAGGATCTCAAGGATTTCGGGATCTATGTTATCAAAACTCCATTTCAACATATTAATCAACTTAGAATTCAATTAAAATCAATACAAAACAGAGCTTAACACATCAAGTCCGAAAATTAAGATTCCAACCACAATTTCATAAGATTTTAATCTCCAAGCAAAACTATAATGAAAACTCAACCAAAAATAGTATTTAGAAGCCAAATATCTTGCGAATTTCAATAAAGAACTTTGATTAGAGGTTGAAAACAGGATTTACCTTCAATCCTTGCTTTCCTCAATGAATGACAAGTTTTCCTTGCAAAAGCTTGAAAGGTTTTCTTGAAAATTGATTAGGAAATGTTAGGAGAGTGTTTGGGAGAAAAGAATTCTAGAGAAAATGGATGAAAATAGTGTTTGGCTGAAAATGAAGAGAAGTTGGTAGTTACGTAATTAGAAATCTCAAGTTAACCACATATATTAACTAAAATAAAACCAATTAAAACCATTTAAAAAACATGTCATATTAAGGAAAGGCTAAATTGCCATAAAGCCCCCTAAAGATTCTAAGAATTTGGCTTCTTCTTTAAAAATCACATTTTCCACAATTTCGAAACTTTACAATTTGGTCACAACTTGAAATGTCCCACTTTCGAAACTCTTTTTGTATAATTGACTTGACCAACCACTTAAACATATTTTTATACGATTTTAGCAATTTTTACCACATTTTTATCCTATCCCGATCCTTGATTTCCTTAAATCACTTTACGCGATTCGAACCGTTCTCGACCGGTCCGATCCGATGTCTAAAACATCTAGGCCTAGAACCAGGGCATTACAATCATCATCCCTACACTGAAAGTTACCTTGACCACGCCCACGACCTCTTTGATGCTCAATGGCTCGTATCGGAGCCTGTCCATCTATAGTCGGATGTGGACAATCACGTCTCAAATGTGCTCGAGACCCATAGTTCCGACATGAGCCATAATTACCCCAACACTTGCCGAAATGACGTCTTCCGCACTTGGTACACTTAGAAATGCAAACAACAGCTCCTTGGCCCTGATGGCCACGTCCCGGGTTACCACCTCTACGCCTATGGTTAGGTTGGTACCTCCTATCCTTGTGCCTCTTGGCACGGTCTCTATCCCAAGCAAATAATATAAAATATTAAGATTTACGCCTAAAATATTAAATATTATATTTTGATTTAATTAATTTAATTTAATTCAATTTATTGATAGAATTATCCTTTTATGTGATAATTATTGTGTATACTGACATTGCAAATTTTAACTCCACAAGCAAAGTTAAAACAAAATTAAGTGTAATTTTTTTCATAAGGTAAAATTTTGCTATCATATATTATGCTAAGATTACATATTAGTATTTGTACTTTAATTTGGTCACTTTAAGTTTCTATACTTTTTAAATTTTGAAGTTTCGATCTTGACATGAATGGTAGTCTTTAAATATGTTAAGTAAAATTTTTAGCCTATTTGGTACATATAAGTTGCATATTTGATTTTTTTTCTTTTATTGGATCATTTTTAATCATTTTAATTTAGTCATGTTGTCGTTTTCACGTTTGGATAAGGATTGAAGATTTAAAATTTGAAAAACTAATAGGGACTACAATTGATCAAAATAGAATGACTAAAACAAGAATTTACACATAGTATATAGAATAATAGAATTATTTTACCTTTTGACAAACTAATTTATGGTAACTTCAATTTTTATAATTGTTATTATTACTAGTATTATAAAAATAAATAAATTTATTATTGTGACAATATTTAATTTGTCACTAATTTTATTTTTGCAATGGTGACAAAATTTATCACAACAAAAAGTAAAATTTAAAGTTACAAACAATTTTATTGTCACATCAAAAATCAAATAATAGGGACCACTTTATATATCGTCTGTAACCCCCTTAACCCGGCCTAGACGGTTGACCCGAATTAAGAAAGTCACACGGGGAAAACCAAAGTCAACCCGAAAGTCAACCTTGATTAACGACCCTTTTTTTTCTTTTTAAACTTGTCTAGATGCATATTAATCCTTAGATATGTTCATACAACAGCATACTCAAAGATCATAAACATTAGAGATCAAACAGGGACCCAATTGAACAAATTACAACTTTAGGGACCAAATTGTAATTTCTGATATATATGAGGACTTAACCCAAATTAAAGTTACCAACTTGAAATTAATTAGGTTTCATGCTTCTCTGTGAAATTTCAGCTCAAAAGGACTTCCCAAACTCATACAATTGCACAAACAAGATTCATGACCAAAATGCAAACAATTCAAAACATTTAATTGCCAATGTCAGCCCCTAACGGTCACCCGTTCCGAAACAGGAAGAGCCCGTTTCGAAACGCGGGGCCGTTCCGCAACACGTACCGCAACACGGGCTGGCAGTAGCCAACCGTTTCGGAATGGTCCCTCCCGTTTCGGACGCCTGGGCTTTTTTAAGGCACCCGTTCCGAAACGGTAGGTACTGTTCCGAAACACCCTGCACAGATTACCCCAAAATGCATACTTAAACATGCAATTAAACATCCAATCATGCTCCAAATGCCACCAAACTTTACCAACATGCAATTCAACATATATGAGACATACTTGCATCAACAATTCATCAAAACATCAACATATGTGAAAAGCCCCAAATCTATAGACATGCTTCCTACACAAGCAACCATTCAAGCATAAACTTCCAATTCAAGCATATAATGGCCAACCACAAAAACCAGCATTCTCAACAACATTCAAATATACTTAGGGAGTTCAAAACATCTCCCAAAACATACACATAGGTCCCCCATTGCCAAATTACCAAAAGCTAAATGTACTTAAGAAAACCTTCCATACTTTGAGCTTTACTTCCACTTGAATGCTTCCCTTCCTTGATGCCCTCAAAGTACTTTAATGTTCTGCATTATTGATTTGAGAAAACAGAGAGAGCGTAAGCAATAGCTTAGTGAGGAATGCTCAATAAAACCATCCAATAATGCATTTATAAAACACTTTATAAATCATGCCTCAAATCATCATTTACACATGCCCAAAAGCATACTTAAACATGCATCTCATGCTTCATATCACAACATGTCATATTGGCCACAAGTGATAAGTTCCATTTCTTTAAAAACAAGTTCATCAACTTTCACCCCAAGGACTTTTAAACACCTTGGCCCCAAGGACTTTTAAACACCTTGGCCCATGGACTTTTAACCACCATGGAAAGGACCACACAAGGACTTTTAACCACCTTTGTGTCCGTATCAAGTTTCACCCCAAGGACTTTTAAATACCTTGGCCCCAAGGACTTTTAAACACCTTGGCCTATGGACTTTTAAACACCATGGAAAGGACCACACAAGGACTTTTAACCACCTTTGTGTCCGTAGCAAGAATCATCCAAGGACTTTTAACCACCTTCATGTTCTTAAGTAAACAAGGCTCACTCAAGGACTTTTAACCACCTTAGTGACCTTAACCTTTTCAAAACATCACTTGCCAATATACATCATTATCATCAATTTATCCACTGTTTTAAAGCATTAAACCAAGCCATATTCATCATGCATTTAAAAGCATCAAACCACATTTAATCAATGTTCAAAAACAAGGAACTCTTACCTTGAGCTTCCTTCAACATATGGCTTACAAAAACAGCATTAACCATGCTAAATCATGCTTTCAAAACAGAGTTTAAAACATGCAATAAACCATATTGCACAACAATCAAATCATGGCCACCACTAGAGAGTATTTCCGAAAACTTACACTTGAGCTTAGCAAAGTTGTTTAGACTTAAACTAAGCTCCCAAGACATTGGTTTCAAAGCCGAAAACCCAATTTCACTCACCGATTCCACTTCGCCTCTTGCCGAAGCACCAAATCAAGCTTCCGGATCAACAACTCTTGGATCCAAAGATGCCTCCCCTGTTTCAACACATCAAAGCAGAGGATTAATGCATCATCATGCATTAATTGCTTCAATGAAAGCACCTAAACTCGCTGCTCTCATCCACACTCCATTTTCGGCCACCAAACACAACCGAAAATGCATCCAAACCACTTCTCAACAAAGCCCAGCCATTAACCATGAAAACCTAACATCCTTTAACATCATTTAACATCTAAAAAGAACCTAATAACATCCTTATACCTCCAGCAACACCAGATCCACAAGATCACCTAAAAAACAAACAAGAATCACAAGCTAAACTTAGGAAACCCAACCTATCCGGGATTGCATCAATCAAAACTCAATTCCTTATCAATTTAGAGTTCAAATAACATCAAAAACACATCTCACATCACAGATTTAACAGATCAAACGAAAATCATCAAAAATCACCAAATCTTGCATTATAAGCCAAAATCCATTTCACAACTTAAAAGCCTTTAATAAAACATCAATTAAGGATTGAAAACTTAGGAATTTCAGTAAAGAACTGATAGTTTAGAGGAGAAGGACGTTCTTACCTCCAAACTTGAGTTTCTCCTCTTTTTGGAATCAAAAACCTTGATGAATCAAGTAGCAAATGATGAGGTTTTGTAGATATGATGATTAGGAATCAAAAGAGAGTTGAAAGGAGAGATTTAGGTGAGAAAATCAGAAACAATTCTCTGGAAAGAAAGTGTTTGGGTTGAGAGAAAATGAGAGAAAAGAAAATAGGAAGTTAGTTATCAAAATGGCCAAAATGGCGTTCCCTCCTCTTTTGATATGTTTTAAAATCAGAATATAGCTTAAAGTATCTTAGAAAAATCTGGAGAAACTACTTTTGGAATAATAGCTCCTTAAAGATTCAAAGTTTCAACCCTTTCTAAAACAGTCACAAAACTTTCAAAAATTACATTTTGGTCACTAGCCAAAATGTCACCCTTCCAAAACTCATTTTCCAAAATTGATTTCACAGTTCACTTAATTATATTAAAAGATGATTTTAGAACATTTTTCCATATTTTTAATGCAACCCGAACCAGGCTTCCCTAATTTCACCTTTTTAGATTCGAAGAGCACTTTGACCAAACCGGTCAACGCCCAAAACTCCTAAGCCCAAAACCGGGGCGTTACATCGTCACTATCATGTGTCAAAGTTTTAGTGTCAAAAAAATTTCTGTCACAGTTATAGACTAATAGTGAGAATTTAATAGGGAAAGATATAATTGTCACAATTACTACTATAACATTGACCAAATAAAAATACATCACAATTACTCATACTAATAGTGTCGCACACAAAAATTGTCACAAAAAGTTTAATATCTGTGACAACATTACTTCTAGTCACTGGCATTTTGTCACTAAAAATATATATTGTTGTAGTGCTTGTTTTGTTGTTATGCCTTGTTTAAAATAGCACTATGGGTCTAAGAAGAGAACTGAGGTCGAATACGATAGTGCCTGCGGCTGAGCAGGGTGACCAGGGTGAATAAGGGGCTGATGTCCCTCCTGGTGGAAATCTACCTCCTCCGCCACCACCTGGAGGTCGGGAGCAGGTGCAACAAGGACATGCTGGTCGTGGTTTGGGTGATTTGGCGCCACTAGTTCAGGCGATCACCGGGGTGTTTCAGGCTGCTGTGGCCGGAGCGCATGTACAGGCCCATGCAGCTGGGCAGGCGGGCTTGCCATTAGAGAGGTTGAGGAGCCTAGGAGCTGTGGAGTTTTATGGTATGTCTCATGATGCGTCAGAAGCCTGGTTAGCGAGTACGATCCGTATCATGGATCAGATGGGCTGTAATGTGGTGTGCAAGCTAGGATGCGCAGTTTCTATGTTGCAAGGCGATGCCTACAGCTGGTGGACGACTACTACTGCTGGTTTGGAACCCAATGAGGTGGATTGGGAGTATTTCAGAGGTGCCTTCAGGAGGAAGTATCTAGGGGTGAGATACTTGGACGAAAAGAAACACGAGTTTATGTCGCTTGTTCAGAGCAACCTTTCTGTGGCTGAGTACGAGGTCCAGTTCGTATGCTTGAGCCAGTATGCTCCTGAGCTGATACCCAATGAGAGGCACTGATGTGATCGCTTCCAGATTATACTGACTTCGATGTGCTTATGTGTCGAGCCAAAGACATCGAGCAGAACTTGGGATTGTCGTCTCGAGGTGTTGGTTATAGCTATGGGAAGAGAGCATTTGAGTACAGTTCCGGTGGTGGACGGAACAAAAGAGGTCGAGATAGGAGACATCAGCCAGAGGGGAGGCGAGGTGCTCCGGGCCGAGGTGGTCAGGTTTAGGGAGGCCGAGTGAGATATGAGCAGCATATGTTTTGGAAATGTGGGTCGAGGGACCATTTGGGGCGAGATTGTCCTCGGGTTGCTAGAGAGGTCCGAGCTACTGTTGTGGTAACAGGAACATCATGTTGGAATTGTGGTTCGGCGGATCACGTGAGAATAGAGTGTCCTTTGTTGGCCGGTGGAGGTCAAGGACATGCTCCTATAGTAGCTGCACCTCAGAGAGGCCATGAGCGCGGCCGTAGGAACTTTCAGAGGAGAGACGAGGGGCAGCAAGGTATTGCTCATGTAGTAGCCGTTCGACTTGAGGGAGGTGGACCAGCGAGGGTTTACGCTCAGCGCGAGGAGCGCAATAATACTGATTTCATCGTAGGTACCTTTGTTCTTCAGTCTTTATCTTTGTTGGCTTTGATTGATTATGGATCCACGCATTCTTTTATCTTGAGTGAGCATGGACATTTGCTTGATATACTTGTTGAGCTGCTTGAGGTAGGAATGCAAGTGACTAGTTCTTTTGGTGAGACTGTAGTCACAAGAAATTGTATAAGAGATGCCCTTTATGTGTACAAGGATATGATTTTCCTGTGGATTTGATGGAGTTACCTTTCTACGAATTTGATGTAATCCTTGGCATGGATTGGTTGTCGGAGCATAGGGCGGTGGTTGACTTTGATGTCAAGCGAGTCACCTTAAAGCTGGCCGATGATTATGAAGTAGTGGTAGTAGGTGAGAATGTGAAGTTGTAACGCCCTGATTTTGGGCCTAGAAGTTTTAGAGTTTGAATCGGGCCGGTCGAGAACGGTTCAAGTCTTTAAGGGAGATTTAGGGAACACCTAGTTTGGGATGCTTTAAAAATATGGAAAAATATATAAAAATCCTCATTTATTATATGAATGATTATGGTGAAAACAATTTTACAAAATATGGTTTGGAAATGCTACATTTCGGCGCAGTGACCAAATCGCAGTTTTTGCAAAAGTTGACTAGTGACTGTTTTGTAAAGGATTGAAACTTTGAATATTTAAGGAGCTAATTTTTCCAAAATGTTTTTAATCAGATTTCTCTTTATTTTGGGTATTTTAATAATGATTTAATAATGGGAATTAAAAGAGAAAATCCTATTTTGACTTTCATAACTACTTTACAATCGTTTTCCCTCTTTTCATTTTCTTTCAACTTCCACTCAGCCAAACACATTTCCTCCATCAATTAGCCTCTGATTTTCATCCCATTTGATGAGATTTCAATCTCCTATGGATTCCTAATCTTTTCCTCATCGAATCCTCTTGTTTTCACATTGGATTTTCAATGAAACTTGCCCAAATTAAGGAGAAATCAACCATTAGAGGTAAGCTTCGTCCTTCTCCTATAATGATCAGTTCTTTACTGAAATTCCCAAGTTATCAATCCTTTGTTAATGATTTTTTAGTTGCTTTAATGTTAGAAACATGAAATTGTGTTAAAACTCAAGATTCTTGGAGAGATCTTGATGATTTTTGTAACTATTGTTTAGGCTCTATTTTGAGGTTCATTTCTAATGTATTTTGGATGGTAATTGATGTTATAAATGAGGTTTTACCAAACAAATCCCGACTAGGTTTTGATTCCTAAGTTTTGCATGCTAGATTGGTGGTTTTTGAGGTGGTTTTGGTGTTCTGATGTTGCTGGAGGTTTAAGGACGAGTTTATGGTGATTTTCGGTGTTGATTGAGGTTTGGAAATTATTAGAAGTGATAGATCTTGGCTGGGCTTTGTTTTTGAAGAGTTTGGAGATGATTTTGGTTGTTTTGGGTAGACGAAATGGTTCTTGTGAGTAGAGCAGTTAGTTTGTTTAGTTGGCTGATGATTTTAATGCATGATGATGCATTAATCCTCTGCTCTTATGTGTATTAAGCAGTGGAGACATCTTTGGACGCCTTTGGTGTTGATCCGGAAGTACCGGGAGCTTAGATATCGTTTCGGTGAGCTAGCGAAATGTAATCGGTGTGTGAATGGTTTTAGAAGTCCTTGAGGGACAAAGAAACAAGGTTTGGGGATTTAGGATTGGTTTGACACACCATCCTAAGTCCGGAAGTATGTATGGCTAGATTTTCTCTCAAATATGTGGTTGTTGCCCCCTAAAATGCTTTTACATGCTCTTGTTTTGAGATAGACGAATTCCTACTGTTTTATGCGTGATTTGTAGCATGACATGATGATTTGAAGATATTTTCATGAGATAGCATGTTGCATTGATGAGTTTTGAGATTTTGACTTAAGGCAAAGCATGAGATATGATTTTGAAATGAGATGAGAATGTCTTGAGAAATATTGCATAAAAACAGTAGGTGAGATGATGTTTTGACATAATATATTGGCATAGAATATGCGATACTTACCGGATATAATTGATCGATCAATAGGATGAGAGTGCACTATAAACTAAAATTCGTAGGTGCTCTATGGAGTCGGGCAATGGGGGTAGTGCCATCCCGATCCAAAGAGAGAAACCGATGATGAGAGATACCATCGGGATAGGACTTGGTGAAATACCCAAGCTTTGTGGCGATGAGAGATACCGCCATGAGAGTCTGATGATGAGAGATTCCACCGGGGTAGGACATGACCTTGAGTCAAGCTAATCCGCATATCCGAGTAAAGATGAAATGTGAAATGCCAATATAATATATGAAAATGTATTTGATTCACATGTACCAAATGTTGAGATGATTTATTCTATGAGAAATGCATATGAGATTTGTATATGAAATGCTTTAGTTTTCACAAGCATGTGTATGGCCTTGCCAAGAGATTTGCATTGGTTTAAATGCATGAGATAGAATAGAGGTACATGTGGTTTCAAATGAAGATTTGCTTTGAAATGATTTTCAAGCATGAGATAGAATGAGCATGTTGTTGAAAATGGTTTTTGAGAAAGTGTTTTGAATAATGCATTGTTGTGTTGGTTTTCTTTAGAGGTTGCCTCACTAAGAAAATGTACTTACGCTCTCTTTTACCAACAATGCAGATAATTGAGACGAGTTGTAACACCCCAAATTTAGGCCTGGATATTTAGAGTCCGAATTAGACCGGTCAGAAAACGGTTCGAGTCTTAAAGAGAGTTTTAGGGAACACCTAGTTCGGGGTGCTTTAAAAATATAGAAAAATATCTTAAAATCCTCATTTTAAATATGAAAGATAATGATGGAATCAATTTTACAAAATAAGATTTGGAAATACTACATTTCGGTGTAGTGACCAAATCGCAGTTTTTGCAAAAGTCAAATAGTGACTATTTTGTAAAGGATTGAAACTTTGAATCTTAAGGAGCTAATTTTACCAAAATATTTTCATCAGATTTTCCTTAATTTGGGTGATTTAATTAATGCTTTAATTAAAGGAAATGAAGGTTAATTAATTTAGAAACTACCTTTGACTATTCATAACTACATTTCACAAATTTTCCATCATTTTATTTTCTCTCAAATTCTTTTCAACTAAACACTTTCTCTCCAGCAAATATACTTTGATCTTCACTTCAGTTGATGAGATATCAATCTTCCTTTGATTCTTAATCAATTCCTCATCCAATCCACTTGATTTCTACATTGAATTTTTAAGAAAACTTGCCCAAATCAAGGAGAAATCATCCATTAGAGGTAAGCTTCTTTCTTCTCCTCTAATGATCAGTTCTTTACTGAAATTCCCAAGTTATCAATCCTTTGTGAATGATTTTTAAGTGGTTTTAATGTTGGAAACAAGAAATTGTCTTAAAACTCAAGATTTTGGAAGAGATCTTGAAGATTTTCGTGGTGAATGACTGGGCTCTATTTTGAGATGGTTTTTTGGATGTTAATTGATGTTACAAATGAGGTTTTATCAATCAAATCCCGAATAGGATTGTTTTCCTAAGTTTTGCTTGTTAGAATGATGGTTTTTGGGGTGATTTTGGTGTTCTGTCATAGCTGGAAGTATAAGGACGTGTTTGTGTTGGTTTTTGATGTTAATTGATGTTTAGAAATGATTAGAAGTGATAGATCTTGGCTGGGTTTTGTTTCGAAAGAGTTTGGAGGTGATTTCAGTTGTGTTTGGTAGTCGAAATGTGGTTTTTGAGTGGAGCAACGAGTTTAGGTGTGTGGCTGATGATTTCAATGCATGATGACGCATTAATCCTCTTCTCTTATGTGTTTAAAACAGGGGAGACATCTTCGGACTCCTTTGGTGTTGATCCGGAAGCCTAGATAGCATTTCGGCAAGCAAGCGAAACGTAATCGGTGAGTGCGTATGGTTTTACAAGTCCTTGAGGGACAAAGAAACAAGGTTTGGGGATTTAGGATTGGTTTGACACACCATCCTATGTCCGGAAGTATGTATGGCTAGATATTCTCTCAAATATGTGGTTGTTGCCCCCTAAAATGCTTTTACATGCTCTTGTTTTGAGATAGACAAATTCCTACTGTTTTATGCGTGATTTGTAGCATGAGATGATGATTTGAAGATATTTCATGAGATAGCATGTTGTATTGATGAGTTTTGAGATTTTGACTTAAGGCAAAACATGATATATGATTTTGAAATGAGATGAGAAAGTCTTGAGAAATATTGCTTAAAAACAGTAGGTGAGATGATGTTTTGACATAATATATTGGCATAGAATATGCGATACTTACCGGATATAATTGATCGATCAATAGGATGAGAGTGCACTATAAACTAAAATTCTTAGGTGCCCTATGGAGTCGGGCAATGGGGGTAGTGCCATCCCGATCCAAACTGAGAAACCGATGATGAGAGATACCATCGGGATAGGACTTGGTTAAATACCCAAGCTTTGTCGCGATGAGAGATACCGCCATGAGAGTCAGATGATGAGAGATTCCACTTGGGTAGGACATGACCTTGAGTCAAGCTAATCCGCATATCCGAGTAAAGATGAAATGTGAAATGCCAATATAATATATGAAAATGTATTTGATTCACATGTACCAAATGTTGAGATGGTTTATTCTATGAGAAATGCATATGAGATTTGTATATGAAATGCTTTAGTTTTCACAAGCATGTGTATGGCCTTGCCAAGAGATTTGCATTGGTTTAAATGCATGAGATAGAATAGAGGTACATGTGGTTTCAAATGAAGATTTGCTTTGAAATGATTTTCAAGCATGAGATAGAATGAGCATGTTTTTGAAAATGGTTTTTGAGAAAGTGTTTTGAATAATGCATTGTTGTGTTGGTTTTCTTTAGAGCTTGCCTCACTAAGAAAATGTGCTTACGTTCTCTTTTACCAACAATGCAGATAATTGAGACGAGTTGTAACACCCCAAATTTAGGCCTAGATATTTAGAGTCTGAATCAGACCGGTCAGAAAATGGTTCGAGTCTTAAAGGGAGTTTTAGGGAACACCTAGTTCGGGGTGCTTTAAAAATATAGAAAAATATCTTAAAATCCTCATTTTATATATGAAAGATAATGGTGGAATCAATTTTACAAAATAAAATTTGGAAATACTACATTTCGGTGTAGTGACCAAATCGCAGTTTTTGCAAAAGTCAAATAGTAACTATTTTGTAAAGGATAAATACTTTGAATCTTTAAGGAGATAATTTCACCAAAATGTTTTCATCAGATTTTCCTTAATTTGGGTGGTTTAATTAATGTTTTAATTAAAGGAAATGAAGGTTAATTAATTTAGAAACTACCTTTGACTATTCATAACTACATTTCACAAATTTTCCCTCATTTTATTTTCTCTCAAATTCTTTTCAACCAAACACTATCTCTCCAGCAAATATACTTTGATCTTCACTTCAGGTGATGTGATATCAATCTTCCTTTGATTCTTAATCAATTCCTCATCCAATCCACTTGATTTCTACATTGAATTTTCAAGAAAACTTGCCCAAATCAAGGAGAAATCATCCATTAGAGGTAAGCTTCGTTCTTCTCCTCTAATGATCAGTTCTTTACTGAAATTCCCAAGTTATCAATCCTTTGTGAATGATTTTTAAGTGGTTTTAATGTTGGAAACAAGAAATTGTCATAAAACTCAAGATTTTGGAAGAGATCTTGAAGATTTTTGTGGTGAATGATTGGGCTCTGTTTTGAGATGGTTTTCTAACGTATTTTGGATGTTAATTGATGTTACAAATGAGGTTTTATCAATCAAATCCCGAATAGGATTGTTTTCCTAAGTTTTGCTTGTTAGAATGATGGTTTTTGGGGTGATTTTGGTGTTCTGTCATAGCTGGAGGTATAAGGACGTGTTTGTGTTGGTTTTTGATGTTAATTGATGTTTAGAAATGATTAGAAGTGATAGATCTTGGCTGGGTTTTGTTTTGGAAGAGTTTGGAGGTGATTTTGGTTGTGTTTGGTAGCCGAAATGTGGTTTTTGAGTGGAGCAACGAGTTTAGGTGTGTGGCTGATGATTTCAATGCATGATGACGCATTAATCCTCTTCTCTTATGTGTTTAAAACAGGGGAGACATCTTCGGACTCCTTTGGTGTTGATCCGGAAGCCTAGATAGCGTTTCGGCAAGCAAGCGAAACGTAATCGGTGAGTGCGTATGGTTTTACAAGTCCTTGAGGGACAAAGAATTAAGGTTTGGGGATTTAGGACAGGTTTGAAACACCTTCCTAAGTCCGGAAGTAAGTATTGGCTAGATTGCTCTCTTGAATGTGGTGATTGCCCCTAAAATGCTTTTACATGCTCATGGTTTGAGATAGAAAAATTTCTACTATTTTTATGCATGATTTATAGCATGAGATGATGCTTGAAATGATTTCATGATGTAACATGTTGCATGGTTGAGATTTGAGCTTTTGTTTAAAGCATGGCAAATGTTATGGTTTTGAAATGAGATGAGAATGTTTTGAGAATTGTTACATGAAAAACAGTAGGTGAGATGATGATTTGACATAATATATTGGCATAGATATTGAGGTACTTACCGAATATAATTGATCGATCAATAGGATGAGAGTGCACTATAAACTAAAAATTCGTATCTGCTCTTTGGTTAAGCCAAAGGGAGAGAACCGATGATGGGCATTCCATTGGGTAGGACTTGGTGAAATACCCAAGCTTTGTGGCGATGAGAGATTCCGCCATGTGAGTATGGTGATGTGAGATTCCACCGGAAGTTATGTTGCTAGACGAGTGAGTACGGTTTGTTTAGAGCATGCCTCACTAAGAATTTGTGCTTATGATCTCTTTTACCAATAATGCAGATAATTGAAGTGTTTCCGGGCATCAAGGAGGATAGGAGTATCCAAGGAAGTACAAGCTCATGTATGATGATGTTTTCATACACTTTAGTTTTGATATAATAGCAATGGGAAACCAAGGTTGTATTTGGGAGATATGTTTGAACTCCCTAAGTTTGTGGCATGTTTAAGTTTGCATTTTTGGGTTGTAAGTGGCCTTAAATGTTTTGTTTGAAGTTGGATTGCTTATATTGGTTTTGTATTTAGGGAGTAAGCCTTTAGACTATGTGAATTCGTGTTTGATGCCATGCTCGTGTTAGGAAGTCCTAAATATGTTCCTTATATGTATAATGGTTTGATGGTATGATTTGGGAGTCTTTGAGGCATGTTTGAGTGGGTTAAAGGATGAAAAACTAGCTACATCTGCTGTTTCTGGGCAAGGTGTATCGAAACACCCTCAAGTGTTTCGAAACGTGGGCCTGTAATGGTCTTTGTGTTTCGAAGCGATTGAGACTGTTTCGAAACAGTTTGGCTACTAGAGTGCCCTATTTCGGTACTGGTCTCGGAACATACCCGCGTACCGAAACGGTCAACACCATTTTGATACATGCGTTTCGGTACGGTGGTAGGTGTTCCGATACGGGTGACCGTTGGACGCAGTTTTGAATTGCTTTGAGTCTTCATGCTTTACAATTTAGTCCTAAATGTTGTGACTGCAATTGCTTGAGCTTGGGGTGTCTTTTTAAGTTGAAATTTGACAGAGATGCTTGTAACATGATTACTTTCAGAAAGGTGAACCTAAAATCAGTTAAGTCCTTCTATTTTCCAAAAATTACATTTTGTTCCCTAATTTGCGTAAGTTAAGCAATTGAGTCCCTAAATGTTTTCCGATCGTTGTGTCTATCCCTTCCATGATTCGTGAGTTCTCACTTAGGCTTAATGTGCATCTAGACAAGATTAAAATAAAAAAAGGGTCGTTAATCAAGGTTGACTTTCGGGTTGACTTTGGTTTTCCCCGTGTAATCTTCGTAGTTCGGGTCAAGCGTCTAGGTCGGGCTAAGGGGGTTACAATTTTGGGCAGCGAGAAGGTTAAGAACATCCAAGGAAGTGAAAGCTCATGCATGGTGATGTTTTTACATACCTTAGTATTGATATTTGGCAATGGGGCTTCAAGGTTGTATTTGGGAGATGTGTTTTGAACTCCCTAAGTTTGTAGCAAGTTTGTTATGGTTTTGAAGTTTGTAAATGGTCTTATATGGTTTGGTTTGAGGTTTAAGGTTCATACTTGGTTCATGTGACTAGGAAGCATGCCTATATACTCAATGGTCACTTGATTGATGCCATGCTTAGCTTAGCTTATTATATATGTTCTATAATGTCTAATCATGTTGCTGGTATGTTATGGTATGATTTGGGATATGTTTGAGTGTGAGAAGATGTGAAAAACTAGAAAATTATGCTGTTGCAGGGCAGGGTGTATCAAAACACCCTTATCTGTTTCGAAATAGGGGCCCGAAATGGCCATAGTGTTTCGGAACGGATGAAGGTGTTTCGGAACCCTTTGGCTACTAGAGACGCCTGTTTCAATACTGGTCTCGGAACGCACCCGAGTACCGAATTGGTCAACAGCGTTTCGATAATACCGTTTCGATACCAGGGTTAGCGTTCCGAAACGGTTGACCATTGAGCTATGTTTTTGAATTGTTTGAAGTTCTCATGTTTTACAATTTATTCCTGGATGTTGTGCATGCAATCGATTGAGCTTGGAATGTCCTTTTAAATTGATATTTGACAGAGAGGCATGTAATATGAGCAATTACATATTGGTAAGCTTAAAATCTGCAAAGTCTTTATATTTTCCAAAATTTACATTTTGGTCCTTAAAGTGTAATTCTTGCAATTAAACCCCTAAAGGATTTCTGATTGTTGTGCCTTTCTCTCTTATGATTCTTGAGTAATCACATAGGCTTAATGCGCATTTAGAAAAGATAAAAAGGAAAAAAAGGTCGTTAATCAAGGTTGACTTTCGGGTTGACTTTGGTTTTCCCCGTGTAGTCTTCGTAGTTCGGGTCAAGCATCTATGCTGGGCTAAGGGGGTGACATTTTTTGGTATCAGAACCATGTTAGCGAATGTTTGGGGCTTGGTAAGCGGTTAATGTATGTGATTATGAATGTTTGTGACTTTTCGGTGAAAGTATGATGTATGATTGTTGATGTTTGGTTCTATTGAGATGAATTTGTGATGCTACGCTGTGTTTGGGGTATAGTTGGAGATCTCATTGCCATATCATTACTATGAAGAAGAATTGTTTTAAAAAATGAGCTTGAGTACTTGGAGTACTTGCCTTATTGTTTTAAAAAATGAGATGAATTTATTGTATTATGTAAGTTGCATTGTTTTATTATGGGGCCACGTAGAGAGCTTAGAATCAACACTCGTGCTGTGTCTGAGAATGAGAATGTTGAGAATGTTGAGGATCTACCTCCTCCTCCCCCTGGTGGACCACCTCGTGGTGGTGGAGTTGGGGTTGGTGCTGTTAGAGTTGGTGCTAGGGTTGCTGGACCCGAGGGAGTTCAGGGGCAAGCTGCTCCTGATATGTCTGTGTTGATACAAGCTATTGTTGGAGCTTTTCAGGAAGTAGTAGCTGGAGCTCATGGAGGTGCACCACAAGATGGTGCTAATGTGAGATTGTCGTTAGAGCGACTCCGCAGTCTGGGCGGGACTAAGCTTAGAGGGTTGACCCCGGAACGTTCCGAGTCTTGGTTGGAGAGTACCAAGAGGATACTTGGACATTTGAACTGCAACAATGTTCAGATGTTGGGATGCATGGTGATGCCTATACGTGGTGGACAACCACTATATCGGGGATGGATGATGATGATATGACTTGGACATTCTTCTTGAATGCATTCAAGAGAAAGTTCTTGGGAGTTTGTTACCTCGATGAGAAAAAAGAGGGAATTCATGTCCCTGGTGCAAGAGAGCATGACGGTGGCAGAATATGAGGTGCAGTTTGTACGCCTTAGCCAATATGAACCTGAGCTGATTTCCTAGCGAGCGAGAAAGATGTGAACGATTCCGTTACGGGTTGGTGGCGGATGTGAAAACCTATATGCTCGCAGTAGACTATGCTGATTTCGATGTCTTGGTCACCAGAGCCAGGGACATTGAGCTAAATCTTGGTTTGGCAAGTCGGGCAGGAGGATCTAGCTCAGGGAAGCAAGCTGCAGAGCGGGATCTCGATAGAGATCGCTATAAGAGGCATAAGGATAGAAGGCCACATGTTGATGCTAGACGTGGGAGTGGTAACCCTGGGAGAGGTCAGCAAGGACCAGAGGCTTTCTTGAGGACTCCTGAGTGCAACCGGTGTGTTAGGAGGCATATTGTTGAGTGTTGGAGTAATTTTGGTACATGCTGGAACTGTGGTAATCGAGGGCACATGAAGAAAGATTGTCCTCAGTCGTTGAGAGAAGGTCATGCTCCGGTGAGAGCAGCTGAGCCATAGAGAGGTCGTGGGCGCGGCCGTGGTAACTTTCAGCGCACAGATGAAAGTGGAAGGAATGTAGCACATGTGGTGGCTGTTCAACCTGAAGGTGGTGGCCAGGCTCGAGTGTATTACCATCGAGAGGGGAGGAATGACACGTACGTGATCACAGGTACCGTTACTTTGCAATCCTTGTCATTACTTTCTTTGATTGAATCTGGACCTACACACTCGTACATATTGCATGAACATGCTCAAATGCTTGGGTTGTCTGTTGAGTCTTTGGATGTGGGTATGTGTGTGACTAGTTCCTTTGGAGAGACAGTTGTAACAAGAAGATTGTATAGGAGATGCCCCTTAAAGGTGCAAGATCATGTTTTTCTTGTCGATCTTATGGAATTTCCATTCTATGGATTTGACGTAATTCTTGGCATGGATTGGCTTGTTGAGCATAGAGCCGTTGTGGATTTTGAAAGCAACGAGTTTCGCTGAAACTTGCGGATGATTACGAGGTTGTGGTGGTGGGAGAAAATGTGAAGTTTCTATCTAATGTGGTGTCTACGCTTGAAGCAAGCCGGATGTTGCGT
Organism: Hibiscus trionum; assembly: GCA_030270665.1. Taxonomy (NCBI): domain Eukaryota; kingdom Viridiplantae; phylum Streptophyta; class Magnoliopsida; order Malvales; family Malvaceae; genus Hibiscus; species Hibiscus trionum. The sequence goes on along the minus strand of BSYR01000001.1, from coordinate 40,479,502 downwards.
CAAGGATGTAAGGCTTATCTAGCCTTTGTTATGAATCCTTGTACAAAGGAGGTTTGCGTACAAGATAGAAGGACCGTGTGTGAGTTTCCTAGACTGTTTTCGGAGGAACTACCTGGTTTGCCGCCTAGTCTAGAGGTTGAATATGGAATCAAGTTGTATCAGAACACAAACTCCGGTGTCCATTGCTCCCTATCGCATGGCACCCAAAGAGTTGAAGGTGTTGAAGATGCAACTTCAAGAGTTGCTTGACCGAGGCTTTATTCAGCCTAGTGTGTCATCTTGGGGTGCACCGGTCTTGTTTGTTAAAAAGAAAGATGGCACGATGAGGATGTGCATTGATTATCGTCAACTGAATAAGTTGACTATCAAGAACAAGTATCCTTTGTCGAGGATTGATGATCTTTTTGATCAGTTTTGAGGAGTGGCTGTGTTTTCAAAGATAGATTTAAGGTCAGGGTACTATCAGCTAAATGTAAAGGATGTGGATGTGCCGAAAACAGCCTTTCGAACGAGATATGGGCATTATGAATTTCTGGTGATGCCATTCGGACTGACGATTGCTCCTGCAGCTTTCATAGACTTGATGAACAAGGTGTTCCATGAATTCTTAGATAAGTTCGTTGTGGTGTTCATCGATGATATCCTTGTGTACTCTCGTACTGAGGAGGAGCATGGGGGTCATTTGAGGATCGTTTTGCAAGCGCTGTTGGAGAATCAGCTTTATGCTAAGCTGAGCAAATGTGAATTCTGGCTAAGGGAAGTTGTTTTTCTTGGCCATGTGGTTTCGGCTGAAGGGATTCGAGTTGATCCTCAGAAGATTGAGGCGGTGATGAATTGGAAGCCTCCTAGGTCCATTCATGAAGTTCGTAGTTTCCTTGGATGGGAAGGTTACTACCAGAGGTTCGTGGATGGATTTTCCAATATTGCTGCCCCTTTGGCGAAGTTGTTACAGAAGGATGTCAAGTATTAGTGGACGGAAGTGAGACAACAAGCTTTTGAGAAGCTAAAGGCAGCTTTGACGCAATCTCCTATCTTGGTTCAACCTGAATCAAGAAAAGAGTTTGTCGTGTATAGTGACACATCCTATGTTGGTTTAGGGTGTGTGTTAATGCAAGAGGGTAAGGTTGTGGCTTATGCGTTGCGACAGTTGAAAGTGCATGAGCGCAATTTCCCTACGCATGACATTGAGTTAGCAGCAGTGGTCTTTGCTCTAAAGATCTGGAGACATTATCTCTATGGTGAGAAGTGTACTGTGAACACGGATCATAAAAGTTTGAAGTACCTGATGACTCAGAAAGAGTTAAATCTTAGGCAACGACGTTGGGTGGAGTTTCTTAAGGATTATGATCTAACGATCGAGTATCATCCGGGGAAGGCCAATGTTGCGGCCGATGCTTTGAGCAGAAAAGTGGCGGTGGAGTTAAGGGCGATGTTTGCTAGCTTGAGCATTTCGCAGGATGGTGGTCTTATTGCTGAATTGCATGTGAAACCATCTCTAGTTCAGTTGATATTGGACAAACAATTGTTGGATGATTCTTTAGTGCCATATGTTCAGGATATCGCAGAAGGTAGACCATCAGATTTCTGTTTCAATGATGATGGTGTTTTATGTTTTGGGAGTCGGGTAGTGGTGTTGAATGATATTGATTTGAGGCGCACTATTCTGACTGAAGCTCATAGTAGTCCTTTTGCTATGCACCATAGTAGTACAAAGATGTATCGTGATTTGAAGGATGAGTACTATTGGGTGGAATTGAAGAAAGATGTCACTGAGCATGTTAGTAAATGCATGGTATTTTAGCGGGATAAGGCTGAACATCAATTTCCTTCAGGGTTGTTGCAGCCGTGAAGGATTCCTGAATGGAAGTGGGAGAGGATCACAATGGACTTTGTGTCTGGTTTGCCTTTATCGCCATCAAAGAAGAATTCTGTTTGGGTGATTGTGGATCGCCTTACGAAGTGTGCGCATTTCTTGCCTGTGCATAATACCTATACCTTGGATAAGCTTGCAGAGTTGTACATTGCTGAGATTGTACGGTTGCATGGAGTGCCAAAACCTATAGTGTCGGATAGAGATCCGAGGTTCACCCCAATGTTTTGGGATTGTTTGCATCAAGCATTGGGTATGTGGCTGAATTTCAGTACTTCTTATCATCCGCAAACGGATGGACAGTCGGAGCATGTTATCCAAGTGCTTCAAGATATGTTAAGGTGCTGTGTTATTGAGTTTCAAGGCTCTTGGGAGAAACACTTGCCTTTGGTGGAGTTTGCTTATAATAACAGTTACCAGGCAAATATTCAAATGGCACCTTATGAGGCGTTATACGGGAGGAAGTGCAGAACTCCTCTTTGTTGGATTGAAACGGGACAAAAGTTGGTCTAGATGCCGGCTTTGTTAAAAGGAGCCAACGAGAAGGTGAAGCTCATTTGTGAGCGGTTGAGGGCAGCATCGGATCGGCAAAAGTCTTACGCGGATTAGAAGCGTAAGGAGATAGAATTTGATGTAGGCGAGCGTGTGTTTTCGAAAGTTTCGCCTTGGAAGAAGGTGATTAGATTTGGCTGGAAGGGCAAGTTGAGCCCAAGGTTCATTGGACCATACGAGGTGATAGAACTTGTGGGTCATGTTTCCTACAAGTTGAGACTTCCTCAAGAGTTAGAAAAGATACATAATGTGTTTCATGTATCCATGCTTCGGAGGTATAGATCGGATCTGTCGCATGTTATGCCTGTGGAAGAGGTTGAGTTGAATCCAGACTTGACGTATGAAGAGGAACCTATTGAGATTCTGGATTCAGATAGTAAGGTTCTCCGAGGTAAGACCATCGAGTTGGTCAAAGTCTCGTGGAGACATCGTGGTGTTGAGGAAGCCACTTGAGAAAGGAAGGAGGACATGAAGAAGCAATTTCCTTACCTTTTTCCTCCAGGTAAATTTCGAGGATGAAATTTCTTGAGAGGTGGAGAGTTGTAATGTCCTGATTTTGGGCCTAGAAGTTTTAGAGTTTGAATCGGGCCAGTTGAGAACGGTTCGAGTTTTTAAGGGAGATTTAGGGAACACCTAGTTCAGGATGCCTTAAAAATATGGAAAAATATCTAAAAATCCTCATTTATTATATGAATGATTATGGTGAAAACAATTTTACAAAATATGGTTTGGAAATGCTACATTTCGGCGTAGTGACCAAATCGCAGTTTTTGCAAAAGTTGACTAGTGACTGTTTTGTAAAGGATTGAAACTTTGAATCTTTAAGGAGCTAATTTTACCAATATGTTTTTAATCAGATTTCTCTTTATTTTGGGTATTTTAATAATGATTTAATAAAGGGAATTAAAAGAGAAAATCCTATTTTGACTTTCATAACTACTTTACGATCTTTTTCCCTCTTTTCATTTTCTCTCAACTTCCACTCAGCCAAACAAATTTCCTCCATCAATTAGCCTCTGATTTTCATACCTTTTGATGAGATTTCAATCTCCTATGGATTCCTAATCTTTTTCTCATCTAATCCTCTTGTTTTCACATTGGATTTTCAAAGAAACTTGCCCAAATTAAGGAGAAATCAGCCATTAGAGGTAAGCTTCGTCCTTCTCCTCTAATGACCAGTTCTTTTCTGAAATTCCCAAGTTATCAATCCTTTCTTAATGATTTTTTAGTTGCTTTAATGTTAGAAACATGAAATTCTGTTAAAACTCAAGATTCTTGGAGAGATCTTGATGATTTTCGTAACTATTGTTTAGGCTCTGTTTTGAGGTTGATTTCTAATGTGTTTTGGATGGTAATTGATGTTATAAATGAGGTTTTACCAAACAAATCCCGAATAGGTTTGGATTCCTAAGTTTTTCATGCTAGATTGGTGGTTTTTAAGGTGGTTTTTGTGTTCTGTTGTAGCTGGAGGTTTAAGGACGAGTTTATGGTTATTTTTGGTGTCGATTGAGGTTTAGAAATGATTAGAACCGATAGATCTTGGCTGGGCTTTGTTTTGGAAGAGTTTGGAGATGTTTTCGGTTGTTTTGGGTAGCCGAAATGGTGCTTTTGTGTAGAGCAGCGAGTTTGTTTAGTTGGCTGATGATTTCAATGCATGATGATGCATTAATCCTCTACTCTTATGTGTATTAAGCAGGGGAGACATCTTCGGACGCCTTTGGTGTTGATCTGAAAGTGCCGGGAGCATAGATATCGTTTCGGCGAGTAAGCGAAACGTAATCGGTGAGTGCAAATGGTTTTAGAAGTCCTTGAGGGACAAAGAAACAAGGTTTGGGGATTTAGGATTGGTTTGAACCACCATCCTAAGTCCGGAAGTAAGTGTGGCTAGATTTGCTCTCAAATATGTGGTTGTTGCCCCCTAAAATGCTTTTACATGCGCTTGTTTTGAGATAGACAAATTCCTACTCTTTTATGCATGATTTGTAGCATGAGATGATGCTTTGAAGATATTTCATGAGATATCATGTTGCATTGATGTGTTTTGAGATTTTAACTTAATGCAAAGCATGAGATATGATTTTTAAATGAGATGAGAAACTCTTGAGAAATATTGCATAAAAAGAGTAGGTGAGATGATGTTTTGACATAATATATTGGCATAGAAGATGAGATACTTACCGGATATAATTAATCGATCAATATGATGAGAGTGCACTATAAACTAAAATTCGTATGTGCTCTTAGGAATCGGGCAATGGGGGTAGTGCCATCCCGATCCAAAGTGAGAAACCGATGATGAGAGATATCATCGGGGTAGGACTTGGTGAAATACCCAAGCTTTATGGCGATGATAGATACCGCCAAGAGAGTCCGGTGATGAGAGATTCCACCGGGGTAGGACTTGACCTTGAGTCAAGCTAATCTGCATATCCGAGTAAAGATGAAATGTGAAATGCCAGTATAATATATGAAAATGTATTTGATTCACATGTACCAAAAGTTGAGATGATTTATGCTATGAGAAATGCATATGAGATTTGTATATGAAATGCTTTAGTTTTCACAAGCATGTGTATGGCCTTGCCATGAGACTTGCATTGGTTTAAATGCATGAGATAGAATAGAGGTACATGTGGTTTCAAATGAAGATTTGTTTTGAAATGGTTTTCAAGCATGAGATAGAATGAGCATGTTGTTGGAAATGGCTTTTGAGAAAGTGTTTTGAATAATGCATTGTTGTGTTGGTTTTCTTTAGAGCTTGCCTCACTAAGAAAATGTGCTTACGCTCTCTTTTACCAACAATGCAGATAATTGAGACGATTTTGGGCAGCGAGAAGGTTAAGAACATCCAAGGAAGTGAAAGCTCATGTATGGTGATGTTTTTACATACCTTAGTATTGATATTTGGCAATGAGGCTTCAAGGTTGTATTTGGGAGATGTGTTTTGAACTCCCTATGTTTGTAGCAAGTTTGTTATGGTTTTGAAGTTTGTAAATGGTCTTATATGGTTTGGTTTGAGGTCTAAGGTTCATACTTGGTTCATGTGACTAGGAAGCATGCCTATAGACTCAATGGTTACTTGATTGATGCAATGCTTAGCTTAGCTTCTTCTATATGTTCTATAATGTCTAATCATGTGGCTGGTATGTTATGATATGATTTGGGATATGTTTGAGTGTGGGAGGATGTGAAAACCAGAAAATTATGCTGTTGCAGGGTAGGGTGTATCGAAACACCCTTATTTGTTTCAAATCAGGGGCCTGAAATGGCCATAGTGTTTTGGAAAGAATGAAGGTGTTTCGGAACACTTTGGCTACTGGAGAGGCCTGTTTCGATACTGGTCTCGGAACGCACCCGAGTACCAAAATGGTCAACACCGTTTTGATACGATCGTTTCGATACGAGGGTTAGCGTTCCGAAACGTTTGACCATTGAGCTATGTTTTTGAATTGTTTAAAGTTCTCATGTTTTACATTTTAGTCCTGGATGTTGTGCATGAAATTGATTGAGCTTGGAATGTCCATTTAAGCTGATATTTGACAGAGAGGCATGTAATATGACCAATTACATATTGGTAAGCTTAAAATCTGCAAAGTCCTTATATTTTCCAAAATTTACATTTTGGTCCCTAGAAGTGGAATTCTTGCAATTGGACCCCTAAAGGATTTCTAATCGTTGCGCCTTTCTCTCCTATGATTCTTGAGTAATTACATAGGCTTAATGTGCATTTAGAAAAGATAAAAAGGAAAAAACGGCCATTAATCAAGGTTGACTTTCAGGTTGACTTTGGTTTTCCCCGTGTAATCTTCGTAGTTCGGGTCAAGCGTCTAGGCCGGGCTAAGGGGGTTACAGAAATTCTTGTTGAATGTGATTTCGGCTTTGGAAGAAAACTGTAGGATAAGGTTGGGTTGCGAGGCTTACCTTGCTTGTGTGATGAATCCTAGCACCAAGGATGTGCGTGTGTAGGACATTCGAACTGTTCGCGATTTTCCGGGTGTCATTCCGGAAGAATTGCATGGATTGCCACCAAATAGGGAAATGGAGTTTGGTATTGAGTTGTACGAGAATACGACTTCGATGTCCATTTCTCCTTATCGCGTGACACCTAAGGAACTGAAAGAGTTGAAAATGCAATTGCAGGAGTTGTTGGATCGAGGTTTCATCCAGCCGAGTGTGTTACCTTGGGGTGCACCGGTCTTGTTTGTAAAGAAGAAGGATGGGACAATGCGGATGTGCATAGACTATCGGCAACTGAACAAGTTGACGATCAAGAACAAGTATCCCTTACCTAGAATTGATGATCTCTTTCATCAGTTTCGGGGAGCCTCAATGTTTTCTAAGATAGATTTGAGATCGGGGTATTATCAGCTGAAGGTGAAGGCTGTAGACGTACCTAATATAGCTTTTTGGACGAGGTATGGCATTATGAATTCTTAGTGATGCCGTTTGGTTTGACCAATGCGCCTGCTGCTTTCATGGACATGATGAATCATGTATTCCATGAATTCTTGGATCTGTTTGTGGTGGTGTTCATCGATGATATCTTTGTGTATTCGTGTACCGAGGAGGATCATGATAGACACTTGAGAACTATTTTGCAAGCGTTATTGGAAAATCAGTTGTATGCCAAGCTGAGTAAGTGTGAGTTTTGGCTTAGGGAGGTGGTCTTCCTTGGACATGTTGTGTCAGCTGAGGGTATTCGCGTTGATCCGCACAAGGTAGAGGTTGTGATGAGTTGGAAAGTACCTAAGTCAGTGACGGATGTGCGAAGTTTCCTTGGTTTAGTTGGGTACTACCGTAGGTTTTTCGAGGGTTTCTCGAAGATAGCAGCACCTTTGAACAAGCTTTCGAGAAGTTGAAAGAAGCTTTGACCCAAGCTCATGTTTTGATTCAACCTGAGTTGGGTAAGGAGTTTATGGTCTATAGTGATGCGTCCATTGTTGGTTTGGGCTGCATGTTGATGCAGGAGGGTAAGGTAGTGGCCTATGCATCTATGCAGTTGAAGGTGCATGAGCGCAACTACCCTACTCATGATCTTGAGCTTGTGGCTGTGGTGTTTGCTTTCAAGATTTGGAGGCATTACCTGTATGGTGAGAAGTGTGTTGTGTTTACAGATCATAAGAGCTTGAAGTATCTTATGTCTCAAAATGAGTTGAATCTTAGGCAGCATCGTTGGGTAGATTTGCTTAAAGATTATGATATGACGATCGAGTACTACCCGGGCAAGGCTAATGTTGTGGCCAATGCTTTGAGCCGGAAAGTGGCTGTGGAGTTGAGGGCGATGTTTGCTCGCTTGACCATATCGCGTGATGGTGGTCTTATTGCAGAATTGCAAGTGAAACCATCTCTGATTCGGTTGATCAAAGATGAACGGTTGCTTCATGATTCTCTTGTTTCGCATGTTCAGCACATTACGGAGGGTAGTCCTTCAGATTTTAGCTTTAGTGATGGTGGTGTTTTGTGCTTTGGGAGTCGAATAATGGTGCCGGATGATTTTGAGTTGAGGCGCACTATTCTGACTAAAGCTCATTGTAGCCCTTTTGCTATGCACCCTTGTAGTACAAAGATGTATCATGATTTGAAAGATGAGTGCTACTGGGTGGGGTTGAAAAAGGACATGGTTGAGTTTGTTAGTAATTGCATGGTGTGTCAGGGAGTGAAGGCTAAACATCAGGTTCCTTCTGGGTTGTTGCAGCCTTTGAGAATCCCAGAGTGGAAGTGGGAGAGAATCACCATGGATTTTGTGTCTGGATTGCCCTTGTCGCCATCAAAGAGAAATTCAGTTTGGGTGATTGTAGATCGGCTCACGAAGTGTGCACATTTTCTGCCTGTATATACTACGTATACCTTGGATAAGTTGGTTGAGCTGTACATAGCTGAGATTGTGCGGTTGCACGGTGTGCCAAAGTCCATTGTTTCGGATAGAGATCCGAGGTTTACAGCATGACTTTGGGAATGTTTACATCAAGCCTTGGGTACACGGCTAAATTTTAGTACTTTTTATCATCCTCAGATGGATGGACAGTCGGAACGTGTGATCCAAGTGCTTGAGGACATGTTGAGATGCTGCGTGGTAGATTTTCAGGGTTCTTGGGAGAAGCACTTGTCGTTGGTTGAGTTTGCGTATAATAACAGTTACCAGGCAAGTATTCAAAAGGCTCCATACGAGGCTTTGTATGGGAGAAGATGTAGAACCCCTCTCTGTTAGGCAGAAGTTGGGCAAAAGTTGATCTCGATGCCAGCAATGCTAAAGGGAACCACCGAGAAGGTGAAGCATATTTGTGATCGTTTAAAGGCAGCGTCGGATAGGCAAAAGTCTTACGCGGACCTGAAGTGTAAGGAGATTGAGTTCGCGGTTGGCGAACGTGTGTTCTTGAAAGTATCGCCTTGGAAGAAGGTGATGAGATTTGGGCGTAAGGGTAAGCATAGCCCAAGGTTCATTGGACCTTACGAGATTGTGGAGTGTATTGGTCCTGTGGTATATCGAATGAGATTGCCTGCGGAGTTGGAGAAGATACATGATGTGTTTCATGTCTCTATGTTACGAAGGTACAGATCGAATCCTTCGCATGGGATGCATGTTGAGGAGATAGAGTTGTCTCTGGATTTTTCATATGATGAGGAACCGGTGAACGTTCTGGATGTGGGTAACAAAGTTCTTCATGGCAAGACGATAGATCTTGTGAAAGTGTTGTGCCGACACCGAGGAGTTGAGGAGGCCACGTGGGAAAGCAAGGCAGACATTCTGAGGCAGTTTCCACACCTCTTTCCATCTGGTAAGAATTTTGAGGACGAAATTTCCTAAGTGGGGGAGAGTTGTAACGCCCTGGTTTTCGGCCTAGATGTTTTAGACATCGGATCGGAACGGTCGAGAAAGGTTTGAATCACGTAAAGTGATTTAAGGAAATCAAGGATCGGGATAGGATAAAAATGTGGTAAAAATTGCTAAAATCCTCTAAAAATATGTTTAAGAGGTTGGTCAAGTCAATTTTACAAAACAGATTTCGAAAATGGGACATTTTGAGTAGTGACCAAATTGTAAAGTTTCAAAACATGGAAAATGTGATTTTTAATGTAGAGGCCAAAATCATAGAATCTTTAGGGGGCTTTAAGGCAATTTGACCTTTCCTCAATATGACATTGTTTTAAAGGGCTTTTAATTAAATGACTATAATTGGATTTATAATAATTAATTAAAATAGGTAGTTAATGTGAAATTTTCAATTACGTAACCACCAACTCTTTCTCATTTTCAGCCAAACACTATTTCACTCATCTTTCTCCAGAATTTTTTTCTCCCCAAAACTCTCTCAATATTTCCTAAACCATTTTCAAGAAATCTTTCCTAGTTCTTCAAGATTTTGCTAAGGAAAACTTGTCATTCATTGAGGGAATCAAGGATTGGCGGTAAATCCCGTTCTCAACATCTAATCAAAGTTATTTATTGAAATTCCAAAGATATTTGGCTTATAAATACTATTTTTGGTTTAGTTTTCATTATAGTGTTGATTGGAGATCGAAATCTTGTGAAATTGTGGTTGAAATCTTAATTTTCGGACTTGATGAGTTAAGCTCTGTTTTGTGTTGATTTTAATTGAGTTCTAAGTGGATTAATATGTTAAAATGAAGTGTTGATAACATAGATCCCAAAATCCTTGAGATCCTTGAGTTTCTTGGTTGATTTAAGTGAGTTTTTGAGGTGAAATGGTGGAATCTTGATTGCTAGAGGTATAAGGTTGGGTTAGGTTGTTTCTTAGATGTGTTTTGGTGTTTATATTGGGTTGGAAGTGATGTATGTTGGCTGGGCTTGGTTTAGGAAGCAATCGATTGAGTTTTCGATTGTTTTGGATGGGTAATTTGGTGTAGTTTGGGTGAGTAACGAGTTTGTGAATTGTTGCTGGTGTTGGAATGCATTTTAATGCATTTAGATCTCTGTTTTGATGATGTGAAAACAAGGGATCTTGATTCGGAAGCAAACGAGGTGTTGTTGGAGGCTCTAGAAGAGTAATTTTCGTGTCGGCGAGCAAGGCTTTGCGTATCAGTGAGTGGAAACGCAATTTCCTGCTTTGTAACGCTTTGAGCGTGGTCTTGGGAGCTTAGTGTAAGTTTGATACACTTAGCTATGCTCAAGAGTAAGTGATTCGAAAATCTCTCTCTCGGAAATGTGCTATGTTTTGATGAAAATGCACTTTGTGATAATTATGGTTTCGTTACTGTTTTAAAGCATGTTTTAAGCATGAATGTTGCTGGATTTTAATGCCATTATGTTAAGGATGCACTAGGTAAGTGATCCTTGGTTTTCATGTGTTGAATGCATGTGATGTTAAGCATAATATGCTTGTTGAAATGGCATTGTGTTTATGCTTGTAAAACATTGGATTAATAAGGTTAAATGATTATATTGGCAATTGATGGAAATGGTTTTTGGTTGTGTTAATCGGATATAGTTAGCCGGCTATAGGATTGGGTGCACTGTGAATAAAGTCGCCTTGGATGTCGAGGGGTTGTGATAGTGTTGTAATCTCTATCCAAGTACCATAACGATTGAGGTTAAGACCACAACGATGAATGGTTTAATTCCGTGCGCGAGTCTTGTGTATGAGTCTCGTACTCTCGTTAGTGGAATTATAAAACTACCGATGAGTGATGTTGAGGGGTTGTGATTGTGCCATTAATCTCCATTACGGGTGTTGATGGGTTGTGATTGTGCCATTGATTTCCACCTTGTGTAGTCTGGTAGTATGTATGAAGCGTGTGGGACAACGCTTGTAATCTACGTATCCGATTGTGTCTTGTGTTGATATGGTTTATGGATTATCACTTGCAAGCCAAAATAATGTAAATGATTAATGTTAAGCATGAGATGCTTGTAAATGATGCAAGGATGCATGAGATGCTTGTAAATGATGCAAGGATGCATGAGATGCTTGGTGAAGCATGAGCAAAGGTTTATTTGCTGATTTAAATGTTGTATATGAGCATGTTTTAGAAAGTGCATTGATGTTCTTGAATGGACATGTTTTATGTAAAGGCATGAGATATGAAATGGTGGTTTTGCCAATGGTGTGAAATGCATTGATGAATGTTGCATAACGGTCCTCACTAAGCAAGGGGAATCCAAACTTTTTAATCTTGCAAAGTATGTGGCTTTACTTCGGTGTAATAAAAGGCAATGGGTGGGGTTTATACTTTTGAATGTTTAAGGATGTTTCCCTTTACTTCGAGCATGTTTGGTGGTTTATCCTTGAGTTGTAATTGGCTATTATGGTTTGATTTTGGATGTGAATGTTGGTTTTAGCTTGTTATGGCTTTGGTGGCTATGGAGCATGCCTTTAGTTTCTATGTTTGCATGTTGGATGCCATGTCGTAGCTAATGCCTCAAAATGATGATCGTTGGTGTGTATCTATGTTGTATGCATGTTTTGGCATGTTTCGGGAATGTTTCAAATATGAAAAGACGTGAAAAACCAGGAAAATCTACTGTTGCAGGGCAAGGCGCATCGGAACACCCTTGCTTGTTTCGGAACAGAGGCCTGAAATGGCCATGAGGTTTTGGAACAAGTAGGGACGTACCGAAACAGTTTTGCTACTAGAGGAGGGTTTTTCGATACGGGTCTCGGAACGCACCCGAGTATCGAAACGATCAACCAAGTTTTGAAACGACCGTTTAGGTACAGGGCCATCTGTTCCGAAACGCCTGACCGCTGAGTTTGAATTTGAACTGTTTCAGGTTTCTGCTTCTTACTTTGTGGTCTCTAAGTTTTGGTTGTTTAGTTTAATGAGTTTGAATGATCCGTTTGAGATGAAATTTGACATGATGGCATGTTATATGATTAATTAAGGATTGGTAACATTAAAACTTGTTTAGTCTTTATAATTCTGGAAATTTAAGTTTTAGTCCTTGAAAGACGTTTCTGTGTAATTGAATCCCTGTTTCAGCTCCGTTCGCTGTGTCGCTTCCGCTGAAATGCTTTGCTAATAACATAGGTTAATAAAGTGCATCTAGATAAGATAAAAAGGAAAAAAGGTTCGTTAATCAAGGTTGACTTTCAGGTTGAATTTGGTTTTCCCCGTGTAATCTTCTAAGTTCGGGTCAGGCGTCTAGGCCGGACTAAGGTGGTTACAAACAATGTATCCCAACTTACGTGCATTCGAGCATTTCATATGTCCCAAAATACTGATTGTACTCTCAAGCCATGCCTTTGAACCCTCTAGAGACAACCCACAATTTCGTGAAATTAAATACACAAGTAAATTTTAGTTTATAAAAAGTAAATAAACACAAGTAATTTATAGAAGAGATCAGGGTGATAGAGTGGGTTAGATTATGTTACTTAGTAGTGTGAAACTGCGTTGAATAGGTTAAGTTTCTTTGCACTGCCAGACTTTGCTACCTCGGCGGAGGATGGCAGATTAGCTGCTTTGACGCTTTCGCTGCCTTGGCAGTGGAACGGGTGGATGGCTCGGCGGCAAACTCGGCAGACCTTCAAGGCTTGGCAGAACTCTTTGATAATGATCCCGCTTATGTCTAAGTCAGAATGTTGTTGTTGCCCAATGCAAATGATACATGTCACGACGTGAATCTTGCAAAGACAACAACCTTGGTTCGTCCTCTTTTAGCCACCTTAAACTCACACCCATGTCTAGGCCAATTTGATCAACACATGATTAGGATGAGGATCGTATTTATCCCTCTCGTGAGTTCGACTCTCTCGATACCGAACAAATATATAGTTAACAACTAATCTTTCAAACTTAATTGAAAACTATGAAGAGCATGGAATAAGCCAACCATGAAGTTTTATTGCAAATACAAACTTAATCCCTAAACAACCATTCTCACAACTATTTTACAACATAACCCAAACCCATGAGAAAATTTAGAACATAATGGCGGCAAGAAAACCTATACTATGCCCAAAGGAAAACCTAAGATGTCTCTAATTACAAAATATGTCGAGTATATATAGGCATTAGCTAGGCCAAGTCGTCCTTGGAGTAGAAGTGTTTCAAAGTAGCTTTTGCATTAAATGCAACCTTTAATTATGGCTTCTTTGAGTTGAATGTGGACTCCTTCTTGTTGCCTTGCATCGCAACTCATCTTGATCTCCTTCTTTGGTAGCTCTGTCTGCTGCTCTAGACGTCAGAAAATTGAGTGGATGGCATCGTTGGAATCAGGATTTTCTGTTCTATAGATCGCACTCTGTAGAACTAGATTTTTGTATGGGCCCATACATATATACATAAGATAATAATAATAATAATAAATAAAATAGATAATAATAATAATATCAGCCCAAACATATATTAGAGTCCAAATGTGTTACAAAGCCTGAAATCTATGTTACAAAGTCCAAAAACAATATAAAGCCCGAACCTAATACTAAAAACCCACTACATCTGTTAACTAGCCCGTTACAACCCATATCCAGCCCAACAAGCACAAAAAGCCCTTCTGATCCATCTTAGTTTCTTTTTCCCGCTCAAACTTGAGCCCCAAAGGACACATGGGGAGTCGGTATTGGCTCCGCCCGTTTCACACGGATTCCTATCGATCTGGAACCAGTTGCCATCGACAGCCGTGCAAGGTGACGTCACGTCTGACAGCGGGTATAAATACATGAGAAGGGAGAGAAAAAGGCAATTAATGCTCTGTAATAATTACCCTAATAATTACCAAAAAATCCATGTAACACCTCAATTTTGGGCTTGGAAGTTAAGGGTCTGAACCAGACCGGTCTGATTTTCGGTTCGAATATAAAAGGTGGTTTTAGGGAAAGCCTAGTTCGGGATGTATTAAAAATATGGGAAAATATCTAAAACCCTCTTTTAATATATATAAGGGAGTGGTGAAATCAATTTTACAAAATAAGGTTTGGAAGTGTGACATTTCGAAATAGTGACTAAAATGTAATTTTTGAAAAGTTCAGTGGTGACTGTTTTGTAAGGATTGAAACTTTGAATCTTTAAGGAGCTAATTTACCCAAGGAAGGATTTCTCCAGATTTTTTCTTAATTTTAATGACTCGTTTAATGTTTAATTAATTAAAAGAAAAGAGGGAAAACCATATTTTAGTTTTCATAACCAACTTTTGCTAAAATTTTCTCATTTCATTTTCTCTCAAAATTCTCTCAGGAAAAAGAATTTCCACAACAACATTCCTTTTGATTTTCACACTAAATGATGAGGTTTCAATCATCAATTGATTCCTAATCCTTTTTACATCAAATCCTCTTCATTTGCTTATTGGATTTTCAAGGATTTTGGCTCTAAACAAGGAGAAATCTACATTTAGAGGTAAGTATGTCCTTCTCCTCTAAATACTCAGTTATTTACTGAAATTCCCAAGTTCTCAATCCTTAAATTAAGTTTTATAAAAGGTTTTAATGTTGTGATCTTGATTTTGGCTTAAAACTCAAGATTTGGATTAAATCTTGAAGAAATTCGTGATGAATGTTTGGGCTCTGTTTTGAGATGTCTTTTTAATGTATTTTGGATGTTTAATGATGTGTAATTCAGGTTTAATGAATGCAATCCCGAATAGGTTGATTTTCCTAAGTTTTTACTTGTGAAAATGGTGGTTTTTGGGGTGATCTTGTTGTTCTGTTATAGCTGGAGCTATAAGGACGAGTTTAGGATCTTTTTGGATGTTAATTGATGTTTAAGAATGTTTAGAAGTGATGGATCTTGGCTGGGTAATGTTGTGGATGAGTTTGGATGTGATTTCGGTTGTGTTTGGTAGCCGAAATGTTAGATTTGGTGAGAGCAGCGAGTTTAGGTGTAATGGCTGAAGATTTTAATGCATGATGATGCATTAATCCTCTGCTTTGATGTGTTTAAAACATGGGAGACATCTTCGGATCCTTGTGGTGTTGATCTGGAGGCTTGATCGGCGTTTCGACAAGTTTGCGAAACGGAATTGGTGAGTGAAGTTTGGTTTTCAGCTTTGAAACCAATGTTTGAAGGTTATGGGAGCTTAGTTTAAGTCTAAACAACTTAGCTAAGCTCAAGAGTAAGTTTTCGGAGAAACTCTCTTTTTGATGAACCATGAGATGGTTGGATGCAATATGTTTAATTTGCATGTTTAAATTCTGTTTTGAAAGCATATTTTAGCATGTTTAATGATGGTTTTGTAAGCCATGTGTTGAAGGATGCTCAAGGTAAGAGATCCTTGATTTGGACATTGATAAATGTGGTTTGATGCATAGTGATGCATGACTATTTAATGGCTTTGTTAAACGTTTAAAAACAGTGGATTGATGATGGTAAATGATGTATATTGGCAAGTGATGTGTTGGTTTTAAAGTACTTGAATCGGATATAGTTAGCCGGCTATAGGATTGGGTGCACCGTGAATTAAGTCGCCTTGGATGTTGAGGGGTTGTAATTGTACCGTAAACTCCATCCAAGTACACTAACGAGATGTTTAAGATCACAATGGTGGTTAAAAGTCCATGTGTGGATCTTGTGTTGTGTGTCCCGTGTTCTCGTTAGTGATGTTATACAACTACCAATGAGTGATTGTACCGTTAAACTCCATCACGGGTGTTGAGGGGTTTTGATTGTACCGGTAAACTCCACCTTTTGTGTTTGGTAGTGTGTATGAAGCGTATGGGACAACGCTTGTAATCCGTGTATCCAATTGTGTTTTATGTTGAAAATGGTTATGGATTATCACTTGGAAGCCAATATGACATGTTGATGATAATGAAGCATGAGATGCTTGTTGTGTATGCATTGTTCCATGAGAAATGATGTTTATGAATGAAAAGGCCTTTGAAAGGTGTTTTATAAAGTGCATTATTGTATTGTTTCTTTAGAGCATGCCTCACTAAGCAATTGTGCTTACGCTCTCTTCCTCGAACCAATAATGTAGAGAATTGAAGTGCTTTAAGGGCAGCAAGGAGGCTAAGAATCCAAGGGAAGGCTAAGCTCATGTATGATGACTATTTTTACATCATTATTAGCTTTTCATATTTTGCAATGGGAACCTAGGTTGTGTTTTTGGGATATGCTTTGGACTCCCTAAGTTAGGCATGATGCCTATGATGTTTTGGACTTGTAAATGGCCATTATGGTGTTTGCTTTGATGATTTGATGATTGGTTGGTTTCCAATATTAGGATGCATGCCTATAGATTTGTGGTTTTTCCTAATTGATGTCATGAATGAGTTTTGATAATGCAAATGTGTACCTTATATGTATGATGACTTGTTGGCATGATTAGGAGGTCATAGGGATGTGTTTGAATGGTTAATTGTATGTTAAACCAGCAAAATCTGCACTTTCTAGGCAATCCGTATCGGAACGGGTACCCGCGTTTCGAAACGGCGGCCTGTAATGGCCTTCGTGTTTCGAAACTGGTATAGGCCGTTCCGAAATGAATTGGCCACTGCCAAGCCCTGTTTCAAAATAGGGCTCGAAACAAACCCGCATTTCGGAACGATCAACCCCCGTTCCGAAACAGATGACCGTTGGGCACTGATTTGAATGGTTTAAGGTTTGTAAGCTTTACGTTTTAGTCCTGAATTTTGTTTATGCAATCGCTTGAGTTTGAGATGTCCGTTTGGGATGAAATTTGACAGAGAAGTATGTAATATGACTAATTTCATAATGGTAACTTAAAAATCAGTTAAGTCCTGTTAATTTCCAGAATTTACATTATGGTCCCTAATAGTTGTAAATTGTGCAATTGAGCCCCTTATTGCTTTCCGATCGCTGTGCTTTTCAAGTATGCTTTCCTCCAGGCTACGCTTAGGATTAATATGCATCTAGACAAGATTAAAAAGAAAAAAAGGGTTGTTAATCAAGGTTGACTTTCGGGTTGACCTTGGTTTTCCCCGTGTAATCTTCGTAGTTCGGGTCAACCGTCTAGGCCGGGCTAAGGGGGTTACAATCCAAAGGTTAGAGAAGTTGAGAGGTTACCTGGACGATCGGGGATGCTCGGGGAAGAAAACTGGAGAAAGGAGACCGTTCCGGAAGCTCATTGGAACCACCGAAACACCGAACTGAGGTATTTTTTTACCTCTGCTCACTTCTTTTACTCACTTTACATGTTTGAAAACATTAAAACAAATTAATATCTCTAAAAAAATAAACCCTAATCTGTTCAAAAACCATAACTCAAACATAAAACTTGTCTTAAAACTAAACCTAAGTTCTAAAATCATATCCATAACATACAATAACGCTTAGATCTAGAATAAAAATTAGATCTAGTTCGAAGCATATAAAAACATAAAAAAATAAATAAAAAAATATAAAGAGAGAGAGTTCGGAGGCTTATCTCGCTCTGTTGTCGCCGGAAGTGTTGCTGGAGTGAAGATCTGAGTGATAGGACCATTGCTAGAGTTGAAAAATATAGAGGTGAGCTCATTAGTTTCGGGTAGATAGCTTAGGATTGGGAGAAGCAGGGGGTTTCTGATGAAACGAGACTTAGATCTAGGTTTAGGGTGAAAAATAGTTTTTTGGGTAGATCTAGGGTTTCGGCGACGGCAGAGGCGGTGGTCAGAGTTGCAGACGGTGGTCGAAAAAATAAGGTCTGACCGTAGATGGTTCGGTCATCGGAGAAAGGTTGAAGAAGGTCCAACGGTGGTCGGAGTTTGCAGGGATGCTAGAGAAGATGACTGGAGAAGGTCTGGTCATCGAAAAGGGGTAGGAGAAGACCGGAGATGATATCCGGTGATCGATATCATCCTGGCGGCCAAGAAATACGTCGGAGAGGTTTTAAGGGATGAGTGAAGATAAAAACGAGGGTTTTTGAAATGTTCTTGGTGTGTTCTTGAAAAAAATGGTTTTAGATCTTCGAAAAACAAATTTTGGGCGAGTTTAGGTGTTTGTGAGGATCGAATCAGGCTATCTGGAAGAACTGGTGAAGAACATGAGAGGAAAAGGGGATTTTGATCTTTGAAAATAGGTTTTGGGGAAGGTTGGAGTGTTTGTGAGGATCAAGATACTTTTTTTGGAAGAACGGAGGAAGAACAAGGAGGAAAAAAGTGGTTTTGATTGAAGAAGCTTTTGGTTTTCGGGTTTTCTAGTGTTCGAGTACAAAGAATTTAGGAGAGAGAGAGTTGAAGAGAGAGAGAGGAGAGAGGCCAAATGATCGTTCCAACTCAGTTTGGCCTATTTATAATGAGTTGGGAACAATGTCATTTTGAAGAGTCAGGTCGTGGAGGATCCGCGTGTTTTCACACGAGTTCAAATAGGGGTCCGTGACCCGATCGAGTTAAAATGGTATGGGTTTTAGTTAAACAGGCCGAGGATTTTGGGCATAGGTTTAACGGTTTGGGCTTGGGTTAAACGGGTCTTGGCTGATCTTTTTAAGGTTTTAGGATTAGGCTTTTGGGTTTTGTTTTCTTTACAAACCAATCACCATTTTCTTGTAATTTGGTCACCTAATATTAAATTTAATTCAATTTGGTCCCTTTTTAGAATTCAATTGTTTATTTAATTGCTTTAATTGATTTATATGCTTGAATTTTTGAAAACATCATGTCATATATTGTTTGGACAATTAATCACATGCTAAAATAGGATTAGAGCCATTAGTGTAGTCCACTTAATCATAATTGAATAGGGAGGTCATTGTAAAAAATAAGTGGATATTTGAAACAATGTTAGAACACTCAATATTAGCTAGTGTCACAATGTAGAGTGATGTTAACCAATGAGTGTTCCGATAAAGGTTTCGATTTTTCACTTTAACTTAGAAATGGAAATAATTCAATAATTAGGTGAATTTAAAATTTAAAATAGGGTTAATGATTAGAGACATCTTAATTAGGAATGTTGTTACTTTTGGGCTCATTAAAAGAAGTGCCCAATATTATTTTGGGTGTTTTCTTTTATGTCCAAAATTAATAACATTCATAGAATTTAAATCAAATCACTTAATGGAGCCTAATTAGGGTACACTTAAAAATGGCAAGACAATAATTAGTCATGCATTAAACCTTTTGTGTTGAGGTACATTTTCGAATATAAGTTGAAGTGTCCTAATGTAATTGGATGTTTCATAATTATATTCGATCGAAATGTATTTTCTTAGAAAAGGATACTCCCATTCAGAATAAAATTCATTTTACAGTTAAAAGATTTAATTAAATCCATATTAATGTTCGAAATGCCACGTGTAATTAATAAGGTACCGATAACGGGCGTTCGTAGGGGTGCTAACCCTTCCCTACATGTACCCGACTCCCGAACCAGAATTTTTATAAAATATTCTCTGGTACGCTTTTATGGTTTTCGACCTACCAAAGGGGCCTGTGACAACTCCAAAATGATTTTTCATCAAATAAAAGGGATTTTTGATTAAAAATAGAAAATTATAATAAATTGGTCAATATCCTGATTTTCCGGATTTCAATCGTCATGCTGTTTTTATTCCTAACAATTAAAAAGCAGGCTTTCAAAAAACGGTCGCGACAGCTTGGTGACTCCACTGGGGATGAAATTGAGAGTCGGGCCTATTAATTAATTACGCGTGGCATTTTGGCATTTTTAACATTAATCTGGATTTAATTTTTTCTAAAAAACTGTTCGTTGGATTCTAGGAAAAATGGGTGTCGTTTTTGTGTATGATATATCTGTCATTCATGCATAAACCCTAAACTTGGGTTTTTACCCTTAAGTGGGAGTAAGATAATATCTGACGTGATGCTCTTCAGCTTCGAGTTCAGATTTTTGTCTTCTTCTGGTATACTAACCTTACGCATCATGGGGCCCACACCTCCATTGTAAGGGACATATACTACCAAATCGATGCCTTGTTGTCGCAGTAGGTAGTAACGACAGTTTGGGAACCGAATGTCTAGAACAAAGCCCACGTTCTGTTTTAGAAGCCCACCGTATTAGAGCCAGACAGAGACCTAGGATAGGTACTGCCGGTTTAAATTCATTTCTCTGTTTGTTTTGTTGCATTAAATATTTCCATACTAATTTGAATGATTATTAATCTCATAGTTTGTCTATTTCTGTTGAGTTGTTAAGGGCTCGATTCGATCAACCAATTTCGCTCACCAAGTGGTAGAGAGATGGATTTTTGGGTGGAAGGGTTGTGGAAGCTAAAATGAAATGTGACACAAAGATTTATAGTGGTTCAACCTTCTAACCAAGGTCTACATCCACTACCTTAGCTCCCCACTAAGGATTTCCAATCAATCCACTATTGATTCGTCCCCTTTTCTAGGCTTAGGAGGTAACCCTTATACACAATCAAGCTTTCCACTCAAAGCCTTGATTGAAACCCTCTCTTACAAAGAGAAACAAGAAGCAAACTTAAAACCCTCTAATAGGTGTTTGTTTGCACAATTAAGCACTCACCAAAAACCTAAAACACTTGAGCAAATTTGACAATTTTGGCTCACTAGTGTTTGTCTATACAATAAATGACAATTTAAGCTCTAAGACAATTCTTGATCATTTGATGTTTGACAATATGAGCATTAGCCTTCTCTTGATGCTTGGAGGTCCCTTTTATACTCCCAAATGAGTTTGTAGCTGTTACGAGCTGTTGGGATCAAATTGGAGACATCGAGGACTTTAATTCCCTCCATAAATGTAGTTCTACAGCTCCCCGTTTCGAAACGCTCGAAGCCTTTTCGAAACGCTCTTTAAGTAGAAAGAGCCGTTGCAGTCTGTCAGGGCATCCGTATCGAAACACCCCCTTGCCATTTCGAAACCCGTATCGAAACACTATAGGCCCGTATCGAAACTCCTGCATTTAAAAGTTAGTTGGGAAAATAGCCATTGGGGTTTATGACCGTTGTGGTCAATGCCACGTAGGCGTATCGAAACGGCATAGCCCGTTTCGAAACGCTGGGCAAAAGTTCTGTCCATGGAAAGCCCGTTTCGGTACAAGTATCGAAATGATTTTGCTACTGGAACCCCATGTTTCGAAACGCCCTAAGGTGTTTCGAAACACCTGGAAAGGATTGTGAAGTTTGGCTTTGAAAAACATGAAAAACCCTTTTAAAAACTTCCCTAAACATAATTTCAAGTTGTTTGGAATTTGGAAATGTTTTAAATACTTTTTAAATCAGTACAAAACATTTTTTAATTATTATATCAAAACATTAGTTCTACAATCTCCCCCTTTTTGATATAATAAAACTTACTTGAAAAATTGTTTGGGATTCTCCCCCTTCAACTTTAAAAATGTGAATAAGAGATTGAAGATATGAAATCAAATAAAGCTCCCCCTTATTCATTTGAAAATTCAATTTTTCAAATCATCTCTCTTCCTTTTTGTTATATCAAAAAGAATTTAAAACATTAAGTTTATAATAACAATAGAGGTAAAATTTTGACAAAATTAAAATTTTGGTTTTAAAATGGCTCCCCCTTACTCAAAGCATCATCAAAGATGTTAGTCCAACATATATGATCATCTAGTTGAATAAAAAAAATAAAACAAATAAATGCAAAAACAACTAGATATTACCAACACTTGAACTCAAGGTAGTTTGTGAAGCCTTCCTTCTTCAAGTGTTCTTCCTTAGTGTGCATGGAGCTCCCCCTCAATGTTTGACTTGTTGAACATCTCCATCACACCTAGCAAAAGACAATCAAGTAATTTTTGGTATCCAAATTGCTTTGGATCCATGAACATTAGTAGCACTAATTTTAGTCCCCTTAGGAATCCATTTTCAATGTCATCCTTTTTAATTGAAGTGGTTAGCCCTTTTGGGACCCAAACACTTCTAAAACATCTACCTTTTATAAATCTAGGGGCACTAGATTGTCTAACATAAAAATTTGATTTTCCAAAATTGTTTTTCTTTTCAAGCTCTTTGGAAATCAAATCTTTTTCTTCTTGAACTTTTTGAAGCAATTTTTGTAAATCAAAACATTTTAATTCAAACTCTTCAAGTTTTGATTCAAGTTCAAGTTTGGTTTTAGAAAGCAAATCATTTTGAATTTTTAACTTTGAAATCAATTTATTGTTTTTCAAAATGTGGCTTTTAAAATCTAAAACCAAATCGTCATAGGCATCTTGTAATTCATCAAAAGAGTAAGAACATGAAGTAGATGAATTAGAAGTTGCCCTTGAATCTTCTTCGATGGCCATAAGGCAAAGGTTGACTTGTTCATCGTCGGTGGAGTCCTCATCACTCCAAGTAGCCACACGTGCCTTTTTCTTATGGCTTGAAGTGCTTGCCCTCTCCTTTCTCTTGGGTTCTCGTTCAAGCTCTCTCAAAGCTTTCTTCATGAACGGGGCACACTTCTTGAAGAGATGAACTATCTCTTCATCTTCATCCTCCTCTTCACTTGAGTAGACATGATGACAAGTGGAGGATTTGAGAGCCATGGCACTTGCATTGATGCCAAGCCCTTTGATTTTCTTCTCTCCCATAGCTCTAATTTCTTCCCTCTTCTTCTTCTCATCCTCTTTGTTATTCTTCATAATTTGATGAGTAAGGAGAGACCCCATGAGTTCATCAAGCTTCAAAGTCTTCAAATTTTTGGCTTCGATGATGGCGGTCCTCTTTGAGTCCTAAGACTCGGGAAGTGAGTAGATGAGCTTTCGGACAAGTTTCTCCTCCGGAATGGCTTCTCCATAGCCCTTTAGACCATTGGTGATTGTGGAGAACCTATCAAACATCTTCTCGATGTTCTCTTCCGGATCCATCTTGAAGTTCTCATACTCTATGGTTAGGAGCCCGATCTTGGTCTCCTTGACTTCATCGGTTCCCTCGTATGTGACTTCAAGCTTGTCTCATACCTCCTTGGCACTCTCACAAGAAGACATCTTCTCATAGATTGTTGGGCCAAAAGCACAAAATAAGATGTGCAAGGATTTGCAATTTAGATCCATCTTCTTGCGGTCGTCGGCACTCCACTCCGCTTTGCTTCTTTGAGGCACGAACGGACCATCTTCAACTATATCCCATAGCTTGTAATCTCTAGATTTGATGAAGAACTTCATCTTTGTCTTCCAATGGGCATAGTGGGTTCCGTAAAAGAAAGGCGGTTTGTCGATAGATTGTGCCATTTGAGCCGGTTGATGAAATAGTGATCGAGCTTGCCGGATCTTCTCAATAGGATGTGAATCCTCCTCGATTGAGCCAAGCTCTGAAACCAATTGTTGAGTTGTTAGGGGCTCGGTTCGATCAACCAATTTAGCTCACCAAGTGGTGGAGAGATGGATTTTTGGGTGGAAGGGTTGTGGAAGCTAAAATGAAATGTGACACAAAGATTTATAGTGGTTCAACCTTCTAACCAAGGTCTACATCCACTACCTTAGCTCCCCACTAAGGATTTCCAATCAATCCACTATTGATTCGTCCCCTTTTCTAGGCTTAGGAGGTAACCCTTATACACAATCAAGCTTTCTACCCAAAGCCTTGATTGAAACCCTCTCTTACAAAGAGAAACAGGAAGCAAACTTAAAACCCTCTAATAGGAGTTTGTTTGCATAATTAAGCACTCACCCAAAACCTAAAACACTTGAGAAAATTTGACAATTTTGGCTCACTAGTGTTTGTCTATACAATAAATGACAATTTAAGCTCTAAGACAATTCTTGATCATTTGATGTTTGACAATATGAGAATTAGCCTTCTCTTGATGCTTGGAGGTCCCTTTTATAATCCCAAATGAGTTTGTAGTCGTTACTAGCCGTTGGGATCAAATTGGAGCCGTTGAGGACATTAATTCCCACTATAAATGTAGTTTTGCAGCTCCCCTTTTCGAAACGCTCTTTAAGTAGAAAGAGTCGTTGCAGTCTGTCAGGGCATCCATATCGAAACACCCCCTTGCCGTTTCTAAACCCGTATCGAAACGTTATAGGCCCGTATCGAAACGCCTGCATTTAAAAGTTAGTTGGGAAAATAGCCGTTGGGGTTTATGACCGTTATGGTCAATGCCACATAGGCGTATCGAAACGGCATAGCCCGTTTCGAAACGCTGGGCAAAAGTTCTGTCAATGGAAAGCCCCTTTCGATACAAGTATAGAAACGATTTTGCTACTGTAACCCCCTGTTTCAAAACGCCCTAAGGTGTTTCGAAACACCTGGACATGTTTGTGAAGTCTGGCTTTGAAAAACATGAAAAACCCTTTTAAAAACTTCCCTAAACATAATTTCAAGTTGTTTGGACTTTGGAAATGTTTTAAATACTTTTTAAATCAGTCCAACACATTTTTCAATTATTATATCAAAACATTAGTTCTACAATTTCCCTTTAATATTAATTCGAGATACTAACACAAGTTTTTTGTTTTGTTGTTGTTTGTTTGTTTTGTTTATCTTTTGTCATCTATTGCATTTTTGTTTTTGACATTGAATTGGGAGTCAGTAAAATTTAGATGTACCTGATATGTCACGAGGATTTAAAGCATGAGAGGATAACACTGCTGTATGGATCTGGTCTGAACAGACACAACATGAAAAGGGGGATAGCCTTGGAAGAGGAGAAATATCCAATATGAAAGGATACGCAAAGCTAAGCACTAATCAGGAGGCATGTTTATCAGACTTTAAATATATATGGGATCAATGGGATAATGAGATGAAAATGTTGTTTCGAGATGAATTTAGAGACATAGCGTTACTGTTCGATATAAAGGTCGATCAAGAGTTATTGATAGCAATGGCACAATTCTAGAACCCGGCCTATAACTGCTTCACCTTTGGCAAGTAGATATGACACCAACACTAGAGGAATACGAGGTACTGATCAACTGCCCGAGAATAGAAAGTGACAAGATCTACACCAGGTCCCTCAATAGTACGAGACATTCGGGGTTCATCAAAAAGTTGACAGCATTAACATGAAAGACAAATGAATGGTGGGATCAAAGGTTGGCTAAAATGATAATACCGACCAAAATGAAGATAGACAACGAGTTAACTGGAGAATTCTCAATGAGTTGGTGTTGACAAGTAGTGACGAACCGGTTAGAATGAGAAGTCTGTTTGCCTTGTGTATTTATGGTTTGGTAATCTTCCCTAGGACTCGTGAGCACGTTGACTCATCGACTATCGAATTATTTGAATGACTAAATAAGGGAGTTAACCCGGTGCCGGCTATTCTGACAGAAACTTATAGGTCACTCACCATCTGCAGGAAGACGGGAGAAGCAAAATTCTGGGGGTGTGCACAACTGCTAGAAATATGGTTCAGGGGTCATACATGGAACACACCTTACAGAGGGGCTAGATACCTTGATACCTATTCACCGATTAGAGAACATATAGTTGATTGTGTCCTATAATAGAAAACTGAAAAACTATCGATCGAATATCTCAAGGATCTGAAAGATACGAATGTAGTATGGAAAGCTCCTTGGCTTAATACGAGCACAACTTTTCTATACTGTTGTGGAAATATGGACTGGGTTCCGTTGCCAGGAATCTGGGGAGGAACACCCTACTGCAAATTGTTAGTCTCAAGGCAATTTGGATCAAGGCAGTTTGTACCTGACACTGTTGGGATGGCTAAGTTTGAGTACGCTCACAAGGCCAGTGACTATAAGGGATTGATACTGCAGACCTCAAAGGCTTGGGAAACACCAAGAAGGGTTCAACTTTATCCAGGGTCAGAAGTAATGGCAAGGTACAACGAGTGGAGAGCTCAGAGAGTCAATGACACCACGTTTCAAGAAATGCCATCAAGAGCTGGAACTTCAACTCTGGCAATCTAGGAGTCACCTTCGGCTTTAGAAAAACTCAGACATGACCAGGAGCATGATTTGAAAAAGTATGAAAAAGGAATCCAAGACTTTAAAGAGGAATTAACAATGGCACAGCTGCAAGTAGAATTCACAAATAAAAGGATGAGTTAATGGAGCAGAACACGAAAGTGAATCAAGAACTAAAAGAGTTGCGGGAATTGCACAATAACAACAAAGCTAAGCAAAAATGTGGAACAAGCAAAATAATAAAGAATCTGTCGGAAGAGTTGGATGCAATGACCTGGGACAGGGATGATTAACAAAAGATGTAAGATAGAAAGGTGCGGGAAAGCAAGGAATCAAGTGACAACGCCAAGAAAAGGCTAGAAGAAGAACATGCCTAAAATTTTGACTTGACCAATCAAGTGACGCAGCTCGAGGAATTAATCACCAAGTATCACAATGAAGATAGGGTCCAAGCGGAGATAGAGAAAGAGGGACTGTAAAAGAGGATCACCGAGTTGGAAGACGTTGTTCAAGATATGAGGGGCAAGCTTGCTAGCTATGAGGAGGCAGTAATGGTAGAAAGTGGTGTATGGAAGGATAAATATGAGGCAGCCCAGCGAACAGTCCAGTGTCAAAATGATGAACTGGTGAGATTTAAAGCCCAAGATAGAAGCATCGCTTCGTATGTCCAAATCCTGTCAAGGCAAGCTACAAGCCTATTGAAGCGACCCAACATTGAATAGGAGCACGAGGAGGCTATTGTACATCTGTTACATGAGCTAGTCAACCTAGGAATTAGGGCTAGTAGCTTCCTGCACCAAGTTTATCTCCTCTTTGTAATTAAATTTTCAGACGGATGTGGTGTTTCTAAGAAAGATTGGTTCTTAAATTTTCGATGTGCTTTTAATGCATTCATGCATTCATACATACATATATTTATTCATCTTATGATAAATAAAGAATTTAATAAGAGAAAGTTTTAATGACAGAATCCGCTTCCACATTCATACAGAACTCGCATGCGTTCAAGATCCATGGCTTTTGAGGATCGACTTGCCAATCTCAAAAACGAACGTGTGGAAACACAGAATCATTTCGCCAAGATCGAGCAATCAATCAAAGACTACTTTACTCAAACCCAAGCATAAATCATTGATCAGTTTACTACTCTATTAAGCCCTAAAGAATCTGGGAAGGCTAAAGCAGCCGAAAGAGCTTCCAACGAGGTGAATGATCAAGCTGAAACAACATCCCACATCAGAATGCAACCAGAAAAACCTCCAACAATGAAGAAGGTCCACATAAACCTAGCGGGAACAACACCGAGTCATCCAACGCATGTTGGTGCGAATTTCGGAAACGCTGAAGAAGTGCCAGACTTGAATACTCTAGATGAAATTGGAAAGATACGTGCTGAAATTGAGCGCAAGTATGAGGACGCTGCAAGGCTCTAGAGGATCGCTTGCTGGAACTACAAAAAGCTAGTGAAATGGGACAAGCTGCTGTTGAAATAAGCCTGGTAGCTGATTTAGTACTTCCTCCTAAGTTCAAAGCTCCAGATTTCGACAAATATTACTGAACTTCTTGTTCAATGGCTCATCCTACAATGTATTGCAGAAAAATGGCCGCTTACTTGAAAGATGAAAAGTTGCTGATACACTGTTTACATGACAATTTAACTAGCTCAGCTGCTCGCTGGTATACACAACTATGCCGGGTGAATATCCGATCCCGGAATGACCTATCAGGAGCTTTTGTGGAGCACTATAAGCATGTTACAGAAATGATCCCGAGCCGGGTAATGCTGCAAGAAATGGAGCAAAGAAGTGATGAAATGCTCTGACAATATGCTCAGATATGGAAAGATATTTGCAGCGCAAGTACAACCATCGTTAATGGAAAGTGAGATTGCCCATATGTTCGTGCAGACTTTGAGAGGCCCACTCTTAGAAAGGCTTATCAGCAATGCTACCCAAAACTTTGCTGACATTGTGATGACAGGAAAGTTTATAGAAGCCGCAATAAAGAGTGGAAGAATTGAGAGAGGAGAAAGTTCTCGCAGGAACTATAAGAGGAAAGACAATGAAGTGAATAATGCAAGCACTTATGAGGCACCGAAAACTGTTACCATCACATCACCAGGAACTGCAGCAAGAAACTTTCAAAACTCAAACAATAGGGATTCTCGAGGATCGAGAAATGATAGAATCAATTTTACACCCATCCCAATGCCATATGTTGAATTATACCCTCAGTTGCATGAGGCGGATCTGGTGAGACCGTATCATCTGACACCTCTACAACCTCCTCACCTTCCATGGTACAAATCTGATGCTCACTATGAATTCCATGTTGGAATACTGGGACATTTGATTGAAACATGCACAACGATCAAGAAGGTGGTGCAGAATTTGATCAATACTGGGATATTGAAGTTTGATGAACCCAGTATTGAGGCTAATCCCCTTCCGAGTAATGGAGGACGCGGGGTGAACATGATAGAAGAATATGATGAGGCAAAGAGGCGAAAGACTGATGTATCAGATATTCAGTCTCCGTTGAGATGGGTGTTTGAACATCTATATAATGCTAAGATGATTGAAATTGGCATGAAAATTTAGATGAAAGTACATGCTAAGGTGTATTGTGAATATCATCAGGAATGTGATCATGAAATTTAGCACTGTCAGAAGTTCAGGGACCTAGTTCAAAAGATGATGGATAACAAGGAAATTGAGTTCTTTGAGAAGGCTAGAACAAGGAAAGAAGTTGAGGTGTGCACATCGGAAAGCTCTGGAGTGAAAAATGGGGTGCATAAACCTTTGGTTATATACGTCAAGCCAAGGACTGCAAGCACAAAGTCAGTGGTGACACCAAAAATAGTAAGCTCTACTTCTGCTTCGTTCGCTTTCCAAAGTACCAATGTGGTCCCTTGGAATTACACGACCAATGTATCAATACCAGAGAAGGAGAAATTGCAGGAGATAAAGCCAAATGAAGAGACAATAGAAGAACCAGAGAAATAAAAGCAGCCGAATGCGGAGGCGGTAAACGAAGTAGGCCATTTCACTCGAAGTGGTAGATGTTACTCCTCCCCAGAAGTGATGAAAGAGGTCGAGAAGGCTAAGGAAAAGTTATCTGCTGCTCCCAAAAAGATTTTTGAGGAAGACCCCGCTACAAAGATAAATGAACCAGTGACAAAGGAGCAAGCCCAAGAATTTCTGAGGTTTTTAAAACACAGTGAGTACAACATAGTAGAACAATTAAAGCGGCAACATGCAAGGATTTCAGTCCCGGAGTTATTGCTGAGTTCTGAGTGGTACCATAATGCTTTGATGAAGGTGCTAAATCAGACGTTCGTGCCAAATAATATCCTAGTGGATAAGCTAGATAGAATTGTGAATCTTATTGTTGCTGACAATTACATAACATTTACCGATGATGAAATTCCAGATGGAGGAATGGGGTCAGTGAAAGCTTTGAATATTACCACGCATTATAAAGGATGTGCTGCCAGGGGTCCTAATTGACAATGGATTCGCCTTGAATGTTATGCCAATGGTGACTCTACAAAGGTTGCCTATTGATGACTCCCATATGAAGGCATACCAGAACACTGTAAGAGCTTTTGATGGATGTTTCATAATTATATTCGATCGAAATGTATTTCCTTACAAAAGGATAATCCCATTCGGAATAAAATTCATTTTATAGTTAAAAGATTTAATTAAATCCAGATTAATGTTCGAAATGCCAAAATGCCACGTGTAATTAATAAGGTATCGATAACGAGCGTTCGTAGGGGTGCTAACCCTTCCCTACACGTAACCCACTCCCGAACCCGAATTTTTCAAAAAGAATCTCTGGTACGCTTTTATGGTGTCCGACCTATCAAAGTGGCCGGTGGCGACTCCAAAATGATTTTTCATCAAATAAAAGAGATTTTGATTAAAAATTGAAAATTAGGATAAAATTTGTCAAATCCCTTATTTTCCGGATTTCAATCGTCATGCTGTTTTTATTAAAAACAATTAAAAAGCGGGCTTTCAAAAAACAGTCGCGACACACTCCAATTCTCCAATTCCTCATCTTGCTTCCATGGGCGGCAAGTATGGCTGCGGCAGGTTCTCGGCAGCACTTCTCTCTGTCTGGAACTGCATCAGAATAACACTTTGATCGGTTGCTTCTACATCCTCTCCTCTTATTTATCCTCATCCTAACAAATTCTAGCCTTGAAATGCAAACTAAACTAAAACATCATTTATTCATTACCAAATAAAAGATAATCAATAAAGGCATGGCAACGTAAAGAATATACTGTAAATATGAAATGTATGAACCTAAATATGCCTAAGATGTACTTAAGAACAGCAATAATATGAGATGGAATGCATACAAAATATAGGACTAATGAGCACTTTACACACCCCCAAACTCGAACTATTTCTTGTCCTCAAGCAATGCAAACCTGAACAGACATGCCCTTTGAACTAATCAGAAAGAAGAACATGTTTTAAACTTGATTTAGCATCTCAAGGCCATGGCACCTATTATTAAATTTTGAAAGGAGAAGAGCATAAATTACCTCAGAATTAAACTATACTGCCAGTGCAGTGTGTGAAAAAATTGTGTACAGGCTGAATCTGAAGACCATTCCAAGTAAACAAAGTTGTTGTTACGGTATACAAGGTTGCTGTTGAGGCAGGAAAATTAAGCACATATATTTAATCATGGTAGTAAGGGCTTTATCTTATCACAACTACTCTCTAGGTCTTAAATTAAGATAGGAGCATACTACAAAACCCCGAACCTTTTGAGCAGAGTCATCCCATGAACACCTTCATTCACTCGTGCTAATTTTTCCGTCACTTCAAGGATTTTCATATTCATGGACTTTGATAGCAGCAGAGTGCCCTTGCACATGATTCTTCCTCGAGCCGGTTTTGGGCACCTCTAGGGAAAGTCAGCATATATATATATATATATATTTCATGTCGTGGCCGTGCTTTTATTTTTCTGTTTCTGTTTTCTGCCTCGGCGGCTACCTGCAACCAGTGTTAGAATTTTACAAATAATTCAAGCATGCAATGTTTACCAGAAATTCTAACAAAATCAGCAAGTAATAGAAGTGTTTTTAATTTTTGGCATTAATAGAAAAATTCTAAGATTACTTCATGCTTTCCCCAAAAATTAAGGTCATTTTACTTAGTGTAAAAAAATTAAAGTCGGCTATCCTATCATAGGCACAAGTTCTAACAATTTTTTTTCTTTTGATTAATTTTTAAGGCAAGTACAATGAAATATATATGCTACTATGATGTCTAAACAAAAATATGAGAGCTACCCCCAAAACTCGAGATGGGCATTTCCCTCAATGTACAAAACAAATTACAAGAGAAAAATAAAAACAGAAAAAGAAATACAATAAAGATAATTAAAACATAAAAGTAAGTAATAAAATAAAATAAAAGAAACGAAACAACTCTATAAGTTGGCAAAGGGCTGAGAAGGTATGCCACAAAGGCCTCTTGGACCCCCCACATATTTCATAAATGTCAATTGTTTTCGCTCTATCTATTTGTTGCTTTCTATTAAAGTGTGGAGCAGGGAAATGACATCTGGATTCGGGCACCTTCAATACTGCCTGGGGCTACCGGTGTAGCTGGCTTGGCGGCGGAGGGCTGCGATGGTGTGATCTACTCCTTTTTCGGTGCTTGCATCATCTATAGACAGACCTTTCTGGTCCATCCCTCTTTTGCGGATGTCATCTCGTCGTTTGGATCTGATGGGACGTTGAAATTGGCACACAAGCACGTGATGAGAGATGGGAAGCAAAGTCGGCCCTTGGATTTTCGGAAGCAATTGTGGATCTCCTTGCAGATTATTTCCCCAACATTAATTGGTTTGTCCATCATGATTAAGTGAATGAGAGCTAGAGGCGGCCGGTCCATAGTGGAATTATGGGAGGTGGGCAACAAACACTTTTTGACGAATGTGTTCCATAACAATACCTCTGGAAGCAATCGGCGGCGTCGAATGGAGCCACCATGTTTTCCTACAAACCACGGCGTGTTGGGTTCGCATAGCCGGGCCTTGATTTTTTCATAGTCGACAGCCGTCAGTGATTGCCTCCATTCTTCGTGAGGGTTGTCATCCATCTCGAGCCCATAGAAGCTGCTTATCACTGCCACATTGAGCTTGACGGGTTCCCCTCAGACAAATACGAACGGCAGCTCAAGGAGAAGGTGGTGGGCATAAAATTCTCGGACAAGCGTGATGTTTAGCAGCTCCAATTGTTTTGCGAATATCTCCCAGCCCTTGTCGTGGATCTTTTCGAAGAGGGCGGGCTCAAGACCAAGATTCCCTATCTCCTGTGAATAATGGAACCCTTGTTCCTCCTATATGGCTAGTTTTGCGAATTGGGTTATGTACCTCTTTGCATCATCATTGGAGAAGAAACGATGGAATGTGGGTTTGGATTGTGATGTTGATGTCATGTGTGAGACGGTTTTTTGTAATATGAAACCAAAAGAAGATAATGAGAAAGAGAGCAGTGGATTCAAGAATAGGTTAACAAGGTGATGAAAGTAAAGGAAATGAATGGGAGAAGTGGGGTTTGTACAGATGGTGCCGAGAGATGCCGTGGAGCCATTAAAATCCCAAAGGGCAAATTGCTTTGTGCACGTTTCGGGTGTTCTGCCCGCTACTTCTATTGCCGTTGGCAGCTAGCCGTTGGCAATCAACTAGCCGTTACGCTATTTTTGCGCTGAGTTGCCCTCAACTGTCTTGGCGGGTTGGTGGGCGGGCTCCTTGTTGGACCAGCTCTTTTAATCCTAAAACCTGAGAAAAAAATAATAAAATAAAGAAAAAATTAAATAAAAATTTGGAGAATAAATTGTAATGAATTAAAATCTAATCTTAAAAATTAAAGATAAGAAGATAAAATAAATTCTAATCCTAAAACATAAAAATAAAGGAAAATAAATTTGTTAAACCAAGTTATGTTGGGAGTGCATTGGGGTGCATCTCCGAGACATAACCACTTCTAGAGGTGATTTTTCATTATTCTCCCTCCTAGGGCGTCCTCTTGTTCCTTGGGGTCCTTCATTCTGCCTTGCTGCCTACCTGGGTTGCTACTGTCGTTCACTGTTTTAGTGCTGATTTTGGAAGCCTGAACGTCTGGAATCCTTCTTTTTCCATTTTTGAGGGCTGTAAAACATTTGGTTTTATGCTTTGGTTATCCACCCTCATGATCAGCTCCCCATGCTCCACATCAATTAGCGTTCTGCCCGTAGCCAAAAACGGTCGCACAAGTATAATGGGGGCGTTCTCGTCGGCCTCACAGTCTAGGATGAGGAAGTCTGCTGCGAAAATAAAGCTGACTACACGAACCAGGATGTCATCGACTTTGCCCTCCGGTTGTACGAATGAATGGTCTGCTAGTTTCAGCATGATGTGGGTGGGTTTGGCTTGCCCAATGCCTAACTTGTCGAAGACCGCCTTTCGCATCAGGTTAATGTTGGCTCCTAAATTGTACATGGCTCTCGTGGTGTGGTTGCTGCCGATTCTGCATGGAATAACGAAGCTGCTCATATCTATTCTTTTGGCCAGTAGCTTGTTGTGTAGCATAGCCATGAACTCCTCTTTCACAGCTATGGTTTTGAACTCCCCTATTTGTTTCCTTTTGGAAACCATGTCCTTCAGATATTTCGCGTAATTGGGCATGTTCTGGATGGCTTCAAAGATAGGGATGTTAATGTGCACTTATTTTAGAAAATCTAGAATTTTTCAGAACTAGTGCTTCTATTTTTGTTGCTTTAGTCATTGGGGGAAAGGCGGCAACAGATGAATGTCTTGAATGCGTTCCTTGCACGGAAATCTAATCTATAGCGACTTAGGATCATTATCTTTAGGGCTGCTGTCAGTCTCATCTACTTGGGCGGCTGGTTTTGATGTTGTCGCGACAGGCTGTTCTATTTGTTGGTCAATTGGATGTTCAATTCTGGGCTCGTCCAGTTGTTTCCCATTTCTCGTCAATATGGCTTTACACTGTTCATAGGTGGGTTTGGCTGCTATCTCTATGCTACTAGATGCTCCAAATTCTTTATTGCAGCCTCCTAGTTGTTCATCCTCATCTCATTCCTGTCCATAAATGACTCAGTTTTATCAATAAATTTATTTGTACGAACAATAAAATCACCGGTTTGAGACATAAAAGTATGTAAAGTATTTTCGAGTGAGTTATTGCTCGTAGTCTGTTGCTGCTGAAATTGTTGACTGGAGAGGTTATGTTGGTATACTCCTGGTTGCTGAGTTGGGTTTGCAGCCGTGTTTGGATTACTCCATGAGAAATTCGGATGCTTCTTCCATCCTGGGTTGTATGTGTTGTTGTTGTGCCTGCTATTCCTTTCACAGGTTACCATGAAGTTGGCATATTCATTACACTCAGAGGAATCATGGTTGCCCCCACACTCGTCACAAAAAGGCTCCACAACCTTGGCCTCATATGTCTTTCCTTTGCCCATATTCATCACCAGCTCGGTCAGATTATCAAGGTGGGCATTTACAGATTCAGTGGACTCTACTTCATTCACAACAGTTGGCCACCTTATGCCACCACGGCGAGCTGTAGCGAACTTGTAGTCGTTCTTAGAAATTCTGTTTAGAATATGTAGTGCCTCCCCAGGTGGTCTATCCATGATGATCCAATTGGCTGAGGCGTCGAGCATCATTAGTGTTGGTTGGTTTACTCCATTGTAGAACATCGACACTTGTGTCCAGGATTGGAAACCATGAAGCGGGGAGTTGTTTAGCATCTGTTGGTACTTCTCCCAAGCTTCATACATTGGTTCATCATCCCCTTGGCGGAAGGTTGTGATCTCATTTCTCAACCTATCTATGACGTTTGAAGTACTGAAACGATATAAGAAATCTTTGCACAACTCGGTCCAAGTATTGAATGATCCCGCTGGTTGGATGTTCAGCCATTGTTTTGCCCTATCCCTCAGTGAATAAAGAAATAATCTCAGCTTCAGCACGTCTTGATGGACTCCATGTATTTTTAAAGCTCTGTATATGTCTAGGAATCCTCTCAAGTGTTATCGAGCATCTTATGTGGATGTTCCTCAAAATTTCCCTAAGGTGTTGATCATATTGTAGAGCAACAATATGTTCCTCTCAAGTGATCCGCTTTGATTTCAAGCTCTACAATAGTTGGGTCAAATCCCCTAAAGTCGTGCTCCAAATAATCCCTGGTGGTGCGCACATACTGTTGCTGTTTGGGCGGAATTGGGGGTTGCTGCCTAGGTGGAATCTGTAGCTGCTCTCTGGGCGGTGGAACTTGCTTCCCATCCTTGTCGATACGGGCATCGTTGGCAGGGTTGTCGTCTTAGCTGTTAACCATTGTTGCCTCTACCTTTCCTTTTTCTTTGGCTTTCACGAGGGCTTCTCTTGCTTCTTTCTTCAGTTATCTTGCTCTTTGTTCGATCTCGTCAATGAAAACGATTTCGCCCGATGGATTTGCTCTGGCCATGCACTAGACAAGAAAATTGTAAAATTCTTTTCTTTATAATAAAGATAATAAAAACTAAAATTAAATGCAATTTAAGTAAAAGTGCAGAAAAATAAAAACGAATTTACTGTTGCCAATCCCCGGCAAGGACGCCAAAAATTTGTAGAGCGTTTGGGTGTTCTCCAAATAGGAGCGCAAGTGCACACACTTTTCAAGTTATAGTATAAAAGATATCGTCTCCCACAGGGATTGGACAGCTTATTCGATTTGCAATTCCTGCACAAGGGAAATTAAATGCACAAGTAAATTTAAGTTTATAAAAAGTAAATAAACACAAGTAATTGATAGAAGAGATTAGGGCGATAGAATGGGTTAAGTTATGTTGCTTAGTAGTGTGAAATTGCGTTGAATAGGTTAAGTTGCTTTGTGCTGCCAGACTTTGCTGCCTCGGCGGAGGAAGGCAGATTGGCTGCTTCGATGCTTTCGCTGCCTTGGCAGTGGACCGAATTGATGGCTCGGCTGCAAACTTGACAGACCTTCAAGGCTCTACAGAACGCTTCGACAATGATCCCGCTTATGTCTAAGTCATAATGATGTTGTTGCCCACTATAGATGATACCCGTTACGGCGTGAATCTTGCATAGACAAGAACCTTGGTTCGTCCTCTTTTAGCCGCCTTAAACTCGCACCTATGTCTTGGTCGAATTGATCAACACTTGATTAGGATGAGGATCGTACTTATCCCTTTCGTGAGTTCGACTCTCTCGATACCGAACAAATAGATAGTTAAAAACCAATCTTTCAAACTTAATTGAAAACTATGAAGATAATGGAATAAGCAAACCTCGAAGTTTTATTGCAAATACAAAACTTAATCCCTAAACAATCGTTCTCACAACTACTTTATAACATAACCCAAACCCAAGAGAAAATTTAGAACATAATGGTGGCAACAAAACCTAGACTATGCCCAGAGGAAAACCTAAGATGTCTCAAATTACAAAATATGTCGAGTTTATATAGGCATTAAGTCCTCCTTGGAGTAGAAGTCTTCAAAATAGCTTTTGCATTAAATGCAACCTTTAATTCTGACTTCTTTAAGTTGAATGTGGACTCCTTCTCGTTGCCATGCACCGCAAGTCATATTGATCTCCTCCTTCGGTGGCTCTGTCCGCTGCTCCAGGCGTCAGAAAATTGAGAGGATGGCATCGTTGGAATCATGATTTTCTGTTCTATAGATCTCACTCCAATTCCTCAGCTTGCTGCCCTGGGCGGCAGGTATGGCAGCAGCAGGTTCTCGTCAGCACTTCTCTCTGTCTGGAACTGCATCAATATTGCTCCCTGGTCTGCTGCCTCTACATCCTCTCCTCTGCTCTGTCCTCCTCCTAAAAACTTCTAGCCCTAAAATGCAAACTAAACTAAAACAACATCTTTTCCTTACCAAATAAAAGATAATCAATAAAAGCATGGCAACACAAAGAATATTGTAAATATGCAATGCATGAACCTATATATGCCTAAAATGTACTCACGAACAACAATAGTATGAGATGGAATGTGTAGAGCGTCTGGGTGTTCTTTATTTATGAGCACGAGTGCACACTCTTATCAAGTTATAGTATATAAGATATCGTCTTCCACATAGATTGGAACAGCTTCTATGAGTGTTTTCATGCACAAGGAAATAGTAAATTGCGAAATTAAATTTCTAAATATTGAAAAACATAAAAATAAAAACACAAGTAATTTAAGATAAAGAGATAGATAGAGATTATGTTGATAGATTGGGCCAGGTAGTTGTAGCTCAATAGTGTGTAGACTGTGTTGTAAAAATTAAGTGTGTTTTGCGCTCCCACGATCTGCTGCCTTGGCAGGTAATGGCGGATTGAGAAGGCGGTAACTTTCGCTGCCACGGCGAAACTCTGCGCTTGCAACTTTTGTTGTCCCGGCAGGTGAGATGGAGAGAAGTCCTGGCGGCAAGTCTAACAGATACTCCAAGTTCGGCAAAGCATTTCTAAAGTGATCATACCTATGTCTTGGCTAGGTTTCTATCACTGCGTGATGTAGGCAATACCTAGAAATCTCACCGTAAACCTAACACAGGCAGTCGACATTTGGTTGCTCTTTTTAGCCGCTAAAATTCTAACTTATGTCTAATCCGAATTAGTCAACACCTTGTCATGATGAGACCGTGCTTAATTCTTTCATGAGTTTGACACTCCCGTGCCCGACAAATGGATTTCCTCAACTGGACTTTTGGAACTAATTGAAGAAGCGAAGCACATGAATTAAGCAAACTTAGAGTATTTTATTGCAAAAACAACTTAAACTATTACAATCGTTTCTCACAACTACTTTTTGCATACAAAAACCTAAACCCTCGTTATCTAAAAGCGTAATCTCTCTATTGCTATGTTGTCTCTCTATATGCCCATATACCCTTACAAGCATGGGTATGTATAGAGCTTGGCCTAAGATGAGTCATCCTTGGAGTAGAAGTCCTTAAAGTATCTTTACATTAAATGTTGACTCCTTTTTGTCTTGAATATGGACTCTTTGGACGTTGCCTTCTCTACCAAGTAAAGATAAGTCGCTTAACTTGTCCCTCTTTAATAAGCTCTTCAGGCCGCTACAGGCTTCAGGAAATTGCAAGACTGGGCTCATTGGACTTAGGACATTTGTCCTCTTTCAATCGCAACCCATCTTCACTAAGTCCGTTTCACTTCTGCATGGGCGGCACTCGGTGGCAATGCTGCGGTGGCAGTGTCCTTGGCGGCACTTTGGAGTTGCTTCAGCACAGCTCCTTTTGCTCCATGCTTTCTTGTCCTCTCCTCTTATACATAGCTACAAAACCTGAAAATGAAAACTACACTAAAACAATATATTTTCTTAAGAAAATATAGAATATTCAATAAAAGCATGGTGAAAGAGAAAATACTATTATTATGCACCTAAATATTCCTAAATGAGCTTAAGAACATCAATAATAAGGGCAGGAATATGTACAAAATATAGAACTTATGGACATTCTACACCCCCAAACTGGAACTATTGCTTGTCCTCAAGCAATGCAACCTAACTAGTAAACATGCCCCTTACAAAAATTAACAAAAACATAGCCTTTAACTTGATTTCTTACCTCA
Organism: Hibiscus trionum; assembly: GCA_030270665.1. Classification (NCBI taxonomy): domain Eukaryota; kingdom Viridiplantae; phylum Streptophyta; class Magnoliopsida; order Malvales; family Malvaceae; genus Hibiscus; species Hibiscus trionum. The sequence goes on along the minus strand of BSYR01000001.1, from coordinate 40,440,803 downwards.
AGGTCGTGTCACCTATTTTATGTTAGTGATAGGGAATGGCATGAAATAACTTAGACTTTATTTTTTTGTGAAAGTGCAGGTCTGTGTCCATGCTAAACATGCTGAGTATACTAAGTAAACAAAGAATGCTAAAAATAATTAAATACGAAAAAGGATATGAGTTGCTGCCGTGGTAGCACAGTTAAACACTTCTTTCCTCTTTTCTCTGATCATGGCCTTAAGGGCTTCAGCTCATCACAACTATTCTCCAGGTATGAAGCCAAGATAAGAGCATACTACGAAACTCGAACCTTTTGAATAGAGTCATCCTGTGAAGGCTTTCATTCACTCTTGCTAATTTGTCCATCACTTCAATTAATTGTACAAACTTGGACTTTGATAGCAGCGAAGTGTCCTTTCTCATGATCCTTCCTAGTGCATGTTTCGGGCACCTCTAGGGTATTTAGCTGCCCTGTGCAGCCGTGGCGGCAATCTTGCATCCAATTAAGAAATTTTCATTAAATAAAGCAGGCATTGATAAACTTAGAACTCAAGCAAAACTCAGCACTTAACAGACAGTGTAAGAATAATTGGCAACTAAAAAAAAATTCTAAGTATTTTTCATGCTTCCCCCCATGGTTACGTTAAATTTCAAGTATGGTGTGAAAATAAGTAATCGGCTAATTATCATAGGCTCAAGTTTTTAAGCTAAGACTTTCTATTTCATTATGTGCTAGGGCAGAATTTACATATGCTACTACATGCAGCTATATGAAACTAAAAGCAAAGAAAACAAAGAGGACTGACCCCTCAAACTCAAGGTTGGCATTGTCCTCTTTTGGCGGGGAGAACGAGGCAGCGTGTGGCGGGAGATTTGGCGGCTGGGCTTCTCTTTTGGCCACGTGGTGGCTGGATGTGGTTGGGAGTGGGTCTTTTAATGGTGCTTAGTCAAACTGGCGTGCCGCTTCCTTTTCTTTGCTGTTTCGGCCGGTTCATTGTCGGAGGAATCAAATACCTCCATGTCCAATGAATCTAAGGCATCGGTCGTCTCTTTGGTAGCTGCCTCATTTGCTGCTTGGGAGGCGGCGGTAGCCTCATCCTCTTTCTCTGCCTAGATCACCTCTTCTTCAGAATCGAAGGAGAAGGTGAGGTTGTATGGCTGGATGGGAGTGAGCGAGGTCCTTGTTTTGGGGCGGATGCGTTGTACCTCACGGTCTGCGGCGGCTGGAGTGGCTGTTAGTCAAGGAGTGATCCGGGTTGGTTTAGAAGCTGCTAAATCCGATAGGAAGGCTGGCAACCTTGGGCCGGCATCATGACATTTGTCCAGCAAGTAGGCCACAAAGGCCTCTTGCACCTCCGTAATGTATCTCGTAAAGATTAATTGTTTGTGCTCAATTCTCTAGGGGCTCTCTACGAGGCTTCGAAGCTGAGGAACCACGACGGAAGAAATGGGAGTATTAGGACTTCCCGTCACAGCATGGGTGCCGACATGATTGGATGACGGCCGGGAGGTTATTTGCGTTTCAGGTTCTGGCTCTTGCATCATCTGGAGGTGAGCCTTCTTTGTCCACCCTTCCTTGGCGGCAATGATAGTATCCTTGGGAGGCGGTGACACACAGAAGTTGGCACAGAGGTAGGTGATGAGTGAGGGGAAAACGAGGGGTCCCTTGAGTTGGGTTTGGCTACGTGGTCATCGATTTCTTCAAGTATAACTTATCCAATGTTGATTGGCCGCCCCTGCATTATGCTATGGATTAGGGCCAGTCGCGACCTGTTTACTGTGGAACCATGCAAAGTTGGCATTAGGCGGCACTGGACAAAGTTACTCCAAAGAATGGCCTCTAGCAACAACTCTCGACGGTTGATTGAGCCGTTATTTTTACTGGTGAGCCACTTTGCGTTGGGCTGACAGATTTCTCTTTTGATCTTTTCATAGTCTACTGCTGTTAAACCCAAGCTCCATCTTTCTTGCGGATTCCCTTTGATATCTATCCCATAGAAGTTGTTTATTGTTGCTTCCGGGAGCTTGACACCCTCACCCCGAACGTAGACGAAGGGGTTGCCCGGGGTAGGTTTGTGGGCATAAAATTCTCTAACCAAGTTGGTGTTTATCTCTTCTGGCTGCCATGCAAAAATATGCCAACCCAGTGAGTGGACCCTTTCAAATACATTGGGTTCAAGGCCAAGATCCCCTTCTTCCCTTGTGTATTGGAAGCCTATCTCTTCCCAAATTTGTCGCTCGGCAAAGTGCTGCCGATATGTTGCCGCTACGTCAGCATTCAAAAACCTCTGTAAGGTTGGCTTGGAGGATGATGTTGTGGGTTTTGATGTTGCCATAGTTGTGAGAACGATTGTGTTTCCTAAAGAAAATAAAGAAATTGCACGAAAATAACGTAGATGAGATCTTGAAAGCAAAGAAGACAAGAATAATTGAGAAAAAGAGAGAGCAAAATGAAGAATGAGGAGAGAATAGTTGGTCTTATATAACCGCTACTCTCTGCTGCTTTGGCAGGCACGCTGCCAACGGGCGACAATAATTGCGGTGCGTTTTATGTAATTCTAGTCTTTACTCAAATAGCCGTTGCCGCCAGTTGTTGTGACTAGTCATTATGAAGCCGCTAGCCGTTATGCTAATCTGCCTTGGGCCACCTTGGCCGCAGGGTTGGGCCTCTACTTTATTCTTTATCCTTTTTGGTATTGCCTTCATTCCTAACCTGAAATTAAATTGAATGCAAAAGTTAAATAAAAATAACTGAAAATTAAAAAAAATTCAAGAAAAATAAAGATGTGGAAATTAAATAAAAATTAAATCTAATCCTAATGCATAAAAATAAATTAAAGATAAAAATAAAAATTAGGTTATGTCCGGTTGCGCATCTCCCAAATATAACCACTTCCTGAGGGTTTTGTGTTTGGCTCTTCGTCCAGGTATGTCCTTCTTCTCCTCAGGTGGGTGTTGTTTTCCGTCTTTGTCGCCCTGACGGCTAAGTGCTGGTCCTGTGTTCGCCCTAGTCATACCAAAGACCAACAAGAGGCGTAAATTTTTTTATAATTTAATATTTTTTTCAAAAAAAATAAACAGAAATTTAAATGCAAAAACTAAAAGTAGCAGTGCAGGAATTCAAACGCAGTTGATGTTGCCAATCCCCGACATCGGCGCCAAAAATTTGTAGAGCTTCTGGGTGTTCTCTAATTATGAGCCCAAGTGCACACTCCTATCAAGATATAGTATATAAGAAATCATCTCCCGCATGGATTGGAACAACTTCTATGAGTGTTTTCCTGCACAAGGAAATAGTAAATTGCACAATTAAATTTCTGAATATTGAAAAGCATAAAAATAAAAACACAAGTAATTTAAGATAAAGAGAGATAGAGATTAGGTTGATAGATTTGGCCAGGTAGTTGTAGCTCAGTAGTGTGTAGACTGTGTTGTAAAGATTAAGTGTATTTTGCGCTGCCACAATCTGCTGCCTTTGCGAGTAATGCCATATTGAGGTGGCAGCAAATTTTTTTTCCACGGTGGAACTCTACGCTTGCAAGTTTCACTGTCCTGGCAAATGAGATGGAGAAAAGTCCTGGCGGCAAGTCTGGCATATACTCCAAGTTCGGTGAAGCAATACTGAAGTGCTCCTACCTATATCTAGGCTAGGATTCTATCATTGTGTGATGTAGGCAATACCTAGGAATCTCAACATAAACCTAACATAGGCAGTCGACGTTTGGTTGCTCCTTTTAGCCGCTGAAATTCTAACTTATGTCTAAGCAAAATTAGTCAACACCACGTCATGATGAGACCGTGTTTAATTCTTTCTTGAGTTTGACACTCTCGTGCCCGACAAATGAATTTTCTCAACTGGACTTTTGGAACTAATTGAAGAAGTGAAGCACATGAATTAAGCAAACTTAGAGTATTTTATTACAAAAACAACTTAAACTATTACTATCGTTTCTCACAAATACTTTGCATACAAAAACCTTAATTTAGGGCTATGATGTCTCTCTATATGCCCCTATACCCTTACCAGCATGAGTATATATAGGGCTTCACCTAAGTTGAGTTCTCCTTGGAGTAGAAGTCCTTAATTTAGCTTTACATTAAATATTGACTCCTTTTTGACTTGAATGTGGACTCATTGGACGTTGCCTTCTCCAGAAAGTAAAGATAAGTCTCTTTACTTATCCCTATTCAATCAGCTTTTCAGGCCGCTATAGGCTCCAGGAAATTGCAAGATTGGGCTCATTGGACTAAGGAAATTGTCCTTTTTCAATCGCAACCCATCTTGACTAAGTCGTTTTAATTTATGCCAGGGCAGCAGTCGGCGGCAATCCTACGGTGGCGGCGTCCTTGGCGGCACTTTGGAGTTGCTTCAGCATAGCTCCTTTTGCTCATGCTTTCTTGTCCTCTCCTCATCTACATAGCTACAACACCTGAAAATGAAAACTACACTAAAACAGTATCTTTTCTTAACCAAATATAGAATATTCAATAAAAGCATGGTGAAAGAGCAAATATTGTTATTATGCATGCAATGCACCTAAATATGCCTAATTGAGCTTGAGAACAGTAAAAATAAGGGCAGAAATGTGTACAAAATATAGAACTTGTGAACACTCTACAAAATGCATATAAAATATAGGACTAATGAGCACTTTACAGCATGCTCATGCAAAATATATGAATGAATAGAAGCAGAATCAATCAAAGAAAGTAATTACAAGGATTGCAAAGTAAAGGTATCTGTGATCACATTCCTGTCATTCCTTCCCTCTCAGTGGGCATACACCCTAGACTGTCCACCTCCCTCAGGCTGAACAACAACAACATGAGCAACATTCTTCTGTCCATCATCTTTACGCTGAAAATTATCATGACTGCGCCAACAGCTTTTCTGTTGATCAGCAACTAGAACCAGAGCTTGTCCATCCATAACCAGTTGTTGACAGTCATGATGCATATGTCCTCATGACCCACAGTTCCAACACGTACCCAAATTACCCCAACACTTTCATGTGTGCCTTCTAACGCACCGGTTACACTTTGGACTATGAATAAAATCATTTTGGCCTTGCTGGCCACGATCAGGGTTACCACCACCACGCCTTGGATCCGGTTGATACCTCCTATCCTTGTGCTTCATTTGAAAATCTCTACCAACATCATAATCAGTCTGTAACACCCTGATTTTGGGCTTAGAAGAACTAGAGGTTAATTCGAGGTTCGTAGAGCGTAGACTAGATATCTGAATTTTCAGGAGTGGTTCAGGGAAATCAAGGTTCTGGATAGGATAAAAATATGAAAAAATTCTTAAAACCATTATTAATTATATAAATGATTTTGGTAAAATTAATTTTAAGAAAATGATTTTGGAAGTGTGACATTTTGTGTAGTGACCAAAATGCGACTTTTACAACTTGATTTAGTAACTGTTTTGTAAAAGGATTGAAACTTTGAATCTTTAAGAAGCTATTCAACCTAATTGTTTTATCGGATTGCTCTCTTAATTTGGAACATTTTAAAAGGGTTTTAATTAAAGATTAAAAGGGTTAACAAAAAGAGAGTTGACTTTTTCATTAAAATCTATTTTACATCATTTTCTCTCAAAGATTTCCTTCAGCCAAACACTCTCCATTTTCAAGAAACTTGACGTAATGCTCTTGATTTGTAGATTTTGTGATTTCAAAAGGATTCTTCAATCTTGATTTACAAATCCTTATTGTTTTCCTTTGATTTTTCAAGAAAAGCACATCCAATTGAGAGAGATTTCACCCATTAGAGGTAAGGTTCGTTCTCCTCCTCTAATGATCAGTTCTCTACTGAAATTTCCAAGTTATCAATCCTTTAGATATATTTTCTAAGTTGCTTTGATGGATTAATCATGGAAATTTGGCTAAATAGAAGTTTAATGTTGGGATTTTGTAATTTTCGTAATACTAATGTTTTGCTTGATTTAAGGTTGTTATTAATCAAGATTTGGATGTTAAATGATGTTGAAATAAAGGTTTTGTCATAGTAATCCTGAATTGGTTTGTATCTGTAGTTGTAGATGGCTAGATTTGGGGTTTTTAGTGAAGTTTTGAGGTTTTGATGTTGTTGGAGATTATGGATGAGATTAGGTTGTTTTTAGATGTTAATTGCTGATTAAAAGTGGTTAGAAGTGTTAGATTTTGGCCGTATAAAGTTTGGAGAGTAATCGAAGGTGTTTTCGGTTGTTTCGGATAGTCGTTTTGGTGTTTTTGGGCAGAGCAGCGATGTAGCTTAGCTTGCTGGTGATTTTAATGCATTGATATGCATTAATCCTCTGTTCTTGTGTATTATGAACATGGGAGAACACATCGGACGAGATTGGTGAAGTTTCGGGAGCTTTGGAAGCTTGATTATGCTTTGGCAAAACGAGCGTGGTCTTTTCGGTGAGTGAAATTAGTTTTAGAAGTCTTTCAAAGACTTGAGAGCAAGGTTGGGGGTTTAGGTTGAGTTTGAAACACTAACCTAAATCTGGAAGTAAGTATTAGATGTTTCACTCTCGTGTTTCAGTTTATTGTCCCATTGGTTTTATGATCATGGTCTTGTTTTGGAGATAGATTTATACCTACTGTTTTATGCATGTTTTGAGAAATGAAATGATGATTTTAATGATCCCATGACATATAATTGGTATTTCAGTGAGATAGAACGATTTGGGAAAATGCTTTGCATTGTATATGCTTTTGAAATGGGATGAGAATGTTTTAGATTGATGCATTGAAAAACATTAGGTAATGATGTTTAAAATGAATATATTGGCATGAGATGAGATTAATGTTACTAGATATAATTGGTCGACCAATAGGATGAGAAGTGCACTATAATATACAAAATTTGTACGTGCTCTTTGGTTCCATAGTGAGAGTGTGGTGATGAGAGATTGCACCACGGTAGGTCTTGGTGACACTGTAATGCCCCAATTTTGGGCCTAGATGTTTTAGACGTCGGATCGGGTTAAGTGAACCGGTTGGAAACGGTTCGAATCGTGTTAGGTGGTCCAGGGAAATCAAGGTTCGGGATAGGATAAAAATATGATAAAATTTGATAAAATCCTCTAAAATCATGTTTAAGAGGTTGGTTAAATCAATTTTACAAAATGGATTTCGGAAAAGGTACATTTTGGGAAGTGACCAAAATGTAATGTTTTAAAACTGTGGAAAATGCAATTTTTAAAGGAAGAATCAAAATTTTAGAATCTCTAGGCAGCTTTTAAGCAATTAAACTTTTCCTTAATATGACATGAGTTTTAAATGGTTTTTAAATAATTGAATTATTAGTTTTATTATTTAATTAATAAAAGTTAGTTATTATGAAGAACAAAAATTCATGTTATCATTTTTAGCCAAACACATTTCTAAACCAATTTATCCATATTTCTTTTCTCCCGAACACTCTCTTTTTTATTTCTCATCCATTTCAAAGAATTGTTGGAGTATGCCCAAAGACGGGTCGCCTTAGGACGGGTCGCCATAGGTTAAGAAGGGCTATAATCATTGCATATTTATTTACCGCTTATATTTACCTTGTATGTGATGCAATGGATGTTTTATAAGCATGATTAAACATAGTTCTATTGATAGGATCAATGTTAAAATGATGAGATAATTAAGTAAATCCCTCACTATAATTCTAAGTCTGTTTTAAGCATCCAATATTTACCCTCGTTAAAGCTTCGATCGATATAATGCGAGCTTTGCCAAAGCAATGTCACATTTATCTATCTTAGTTAAACGCGAAGAATAAGCTAGTGATATTCGCCGGTTGAGATATTGGTATTGACTTAGCTGGGTTGTTCTAATAGGGTTAGAAAACCTAGTGGTTAAAAGTTTTGGATAATCATAAGATGATTTAAAGAACAAGAGTTGTTCGCCAAAAGATGAGGAATTACATGAGATGTAATTAGTAAGGTGTTACTTACCTAAATAACCATTTCCTAAAAGACTGGCCAAAGCTGATTTAGGAATGGTGAAATACGGATCCTCACTCACTAGAAAAACTATCGAAACGTTTTTCCGAAATTAAAACTAGAGGGTTTTTAATTTTGAAGAAAATAGTGGGAGTAAATTTATAGTAAAGACCTATCTATAAATTTTAAAATTTAGTAAAACTTATGTAGCATATTTTCTTTGTTGTGGAATTAATGGCAAATAACACTCTATCTCTGCGATCTATCCTTGAGAAGGATAAGCTCAATGGAATAAACTTCCTTGACTGGTTCCGCAATTTGAGAATTGTTCTCAAATAGGAAAAGAAGGAATATGTCATTGAAGAACCTGTTCCTGATGAACCGGTTGCCACTGCTTCCAGAGCTGACAAAGACAAGTTTAAAAAACACATGGACGACATGCTGGATGTCGGTTGTCTTACACTTGCCTCCATTACCCCTGAGCTTCAGAAGCAACATGATGACATGGTAGCTTATGATATGATTCAAAATCTCAAGGAGATTTATGGAAGGCAAGCTCGTCAAGAGAGGTACGAGACCTCTAAAGCTCTGTTTCAATGCAAGATGAGTGAGGGATCTCCCGTAGAAGCTCACGTCATCAAAATGATGGGCTACATCCAAACGTTGGAGAAGCTCAGCTTTCCGCTGAAAGACGAATTAGCTACTGATGTCATCCTGCAATCGTTGTCGGATAGTTTCAATCAGTTCGTCCTTAATTTCAATATAAATGAAATTAACAAGACGCTGCCACAGTTGCTCGGCATGTTGAGAACTGCCGAAATCAACCTGAAGAAGGTAGGACCTAAACCTGTTCTGATGGTCCGCAAGGGCAAGAAGAAAGGTAAATCGGCAGCAAAATCTAAAGGTGATGGTAAGACAAAAACCGATGGAAAGGAGGCATTGAAACCTATGAAGGTAATCAAGAAGGATGGAAAATGTTTCCATTGCGGCAAGACCGGACATTGGAAGAGAAACTGCCCCACACACCTACAACAAGTCAAGAAAGCAAAAACGAGTGAGACATCAACCTCAGAGGCTTCTAAAGAGAAGTCATCAGAATAGACATGGACCTGCGAATAGAAATAAAGCAAGAGTTGCTACATGATCCATTAGGACATGTGTTTTTGCTTAAATAGATTTGTTTTAGTTTTTAAGATTATTATTTTGTGCCTAAGTTTTAGTTATCTTGTAAGGACAAGATATTTTAATTTTGAGATTATTTAAATAAATATTATTCTTTTAATCTCTTATGGCACAACGAATCAATGATCTTTAAACTAATCAAATCAATAATATTTATAAGATAAATATAACAAATGACTAATCTCAAACTCATAAAAAGTATTAAGGTAATTTGATGAGATCAAATTCAAGAATATTTAAAGTTTGATGAACTTTCAAAGAATATGAGATTGTCCCATAATTAAATCCCACAAATGGAACGAAAAGTCTTTGAAAGAGAATCAAATATGTTAGACATGTTTTGATTCAGAACAAGTCATTTTCGACTTCTTTACACACTAGAAAAACAACTCTCATATTTAATCGTGTTTTTTTCTCGAAACGTCATATAAGATATGGACTAAAAATTGTTCTAGAATACCTTTGAAGTTTTAAGGTTACTTACATATTAAAATGTTTACAAAGTTCGAACCTTAAAAACTCCATTTGTTGTTTATCCTAACGAGAACAAAGCTTTTGTTTCTCAAACGAGAGTTTATCTTAAAAGAGATTAATTCTCACAAAGGGATATTATTTCTTCAACTTTAACGAGAACAAAATATTTGTTGCTCAAACGATAGTTTATCTCGAAAGAGAATACATATCACTAAGGGATTTCATTTTTCAACGAGAACAAAATGTTTGTTGCTCAAACGAGAGTTTCTCTCGAAAGAGATTACCTCTCACAAAAGGAAAAAATGGAATTTGGAATGTGAAGAAATTTTAGACAACAAATTTATGAACTAAAGATTGAGAATGTTCCACAAATGGTCAAGGAACATTGGAACAAAACACAACCATTGTGTTGATCCTTAAGAGAATACCATATACTTGAGAAATATGGATTTCTCACTATCCGTACATGGAAACACTCTTCTTTTCGGATCAAGATAAAGACTAGGTCTTATCAGAAAGCAATGGTGAGCCCAAAATTCGAGAAATGGCTAAGAGCCATGAGATATGAGATGGAATCATGTCTAAAACCAAGTGTAGACTTTGGTTACCTAAAAGGGTAAAACCTAAGAGGTATGGATGACTTTTTCAAAAAAGGAAAAATCGACATGGATGATAAAACATACAAAGGATGATTCGTCGCTAAAAGTTTTCGACAAACTTCATAGTATAGACTATGATAAATCATCTTCCTTGTAGCTATGTTTAATCCATCTTAATCTCACTTGCAAGTAGTTGCATACGATGATTATGGAATCAAATAAAGGAATTCCAAAACCACTTTCCTAAGGGAAAACTTGAAACAGATGTGTACATGATACATCTAGAAGTTTATTTTTTCACTCCAGTAAACTCTTGGAAGGTATGTAAGCTACAAAGGTCTATCCATAGACTAAGGCAAGCTTCTCGAAGTTGGGATATTCGTTTCAGAAGATACAATCAAAAGGTTTGGTTTATCTAGAAACAAAGGAGAGTCTTGTTTTCAAAAGAGGTAGTGGGAGCATTGTTACTTTCTTAAGTATTGTATGCAGATGACATACTCGTCAAAAGGAATTGAAGATCGCAATTCGTTTTGCATTAATAAAAGATACTGCGAGTTAGCAACATGAGACAGTATCTAACTTTACAACATAGGCTAAATGTATTACAGTCGACATAGCAATAAAGAAGGATGTTTGGATCTAAAGGCTTCACTTCTAAACTAAGGGTTGTTCCCAGCATATTAGATGCTACATAACTCTATTATGATGGAACCTTTGCGTAAGCAAATAAAACCCAGATCTCATCAATAAATCCAAACATATTCTAAAGTACTTACATCTTGGAGATGTGAAAGTGTGCAACATACGCACAAAGTTGATAACTTTGTCAACTCACTGACAAAGCTTTTGACACAACATAAGCATGTCATTTACACTAAGCTATATCGTATTAGATACGAGAATGATTGGTCTTAGTGCCAGTGGGAGATTGTTGGCATACTCGTAATAATATTCGACTAAGGATCCTATTTAACAATCTCCCACTAGCACTAAGACCAATCATTCTCGTATCTAATACGATATGGCTTAGTGTAACTGACATGCTTATGTTGTGTTAAATAGGATCCTTAGTCCAATATTATTACGGGTATGGACAGTGATAATATATAAAGACTGATATGTGGTTGATGACAAGCGTTGTCATTGACATAGAGATGTCAAAATCAACACATAAGTATTTGTTAGAGAACAACATACTGGATTGACCCGCTATTAGCATGTTTCTTGGGTAATTATGTGACAGTCACAACATTGCTCATGATAAACATATGTATAATCCTCAGACTTGAGATCAACATGATTTCAACATAAAGATTTACGTATTTTGACATAGTCAAACGAGTGTCGTAACTGACTACATTATAAAGACTGATGATTGGATACGTGATGACCTATGTAGTGAAATATGGTTGATCAAGAAAGGATTTGTCCCTCCTACATAATGGGAGAAATATCTTCGGCCACTTGATTGAGTGAGATTACAAAATGCATGGCCATGCTCGAATATTATGATATGAGATATCATAGAGATTCGTTTATCATAATCTACTCAAGACATCAAGAAACACTAGATGAACAACGCAAGTGTGACCAACCCATGACTTGTGTTCATCTAAGATATAAAGGACAAAAGGATGAAATACATAAAGGAAGTTTATTCAGGAATTAGGAAAGTCAAACCATGACTTCATGCAACTTAGGTAGCAATGATGTATTGCTAGATGCCACTTATTGTTTGTAAAATTAGAACAGTTCTAATTTTGCTGCTAACGTTGCATGAACCTACAAGGGTCACACCCTTCGAATGAAACGAACAAAAATTGGACACCATACTCCCTATTTTAGGGAAGTTGCCGAAAATCCCCTATGGGATACGGGAAATCGGCAACTCCCTTAAATGGGAATAATATTGGATAAATATTGTATTTATCAAATATTATTTAGAGTATGGAAAATATTTAGAGACTTAAATATTATAGAATAAGATTCTAGAAATTTAAATATATATTTGGAATTTATATAATGTATATTTAATTCCAAGTTTATGTAGAATTAGATTCTACATAATTAAAAAATATATATTTAAATATATTTAAATCAAAGTAAATATAGAATGAGATTCCATATAAGAAAAATATATATATTTGGATTAAATATAATATATATTTAAATCCATGCTTTATGTAGAATAAGATTCTACATAATTAAATATATATATATATTTCATTCAATATTATTAAATATAATATATATTTAATATAAACCAATTTCAAGTAGAATTAGATTCTATGAATTTTGGTTGAACTTGGATTTAAGGTATTAAACTAGAATTAAGTCTCTGAATACTATTTAAAGGGACAAGGGCTAGCAACCAAATCATCCTTATTCCTCATTGCAAATTTCGACATATCTCTGGGAATTATTCTCCACTGGAATTCGACATATCCAAGAAAGCTCTCTAAGAAGCTGTTCGATATTTTTCTGGTGTTCTACTTGCCCCCTGGCAAATCCCTGAAGGTTCCCTTTCTCGATTGCAAGTCCCGGTTGAACTCCTGGCCGATTTCAGATTCCCTCAAGAATCCATGGAAGGATTTCGACTTCTCCCTGGAAGGTATTCAAGCCTGTCGAAATTTATCCCTAAGTGTTAGGGAGGCGGAAAGTTTGTTCGTTTTGTCCGGGTGGACTCCGTAGAGGTCATTGCGAACCTGTGACGATTCCGGTTTTACTTGACGTGGTTATTCCGACATACCGTCGGTTTTCCAGTTTCCGGAGTTCTAAAAGGTAACTCTTCATCTTTTACCACGGATTCGTTCCTGTACATGGATCCTGGCTGGATTACGTCGGATTAATTTTTCCGCTGCGCCACGGGGCGTGCCGACGTGACCCAACAAGAATCCTTTTCAATTTCTTCAAGATTTGTAAAGCAAAAACTTGTCAAATATTGCGGAAAGCAAGGATTGGAGGTAAATTCCGTTCTCAATCTCTAATCAAGGTTCTTTATTGAAATTCCCAAGATTTTTTACTCTAAAATATTGTTTTTAATTGAGTTTTGATTTGAGATCAAAATCTTGTAAAATGATTGTAACCCCCTTAGCCCGGCCTAGACGGTTGACCCGAACTACGAAGATTACACGGGGAAAACCAAAGTCAACTCGAAAGTCAACCTTGATTAACGACCATTTTTTTCTTTTTAAACTTGTCTAGATGCACGCTAACCCTAATCGAGTACTCATGAAACATATATGAGAAAGGTAAAACGATCGAACAACAAAGAGGGACTCAATTGCACTTATTACAAGTTTAGGGACCAAAATGTAAATTCTGCAAATTATAAGGTCTTTACTGATTTTAAATTTACCAATATGAAATTAGTCATGTTATAAGCTTCTCTACCAAAATTCACCATAAATGGACATCTCAAACTCATACAATTGCAAACACAACTTTCGGGACTAAAATGTAAAGCTTGCAAACTTCAGCACCATTCAAATCAGTGCCCAACGGTCACCTGTTTCGAAACGGAATTGACCGTTCCAAAATGCAGGTTGGTTCCGAGACTGGTTCCGAAACAGGGCCTTCCAGTAGCCAAATCGTTTCGGAACGCCCCTTAGCGTTTTGAAACACGAAGGCCATTTCAGGCCCCCGTTTCGAAACACTAGAGGGTGTTTCGATACGGTTTGCCCAGATTCAGCAGCAAAGTCTGGTTTTTCATGCATAAACCCACTCAAACACTACCTAATGACTCCTTAATCGTGTCCACAAATCAACATACACAATTGGCACATGTTTAGCACTCCTAAACACCTTCATAGCATCAAACATGGAAATTCATGTTTCTAGAGGCATGCTTCCTAGTCAAGCAAACCAATAAACACTCCAAAGCAAAATCAAGCATTAAAGGCCATTTACAAACCAAATCAGCCAAGGCAAACATGCCACAACCATAGGGAGTTCAAGACATCTCCCAAACCAAAGTATAGGTTCCCATTGCCAAATTACCAAAACTAATAGTGTATGAAAACATCACCATACATGAGCTTGGTTTCCCTTGTACACTTTTAGCTTCCTTGTTGCCCTTAAACACTTCAGTTATCTGCATTATTGGTAAAAGAGAGAGCGTAAGCACAAATGCTTAGTGAGGCATGCTCTAAGTAAACCAACACAATAATGCATTTTTAGAAAACACTTTCAACAAAGCTTTTAAACCTCAAACTCATCTCTTTCTCATGCTACCATGCATGCTTTACAAGCATCTCATGCTTCATTATATTCAATACATTATATTGGCTTTCCAGTGATAGTTCATCACCATTTCAACACAAAACACAATCGGATACGCGGATTACAAGCGTTGTCCCACACGCTTCATACACACTACCAGACTACACAAGGTTCACACTCAAGAGCAATCCCTATATTGATGTGACACCCGTGGTGGAGTATAATGGTACAATCACAACCCCTCAACACCACTCATCGGTAGTTGTATAATTCCTCTAACGAGAGTAAGGGACACATAACACAAGATCCACACATGGACTTTTAACCACCGTTGTGATCTTACCTCAATCGTTAGGGTACTTGGATGGAGTTTACGGTACAATCACAACCCCTCAACATACAAGGTGACTTTACTTACGGTGCACCCAATCCTATAGCCGGCTAACTATATCCGATTCAAGTACTTTAAAACCATTTCATCACTTGCCAATATACATCAAATACCATCATCAATTCACTGTTTTAAAGCATTAATCAAAGCCATTAAACATCATGCATCTCCATGCATCATTACCAAACTAATAACATGTCAAACCAAGGATCTCTTACCTTGAGTATCCTTCAACACATGGCTTTCAAAACCAGCATTAAACATGCTAAAACATGCTTTCAAAACAGAAATTAAACATGCAATTTATAACCAATGCATCAAACTACTTCTTAGCACAACCGAGGGAGTTTTTCCGAAAACTTACTCTTGAGCTTAGCTAAGTTGTTTAGACTTAAACTAAGCTCCCACAACATCCAAATAATCGTTTCAAAGCTGGAAAACCATCTCCACTCACCAATTACGTTTCGCTTGCTTGTCGAAACGCCGATTAAGCCTACGGATCAACTCTAAAACTGTCCAAATATGTCTCCCCTGTTTTAGACACATCAAAGCAGAGGATTAATGCATCATCATTCATTGAAATCTTCAACCAACACTCCAAAACTCGCTGCTCTACTTAAACCCAACATTTCGGCTACCAAACACAACCGAAATCACCCCCAAACTCTTCCAAAACTTAACTCAGCCAAGATCCATCACTTTTAATCATTTCTAAACATCAAAAACAACTCTCAACTCGTCCTTATACCTCCAGCTATAACAGAACACCAAAAACACCTCAAAAACCATCATTTTCATAAGCAAAAACTTAGGAAATACAACCTATTCGGGATTGGATTGATAAAACCTCATTTCTAACATCATTAAACATCCAAAATACATTAAAGAATCATCTCAAAACAGAGCCCAATCCATTAGAACAAAAATATTCAAGATCTCTTCCAAATCTTGAGTTTTAAGCCAAAATCAAGTTTCTAACATTAAATCCATTTATAAAACTTTAATAAAGGATTGACAACTTGGGAATTTCAGTAAAGAACTGAGTATTTAGAGGAGAAGAACAATCTTACCTCTAAATGGTGATTCCTCCTTGATTTGGGCAAAATTCCATGAAAAATCAATGTGGAAATCAAAAGGTTTTGTTGCTAGATTGATTATGAAACAATGAGTGATGGAAATCTCATCAAATGAGGTGAAGATCAAAGTGATTTGTGCTGGAGAAAATGTGTTTGGATGATGGGATTTTGAGAGAAAAAGGAATGAGAGAAAATTAGGAAAATGTAGTTATGAGAATCTAAAAGTAGTTTCCATCTTTATTTTATTTAATTAAAACATTAATTAAATCACCCAAATTAAGGAAAAATATGAAGAAAAACATTTTGGGTAATTAGCTCCTCAAAGATTCAAAGTTTCAATCCTTTACAAAACAGTCACCACTAAACTTTTCAAAAATCGCATTTTGGTCACTACACCGAAATTTAGTATTTCCAAACCTTATTTTGTAAAATTGATTTCACCACTCTCTTATATATATTAAAAGAGGATTTTTAGATATTTTTATATATTTTTAAAGCATCCCGAACTAGGCTTTCCCTAAAACCTCCTTTTATATTCGAACCGTTTCTCAGACCGGTCCGACCAAACCCTAAACTTCAAAGCCCAAAATTGGGGTGTTACAATGATGAGTAAAATATCAATTTTCGGATTGAACTTGATGTGCTCTGTTTGTGTTGGATTTTAATTGAGTTTTGAGTTAATCTTGATGTTGAAAATGAGTTTTAATG
Source organism: Hibiscus trionum (assembly GCA_030270665.1). Taxonomy (NCBI): domain Eukaryota; kingdom Viridiplantae; phylum Streptophyta; class Magnoliopsida; order Malvales; family Malvaceae; genus Hibiscus; species Hibiscus trionum. The sequence continues at coordinate 40,424,242 of BSYR01000001.1, read as the reverse complement.
ATATAGATCTCGAAATTCTTGAAATGCTTAAGTTTTATGATTGTTTTAGTTGGGTTTTTGAGGTGTTTTGATGCTTATATGCTTGATGGAGGTATAATGTTGGTTATAGGTGTTGATTAATGCTTAGAATGTGTTGGATGAGTTGGGTAATGGCTGGGCTGAGGTTTGAGATCAATCGATTGAGTTTTCGGTTGTTTCGGATGGGTAATTTGATGTGTTTTTGCCGGACAACGAGTTTGTGTTAAGTTTCTGTTGTTAGAATGTATTTTAATGCATTGAAGCTCTGTTTTTTATGTGTTGAAAACAAGGGATTATAATCCGGAAGCAAACATAGTGGATTTGGATGATTCGGACAATCGATAGTCGCGTCGGCAAGTGATTAAACGCGAGTCAGTGAGTGGAACTTGGGTTTCCAGCGGGGAAATGTTTTAGAAAAGGTTTGGGGAACTTAGTAAGAGCTTGGAACGCTTTACTAAGTTCGGAAGTAAGTAAAGTGGAAATCTCACTCGGATTGTGCTAGTTTTGAACCTTTGATTGCACTTGGTTTTAATTGCATTTGCCTATTGTTTTAAAGCATGTTATGGATATGTGAAATGAGGTTGATGATGCCACATCGTTTAAGGATGCACTAGGTAAGGGATCCTTGTATGCATGTGTTGATGCATGAGGTTTGAAGCATGGTTTAATGCTTGATTTATGGCTTATCATGAATGCTTTGTAAGAACAGTGATGTTGGTTAAAGTGTTTTATAAATGAGATCAGATATAGTTAGCCCGCTATAGGTTTGAGTGCACTATAAACAAGTCGCCTTGGACGTTGAGGGGTTGTGATTGTACCAAATACTCCATCCAAGTACCCTAACAATTGAGGAGTGTTTAAGGTTGCAACAGTTGAGGGTAGCTCCTGGGTGCGAACCTGGTATTTTGTCTCGTCTCTCGTTAGTGGATTATACCCCTACCGATGAGTGGTGTTGAGGGGCTGTGATTGTACCGAATACTCCACCACGGGTGTCACAATGATGGAGGGTCACTCTCGTCTGTGAACCTTGAGATGCCAATAGGGTGTATGAAGGATGTGGGACAACCCTTGGTAATTCGTGTATCTGATACTTTGTTTTGAGATTGTTGTTTATCACTTGTGAGCCAATATAATGAATTGAAACATTGTGGAAAATGTTGTTGATGCATAATTTGAAAGATTCATGTATTGGTTTAAGCTTAGCATAAAGGTGATTATGCTTGGAAGGCTTGTATTATGGGAAGCAATGGTTTAATTACTGGATTTATGTGTATCATGTTACATGATGTTCATCACAATGTTTTTGAGGTTAAAGTGCATGTTTTGTCAAAGGAAGCTTGATGGTTTTGTGCATTGATGATGTTTTAGGTTTGAGCAATCCTCACTAAGCTTGTATGATTATGCTCTCTTTGTTCATCAATATAGCCAATCTGAACTTGTAACACCCCAATTTTGGGCTTAGAAGTTTAGGGTTTGAACCGGACCGGTATGAGAAACGATTTGAATATAAAAGCAGGTTTTAGGGAGAGCCTAGTTCGGGATGCTTTTAAAATATAGAAAATATCTAAAAGTCCTCATTTAATATATTTAATAGAGTGGTGAAATCAATTTTACAAAATAAGGTTGGGAAATACTACATTTCGGTGTAGTGACCAAAATGTGATTTTTGCAAAGTTTAGTAGTGACTGTTTTGTAAAGGATTGAAACTTTGAATCTTTAAGGAGCTAATTACCCAAAATATTTTTCTCCAGATTTTCCCTTAATTTGGGTGATTTAATTAATGTTTAATTAAATAAAAGAAAGGAGAAAACTACCTTTTGGTTTTCATAACTACCTTTTTCTAATTTTTCTCTCATTCCTTTTTCTCTCAAAATCCTATCATCTAAACACATTTTCTTCAGCAAAATTCACTTTGATCTTCACTTCAATTGATTAGATTTCTATCACCTATTGGTTTCTAATCAATCTTTCAACAAATCCTTTTGATTTCTACATTGCTTTTTCATGGAATTTTGCCCAAATCAAGTAGAAATCACCATTTAGAGGTAAGATTGTTCTTCTCCTCTAAATACTCAGTTCTTTACTGAAATCCCCAAATTGTCAATCCTTTATTAAAGTTTTATAAATGATTTTAATGTTGGAAACAAGATTTTGGCTTAAAACTCATGATTTTGGAAGAGATCTTGAAGATTTTCATTGTAATTGGTTGGGCTCTGTTTTGAGGTAGTTCTCAAATGAATTTTGGATGTTAAATGATGTTAGAAATGAGGTTTTATCAATGCAATCCCGAATAGATTGTGTTTCCTAAGTTTTTGCTTATGAAAATGGTGGTTTTTGAGGTGTTTTTGGTGTTCTGTTATAGCTGGAGGTATAAGGACGAGTTGAGAGTTGTTTTTGATGTTAATTGATGTTTAGAAATGATTAGAAGTGATGGATCTTGTCTGGGTTAAGTTTTGGAAGAGTTTGGAGGTGATTTCGGTTGTGTTTCGTGGCTGAAATGTTGGTTTTAGGTAGAGCAACGAGTTTAGGAGTGTTGGCTGAAGATTTCAATGCATGATGATGCATTAATCCTCTACTTTGATGTGTTTAAAACACGGGATACATCTTCGGACACTTTTGGAGTTGATCCGCAGGCTTAATCGACGTTTCGGCAAACAAGCGAAACGAAATTGGTGAGTGCGTTTGGTTTTGAAGTCCATGAGGAAAAAAACACAAGGTTTGGGGATTTAGGAGATGTTTGAAACACCTTCCTAAGTCCGGAAGTAAGTATGGCTTGATTTGATCTCTCTAAAGTGGTGTTTGGCCTCAAATTGCTTTTACATGCTCATGGTTTGTGATTGTTAAATTCCTACTGTTTTTATGCATGTTTTGAAGCATGAGATTATGCTTGTAGGGTTTTCATGAGATGACATGATGCATTGAAAAGATTTGAGCTCTTGGTTTAAAGCAAAGTATGATTATTGATTTGAAAAGTGATGAGACAACATTTGAGTTATTTTGCATGAAAAACAGTAGGTGTGATGATATTTTAACATATTACATTGGCATAGATGTTGAGAAACTTACCATATATAATTGATCGATCAATAGGATGAGAGTTCACTATAAACTAAAAATTCGTACTTGCTCTTTGGTTAAGCCAAAGGGAGATTTTCCGATGATGGGCATTCCATTGGGTAGTACTTGGTGAAATACCAAAGCTTTGTGGCGATGAGAGATTCTGCCATGTGAGTACGGTGATGAGAGATTCCACCGAAAGTTGTTGCTAGACAAGTGAGTACGGTGATATGAGATTCCACCGGAAGAGTCTAGTGTAAAAATGTGTCCGCATATCCGAGTATTGATGAGATGTTAAATGCCAATATAAATGATGAAATGGTTTTTGTTACACATGTACCTTGGTGAAATGATTTATGCTTTGAGATATGCATATGTGTTTTGTTTAGAAATGCTTGACAATACAAGCATGCGAATGGCCTTGCCATGAGATTTGCATTGGTTTTAATGCATGAGATAGAATGAAGGTACATGTGTTTTCAATGAGTTTGCTTTGAAGTTTTCTAAGCATGAGAAAGAGATGAGCATGTGGTTTAAAAGCTTTGATGGAAGTGTTTTCTAAATATGTATTATTGTGTTGTTTATTCTTTAGAGCATGCCTCACTAAGCATTTGTGCTTACGCTCTCTTTTACCAATAATGTAGATAATTGAGGTGTTTAAGGGCATCAAGGAAGCTAAGTGTGTCCAAGGGAATCCAAGCTCATGTATGGTGAAGTTTTCGTACACTATTAGTTTTGATAATTTGGCAATGGGAACCTAAGTTTTGTTTTGGGAGTTGTGTTGAACTCCCTAAGGTTGTGGCATGTGTGCCTTGGTAGATTTGAATTGTAAATGGCCTTAATTGCTTGTTTGGAGGATTGATTTCCCTAATTGGTTTGGATATTATGATGCATGCCTCTAGAATTACGAATCTTCTTGTTTGATGCTATGAAGGTGTTTAGGGGATCTAAATGTGTGTCTTGTATGTAGGTTGACTTGTTGATATGCTTGGGAAGTCTTTTGGATATTTTTGATCGGGTTTATGCTTGAAAAACCAGCATTTGCTGCTGTTTCTGGGCAAACCGTATCGGAACACCTCCTAGTGTTTCGAAACGGGGGCCTGAAATGGCCTTCGTGTTTCGAAACGCTGAGGGATGTTACGAAACGACATGGCCACTAGAAGGCCTCATTTCGGAACAGTCTCGGAACCAACCCGCGTATCGAAATGGTCAAAGCCGTTCCGATCCTGCGTTTCGATACATCAGGTGGGTGTTTCGAAATACGTGACCGTTGGGCATTGATTTGAATGGTGCAGAAGTTTGTAAGCTTTACATTTTAGTCCCAAAAGTTGATGTTGCAATTGCTTGAGTTTGAGATGTTCAATTAAGATGAAATTTGGCAGTGAAACTTGTAACATGACTAATTTCATATTGGTTACATAAAACTCAGCAAAGACCTTCTAATTTAAAGAAATTACAAACTGATCCCTAAACTTATAATTAGTGCAATTGAGTCCCTGTATGATACCCGATCGCTGTGCTGTTTCCAAATATGTTTTATGAGCACTCAATTAGGGTTAATATGTATCTAGACAAGATTAAAAAGGAAAAAAAGGGTCGTGAATCAAGGTTGACTTTCGGGTTAACTTTGGTTTTCCCCGTGTAATCTTCATAGTTCGGGTCAATCGTCTAGGCCGGGCTAAGAGGGTTACATTTAGTGGTATCAGAGCCAGTTTCTCTTATAATTGGGAATTGTTATGTGGGTGATGTATGTGTATTTGCATGATATGCCTTTTGGGTGAAAGAATGTTCTGTGAATTGTGATGCATGGTTTCAAATGTGATGATATGCTATGTTGGAATGTGTTAGGGGATCCCATTGCCATATCAAAACTAATGAAAGGAATTGTTTTCGAAAAAGATCTTGAGTACTTGGATTACTTACCTTATTGAGCCTAATTGTGTTTATTGCATTTGTGTCAGTGCATTGTTTTCTTTGTAAATGGGGCCACGTAGAGAGATGGGGTTTAATACAAGAGCTATGGCTCAGAATGAGAATGATGAGAACGTTGAATGTTGTGGATTTACCTCCTCCCCCTGGGGGTGGACCACCCGGTGGTGGTGGTGCTGGAGGTGATAATGCTAGTGTTGGTGCTGGTGCTAGGGTCGCTGGACCTGAAGGTGTGCAGGGGCAAGCTGCTCCTGACATGTCTGTGTTGATTCAGGCTATTGCTGGAGCCTTTCAGGCAGCAGTAGCTGGAGCTCATGGAGTTGTGCATCAGGATGATGCCAATGTGAGATTGCCTTTAGAGCGTCTTCGTAGTCTGAAAGGGACTGAGTTCAGAGGTCTATCTCTAGAAGGATCTGAGTCTTGGTTGGAAAGCACCAAAAGGATTTTGGGTCAGATGAGCTGCAATAATGTGCAGAAGCTGGGTTGTGTGGTGTCACTGCTGCATGGTGATGCTTATGCGTGGTGGACGACCACTATCTCTGGGATGGAAGATGGTGAAGTGACCTGGACGTTCTTCATGGGTGCGTTTAAGCTGAAGTATCTGGGTGTGCGATACCTAGAAGAGAAGAAAAGAGAATTTAGGTCTCTTGTGCAAGGTAGCATGACGGTAGCTGAGTATGAGATTCAGTTTGTCCGCCTCAGTCAGTATGCACCTGAGTTGATTCCTAATGAGAGGGAGAGGTGCGAACGATTCCGTTATGAGTTGGTAACGGATGTGAAGACCTTTATGCTTGCGGCAGACTATACAGATTTCGATGTCTTGGTCAATAGAGCCAAGGACATTGAGTCGAATCTTGGTTTGACTAGCCGTGCGGGTGGATCTAGCTCTGGGAAGAGAGCGGCTGAACGCGATTATGGAAGAGATCGCAATAAGAGGCATAAGGATTGGAGGCCGCACTTTGATGCTAGGCGTGGAGGTGGTAACCCTGGTAGAGGTCAGCAGGGACCTAATGTTGTTCAGAGGACTCTTGAGTGTAACCGTTGTGGTAGACCTCATGGTGGCGAGTGTTGGGGTAACCTTGGTACATGCTAGAATTGCGGAAACCGTGGGCATTTGAATAAGGATTGTCCTCAGCCTTTGAAGGAGGGACAGGCTCCGGTGAGAGTAGTTGAGCCACAGAGAGGCCGTTGGCGCGGCCGTGGTAATTTTCAGCGTAGAGATGATTGTTGGAGGAATGTAGCTCATGTTGTGGCCGTTCAACCTGAGGGTAGTGGCCGGGCTCGAGTGTATGCTCAGCGTGAGGGAAGGAATGATACGGATGTGATCGCAGGTACCTTTACTTTACAATCCTTATCATTACTTTCTTTGATTGATTCTGGATCTACACACTCGTACATATTGCGTGAACATGCTCAAATGCTTGGTTTACCTGTTGAGTCTTTGGATATTGGTATGTGTGTGACTAGTTCCTTTGGTGAAACGGTTGTAACACGAAAGTTGTATAGAAGATGTCCTTTGAAAGTGCAAAACCATATTTTTTCTTGTTGATCTCATGGAATTGCCATTCTATGGTTTTAATGTAATCCTTGGTATGGATTGGCTTGTTGAACATCGGGCTGTAGTGGATTTTGAAAGCAAGCGAGTTTCGGTGAAACTTGCGGATGATTACGAAGTGGTGGTGGTTGGTGAGAATGTGAAGTTTCTTGCCAATGTGGTGTCTACCTTAGAAGCGAGTCGGATGCTGAGGCAAGGTTGCGAGGCTTACCTAGCCTTTGTGATGAATCCTAGCTGAAAGGAGTTGCGCGTTCAGGATATCAGAACTGTTCGTGAGTTCCCTGAAGTGTTTCCGGAGGAGTTACCTGGATTGCCGCCTAGTCGAGAGGTGGAGTTTGGGATAGAACTGTATGAAAATACAACTCCAGTGTCCATTGCTCCCTACCGCATGGCACCGGTCTTGTTTGTGAAGAAGAAAGATGGAACTATGAGACTGTGCATCGATTACCGTCAGCTGAACAAGTTGACCATCAAGAATCGGTATTCTTTACCGAGGATTAATGATCTTTTTGATCAGTTTCATGGAGCGGCTGTGTTCTCTAAGATTGACTTAAGGTCAGGGTACTATCAGCTTTAGGTGAAAGATGTGGATGTGCCAAAAGCAGCCTTTAGGATGAGGTATGGGCATTATGAATTCCTTGTGATGCCGTTCGACTTGACGAATGCTCCTGCAGCTTTCATGGACATGATGAATAGAATGTTCCATGAATACTTGGATAAGTTTGTTGTGGTGTTCATTGACGATATCCTTATGTACTCTCGTACTGAGGAGGAGCATGAAGGTCATTTGAGGGTTGTCTTGCAAGCGCTTCTGGAAAATTAGCTTTATGCCAAGTTGAGCAAGTGCGAGTTTTGGTTGAAGGAAGTTGTGTTCCTTGGTCATGTGGTTTCGGCTGAGGGGATTCGTGTTGATCCTCAGAAGATCGAGGCAGTTATGAATTGGAAGCCTCCTAAGTCTGTAGTTTCCTTGGGTTAGCTGGATATTACCAGAGGTTTGTGGATGGGTTTTCGAAGATTGCGGCACCTTTGACGAAGTTGTTGCAAAAAGATGTCAAGTATGAGTGGACGGAAGCAAGACAACAAGCTTTTGAGAAGCTTAAGGCAGCTTTGACGCAAGCTCCTATTTTGGTTCAACCTGAATCAGGAAAAGAGTTTGTGGTGTACAGTGACGCATCTTACGTTGGTTTGGGATGTGTGCTAATGCAAGAGGGTAAGGTGGTGGCTTATGCATCGCGACAGTTGAAGGTGCATGAGCGCAATTATCCTACGCATGATATTGAGTTAGCTGCGATGGTTTTTGCTTTGAAGATTTGGAGACATTATCTGTATGGTGAGAAGTGTACTGTGTACACGGATCACAAGAGTTTGGAGTATATGATGTCTCAAAAAGAGTTGAATCTTAGGAAACGATGTTGGGTGGAGTTGCTTAAAGAATACGATCTTACGATCAAGTACCATCCGGGAAAAGCTAATGTTGTGGCGGATGCCTTGAGCAGGAAGGTGGCGGTTGAGTTAAGGGCTATGTTTATCAGCTTGAGTATTTCGCAAGATGGAGGTCTTGTGGCCGAATTGCAAGTGAAATCATCTCTGGTTCAGTTGATAAAGGATAAGCAGTTGTTAGATGATTCGTTGGTGCTACATGTTCAGGATATTGCTGAGGATAGACCATCAGATTTTTGTTTTAATGATGATGGAGTTGTATGTTTTGGAAGTCGAATAGTAGTTCTGATGATGGGGAGTTGAGGCATACTATTCTGACTGAAGCTCACAGTAGTCCTTTTGCTATGCACCCTGGTAGTACGAAGATGTATCGTGATTTAAAGGATGAGTACTATTGGGTGGGTTTGACGAAAGATGTTGCGGAGTATGTGAGTAGGTGTATGGTTTGTCACCAGGTTAAAGCTGAGCATCAGTTTCCTTCAGGGTTGTTGCAACCGTTGAGGATTCTTGAGTGGAAGTGGGAAAGGATTACCATGGACTTTGTGTCTGGTTTGCCTTTGTCGCCATCGAAGAAGAATTCGGTGTGGGTGATTGTGGATCGCCTTACGAAGTGTGCGCATTTCTTACCTGTGCATACAACGTATACTTTGGACAAGCTTGCGGAGTTGTACATTGCTGAGATTGTGCGTCTGCATGGTGTGCCAAAGTCTATAGTGTCGGATAGAGATCCAAGGTTCACATTGCGTTTTTGGGAATGTTTGCATCAAGCTTTGGGTACGCAGCTGAATTTCAGTACTTCTTATCATCTACAGTCGGATGGTCAGTCTGAGCGTATTATCCAAGTGCTTGAGGATATGTTGAGGTGCTGCGTGATTAAGTTTCAAGGCTCTTGGGAGAAGCATTTGCCTTTGGTGGAGTTTGCTTACAACAATAGCTACCAGGCAAGTATTCAAATGGCACCTTATGAAGCCTTTTATGGGAGGAAGTGCAGAACTCCTCTTTGCTGGGCTGAAACAGGTCAGAAGTTGGTCTCGATGCCGGCTTTGTTGAAAGGAACCACCGAGAAGGTGAAGCTCATTTGTGAGCGGTTGAAGGCAGCTTCTTATCGACAGAAGACTTACGCGGATTTGAAGCGTAAGGAGATTGAGTTTGCGGTGGCTGACCGTGTGTTTTTTAAGGTTTCACCTTGGAAGAAGGTGATGAGGTTTGGCCAGAAGGGTACCCTAGGTATATTGGACCATACGAGGTGATTGAACTTGTGGGTCCTGTTGCGTACAAGCTGAGGTTACCGCAAGAGTTGGAAAGGATACATGATGTGTTTCATGTCTCTATGCTTCGGAGGTATAGATCGTTTCCTTCGCATGTTATGCCTGTGGAGGAAGTGGAGTTGAATCCATACTTGACCTATGATGAGGAGCCGGTTGAAATTTTAGATTAGGACAGTAAAGTTCTTCGAGGTAAGACCGTTGAGTTGGTTAAGGTATTGTAGAGGCATCGTGGTGTTGAGGAAGCCACGTGGGAAAGAAAGGATGACATGAAGAAGCAGTTTCCTTACCTTTTTCCTCCAGGTAAATTTCGAGGACGAAATTTCTTAAGAGGGGGAGAGTTGTAACACCCTAATTTTGGGCTTAGAAGTTTAGGGTTTGAACCGGATCGGTCTGAGAAACGGTTCGAATATAAAAGGAGGTTTTATGGAGAACCTAGTTCGGGATGCTTTAAAAATATAGAAAAATATCTAAAAAATCCTCATTTAATATATTTAAGAGAGTGGTGAAATCAATTTTACAAAATAAGGTTGGGAAATAATACATTTCGGTGTAGTGACCAAAATGCGATTTTTGCAAAGTTTAGTAGTGACTGTTTTGTAAAGGATTGAAACTTTGAATCTTTAAGGAGCTAATTACCCAAAATGTTTTTCTCCAAATTTTTCCTTAATTTGGGTGATTTAATTAATTTTTAATTAAATAAAAGAAATGAGAAAACTACCTTTTGATTTTCATAACTACCTTTTTCTAATTTTTCTCTCTTTCCTTTTTCTCTCAAAATCCTATCATCCAAACACATTTTCTCCAGCAAAATTTACTTTGATCTTCACTTCAATTGATGAGATTTCTATCACCTATTGGTTTCTAATCAATCTTTCAACATATCCTTTTGATTTCTACATTGCTTTTTCATGGAATTTTGCCCAAATCAAGGAGAAATCACCATTTAGAGGTAAGATTGTTCTTCTCCTCTAAATAGCCAGTTCTTTACTAAAATTCCCAAGTTTTCAATCCTTTATTAAAGTTTTATAAATGGTTTTAATGTTGGAAACAAGATTTTGGCTTAAAACTCAAGATTTTGGAAGAGATCTTGAAGATTTTCGTTGTAATTGATTGGGCTCTATTTTGAGGTAGTTCTCTAATGAATTTTGGATATTAAATGATGTTAGAAATGTGGTTTTATCAATGCAATCCCGAATAGGTTGTGTTTCCTAAGTTTTTGCTTATGAAAATGGTGGTTTTTGAGGTGTTTTTGGTGTTCTGTTATAGTTGGAGGTATAAGGACAAGCTGAGAGTTGTTTTGATATTAATTGATGTTTAGAAATGATTAGAAGTGATGGATCTTGGCTGGGTTAAGTTTTGGAAGAGTTTGGAGGTGATTTCGGTTGTGTTTCGTGGCTGAAATGTTGGTTTTAGGTAGAGCAGCGAGTTTAGGAGTGTTGGCTAAAGATTTCAATGCATGATGATGCATTAATCCTCTGCTTTGATGTGTCTAAAATAGGGGAGACATCTTCGGACACTTTTGGAGTTGATCCGGAGGCTTAATCGGTGTTTCGGCAAACAATCGAAACGAAATTGGTGAGTGCATTTGGTTTTGAAATCCTTGAGGACAAAAACACAAGGTTTGGGGATTTAGGAGAGGTTTGAAACACCTTCCTAAGTCCGGAAGTAAGTATGGCTTGATTTGATCTCTCCAAAGTGGTGTTTGGCCCCAAATTTCTTTTACATGCTCATGGTTTGTGATTGTTAAATTCCTACTGTTTTTATGCATGTTTTGAAGCATGAGATTATGCTTGTAGGGCTGTCATGAGATGGCATGATGCATTGAATAGATTTGAGCTCTTGGTTTAAAGCAAAGTATGATTATTGATTTAAAAAGTCATGAGAAAACATTTGAGTTATTTTGCATGAAAAACAATAGGTGTGATGATATTTTAACACATTATATTGGCATAGATGTTGAGAAACTTATCGGATATAATTGATCGATCAATAGGATGAGAGTGCACTATAAACTAAAAATTTGTACGTTCTCTTTGGTTAAGCCAAAGGGAGATTTTCCGATGATGGGCATTCCATCGGGTATGACTTGGTGAAATACCCAAGCTTTGTGGCGATGAGAGATTCCGCCATGTGAGTACGGTGATGAGAGATTCCACCGGAAGTTGTTGCTAGACAAGTGAGTACGCATATGTGAGATTCCACTAGAAGAGTCTAGTGTAGAAATGTGTCCGCATATCCGAGTATTGATGAGATGTTAAATGCCAATATAAATGATGAAATGGTTTTTGTTACACATGTACCTTGGTGAAATGATTTATGCTTTGACATATGCATATGTGTTTTGTTTAGAAATGCTTGAAAATACAAGCATGCAAATGGCCTTGCCATGAGATTTGCATTGGTTTTAATGCATGAGATAGAATGAAGGTACATGTGGTTTAAAAGCTTTGATGGAAGTGTTTTCTAAATATGTATTATTGTGTTGGTTTTTCTTTAGAGCATGCCTCACTGAGCATTTGTGCTTACGCTCTCTTTTACCAATAATGCAGATAATTAAGGGGTTTAAGGGCATCAAGGAAGCTAAGTGTGTCCAAGGGAATCCAAGCTCATGTATGGTGAAGTTTTCGTACACTATTAGTTTTGATAATTTGGCAATGGGAACCTAAGTTTTGTTTTGGGAGTTTTGTTGAACTCCCTAAGGTTGTGGCATGTGTGCCTTGGTAGTTTTGAATTGTAAATGGCCTTAATTGCTTGTTTGGAGGTTTGATTTCCCTATTTGGTTTGGATATTAGGATGCATGCCTCTAGACTTATGAATTTTCTTGTTTGATGCTATGAATTTGTTTAGGGGCTCTAAATGTGTACCTTGTATGTAGGTTGACTTGTTGATATGCTTGGGAAGTCTTTTGGATATGTTTGATCGGGTTTGTGCTTGAAAAACCAGCATTTTCTGCTGTTACACCTCCTAGTGTTTCGAAACGGGGGCCTGAAATGGCCTTCGTGTTTCGAAACGCTGAGGGATGTTTCGAAATGACTTGACCACTGGAAGGCCTCGTTTCGGAACCAGTCTCGGAACCAACCCGCGTATCGAAACGGTCAACGCCATTCCGATCCTATATTTCGATACAGCAGGTGGGTGTTTCGAAACAGGTGACCGTTGGGCACTGATTTGAATGGTGCAGAAGTTTGCAAGCTTTACATTTTAGTCCCAAAGTTGATGTTGCAATTGCTTGAGTTTGAGATGTTCAATTAAGATGAAATTTGGAAGTGAAGCTTGTAACATGACTAATTTCATATTGGTAACATTAAACTCAGCAAAGACCTTCTAATTTACAGAAATTACAAAACGGTCCCTAAACTTATAATTAGTGCAATTGAGTCCCTGTATGATACCCGATCCCTGTTCCGTTTCCAAATATGTTTTATGAGCACTCACTTAGGGTTAATAAATATCTAGACAAGATTAAAAAGGAAAAAAAGGTCGTGAGTCAAGGTTGACTTTCGAGTTGACTTTGGTTTTCCCCGTGTAATCTTCGTAGTTCGGGTCAACCGTCTAGGCCAGGCTAAGGGGGTTACAGAACTTTGGAGGCAACACTTGCAAGGGGATCGGAGGAAGACTTTGATTGAAGGTAAGCCTTGGTTTTAGGACTAGTGTAATAAAGGCAATGGAGGTGTCCAATGTCATGCATGTTGTTAGTTTGGTATTTTCTTGTTTTGAGCAAGTTTATTATGCATTCGTTATACTGTAATTGGCCTATATGTGGTTTTTGGACCTTTAATTGGTGTTTTGGTCATGTTTCGGTTTGTGGTTGAAGGCATGCTTTATTAGTTGCTTATTCAATATGAATTGATGTGCCTAATGCTTGCTATGTGGCTAGTTTGTGATGCATATATGTTTGATGTGATTATATATGCATGTACATGAGTTATGGGTGTGATCGGATGATGATTGATGCGTTTAAGAGGTTGTTCCTTGTGCACTTCTTGTATGGGTATCGATACTCGGGCCTCAGTATCGATACTCATAGGCTAATTATGGCCAGATTGGTGCGGGTGTATCGATATGATTTGGAAGTGTATCGATACCCGTATGCATAATGCAAACCTTACCGGTACTCAGGGAAGGGTATCGATACCCTCTCTCAAACTTTGGTTACTGCCTTCCCGAGTATCGATACAAGCTATAGGTGTACCGATACCTAACCATTAGATTAGTTAAATGGAATCTTTAAAAGTCTAAAATGTTACATTTTAGTCCCTGAACTTTGTGTATGCAATTGGATGGGTTTGAATGGTTCGTTTGTGCTGAAATTAGTCAAGGAAGCATGTTTTATGATTAATAAAAGGTTGGTAACCTTAAAATTAGGAAGGTCCATGCAATTTAGGGAAATTACATTTGTTCCCTAAAAGCTTAAAATGTTCAATTGAACCCCTAAACGTTATCCGTTTGTTGCGTCGTTTGTTTCTACATGTTTTATTGATCACATAGATTTTTAAATTTCATCTTGAGAAGATAAGAAGAAAAAAAGGTTGTTAATCGAAGTCGGCTTTAACGAGTTGGCTTCGATTTTCCTCGTGTAATCTCCTTGGTTCGGGTCGGGCGTCTAGGCCGGGCTAAGGAGGTTACAGAAACACCCAAGCTTTTTGGCGATGAGAGATGCCGCCATGAGAGTCCGGTTATGTGAGATTCCACCAGGGTAGGACTTGAGATTTAGTCAAGCTATCCGCATATCTGAGTAATGTAGCTAAATGCCAATATAGGAGATTCACATGTACCTTGATTATAAATGATTTTATGCATTTGAGAAATGATTTATGATATTTAAGCATGTAAGGCTATGCCTTGAAACTTTGCATTTGTTGAATACATGAGATAGATGGTACATGTGATTTAAATGATGTGGTTTTGGTTTGAATATAATTTCAAGAATTAGATACAATGAGCATGATGAGATAGAGATTTCTAAATGAGAAACGATTTTAAAATGCATTGTTGGTGTAACGCCATTGTTTTGGGCCTAGATGTTTTAGATATCGGATCAGACCAGTCGAGAACAGTTCGAATCGCGTAAGGTGATTTAAGGAAATCAAGGATCGGGATAGGATGAAATTGCTTTAAAAATTGCTAAAATCCTTCAAAAATATGTTTAAGAGGTTGGTCAAGTCAATTTTACAAAATTCATTTCAGAAATGGGACATTTTGAGTGGTGACCAAATTGTAAAGTTTCAAAATTGGGAAAATGTCATTTTTTATGTAGAAGCCAAAATCTTAGAATCTTTAGGGGCTTTAAGTCAATTTGACCTTTTCTCAAAAGGACATATGCTTTAAAAGGCTTTTAATTAAAATGGATTTAATTAGATTTATATTAATTAATTAATATAGTTAGTTAAAGTGAGATTTCTAATTACGTAACTACCAACTCTTTCTCATTTTCAGCCATACACTAATTATCTCATCTTTTCTCAGAATTCTTTCTTCCAAAAACTCTCTCAACATTTTCTAAACCATTTTCAAGAGATCTTTTCTAATTCTTCAAGATTTTGCTAAGGAAAACTTGTCATTCATTGAGAGAAGCAAGGATTGGAGGTAAATTATGTTCTCAACCTCTAATCTAAGTTCTTTATTGAAATTCCCAAGATACTTGGCTTCTAAATACTATTGTTGGTTGAGTTTTCATTATGGTTTTGGATGGAGATCAAAATCTTGTAAAATCATGATTTTCGGACTTGTTGAGTTAGGCTCTGTTTTTTGTTGATTTTAATTGAGTTTAAAGTTGAGTGATATGTTAAAATGATGTGTTGATAACATAAATCCCGAAATCCTTGAGATCCTTGAGTTTCTTGGTGGTTTTAAGTGAGATTTTGGGGTGAAATGGTGGAATCTTGCTTGCTGGAGGTATAAGGATGAGTTAGGTTGTTTTTTAGATATGTTTTGATGTTGATAATTGTTTGGAAGTGATGTATGATGACTGGGCTTGGTTTAGGAAGCAATCGATTTAGTTTTTGATTGTTTTGGAATGGTATTTTGGTGTAGCTTGGGTGAGCAATGGGTTTGTGAATTGTTGCTGGTGTTGGAATGCATTTTAATGCATTTAGATTCTGTTTTTATGATGTGAAAACAGAGGATCTTGATCCGGAAGCGAACGAGGTGATTTTAGAGGCTCCGGAGGGGTAATTTTCATGTCGGCGAGCAAGGCTTCGCGTATCAGTGAGTGGAAATGCAATTTCCTGCTTTGTTACGCTTTGAGCGTGGTCTTGGGAGCTTAGTGTAAGTTTGATACACTTAGCTAAGCTCAAGAGTAAGTGATTCGGAAATCCCTCTCTTGGAAATGTGCTTTGTTTGATGAATTTGCACTTGAGTTGGGTGTGGATTGTTTACTGTTTTTAAGCATGTTTAAGCATGGTTTTAATGTTGGATTTTAATGCCATTATGTTAAGGATGCACTAGGTAAGTGATCCTTGGTTTGCATGTGTTGAATGCATATGATATTAAGCATGTGATGCTTGTGGAAATGGCATTGTGGTTATGCTTCTAAAACAGTGGATTAATGTGGTTAAATGATTATATTGGCAAGTTATGAAAACGGTTTTTGGTTACTTAAATCGAATATAGTTAGCCGGCTATAGGATTGGGTGCACCGTGAATAAAGTCGCCTTGGATGTCGAGGGGTTGTGATTGTGTCGTAATCTCCATCCAAGTACCCTAACGATTGAGGTTAAGATCACAACGGTGAATGGTTAGTCCGTGTGTGAGTCTTGTGTATGTGTCACATACTCTCGTTAGAGGAATTATACAACTACCGATGAGTGATGTTGAGTGGTTGTGATTGTGCCATTAATCTCCATCACGGGTGTTAAGGGGTTGTGATTGTGCCATTAATCTCCACCTTGTGTAGTCCGGTAGTTTGTATGAAGCGTGAGGGACAACACTTGTAATCCGCGTATCTGATTGTGTCTTGTGTTGAAATGGTTTATGGATTATCACTTGCGAGCAAATATAATGTAAATGAATAATGTGAAGTGTGAGGTGCTTGTAAATTATGCAAGGATGCATGAGATGCTTGGTAAAGCATGAGGAATGGTTTATTTGCTGTTTTAGAGTGATACATATGAACATGAGTATAGAAAGTGCATTAATGTCTTGTAAATGCATGTTTTATGAAAAGGCATGAGTTGTAAAATGGTGGTTTTGCCAATAATGTGAAGTGCATTGATGAATGTTGCATGGCAGTCCTCACTAAGCTTTGTGATTACGCTCTTTTGTTTCATCAATGAAGAAAACTAGGCTTCCAAGTCAACAAGTAAGAAAGAAGAACCAAGCTCTTGATCTTGCAAAGTATGTGGCTTTACTCTGGTGTAATAAAAGGCAATGGGTGGGAATTATACTTTTGAATGGTTGAGGATGTTTTCCTTTACTTTGAGCATGTTAGATTGCTTATACTTGAGTTGTAAATGGCCATTGATATTTGGATTTTGGTTTGATTGTTGTTATAGCTTGTTGTGGTTTTGGTGGACTAGGAAGCATGCCTTTAGTACCTATGAATGCATGAGTGATGCTATGTTCTAGTTTATGATTCATGGATATTGTCCTTGATGCAGATGTGAGATGTGTGTATGTTGTGGCATGTCTCAGAAATGTTTTGGATGCGAAAAGACATGAAAAACCAGCAAAATTTGCTGTTGCAGGGCAAGGCGTATCGAAACACCCTTGCATGTTTCGGAATAGAGGCCTGAAATGGCTAAGAGGTTTCGAAACGTGTGGGGTCATATCGGAGCAGTTTTGCTACTAGAGGAAGGTGTTTCGATACGGGTCTCAGAACGTACCCGAGCATCGAAATGGTTAACCCTATTTTAAAACGATCATTTCAGTACAGGGCCAACCGTATCGGAACGCCTGACGGTTGGGTTTGAATATGTAACTGTTTCAAGTTTCTGTTTCTTACGTTTTGGTCCCTGATTTTGGAATGCTTAATTGATTGAGTTTGGATGGCCCGTTTGAGTTGAAATTTGGTTGGTTGGCATGTTTCATGACTAATTAAAGTTTGGTAACTTTAAAATCTTGGAAGTCCCTGTATTTTATGAAAGTTACAGTTTAGTCCATAAAAGTCAAATATATGCAATTGAACTATTAATTGAACTCTGATCGCTGAGACGTTTTCTTCTGAGTGTCTTGCTGAACACATAGGATAATAATGAGCATCTAGATAAGATAAAAAGGAAAAAGGGTTGTAAATCAAGGTTGACTTTCGGTTTGACTTTGGTTTTCCCCGTGTAATCTTCATAGTTCGGGTTAAGCATCTAGACCGGGTTAAGTGGGTTACATTTGTTCGTATCAGAGCTAGGTTACGAAAGAATTGAGAATGTTCGCATGTGAAATTGTCATGTGTTGAAATATGATGTTTGAAAAGCATGCGATTGGTTGAATTTTGAAGTTTATGATATGCTTGATCTATGCGAATTGCATGTGGAATGAATGTGATTGTGTGGCGATGATGCAATGCTATTATGTACTGATTTTGGATGATGAAAAGCATGTTGAGCATGATGTTCCATGTATGCAATGTTTTGTTGAGGGGAAATTGGGGTACCCATTGCCTTTTTACACTAATCAAATGTTTTGTAACTTGGATTCTTGCTTGCAGCTGGCCTAAATAGTTTGATTGTTGTTGTGTTTTGTTTAAAATAGCACAATGGGACCTAGAAGGGATTTGAGGTCCAATACGATTATACCTGCAACTGAGTAGGGTGACCAGGGTGAGCAAGGGGCTGATGTCCCTCATGTTGGAAATCTACTTCCTCCGCCACCACCTGGAGGTGGGGGCAGGTGCAGCAAGGACCTGCTGGTCCTGGTTTGAATGATTTGGCGCCATTAGTTTAGGCGATCACTGGAGCGTTTCAGGCTGTTGTTGCCGGAGCGCATGTTCAGGCCCCTACAGTTGGGCAGGAGGGCTTACTGTTGGAAAGGGTGAGGAGCTTGGGATCTGTATCATGGAGCAGATGGGCTGTAATGATGTGTGCAAGTTGGGATGCGCAGTATCCTTGTTGCAAGGCGATGCCTACAGCTGGTGGATGACTACCACGGCTGGTATGGAACCCAATGAGGTTGATTGGGAATTTTTTGAAGGTGCCTTTAGGAGGAAGTATCTAGGGGTGAGATACTTGGATGAAAAGAAACGAGAGTTTATGTCGCTTGTTCAGGGCAATCTATATGTGGCTGAGTACGATGTCCAGTTCGTATGCTTGAGCCAGTATGCTCCAAATCTGGTACCTAGTGAGAGGCACCGATGTGATCGCTTTCGGTACGGGTTGGTACAGGAAGTTAAGACATATATGCTGGCTGCAGACTACACTAATTTTGATGTGCTTGTTTTTCGAGCGAAGGACATTAAGAAGAACTTGGGATTATCGTCTCGAGGTGTTGGTTCTAGCTCTGGTAAGAGAGCAGTTGAGTACAGTTCCGGAGGTGGACGGAACAAAAGAGGGCATGATAGGAGACATCAGCCTAAGGGAAGGCGTGGTACTTCGGGTCGAGGTGGTCAGGCCCAGGGAGGTCGTGTGAGATCTGAGCAGCATACGTACTAGACATGTGGTTCAAGGGATCATTTGAGGCGAGATTGTCCTCGGGCGGCTAGAGAGGTTCAGGCTCTTGTTGTGGTGACAAGGAATTCTTGTTGGAATTGTGGTTCGGCGGATCACCTGAGGAGCGAGTGTCCTTTGTTGGCTGGTGGTGGCCAGGGACGTGCTCCAGTGGTAGCTGCTCCTTAGCGAGGCCGTAGGGACTTTCAGAGGAGAGATGAGGGGCAGCGAGGTATTGCCCATGTTGTAGTTGTTCGACTTGAGGGAGGTGGACCAACAAGGGTATATGCTCAGCGCGAGGAGCGCAATGATATTGATGTCATCGCATGTACCTTTGCTCTTCTATCATTATCTTTGTTGGCTTTGATTTATTCTTGACCCACACATTCTTATATCTTGAGTGAGCATGCACATTTGCTTGATATACCTGTTGAGATGCGTGAAGTAGGAATGCAAGTGACTAGTTCTTTTAATGAGACTATAGTCACTAGGAAGTTGTATAGGAGATGCCCTTTGTCTGTGCAAGTCATGTTTTTCTCGTGGATCTGATGGAGTTACCTTTCTACGGATTTGATGTAATCCTTGGCATGGATTGGTTGTCGGAGCATAAGGTGGTGGTTGACTTTGAGGTCAAGCGAGTCACCTTAAAGTTAGTCGATGATTATGAAGTTGTGGTAGTAGGCGAGAATGTGAAATTATTGTCGAATGTGATTTCGGCTTTGGAAGTAAATCGTATGATGAGGTTGGGTTGCGAGGCTTACCTTGCCTATGTGATGGATCCAGGCACCAAGGATGTACGTGTGCAGGACATCTGAACTGTTCGCGATTTTCTGGGTGTCTTTCCGGAAAAAGTGTTTGGGTTGCCACCAAACAGGGAAGTTGAGTTTGGTATAGAGTTGTACGAGAATACAACTACGGTGTCTATTGCTCCTTATCGCATGGCACCCAAAGAGTTAAAAGAGTTGAAAACGCAATTTCAGGAGTTGTTGGACTGGGGTTTCATTCGGCCAAGCGTGTCACCTTGGGGTGCACTGAGCTTGTTTGTAAAGAAGAAAGATTGGACAATGCGGATGTGCATAGATTATCAGCAACTGAACAAGTTGAAGGTCAAGAACAAGTATCCTTTGCCTAGAATTGATGATCTCTTTGATCAGTTTTGGGGGGCCTTAGTGTTTTCTAATATAGATTTGAGATCAGGGTATTATCAGCTGAAGGTGAAGGATGTGGACGTACCTAAGACAGATTTTCGCACTAGGTATGGACATTATGAATTTTTGGTGATGTCGTTTGGTTTGACCAATGTGCCTGCTGCTTTCATGGACATGATGAATCGTGTATTCCATGAATTCTTAGATCAATTTGTGGTGGTGTTCATCGATGATATCCTTGTGTATTCGCGTACCGGGGAGGATCATGATCGGAACTTGAGACTTGTTTTGCAAGCGTTATTGGAAAATCAGTTGTATGCCAAGCTGAGTAAGTGTGAGTTTTTTCTTAGGGAGGTGGTCTTCCTTGGGCATGTTGTATCAGCTGAGGGTATTCACGTTGATCCGCACAAGGTAGAAGCTGTGATGAGTTTGAAAGTGCCTAAGTCAGTGACAGAGGTACGTAGTTTCCTTGGATTGGTTGGGTACTACCGTAGGTTTGTCAAGGGTTTCTCGAAGATAGCAGCGCCTTTGACCAAGTTGTTGCAAAAGAATGTTCGCTTTGAGTGGACGTATGGGAGACAACAAGCTTTTGAGAAGCTGAAAGAAGCATTGACGCAAGCTCCTGTTCTGATTCAACTTGAGTCTGGTAAGGAGTTTGTGGTTTATAGTGATGCGTCCATTGTTGGTTTGGGCTGCGTGTTGATACAGGATGGTAAGGTACTGGCCTATGCATCTAGGCAGTTTAAGGTGCATGAGGGCAACTACCCTACTCATGATCTTGAGCTTGCAGCTGTGTAGTGTCTCGTGTTGAAATGGTTTATGGATTATCACTTGCAAGCCAATATAATGTAAATGAATAATGTGAAGTGTGAGATGCTTGTAAATGATGCAAGGATGCATGAGATGCTTGGTAAAGCATTAGCAATGGTTTATTTGCTGTTTTAGAGTGATGCGTATGAACATGTGTATATAAAGTGCATTGATATCTTGTGAAGGCATGAGTTGTAAAATGGTGGTTTTGCCAATAATGTGAAGTGTATTGATGAATGTTGCATGGTGGTCCTGACTAAGCTTTGTGATTACGCTCTTTTGTTTCATCAATGCAGAAAACTATGCTTCCAAGGCAGCAAGTAAGCAAGAAGAATACAAGCTCTTGATCTTGCAAAGTATGTGGCTTTACTCCGGTGTAATAAAAGGCAATGGGTGGGAATTATACTTTCGAATGGTTGAGGATGTTTTCCTTTACTTTGAGCATGTTAGATTGCTTATACTTGAGTTGTAAATGGCATTGATGTTTGGATTTTGGTTTGATTGTTGTTATAGCTTGTTGTGGTTTTGGTGGACTAGGAAGCATGCCTTTAGTACCTATGAATGCATGAGTGATGCTATGTTCTAGTTTATGATTCATAGATATGGTCCTTGATGCATATGTGAGCTTTGTGTATGTTGTGGCATGTCTCAGAAATGTTTCGGATGCGAAAGACATGAAAAACCAGAAAAATCTGCTGTTGCAGGGCAAGGCGTATCGGAACGCCCTTCCCTGTTTTGGAATAGAGGCCTAAAATGGCTAAGAGGTTTTGGAACGAGTGAGGTCGTATCGAAACAATTTTGCTACTGGAGAAGGGTGTTTCGATACGGGTCTCGGTACGTAATCGGGCATCGAAATGGTCAACCATGTTACGAAACGACCGTTTCGGTACAGGGTGTAACGCCCCGGTTTTGGGCTTAGAAGTTTTGGGCGTTGACCGGTTTGGTCAAAGTGCTGTTCGAATCTAAAGAGGTGAAATTAGGAAAGCCTAGTTCGGGTTGCATTAAAAATATGGAAAAATGTTCTAAAATCATCTTTTAATATAATTAAGTGAACTGTGAAATCAATTTTGAAAAATGGGTTTTGGAAGAGTGACATTTTGGCTAGTGACCAAAATGTAATTTTTGAAAGTTTTGTGACTGTTTTATAAAGATTTGAAACTTTGAATCTTTAAGGAGCTATTATTCCAAAAGTAGTTTCTCCAGATTTTTCTAAGATATTTTGAGATTTATTCTGATTTTAAAACATATCAAAAGTGGAGGGAAAGGCCATTTGGCTATTTTCTTAACTAACTTCTCTATTTTCTTTCTCTCATTTTCTCTCAATCCAAACACTTGTTTTCCAGAGAGTTGTTTCTGATTTTCTCACCTAAAATCCTCCTTTCAACATTCTTTTGATTCCTAATCTACATATCTTCAAAACCTCATCATTTGCTAGTTGATTCAACAATGTTTTTAATTCCAAAAAGTGGAGAAACACAAGTTTGGAGGTAAGAACGTCCTTCTCCTCTAAACTATCAGTTCTTTACTGAAATTCCCAAGTTCTCAACTCTTAATTGAAGTTTTATTAAAGGATTTTAAGTGGTGAAATGGATCTTGGCTTATAATGCAAGATTTGGTGATTTTTGGTGATTTTCGTTGGATATGATTAATCTGTGATTTGAGGTGTGTTTTTGATGTTAAATGAACTCTAAATTGATAAGGAAATGAGTTTTGATTAATGCAATCCCGGATAGGTTGTGTTTCCTAAGTTTAACTTGTGATTCTTGGATGTTTTTGTGGTGATCTTGTGGATCTGATGTTGCTGGAGGTATAAGGATGTTTATAGGTTGTTTTTAGATGTTAAATGGTGTTAATGGATGTTAGGTTTTGCTGGTTTATGGCTGGGCTTTGTTGAGTAGTGGTTTTGATGTCAGTTCGGTTGTGTTTGGTGGCCGAAATTGGAGTGTGAATGAGAGCAGCGAGTTTGAGTGCTTTCATTGAAGCTTTTGATGCATGATGATGCATTAAATCTCTGCTTTAATGTGTTTAATCAGGGGAGGCATCTTTGGATCCAAGAGTTGTTGATCCGGAGGCTTGTTTTGGTGCTTTGGCTTGAGGCGAAGTGGAATCGGTGAGTGAAATTGGGTTTTTGGCTTTGAAACCAATGTCTTGGGAGCTTAGTTTAAGTCTAAGCAACTTTGCTAAGCTCTAGTGTAAGTTTTCGAAAATTCTCTCTAGTGGTGGCCATGATTTTGTTGTGATGCAATGTGGTTATTTGCATGTTTTGATTACTGTTTTGAAAGCATGATTTAGCATGGTATTTGCTGTTTTGATAAGCCATATGTTAAAGGAAGCTCAAGGTAAGAGTTCCTTGTTTTTGAACATTGATTAAATGTGGTTTGATGCTTTTAAGTGCATGATGAATATGGCTTGGTTTAATGCTTTAAAACAGTGGATTAATTGATGAAAATGATGTATATTGGCAAGTGATGCTTTGAAAAGGTTGAGGTCACTAAGGTGGTTAAAAGTCCTTGAGTGAGCCTTGTTACTTAAGAACATCAAGGTGGTTAAAAGTCCTTGGATGATTCTTGTTACGGACACAAAGGTGTTTAAAAGTCCTTGTGTGGTCCTTTCTATGGTGTTTAAAAGTCCATAGGCCAAGGTGTTTAAAAGTCCTTGGGCTCAAGGTGTTTAAAAGTCCTTGAGGTGATTCAATTCATGGTGTTTAAAAGTCCATGGCCAAGGTGTTTAAAAGTCCTTGGGGTCAAGGTGTTTAAAAGTCCTTGAGGTGATCTAATTCATGGTGTTTAAAAGTCCATGACCAAGGTGTTTAAAAGTCCTTGGGGTCCAAGGTGTTTAAAAGTCCTTGGGGTGAAAGTTGATGAACTTGTTTTCAAAGAAATGAAATGTATCACTTGTGGCCAATATGACATGTAATGAAATGAAGCATGAGATGCTTGTTTTAAGTATGCTTTTGAGCATGTGTAAATGATGTTTGAAGCATGTTTTATAAGTGTTTTATAAATGCATTATTGGATGGTTTTATTGAGCATTCCTCACTAAGCTTTTGCTTACGCTCTCTTCCATTTTCTTAATTCAATAATGCAGAGCATTAGAGTACTTGAGGGCAGCAAGGAGGGCAAGCATCCAAGTGGAAACAAAGCTCTAAGTATGGAAGGTTTTCTAAGTACATTTTAGCTTTTGGAAATTTGGCAATGGGGGACCTATGTGTATGTTTTGGGAGATGTTTTGAACTCCCTAAGTATGTTGAATGTTGTTGAGAATGCTGGTTATTGTGGTTGGCCTTTATATGCTTGAATTGGAAGTTTATGCTTGAATGGTTTACTTGTGTAGGAAGCATGCCTATAGATTTGGGGCTTTTCATATATGTGGATGTTTTGATGAATTGTTGATGCAAGTATGTCTCATATATGTTGAATTGCATGTTGGCAAAGTTTGGTGGCATTTGGAGCATGATTGGTTGGTCAATTGCATGTTTAAGTATGTATTTTTGGGCAACCTGTGCAGGGTGTTTCGGAACAGCACCTACCGTTTCGGAACGGGTGCCTTATTTGTGCCCAGGCGTCCGAAACGGGAGGGGCCGTTCCGAAACGGAAAGGCCACTGCCAGACCCCCGTTTTGGTACGCGTTGCGGAACGGCCCCGAGTTTCGAAACGGGCTATGCCTGTTTCGGAACGGGTGACCGTTGGGGGCTGACATTGGCAGTTATATGTTTTGGAATGTTTGCGTTTTGGTCTTGAAACTTGTTTGTGCAATTGTATGAGTTTGGGAGGTCCTTTTGAGCTGAAATTTCACAGGGAAGCATGAAATATGATTAATTTCAAGTTGGTAACTTTAATTTGGGTTAAGTCCCCATATTTATCAGAATTTACATTTTGGTCCCTAAAGTTGTAATTTGTTCAATTGGGTCCCTATTTGATCTCTGATGTTTGTGATCTTTTGGTATGATGGTTGTGTGATCACAATTAGGTTTAAAGTGCATCTAGACAAGATTAAAAGAAAAAAAGGGTCGTTAATCAAGGTTGACTTTCGGGTTTACTTTGGTTTTCCCCGTGTGACTTTATTAATTCGGGTCAACCGTCTAGGCCGGGTTAAGGGGGTTACATTTGGTGGTATCAGAGCTGAGTTCTCGAGTAATTGGGAATGTATGTATGCATGATTGAAGTATGTATGTCTTGTATGCTTGTTGAGTGAAAGCATGTTTAATGGCTTGTGATTTTGATGCAATTGAAGTATGTGCTGTGATGTAGCATGTTGTGGGTACCCATTGCCAAATCAAAGCTAAAGGAAAGATGTTGTTTTGAAATGAAATTGAGCTTGAATACTTGGATTGCTTACCTTGCTGGGCCTGACTTTG
This sequence comes from Hibiscus trionum, assembly GCA_030270665.1. Classification (NCBI taxonomy): domain Eukaryota; kingdom Viridiplantae; phylum Streptophyta; class Magnoliopsida; order Malvales; family Malvaceae; genus Hibiscus; species Hibiscus trionum. The sequence continues at coordinate 40,399,085 of BSYR01000001.1, read as the reverse complement.
TTTTATTTGTGTTGTGATTGCATGGTAAAAGTATGGCACCACGTAGAGAGTTACGAGGTAATGTGCGAGCTACGGCTCCTAATGAGAACGAGAATGAGGAAAACACGGGTAGTGCGGTGTTACCTCCTCCTACACCTGGTGGTGGTGGTGCTGGGGCCGAGGAAGCTGGAGCTGCAGCTGGCGCTGGAGCTGCTGGACCTGGGGCTGGTCAGGGGCAAGCTATGCCTGATATGACGATGTTAGTGCAAGCTATTGCTCGTGCTTTTCAAGCAGCGGTAGCTGGGGCTCGTGGAGCGGGGCATCAGGAAGATGCTAGTGTTAGACTACCTTTGGAGCGTTTGCGCAGTCTTGGTGGGACTGAGTTCAGGGGTATGTCTGCTGAGAGTTCTGAAGCTTGGCTAGAGAGTACCAAGCGAATCTTGGGCCAGATGAGTTGCACTGATGTGCAGAAGCTGGGTTGTGTTGTGTCCTTGCTGCAGAAGGATGCGTATACGTGGTGGACAACCACTATTGCTGGGATGGCAGAAGCTGATGTGACTTGGACATTCTTTCAGAATGTGTTCAAGCGGAGATATCTTGGTGTGAGATATCTAGATGAGAAGAAGCGTGAATTCATGTCTCTTACCCAGGGGAGCATGAGTGTGGCTGAATATGAAGTGCAGTTTGTGGGACTCAGTCAGTATGCACCGGAGCTGGTACCTGATGAGCGGGCAAGGTGCGAGAGGTTCCGTTATGGTTTAGAGACGGATGTGAAAATGTATTTGCTGGCCGCCGAGTATGATGATTTCGACGTGTTGGTGGGCCGAGCCAAGGATGTTGAGATGAACTTGGGTTTATCTGTGAGAGGTGCTGGAGCAAGTGCTGGGAAGCGATCAGCTGAGTTTAGTTCCGGAGGTGGACGGAACAAGAGGGGACGTGATCAGAAGTATCAGTCTTCAGCTAAGAGAGGTGGTGGTGCACCTGCTAGAGGAGGCAATGCTAGAGCTGATCCGAGTGCTTGTTGGATCTGTGGTTCACGTGGTCACATGAAGCGTGACTGTCCTCGTGCTGAGAGAGTGGTGCAGGCTCCTGTTGCGGCTGCTGGTAACGAGTGCTGGAATTGTGGATCCGCAGACCATTTGAGGCGTGATTGTCCGAGGTTGGCTGGTGATCAGGTGCGTGCTCCTGTTGTTGCTGCACCGCAGAGAGGTTGTGGGTGCGGCCGTGGTAATTTCCAGAGGAGAGAGGAAGGTGGTCGTGGAGTGGCCCATGTTGTGGCTATTCAGCCTGAAGGTGGAGGCCAGGCGAGGGTGTATGCTCAGCGTGAGGGAAGGAATGATGCGGATGTGATTGCAGGTACCTTTACTTTGCAGTCCTTGTCATTGCTTTCTTTGATAGATTCTGGATCTACGCATTCATACATTTTGCGTGAGCATGCTGAATTGCTTGGTTTGCCTGTTGAGTCTTTGGATGTTGGTGTTCGAGTCACTAGTTCTTTTGGTGAGACTGTTGTGACTCAAAAGCTTTATAGAAGGTGTCCCTTGGTTGTTCAAGAACATGTTTTCCATGTTGATCTTCTGGAGTTGCCCTTCTATGGTTTTGATGTGATCCTTGGTATGGATTGGCTTGCGGAGCATCGTGCGGTTGTGGATTGTGAAAACAAGCGGGTTTCGCTTAAGCTTACGGATGATTATGAAGTTGTTGTGGTTGGCGAGAATGTGAAGTTTCTTGCCAATGTGGTGTCTACCTTGGAGGCGAGCAGGATGCTGAGGCAAGGTTGCGAAGCCTATCTAGCTTTTGTGATGAATCCTAGCTCTAAAGAGTTGAGGGTGCAAGATATCAGAGTTGTGAAGGAGTTTCCTGGTGTTTTTCCTGAGGAGTTGCCTGGTTTACCTCCTAACCGCGAGGTGGAGTTTGGAATTGAGTTGTATGAGAATACAACTCCTGTGTCCATTACTCCCTATAGAATGGCACCTAAGGAGCTGAAGGAGCTGAAGACGCAGTTGCAAGAGTTGCTTGATCGTGGTTTCATCCGGCCGAGTGTGTCACCTTGGGGAGCACCGGTCTTGTTTGTGAAGAAGAAGGATGGCACTATGAGAATGTGCATTGATTACCGTCAGCTGAACAAGTTGACTATCAAGAATCGGTATCCTTTGCCGAGGATTGATGATCTTTTTGATCAATTTCGGGGAGCTGCTGTGTTCTCTAAGATTGACTTGAGGTCAGGGTATTATCAGTTGAAGGTGAAGGATGTGGATGTGCCTAAGACAGCTTTCAGGACAAGGTATGGGCATTATGAGTTTCTTGTGATGCCGTTTGGGTTGACAAATGCTCCTGCTGCTTTCATGGACATGATGCATCGTGTGTTTCATGAATACCTGGACAGGTTTGTTGTGGTGTTCATTGATGATATCCTCGTGTACTCGCGTACTGAGGAGGAGCATGAAGAGCATTTGAGGATTGTTTTGCAAGCTTTGTTGGAGAATCAGCTTTATGCTAAGCTGAGTAAGTGTGAGTTCTGGTTAAGGGAGGTGGTGTTTCTTGGGCATGTGGTTTCAGCGGAGGGGATTCGTGTTGATCCTCAGAAGATTGAGGCGGTGATGAATTGGAAAGTTCCTAAGTCTGTTCATGAGATCCGTAGTTTCCTTGGTTTGGCGGGATACTACCGAAGGTTTGTGGATGGTTTTTCCAAGATTGCTGCTCCTTTGACGAAGCTGTTGCAAAAGGATGTTAAGTATGAGTGGACGGAAGCGAGACATCAGGCTTTTGAGAAGCTTAAGGCGGCTTTGACGCAAGCTCCTATCTTGATTCAGCCTGAATCAGGGAAAGAGTTTGTGGTTTACAGTGATGCATCCTATGTTGGTTTGGGGTGTGTGCTGATGCAGGAGGGTAAGGTGGTGGCTTATGCATCGCGGCAGTTGAAAGTGCATGAGCGCAATTACCCTACGCATGATATTGAGCTGGCTGCAGTGGTTTTTGCTCTGAAGATCTGGAGACATTATCTGTATGGTGAGAAGTGTACTGTGTACACAGATCACAAGAGTTTGAGGTATCTGATGTCTCAGAAGGAGTTGAATCTTAGGCAGCGGCGTTGGTTGGAGTTGCTCAAGGATTATGATCTGACGATTGAGTATCATCCTGGAAAAGCTAATGTTGTTGCGGATGCCTTGAGTAGGAAGGTAGCTGTTGAGCTGAGAGCCATGTTTGCTAGCTTGAGCATATCGCAAGATGGTGGTCTCGTTGCTGAGTTGCAAGTGAAACCCTCTTTGGTTCAGTTGATCAAGGATAAGCAGTTGTTGGATGATTCCTTGGTGTCTCATGTTCAGGATATCGCGGAGGGTAGACCTTCGGATTTCTGTTTCAATGATGATGGTGTGCTGTGTTTTGGGAGTCGGATAGTAGTGCCCAATGATGCTGAGATGAGGCGTGCTATTCTGACTGAAGGTCATAGTAGTCCTTTTGCTATGCATCCTGGTAGTACTAAGATGTACCGTGATCTTCGTGATGAGTACTATTGGGTGGGTTTGAAGAAGGATGTTGCGGAGTTTGTTAGCAAGTGTTTGGTGTGTCAGCGAGTTAAGGCTGAGCATCAGTTTCCTTCAGGGTTGTTGCAACCGTTGAAAATCCCTGAATGGAAGTGGGAGAGGGTTACCATGGATTTTGTATCTGGTTTACCTTTGTCTCCATCGAAGAAGAATTCGGTCTGGGTGATTGTGGATTGTAACCCCCTTAACCCGGCCTAGACGGTTGACCCGAATTAAGAAAGTCACACGGGGAAAACCAAAGTCAACCCGAAAGTCAACCTTGATTAACGACCCTTTTTTTTCTTTTTAACCTTGTCTAGATGCACTTTAAACCTAATTGTGATCACACAAACATCATACCAAAAGATCACAAACATCAGAGATCAAACAGGGACTTAATTGAACAAAATACAACTTTAGGGACCAAATTGTAAATTCTGATAATTATAAGGACTTAACCCAAATTGAAGTTACCATCTTGAAATTAATCATGTTTCATGCTTCTCTGTAAAATTTCAGCTCAAAAGGACCTCCCAAACTCATACAATTGCACAAACAAGTTTCAGGACCAAAACGCAAACATTCCAAAACATATAACTACCAATGTCAGCCCCCAACGGTCACCCGTTCCGAAACAGGCATAGCCCGTTTCGAAACTCGGGGCCGTTCCGCAACGCGTACCGAAACGGGGGTCTGGCAGTGGCCTTTCCGTTTCGGAACGGCCCCTCCCGTTTCGGACGCCTGGGCACAAATAAGGCACCCGTTCCGAAACGGTAGGTGCTGTTCCGAAACACCCTGCACAGATTGCCTAAAAATGCATACTTAAACATGCAATTGACCAACCAATCATGCTCCAAATGCCACCAAACTTTGCCAACATGCAATTCAACATATATGAGACATACTTGCATCAACAATTCATCAAAACATCCACTTATATGAAAAGCCCCAAATCTATAGGCATGCTTCCTACACAAGTAAGCCATTCAAGCATAAACTTCCAATTCAAGCATATAGAGGCCAACCACAAAAACCAGCATTCTCCACAACATTCAACATACTTAGGGAGTTCAAAACATCTCCCAAAACATACACATAGGTCCCCCATTGCCAAATTACCAAAAGCTAAAATGTACTTAGAAAACCTTCCATACTTAGAGCTTTGTTTCCACTTGGATGCTTGCCCTCCTTGCTGCCCTCAAGTACTCTAATGCTCTGCATTATTGAATTAAGAAAATGGAAGAGAGCGTAAGCAAAAGCTTAGTGAGGAATGCTCAATAAAACCATCCAATAATGCATTTATAAAACACTTATAAAACATGCTTCAAATCATCATTTACACATGCTCAAAAGCATACTAAAAACAAGCATCTCATGCTTCATTTCATTACATGTCATATTGGCCTCAAGTGATACATTTCATTTCTTTGAAAACAAGTTCATCAACTTTCACCCCAAGGACTTTTAAACACCTTGGACCCCAAGGACTTTTAAACACCTTGGCCATGGACTTTTAAACACCATGAATTAGATCACCTCAAGGACTTTTAAACACCTTGACCCCAAGGACTTTTAAACACCTTGGCCATGGACTTTTAAACACCATGAATTAAATCACCTCAAGGACTTTTAAACACCTTGAGCCCAAGGACTTTTAAACACCTTGGCCTATGGACTTTTAAACACCATAGAAAGGACCACACAAGGACTTTTAAACACCTTTGTGTCCGTAACAAGAATCATCCAAGGACTTTTAACCACCTTGATGTTCTTAAGTAACAAGGCTCACTCAAGGACTTTTAACCACCTTAGTGACCTTAACCTTTTCAAAACATCACTTGCCAATAAACATCATTTTCATCAATTAATCCACTGTTTTAAAGCATTAAACCAAGCCATATTCATCATGCATTTAAAAGCATCAAACCACATTTAATCAATGTTCAAAAACAAGGAACTCTTACCTTGAGCTTCCTTTAACATATGGCTTATCAAAACAGCAAATACCATGCTAAATCATGCTTTCAAAACAGTAATCAAAACATGCAATAAACCACATTGCATCACAACAAAATCATGGCCACCACTAGAGAGAATATCCGAAAACTTAAACTCGAGCTTAGCAAAGTTATTTAGACTTAAACTAAGCTTCCAAGACATTGGTTTCAAAGCCGAAAACCCAATTTCACTCACCGATTCCACTTCGCCTCAAGCCAAAGCACCAAAACAAGCCTCCGGATCAACAACTCTTGGATCCAAAGATGCCTCCCCTGATTAAACACATTAAAGCTGAGATTTAATGCATCATCATGCATCAAAAGCTTCAATGAAAGCACTCAAACTCGCTGCTCTCATTCACACTCCAATTTCGGCCACCAAACACAACCGAAATGGCATCAAAACCACTTCTCAACAAAGCCCAGCCATAAACCAGCAAAACCTAACATCCATTAACACCATTTAACATCTAAAAACAACCTATAAACATCCTTATACCTCCAGCAACATCAGATCCACAAGATCACCACAAAAACATCCAAGAATCACAAGCTAAACTTAGGAATCACAACCTATCCGGGATTGCATTAATCAAAACTCATTTCCTGATCAAATTAACATTCATTAATCATCATTTTAGCACCTTAAAACACTGCTTAAACAGATCCAACGAAATTTCATCAAAAACACACCAAATCTTGCATTTTAAGCCAAGATCCACTAAACAATCTTAAAAGCCATTTATAAAACATCAATTAGGGATTGAGAACTTAGGAATTTCATTAAAGAACTTGAAGTTCAGAGGAGAAGGACGTTCTTACCTCCAAACTTGAGTTTCTCCTCTTTTAGAGCCAAAAAGCTTGATGAATCAAGTAGCAAATACAAAGGTTTTGATGAGGAGATGATTAGGAATCAAATGAGGATTGAAAAGAAGTATTTAGGTGATAAAAATCAGAGGAAAAGATCTGGAGAGAATGTGTTTGGTTTGAGAGAAAAGATGAGAGAAAATGAGAATGGAAAATTTAGAAAGTTAGTTAAAGATGACTAAAAATATCTTTCCCTCCTTTTTACTTTTATTTTAAACCATTATTAAATCATTTAATATTCTAGAAAATCTGGAGAAACTCCCCTTTGGGTAAATAGCTCCCTAAAGATTCAAAGTTTCAATCCTTTTTAAAATAGTCACAAAACTTTCAAAAATTACATTTTGGTCACTAGCCAAAATGTCACCCTTCCGAAACTCATTTTCCAAAATTGATTTCACAGTTCACTTAATTATATTAAAAGATGATTTTAGAACATTTTTCCATATTTTTAATGCAACCCGAACTAGGCTTTCCTAATTTCACTCTCTTAGATTCGAACAGCACTTTGACCAAACCGGTCAACGCCCAAAACTTCTAAGCCCAAAACCGGGGCATTACATGGATCGCCTGACGAAGTGTGCGCATTTCTTGCCTGTGCATACTACGTTTTCTTTGGATAAGCTGGCAGAGCTGTACATTGCTGAGATTGTGCGGCTGCATGGTGTGCCTAAGTCGATTGTGTCGGATAGGGATCCGAGGTTCACATCGCGGTTCTGGCAGTGTTTGCATCAAGCTCTGGGTACAAGGTTGCATTTCAGTACATCCTCAGTCGGATGGTCAGTCTGAGCGAGTTATCCAGATTTTGGAGGATATGTTGAGGTGCTGCGTGATTGAGTTCCAAGGTTCTTGGGAGAAGCATCTGCCTTTGGTTGAGTTTGCTTATAACAACAGTTATCAGGCAAGTATACAGATGGCACCTTATGAGGCTTTGTACGGGAGGAAGTGTAGGACTCCTCTTTGTTGGGCTGAGACTGGTCAAAAGTTGGTTTCGATGCCGGCTTTGTTGAAAGGGACCACAGAGAAGGTAAAGCTCATTTGTGAGCGGTTGAAGGCTGCTTCTGATCGGCAGAAGTCTTACGCGGATTTGAAGCGTAAGGAGATAGAGTATGCGGTGGGTGACCGTGTGTTCTTCAAGGTTTCGCCTTGGAAGAAGGTGATGCGGTTTGGCCGAAAGGGTAAGTTGAGCCCTAGGTACATTGGACCATATGAGGTGGTTGAGCGTGTGGGTCCTGTTGCGTATCGGTTGAGGTTACCTCAGGAGTTGGAGAAGATTCATGATGTGTTCCATGTCTCTATGCTCCGGAGGTATAGATCTGATCCTTCGCATGTGATGCCTGTGGAGGAAGTGGTTTTGAATCCGGATTTGACCTATGATGAGGAACCGGTGAAGGTTCTGGATTCGGATAGCAAGGTTCTTCGTGGCAAGACCATTGAGTTGGTGAAGGTGCTGTGGAAGCATCGCGGTGTTGAGGAAGCCACGTGGGAGCGGAAGGAAGACATGCTGAAGCAGTTTCCTTATCTCTTTCCTTCAGGTAAATTTCGAGGACGAAATTTCTTAAGGGGGGAGAGTTGTAACGCCCCGGTTTTGGGCTTAGAAGTTTTGGGCGTTGACCGGTTTGGTCAAAGTGCTGTTCGAATCTAAAGAGGTGAAATTAGGAAAGCCTAGTTCGGGTTGCATTAAAAATATGGAAAAATGTTCTAAAATCATCTTTTAATATAATTAAGTGAACTGTGAAATCAATTTTGAAAAATGGGTTTTGGAAGAGTGACATTTTGGCTAGTGACCAAAATGTAATTTTTGAAAGTTTTGTGACTGTTTTATAAAGAGTTGAAACTTTGAATCTTTAAGGAGCTATTATTCCAAAAGTAGTTTCTCCAGATTTTTCTAAGATATTTTGAGATTTATTCTGATTTTAAAACATATCAAAAGTGGAGGGAAAGCCCATTTGGCTATTTTCTTAACTAACTTCTCTATTTTCTTTCTCTCATTTTCTCTCAATCCAAACACTTGTTTTCCAGAGAGTTGTTTCTGATTTTCTCACCTAAAATCCTCCTTTCAACATTCTTTTGATTCCTAATCTACATATCTTCAAAACCTCATCATTTGCTAGTTGATTCAACAAGGTTTTTGATTCCAAAAAGTGGAGAAACACAAGTTTGGAGGTAAGAACGTCCTTCTCCTCTAAACTATCAGTTCTTTACTGAAATTCCCAAGTTCTCAACTCTTAATTGAAGTTTTATTAAAGGATTTTAAGTGGTGAAATGGATCTTGGCTTATAATGCAAAATTTGGTGATTTTTGGTGATTTTCGTTGGATATGATTAATCTGTGATTTGAGGTGTGTTTTTGATGTTAAATGAACTCTAAATTGATAAGGAAATGAGTTTTGATTAATGCAATCCCGGATAGGTTGTGTTTCCTAAGTTTAGCTTGTGATTCTTGGATGTTTTTGTGGTGATCTTGTGGATATGATGTTGCTGGAGGTATAAGGATGTTTATAGGTTGTTTTTAGATGTTAAATGGTGTTAATGGATGTTAGGTTTTGCTGGTTTATGGCTGGGCTTTGTTGAGAAGTGGTTTTGATGTCATTTCGGTTGTGTTTGGTGGCCGAAATTGGAGTGTGAATGAGAGCAGCGAGTTTGAGTGCTTTCATTGAAGCTTTTGATGCATGATGATGCATTAAATCTCTGCTTTAATGTGTTTAATCAGGGGAGGCATCTTTGGATCCAAGAGTTGTTGATCCGGAGGCTTGTTTTGGTGCTTTGGCTTGAGGCGAAGTGGAATCGGTGAGTGAAATTGGGTTTTCGGCTTTGAAACCAATGTCTTGGGAGCTTAGTTTAAGTCTAAGCAACTTTGCTAAGCTCTAGTGTAAGTTTTCGGAAATTCTCTCTAGTGGTGGCCATGATTTTGTTGTGATGCAATGTGGTTATTTGCATGTTTTGATTACTGTTTTGAAAGCATGATTTAGCATGGTATTTGCTGTTTTGATAAGCCATATGTTAAAGGAAGCTCAAGGTAAGAGTTCCTTGTTTTTGAACATTGATTAAATGTGGTTTGATGCTTTTAAGTGCATGATGAATATGGCTTGGTTTAATGCTTTAAAATAGTGGATTAATTGATGAAAATGATGTATATTGGCAAGTGATGCTTTGAAAAGGTTGAGGTCACTAAGGTGGTTAAAAGTCCTTGAGTGAGCCTTGTTACTTAAGAACATCAAGGTGGTTAAAAGTCCTTGGATGATTCTTGTTACGGACACAAAGGTGTTTAAAAGTCCTTGTGTGGTCCTTTCTATGGTGTTTAAAAGTCCATAAGCCAAGGTGTTTAAAAGTCCTTGGGCTCAAGGTGTTTAAAAGTCCTTGAGGTGATTCAATTCATGGTGTTTAAAAGTCCATGGCCAAGGTGTTTAAAAGTCCTTGGGGTCAAGGTGTTTAAAAGTCCTTGAGGTGATCTAATTCATGGTGTTTAAAAGTCCATGGCCAAGGTGTTTAAAAGTCCTTGGGGTCCAAGGTGTTTAAAAGTCCTTGGGGTGAAAGTTGATGAACTTGTTTTCAAAGAAATGAAATGTATCACTTGTGGCCAATATGACATGTAATGAAATGAAGCATGAGATGCTTGTTTTAAGTATGCTTTTGAGCATGTGTAAATGATGTTTGAAGCATGTTTTATAAGTGTTTTATAAATGCATTATTGGATGGTTTTATTGAGCATTCCTCACTAAGCTTTTGCTTACGCTCTCTTCCGTTTTCTTAATTCAATAATGCAGAGCATTAGAGTACTTGAGGGCAGCAAGGAGGGCAAGCATCCAAGTGGAAACAAAGCTCTAAGTATGGAAGGTTTTCTAAGTACATTTTAGCTTTTGGTAATTTGGCAATGGGGGACCTATGTGTATGTTTTGGGAGATGTTTTGAACTCCCTAAGTATGTTGAATGTTGTTGAGAATGCTGGTTATTGTGGTTGGCCTTTATATGCTTGAATTGGAAGTTTATGCTTGAATGGTTTACTTGTGTAGGAAGCATGCCTATAGATTTGGGGCTTTTCATATATGTGGATGTTTTGATGAATTGTTGATGCAAGTATGTCTCATATATGTTGAATTGCATGTTGGCAAAGTTTGGTGGCATTTGGAGCATGATTGGTTGGTCAATTGCATGTTTAAGTATGCATTTTTGGGCAACCTGTGCAGGGTGTTTCGGAACAGCACCTACCGTTTCGGAACGGGTGCCTTATTTGTGCCCAGGCGTCCGAAACGGGAGGGGCCGTTCCGAAACAGAAAGGCCACTGCCAGACCCCCGTTTCGGTACGCGTTGCGGAACGGCCCCGAGTTTCGAAACGGGCTATGCCTGTTTCGGAACGGGTGACCGTTGGGGGCTGACATTGGCAGTTATGTGTTTTGGAATGTTTGCGTTTTGGTCCTGAAACTTGTTTGTGCAATTGTATGAGTTTGGGAAGTCCTTTTGAGCTGAAATTTCACAGGGAAGCATGAAATATGATTAATTTCAAGTTGGTAACTTTAATTTGGGTTAAGTCCCCATATTTATCAGAATTTACATTTTGGTCCCTAAAGTTGTAATTTGTTCAATTGGGTCCCTGTTTGATCTCTGATGTTTGTGATCTTTTGGTATGATGGTTGTGTGATCACAATTAGGTTTAAAGTGCATCTAGACAAGATTAAAAGAAAAAAAGGGTCGTTAATCAAGGTTGACTTTCAGGTTGACTTTGGTTTTCCCCGTGTGACTTTCTTAATTCGGGTCAACCGTCTAGGCCGGGTTAAGGGGGTTACACAGGGCCAACCGTATCGAAACGCCTGACCGTTGGGTTTGAATTTTGAACTGTTTTAAGTTTCTATTTTTTATGTTTTGGTCCCTGATTTTGGAATGCTTAATTGATTGAGTTTGGATGGTCTGTTTGAGTTGAAATTTGGCTGTTTTGCATGTTTCATGACTAACTAAAGTGTGGTAACTTTAAAATCTTGGGAGTCCCTATATTTTATGAAAGTTACAGTTTAGTCCCTAAAAGTCAAATGTATGCAATTGAACCATTAATTGAACTCCGATCGCTGAACCGTTTTCTTCTGAGTGTCTTGCTAAACACATAGGATAATAATGAGCAACTAGATAAAATGAAAAAGGAAAAAAGGTTGTAAATCAAGGTTCACTTTCGGGTTGAATTTGGTTTTCCCGTGTAATCTTCGTAGTTAGGGTTAAACGTCTAGACTAGGCTAAGGGGGTTATAGTTGTGTTGGTTGCTTTGAGCATCCCTCACTAAGTAATTGTGCTTATGCACTTTTTTCCAACAATGGACTGAATTAGCTTACTTAGGCAGTAAAGAGGCAAGAAGAAATCCAAGAAGTGTGGTTAAGCTCAAGTATGATTTTACATTTGCTTATTAGTAATAATATTTGGCAATGGGAGGATATCATGTTGTTTTGGAAGATGTGTTTTGAAACTATCTAGTTTGCGGCAAGTTTTGAATACCCTTAATGACTTGTAAATGGCCTTTAATTGTTGGTTTATGCCTTGGCTTGTGTTTTAACTCTTAAGTGGCTATTTTGCATAGGTTGCATGCCTATAGATTCCTTTGATGGATATGGACATGCTTTGATGTTGTTTCTACCATGTATGACTATGGATTGATGTCTTAAATATATTGTATGCCTGTTGGAATGGTTTAGTATGGATTAAAGTGTGAAAACCAGTAAAAAGTGTCCTTACAGGCCCAGGTTTTTCGGTACATTCGAGCCTGTACCGAAACAATGAGCCTGAAATAGCCTAGGGTTTCGAAATAGGGAGGTTTGTTCCGATACATTTTGCCACTGGAAATCTTTGTTTCGAAACACCTAAAAGGGTGTTTGGAGATGGGCCCGTGTTCTGAGCCTTGTGTACATGTTTCAGTACACATGTTTGGATACAAAATAACCTGTACCGAAACAACTGGTTGTTATGTTAGTTGATAGAATATTCTTAAGTTCTGATTCTTTACCTTTAGTCCTAGAATGTTGTGGATGCAGTTAAATAAGCATGGATGATTATTTTGAGCTGGGTTTTGATAGAAAAGAATATAATATGTGTTAATTAAAGATTGGTAACTTTAAAAGTAGATATGTCCCTGTATTTTTGTAAAAATTACAAAATGGTCCCTAAAATGTTTTTGAATGCAATTGAGTTTCAAATCGTTTATTGATTGAGTTGAAAATTGTTCCGACGTGATGTTAAACACTTATGATCATAATTAGCATCTAAACAAGATAAAATGAAAAAAATAGGATTGTTTATTGTGGTAAATGTTGCGTGTAAATAGCGCTTCACAACTTGTGCAAGTATACACGATGCAAGTAATATAGGGATAAGTATGTGAGTATCGTCTCCACAGGGATTGGTACTCAACCTTCGGTTCTGTCTAAAAATAATTAAACTAAGAGAATCCAGTAAATAAAGTAAAGGAGTGATCAAGATAAGAAGATGGGCCGGATTACAATGTGACATAGTGTGGAATCCTCTTGATGTTTCTGTCTTAAATGCAGCAACGCACTACTGCTGTGGCAGTGACCTAAATCCCTGCCGCGGCCGCAATGGCTGAATCCCTGCCGCGATAATCCCTTGCTCCTGGGTAGAAGCAGTTAAGCTTCGGCAAAGCGTCATTCGATTGTTCCGCCTTATCCCTAAGCACAGAACACTGGTTGATGACTGAAATCTGATGATACCTCCCGGTGTGAATCAAAGGCAAACACCAAATGTTCATACACTTCTCTTAGCATCTGAAACTCTATCCTATCCCTAGGTCGAGATAGTTAACACCACGTGGGGCGAAAACCGTGCCTATTCCTTTTGTGAGCTCAAATCTCACGATATTGAACAAATGGATCATCTCACAAACCCTCTCCCGAGTAGAATGTAAAAATAATTAAAGCCATAATAAGAAAACCTTAACTTTTATTGCATTAAGAACAAAAACTAAGTACAAAGTGTTTTCACACAACTACTAAACAAACTAATCCTAACCCTAAGAAAATTTAGAACATATTAAAACTAATCATAAGCTCAATCTCTCCTCTCTCCTCCTTGTGTCTGTTTGCCATGGCGGCATGCCTTTATATAGGGGTAGGCACGAATCCTTCTTTGAGAGGAAGTTAAGTTGGACTTGGACTATATTTTATTAAAGAAGTAAACCTCTTTAATTTATTACAGTATACACTTTTATCCAAGAGTCCTACTTTATACTGCCTTCACGTTTTCCTCCTCTTCTCGAGCTCCAGCTGCCACGCGAAGTGTTTAGAAAAATCCAGCGTTAAAGGCACTACAAGTCGGCTACCACTTGGCTCATTTTTCCCTCTTGCAATATGTTGTTGCGGCCTGGCTTTTGCTGCCTCGGCATCGGTTAATTTTCCTCAACAAGGCTTCCTCAGCTTCCTTCAGCAGAAGCTGTCTTGAGGCTTGGCACGAACAGAGTCTGTTGTCTACTACTTTTGCCTCATCTTCCATCCTGCTTTCTATGATGTGGCGGCATTCTCCTGCTCCAGTAGTGGTCATCCTGCAAGAATACCAATCATGCTTTAAATAGTACCTTTTTCGTATACTAAATAGAATAATAAGCTCAAAGGCATAAACTATGAAATCTATGCATGAAAGGCTATAATGCAACTCAAATGGGTGTAGGTTGAGTGATAATTACCATGAAAAATGGGTCAAAATCTAGGACTTTTGGGCACTTATCACACCCCAAACTCAAACTATTGCTTGTCCTCAAGCAATTCAAACCATCAATTGCCAAACTTTAGTTTTTATAAATTGTCTCCTTGGTCTTACTTTTCCTTTTCTCTCCAAACCATGGTAAAGAACGTCTTGGCCCTTAGATCTTTGGATGCCTGAGGAATTCCCTAGAATCAAACTATAAGATTTGTGAGTGTGTGCATGCATTGTGAACAAGATGATTACAAGGATTCTAAGTAAACAGTGAAGCATAAACTAACTTAACTTGGGTTTTTTTTTCAAGCAACCTAACAAACTAGAGCCAATTTCGGGCACCTCTAGTGATTATCCTAGAGCCGATTTCGGGCACCTCTCGGGCTTCCTTAATCTAGAGTCAGTGATGGAAACCTCTAACTTCTACCCAATTTTCTTTCTAAGCTAGTATATGACCTGAGTGTACTAGAATTCCTTAAATCATACAAGTCACAAAGGTGTTTGAAATTCTAATCTCATAGTGTGATCCTAAATTGTCTTCCTTTAAGCATCCTAAAAATAAAGGTTCTAAAACGTTCTAAACTATGGTAAGAAGAGAGAGTTCTATTGTCAAGTACGAAGATTTAATTAAAACTAAACTAAGGCAATTGATCGAAAGTACTGTTGCAGCATAAGAAAAATTTAGTTAAGGCAGACCAATTAAAAAACTTTGACAAATGAAAGATCAAAAGTTGCATCAAAATTATATTTATACTATCGCAACATAGTTTTGCCTCAGACTCTCAACCTACGCCCCTAAACTCGAACCAAGCATTGCCCTCAATGCTTACATTTCATACATAAGATAGAAAAAAATTAAATCACAAAAAAATATGAGGGCAAAATAGATAAGCAGCAAAAAATGAAGAAGAATTTAAATGAATTTAGAGGTGGCAGAATCATCATTCTCTTTATTGTCAGTCTCCAAAACTAGCATATTCATTGGCTTGGAAGCTGCTCGCTTGATTCGTTTGGACTCTCGTGGTGGATAGATGCGTGATGGCGGGATGGGTTGTGCTGCCAGGGCATCCACCTCTTCAAGGGAATCAAGATCGACGTTGTTCATGTTTAGTCCCTTGCGTCTAAGCAAGTCATACACCCGACAGATAGAGTGGTCACTCTTTGAGGTCGTGTGGGGTATGGATCCGGTCGGTGTGTCTAGGCCCGCCTTGCGCTTACCTCTCCTTTCTGCAGCATAATGTGTAGAAGAGGCAACAACTGGATGGAGTTGGTGGTGCCTGGCAGTAGCAGCAGCAGGGGTCTCTTGGGATCTTGGCTGGGCTGCGGCTGCGGCAATGAAGATGATAGTAGGGAATATGGGGAATTGGACCATTGGATCAGGGAACCTCCTTTGAATCCATTGTGTTGTTCCGTTGTGGAAGTCCCTGGTATATGCCATAAATAACTGCTGGCGTTGGTCCATTTCCCACAGCTTGTTCAGAACTTGTTGGAGGTGTGCGGCGGTAGGGGCTTGGGGGATGAGGTGTCACCAGGACAAATGCTGAGGTTGCTGCCCAGGTAATGCTCTGCATCGGTGTGGCCTATAGAGGCTCGTCGTCCAGTATCTCCATGATTCTGCGGAGGTCACCTTGTCTCAACTTGGTCCGTCCTTGGTTAATTCATCAGTCCTGTCGAACGAGACTGCATTCTCCGTGCAGAGGCTAGTGATGAGTGACGAGAAGTAGAGTGGCCCCTTCTCTTTTACTGCACACTTGTAGATTTCTTGCACAATTAAATTGCCCACATTAATTTGGCAATTTTTCATAATGGAGTGGATAAGGGCAAGCCTGGGTCGATCAACGGTTGTCTTTGGGATGTCGGTAAGAGGCGGTGGCAGATGAACTCGCTCCACAATTTGGCTTCTGGCCTGAGATATTTCCGTTGCACTGAACCTATGTGTGAGCCAGCCTCTCATCGCGTGCCGGCGAAGCAAAGTTCTTCCCTTGTGCACAAGAAAATTGTCTTCATTATGGGCTACCAAAACCTCAGCATGCTCATCCCTTTCAGTGTGCAAGTCGTAAAACTGGTTAATTGTGTCGGCATCGATACGTATGGCCTTGCCCCTAACATGTATGAATAGTGCGTCGGCACTTGGTCTATGAGCGTAGAATTCTTGAACTACCGTTAGGTTGGCCTGGGCAGGCTGGAGGCAGAAAACTTGCCACATCTGATGTTTGATTTTGATGAATAAGAAGGGCTCGATACTGTAATTTTGTTCAGTGGAGGCTTGGAACCATTGCTCTTCCCACACCTTCCTCGAGATGTACTATTTCTTGAACCGTTCTTCCATCGATGCTGATGTGAAGTGAGAATATGCACGTGTCGCTGTAGCGCTGGAAGATGCCCTCTAGTTGCCATTTGAATTAAATAAGAGCAGTGAGCGTGATTGAAAGAGAGTAAAAAGAATTGAGAGTAGATTTTAGCGTGAATAACTGTGAGATTCAATAAAGTATAAGGAAGTAGGATGTGAAAAACAAAGGAGAATAGTGTCCCTTTTATAGAGTCTTGGCACATTGTGCCGTTGGAGCGGATTTTACGGCCGCGGCTGTTACTAGCCATTGCAGCACGTTGCGATTCTGCCTATTGGAAAACTAGTCGTTGCGGCTCTCTCAGCGCATTGGGCGTCTGGTATCGCGGCAGCTAACGATCCATTCTCCATGACGTTGGTTCCTCCATTTTCCTTTCTTGATCTCCATAAAAACGAAGAAAAATTATTTTGGGAAAATGTGATAAATTAAAATAAAAAATAGAAATAAAACTAAAACTAAAAAAATTAAAAATAAAAATGGTAAAGAGAAAAAAGATTAGTGCACTAAAGGAGTGCACTTGGATGCATCCCCTAAAGTGTATACTTCCTTATCCCTCATAACATGTGCTACGGTGTGTGGTAGCAGCCTTTGTCCATGTTGTCTCCCTTGTGTGTTGCGGCATGTATCCTGGCATGGTCCAATATGTTTTTCGCTGCATTCTTCTGTTTAATTGTTGGGCCCTTTTGGTTCCTTACTGCTACCTTGTTGCTGGGTGGTCTGGAGTGCTTGACAGGTTGCTTTATCATTGGCATGTTTTCTACTATTCAAAACATGAATTGTAACATGCTCATCATTAATCCTCATTGTCATCTATTCTTTCTACACGTTAATTACAGTTCTTCAAGTTGCAAGAAATGGCCATCCAAGAATCAACGAAGCTCTTTCATCTACATCGCAATCTAAAATGAGGAAATCAATAGGGAAAATAAACTTAATTCACTTTTACCAGGATATCTTCAATTTTTCTCCTGGTTGCACATGCGATCCGTCCGCAAGCTGTAGCATGACTGTGGTAGGTTGTGCCATCCCAATCCCCAATTTTTGAAAGATAGACTTTGGCATGATATTGATGTTTGCACCTAAGTCACATAGCACTCTTCCGTCATATGTGTTCCCGATCACGCATGGTATGAGAAAACTTCCATGATCCTTGAGCTTTTGGAGGGCTCTATTGTGTAATGCGGCCATGCATTTCTCTGTTACAACCACTGTTTCAAATTCTCGAATTCTTTTTCTTTTTGACACTATGTCCTCGAGAAACTTGGCATAGTTTCATATTTGCATAATAGCCTACACCATAGGTATATTGATATGTACATGTTTAGGGATGTCCAGAAATTTCTTAAAATGGTACTCTTGCTTGGGTTGTTTCAGCCGCTGTGGGAATGGTGGCAGTGGATGGGCTATCTCTGGGCTTTGTTTTGTCAGGATCTGCGGCGGCAGGATTTGTTTTGACTGGTACCGCGACATCCTTGTCCTTAAACTACGTAGGGACAGTGGGCTCCTGTGGTTTCTCCCTTGTTGGTTTTTTGGCCTGTGGCTCTTGTAGTTGAATACCACTCCTAGTGGTTACAACCTTGCACTGCTCGTACGACGTTCCCTTAGCGACTTCAGTGTCTCTTGGGAATACTCCAACTGGCCTGGTGTTCAGAGTCTGAGCAATCTACCCCACCTGCGTTTCCAAGGATTTCAACGTTGCCTCGATATTCTGCAGCCGCATTTCTATTATGTCCATATTCGTTTGTCTTTTTTATGAACTTGTCAGTGTTAGCCATTTTATGCACTAGTTTGATTCATAAAAGCATAAAGAGTGTTTTCAGCGGAACTAGACTGCAATGGTTGTTGGGCTTGCATGTGCTGCTACGACGGCATGGGTTGTTGGAATCCTACAACTGGAGCATTTTGTTGCTGCGGGTTGAGGGCATTGTTAGGGTTGCTCCAGGAGAAGTTGGGGTGCTTTTTCCATGTTGGATTATAGTTGTTGGACATCTGATTGTTGTTGTGATTGAAGTTTCTAACATAGCATGCTGACTTTGGATTTTTCCTGCATTCAGATGAAGCATGGTTATCCCCACAGTTCTCACAAAATAAATCTATTACCTTGACTTTCTATTGGTTGTTTTGTGACTGTAAGTTCATACCTAGCTCCGTCAAGGTGGCGATCTGGGATGAAATTGATCCCTCAGACTCTACTTCATTAACCGTGGTTCAACGGCGAACTCCTCCCCATCTGGCCATGGGGAACTGATAATCATTCTTGGCCGTGATGTTTAAGATTTATATGGCTTATTCCGGCTCCTTGTCTAAGAGTATGTCATATTTCGAGGCATCCAGCATCATCCTAGTTGTCGTGTTTACTACATTATGGAATATGGTCACCTGTGTCCATACTGGTAATCCGTGCAAGGGGCATATGAGTAATAGCTCTCGATATCGCTCCCAAGCCTCATGCATGGACTCGTCATCATCCTGTCGAAAAGAAGTGATCTCATTACGTAATTTGTTAGTTAAATTTATAGGATTAAAACATTCTAGAAAATCTCGACAAGATCACTCCAAGATCCAATTGATCCTGCTGGTATGCTGTTGAGCAAGGTTTTTGCACTATCCCTTAGTGAATAGGGGAACAACTTTACTCTCAGAATATCCTAATGTACTCCCTAACTTTTGAATGAGTTACAGATCTGGATGAAGGACTTGAGGTGTTGTCTGGCATCTTCAGTTGTGGAGCCGCCAAATTTCCCCATCGTGTTGATCATATTAAATATTACGGGCTTCACCTCGAAGTGGGGGGCCTCGATCTCTGGGGTAACAACTCCATGGTTTAGTCTGTTTATGTCTTATTCAAGGTAATTTCGGACTGTTGGTGTAACGCCCTGATATTTGGGCTTAGATGTTTTGGCGAGTCGGGTTGGACCGAGGGAACCGGTGACGGTTGTTCAAACCGTTTAAAAGGTGGTTTAGGGAGATCAGGGTTCGGGATAGGATAAAAATGTGATAAAAATTTCTAAAATCCTCTAAAATAATGTTTATGAGGTTGGTCAAATCAATTTTACAAAACGAGCTTTTGAAAGTATACATTTTGGGTAGTGACCAAAATGTAAAGATTTAAAAGTTGAAAAATGGTTTTTCAAGAAGAGTCAAAATCTTAGAATCTTTAGGAAGCTACTTGGAAATTATGCATTTTCCCTAATTTGGCATGTGTTTTAAATGCTATTAAAAGTTAAAAGGCTTTTTAATTTGGTTAATTAAATAAAGTAGTTGGACGGTTAATGAAAATTTTCACGAGCTTTCGTTTCTCACTTTTGCTTCAACGAAGCACCCTTCTTTTCTCTCCATTTTCCAGAATTTTTTTGCTCTCAAATACTCTTTTTGATTCCTATCATTTCTTTATTGATTTCTTCCATTTTCCTTCAAGTTTCTCCAAGTAAAACTTGCCAAATTAGAGAAGAAGCAAGGATTGGAGGTAATTTTCGTGCTATCCCTCTAATCTAAGTTCTTTAATGAAATTCCAAAGATATTTGACTCTTTAATACTGATTGTGGTTTTGTTTTTAAATTGATAAAATCGTGAAATCTTGATGAAAAATTGGTTTAAAAGGTGATTTTCGGACTTTTAATGATTTGGTTGATTTGAGATTGTTTCTAAATGAGTTTTGAAAGGTTTTTGATGTTGAAGTTGATTCTTAATCTTATAGATCCCGAAATCCTTGAGATCTTTAGTTTTTGAAGTGTTTTTGGGTGAGTTTTTGAGGTGTTCTTGGGGAATTCAAGTTGCTGGAGGTATAAGGTTGGTTTTGGGTCATTTTTGGATGTTGATTAATGCTTAGAGTATGTTGGATGAGTTGGGTAATGGCTGGGCTGAGGTTTGAGGTCAATCGATTGAGTTTTCGATTGTTTTGAATGGGTGTTTTGTTGCTTTAGAGCATGGCTGCGGGATTTCTTATGTGCGATGGGGTTTTGGATACATTTTAATGCATTGAACCTCTTTTTAATGTGTTGAAAACAAAGGATAGTGATTCGGAAGCAAACGAAGTGTGTTTGCAGGTTTTGGAATATCGATACTTGCACCGACAAGCATGGTATCGCGATTCGGTTAGTGGAATTTGGTTTTCCAGCGCTAAAACGTTTTAGAAAAGGTTTTGGGAACTTGATAAGAGCTTGAAACGCTTTATTAAGTTTGGAAGTATGTAAATCGAAATTTCTCCCTTGGTTGTGCTAGTTATGAGCCTCTGGTCTCACTTGATTTTAAATGCATTTACCTACTGTTTTGAAGCATGTTTTTGAGAATATGAATTGTGTATGTGTAACACCTCAAATTTGGGCCTAGATGTTTAGAGTCTGAACCAGATCGGTCTGGGAAATGGTTCAAATCTAAAAGGGGGTTTTAGGGAACACCTAATTTAGGATGCTTTAAAAATATAGAAAATATCTAAAATCCTCATTTAATATATAAGAGAGAATGTTGAAATCAATTTTACAAAATAAGGTTTGGAAATACTACATTTCGGTGTAGTGACCAAATCGTAGTTTTTACAAAGTTAAGTAGTGACTGTTTTCTAAAGGATTGAAACTTTGAATCTTTAAGGAGCTAATTTTACCAAAAATATTTTCATCAGATTTTTCCTTAATTTGGGTGATTTAAGTAATGTTTTAATTAAAGAAAACGAAGGTGATTAAAATAGAAAAACTACCTTTGACTTTTCATAACCACTTTTCACTAATTTTCTCTCATTTCATTTTCTCTCAAAATCCTATCAACCAAACACTTTTTATCCAGCAAATTTACTTTGATTTCCACTTCATTTGATGAGATTTCAATCACTCTTTGATTCCTAATCAATTCCTCATCAAATCCACTTGATTTCTACATTGAATTTTCAAGAAAACTTGCCCAAATCAAGGAGAAATCATCCATTAGAGGTAAGCTTCGTCCTTCTCCACTAATGATCAGTTCTCTACTGAAATTCCCAATTTATTAATCCTTTATTAATGATTTTCAGTGGTGTTAATGTTAGAAACAAGAAATTGGCTTGAAACTCAAGATTTTGGAAGAGATCTTGAAGATTTTCGTGGTGATTGATTGGGCCCTGTTTTGAGATGGTTTTCTAATGTATTTTGGATGTTAAATGATGTTATAAATGAGGTTTTATCAATCCAATCCCAAATAGGTTATTTTCCTAAGTTTTTGCTTGTTAAAATGGTGGTTTTGGGGTGATTTTGGTGTTCTGCTGTAGCTGGAGGTATAAGGACGTTGTTGTGTTAGTTTTTGATGTTTAGAAATGATTAGAAGTGGTGGCTATTGGTTGGGTTTGATTTTGGAAGAGTTTGGAGGTGTTTTCAGTAGTGTTTGGTAGCCGAAATGTGATTTTTGTGTAGAGCAGCGAGTTTAGGTGTGTGGCTGATGATTTCAATGCATGATGATGCATTAAATCCTCTGCTCTTATATGTTTAAAACAGGGGAGACATCTTCGGACACCTTTTGAGTTGATCCGGAAGCTTAGATAGCGTTTCGGCAAGCATGAGTTTGACTTTAGAGTACAAGCATGAGTTTGGCTTTGCCATGAGTTTTGCATTGGTATAAATGCCTGAGATAGAATGAAGGTACATGTGTTTTCAATGATAAATTGTTTTGAAAGGTTTCAAGAATGAGATAGAATGAGCATGTGGTTTAAAAGCTTTGAGAAAGTGTTTTCAAGATATGCATTATTGTGATGGTTTTCTTAGAGCATGCCTCACTAAGCATTTTCTGCTTACGCTCTTTCTTTTACCAATAATGCAGATAATTGAGGTGTTTTTGGGCATCAAGGAAGCTAAGTTCATCCAAGGAAGTCCAAGCTCGTGTATGGTGATGTTTTCGTACACTTTAGTTTTGATAGATTGGCAATGGGAATCCAAGAATTGTATTTGGGAGATGTGTAAAACTCCCTAAGGTTGTGGCATGTTTGGTTTAGCTTGTTTGGATTGTAAATGGCTTTAATTGCTTGTTTCGAGGTTAGTTTGCCTAATTGGGTTTTGAGATTAGGAAGCATGCCTTTAGAATAATGGAATTTTGTGTTTGATGCTACGGTTGTGCTTGAATGTCCCAAATATGTTCCTTATATGTATGATGACTTGTTGGTATGGTTAGAGAGTCTTTGGGGCATGTTTGAGTAGGTATTTGAGTGAAAAACCAGCAAATGCTGCAGTTTCTGGGCAGGGTGTATCGAAACACCCTCGTACCAAAATGGTCAACGCCGTTCCGATACAGCGTTTCGGTACGGTGAGTAGGCATTTCGAAACGAGTTACCGTTGGACCCAGATTTGAACTGTTTGATGATAGCATGCTTTACATTTTAGTCCTAAATGTTGAGATTGCAATTGCTTGAGCTTAAGATGTCCTTTTAAGTTGAATTTTGGTAGACAAGCATATAACATGACTCATTTCATAATGGTAATCCTAAAATCAATGAAGTACCTCTAATTTACGGAAATTACATTTTGGTCCCTAATCTTGTGTGAAATGCAATTGAGTCTCCATATGTTATCTGATCGCTGTGCCTTTCTCAATCATGATTCGTGAGTACTCACTTAGGGATTAACATGTATCTAGACAAGATTAAAATGAAAAAGGGGTCGTTAATCAAGGTGGACTTTCAGGTTGACTTTGATTTCCCCGTGTAATCTTCGTAGTTCAGGTCAATCGTCTAGGTCGGGCTAAGGGGGTTACATTTGTTGGTATCAGAGCTAGGTTAACGAATAATTGGGGTTTGATATGTGGTTATTGTATGTGTTTATGCATGATGCTGACTCTTTGGTGAAAGTGTGATGTTTGAATAGTGATGTATGATTCAATTGAGATGATTTTGTGATACTATGCTATGTTGGAGTGTGGTTGGGGATCTCATTGCCATATCAAAACTAATGAGAAGAGTTGTTTTCGAAAATGAGCTTGAGTACTTGGATTACTTACCTTATTGTGCCTAATTGTGTTTGTTGCATTTTTGCCACTGCATTGTTTCTATATAATGGGGCCGCGTAGAGAGCTGAGAATCAATACTAGATCGATGACCGATAATGAGAATGCTGAGAATGTTGAGGACTTACCTCCTCATCCTGGTGGTGGACCAGCCGGTGGTGGTGGTGCTGGAGCTGGTAACGCTGGCGCTGGTGCTGGTGCTGGGGTCGCTGGACCTGAGGGTGCAGAGGGGCAAGCTGCTCATGATATGACCATGTTGATTCAGGCTATTGCTGGAGCTTTCCAAGCAGCAGTACCTGGAGCTCATGGAGCTGCACATCAGGATGATGCCAATGTGAGGTTGCCTTTGGAACGTCTTCGCAGTCTTGGAGGGACTGAGTTCAGAGGTTTATCTCCGAAACGATCAGAGTCTTGGTTGGATAGCACCAAGCGGATTCTGGGTCAGATGAACTGCAATAATGTGTAGAAGTTGGGTTGTGTTGTATCACTACTGAATGGTGATGCTTATACGTGGTGGACGACCACAATCTCTGGGATGGAGGATGACGAGGTGACTTGGACGTTCTTCATGAATGTGTTCAAGCAGAAGTATTTGGGTGTGCGTTACCTGGATGAGAAGAAAAGAGAATTTATATCTCTCGTGCATGGCAACATGTCAGTAGCCGAGTATGAAGTACAGTTTGTCCTCCTCAGTCAGTATTCGCATGAGCTAATCCCTAGTGAGCGAGAGAGGTGCGAACGATTCCGTTATGGGCTACTAGCGGATGTTAAGACTTATATGCTTGCGGCTGATTATACGGATTTCGATATCTTGGTCACTAGAGCCAAGGACATTGAATCGAATCTTGGTCTGACTAGTCGAGCGGGTGGATCTAGCTCCGGGAAGCGAGTGGCTGAACGCGATTATGGTAGGGATCGCAACAAGAGGCATAAGGATAGGAGGCCGCATTATGATGCTAGGCGTGGGGGTGGTAACCCTGGTAGAGGTCAGCAAGGACCTAATGCTGTTCTAAGGACTCCTTAGTGTAACCGTTGTGGTAGAAGACATGGTGGTAACTGTTGGGGTAACCTTGGGACATGTTGGAATTGTGGTAACCGAGGGTATTTGAAGAAAGACTGTCCTCAGCCTTTGAGAGAGGGACAAGCTCCGGTGAGAACAGCTGAGCCACAGAGAGGTCGTGGGCGCGGCCGTGGTAATTTTTAGCGTAGAGATGATGGTGGGAGGAACATAGCACATGTTGTGGCCGTTCAACCTGAGGGTGGCGGTCAGGCTCGAGTATATGCCCATCGTGAGGGAAGGAATGATACGGATGTGATCGCAGGTACCTTTACTTTGCAATCCTTGTCATTACTTTCTTTGATTGATTCTGGATCTACACACTCGTACATATTGCGTGAACATGCTCAAATGCTTGGTTTACCTGTTGAGTCTTTTGATGTTGGTATGCGTGTGACTAGTTCCTTTGGTGAGACGGTTGTAACGCGGAAGTTGTATAGGAGATGTTCCTTGAAAGTGCAAAATCATGTTTTCCATGTTGGTCTCATGGAATTGCCATTATATGGCTTTGATGTAATCCTTGGCATGGATTGGCTTGTGGAGCATAGACCTGTGGTGGATTTCGAAAGCAAGCGAGTTTCGTTGAAACTTACGGATGATTATGAAGTGGTGGTGGTGGGGGAGAATGTGAAGTTTCTTGCCAATGTGGTGTCTACATTGGAAGCAAGTCGAATATTGAGGCAGGGCTGCGAGGCTTACCTAGCCTTTGTGATGAATCCTAGTTCAAAGGAGTTGCGCGTTCAGGATATAAGAACTGTACGTGAGTTTCCTGGAGTGTTTTCGGAGGAGTTGTCTGGATTGCCGCCTTGTTGAGAGGTGGAGTTTGGGATTGAGCTGTATGAAAACACAACTCCGGTGTCCATTGCTCCCTATCGCATGGCACCTAAGGAGTTGAAGGAATTGAAGACGTAACTTCATGAGTTGCTTGATCGTGGTTCCATTCGGCCTAGTGTGTCACCTTGGGGTGCACCGGTCTTGTTTGTGAAAAAGAAGGATGGCACTATGAGAATGTGCATCGGTTATCGTCAGCTGAACAAGTTGACTATCAAGAACATGTATCCTTTGCCGAGGATTGATGATCTTTTCGATCAGTTCCGGGGAGCGGCTGTGTTTTCCAAGATTGACTTGAGGTCAGGGTACTATCAGCTTAAGGTGAAAGATGTGGATGTGCCGAAAACAACCTTTAGAACGAGGTATGGGCATTATGAGTTCCTTGTAATGCCGTTTGGTTTGACAAATGCTCATGCTGCTTTCATGGAAATGATGAATAGAGTGTTGTGGTGTTCATCGACGATATCCTTGTGTAGTCTCGTACTAAGGAGGAGCATGAAGGTCATTTGAGAGTTGTTTTGCAAGCGTTATTGGAAAATCAGCTTTATGCTAAGCTGAGCAAGTGTGAGTTTTGGTTAAAGGAAGTTGTGTTCCTTGGTCATGTGGTTTCGGCTGAAGGGATTCAAGTTGATCCTCAGAAGGTTGAAGCAGTGATGAATTGGAAGCCTCCTAAGTCTGCTCATGAAGTCCGTAGTTTCCTTAGGTTGGCAGGGTATTATCGGAGGTTTGTGGATGGATTTTCAAAGATTGCTGCCCCTATAACGAAGTTGTTGCAAAAAGACGTTAAGTATGAGTGGACGGAAGAGAGACAACAAGCTTTTGAGAAGCTTAAGGCAGCTTTGACGCAAGCTCCTATCTTGGTTCAACCTGAATCAGGAAAAGAGTTTGTGGTGTACAGTGACGCATCCTACGTTGGTCTGGGTTTGTGTGCTAATGCAAGAGGGTAAGGTGGTGGCTTACGCATCGCGACAGATGAAGGTGTATGAGCGCAATTATCCTACGCATGATATTGAGTTAGATGCGATGGTTTTTTCTTTGAAGATCTGGAGACATTATCTTTATGGTGAGAAGTGTACTGTGTAAACGGATCACAAGAGTTTGAAGTATTTGATGTCTCAGAAAGAGTTGAATCATAGGTAGCGGCGTTGGGTGGAGTTGCTTAAGTATTACGATATAACGATCGAGTATCACCCGGGAAAGGCTAATGTTGTGGCGGATGCCCTGAGAAGGAAAGTGCAGTGGAGTTGAGGGCAATGTTTGCTAGCTTGAGTATATCGCGAGATGGAGGTCTTGTTGCTGAATTGCATGTGAAACCATCTCTTGTTCAGTTGATTAAGGATAAGCAGTTGTTGGATAATTCTTTGGTGCCACATGTTCAGGATATTGCTGAGGGTAGACCATCGGATTTTTGTTTTAATGATGATGGAGTTCTATGCTTTGGAAGTCGGATTGTAGTGCCAAATGATCTAGAGTTGAGGCGTACTATTCTGACCGAAGCTCATAGTAGTCCTTTTGCTATGCACCCTGGTAGTACAAAGATGTATTGTGATCTGAAGGATGAATACTATTGGGTGGGTTTGAAGAAAGATGTTGCGGAATACGTGAGTAAGTGCATGGTTTGTCAGCGGGTTAAGGCTGAGCATCAGTTTCCTTCAGGGTTGTTGCAATCGTTGAGGATCCCTGAATGGAAGTGGGAGAGAATCACCATGGACTTTGTGTCTGGTTTGCCCTTGACGCCATCAAAGAAGAATTCTGTGTGGGTGATTGTGGATCGCCTTACGAAGTGTGCACATTTCTTACCTGTGCATACTATGTATACCTTGGATAAGCTCGCAGAGCTGTACATTGCTGAGATTGTACGTTTGCATGGTGTACCAAAATCTATAGTGTCGGATAGAGATCCGAGGTTTATATCGCAATTTTGGGAATGTTTGCATCAAGCATTGGGTACACGGTTGAATTTCAGTACTTCTTATCATCCACAGACGATTGAGTTTCAAGGTTTTTGGGAGAAGCATTTGCCTTTTGTGGAATTTGCTTATAATAACAGCTATCAGTTAAGTATTCAAATGGCACCTTATGAGGCCTTGTATGGGAGGAAGTGCATAACTCCTCTTTGTTGGGCTGAAACGGGACAAAAGTTGGTCTCGATGCTGGCATTGTTGAAAGGAACCACCGAGAAGGTGAAGCTCATTTGTGAGCGGTTGAAGGCAGCTTCTGATCGGCAGAAGTCTTACGCGGATTTGAAGCGTAAGGAGATTGAGTTTGCGGTGGGTGACCGTGTGTTCTTAAAGGTTTCACCTTGGAAGAAGGTAATGAGATTTGGCCGGAAGGGTAAGTTGAGCCCTAGGTATATTGGACCATACGAGGTGATAGAACGTGTGGGTTCTATTGCTTGTAAGCTGAGACTACCACAAGAGTTAGAGAAGATGCATGATGTGTTTCATGTATCCATGCTTCGGAGGTATAGATCAGATCCTTCGCATGTTATGCCTGTGGAGGAAGTTGAGTTGAATCCAGATTTGACCTATGATGAGAAGCCAATTGAGATTTTGGATTCGGATAGTAAGGTTCTCCGAGGTAAGACGATTGAGCTGGTTAAGGTGTTGTGGAGGCATCGTGGTGTTGAGGAAGCCACGTGGGAAAGAAAGGATGACATGAAGAAGCTGTTTTCTTACCTTTTTCCTCCAGGTAAATTTTGAGGACAAAATTTATTATGAGGGGGAGAGTTGTAACACCCCAAATTTGGGCCTATATGTTAAGAGTCTGAACTGGATCAGTCTGGGAAACGGTTTGAATCTAAAAGGGGTTTTAGGGAACACCTAATTCGGGATGCTTTAAAAATATAGAAAAATATCTAAAAATCCTCATCTAATATATATGAGAGAATGGTGAAATCAATTTTACAAAATAAGGTTTGGAAATACTACATTTCGGTGTAGTGACCAAATCGTAGTTTTTACAAAGTTAAATAGTGATTGTTTTGTAAAGGATTGAAACTTTGAATCTTTAAGGAGCTAATTTTACCAAAATTATTTTCATCAGATTTTTCCTTAATTTGGGTGACTTAAGTAATGTTTTAATTAAAGAAAATGAAGGTGATTAAAATAGAAAAACTACCTTTTGACTTTTCATAACCACTTTTCACTAATTTTCTCTCATTTCATTTTCTCTCAAAATCCTATCAACCAAACACTTTTTCTCCAGAAAATTTTCTTTGATTTCCACTTCATTTGATGAGATTTCAATCATTCTTTGATTCCTAATCAATTCCTCATCAAATCCACTTGATTTCTACATTGAATTTTCAGGAAAACTTGCCCAAATCAAAGAGAAATCATCCAATAGAGGTAAGCTTCCTCCTTCTCCTCTAATGATCAGTTCTTTACTGAAATTCCCAAGTTATCAATCCTTTACTAATGATTTTTAAGTGGTGTTAATGTTAGAAACAAGAAATTGGCTTAAAACTCAAGATTTTGGAAGAGATCTTGAAGATTTTCGTGGTGATTGATTGGGCCTTGTTTTGAGATGGTTTTCTAATGTATTTTGGATGTTAAATGATGTCATAAATGAGGTTTTATCAATCCAATCCCGATTATGTTGTTTTCCTAAGTTTTTGCTTGTTAAAATGGTGGTTTTTGGGGTGATTTTGGTGTTCTGCTATAGCTGGAGGTATAAGGACGTGGTTGTGTTAGTTTTTGATGTTAATTGATGTTTAGAAATGATTAGAAGTGATGGAACTTGGCTGGGTTTGATTTTGGAAGATTTTGGAGGTGTTTTCGTTAGTGTTTCGTAGCCGAAATGTGGTTTTTGTGTAGAGCAACGAGTTTAGGTGCGTGGCTGATGATGTCAATGCATGATGATGCATTAATCCTCTGCTCTTATGTGTTTAAAATAGTGGAGACATCTTCAGACACCTTTTGAGTTGATCCCGAAGCTTAGATAGCGTTTCGGCAAGCAAGCGAAACGTAATCGGTGAGTGCGTATGGTTATAGAAGTCCTTAAGGGACAAAGAAACAAGGTTTGGGGATTTAGGAAAGGTTTGAAACACCTTCCTAAGTCCGGAAGTAAGTATTGGCTAGAAAATGGTGATTGCCCCTTAAATGTTTTTACATGCTCATGGTTTTAGATTGATAAATTCCTATTGTTTTTATGCATGAATTATAGCATGAGATGATGCTTGAAGTGATTTCATAAAGTAACATGTTGCATAGTTGAGATTTGAGCTTTTATGTTAAAGCATAGCAAATGTTATGATTTTGAAATGAAATGAGAATGTTGAGTTTTAATGCATGAAAAACAGTAGGTGAGATGTTGGTTTGACATAATATATTGGCATAGATGTTGAGATACTTATCGGATATAATTGATCGATCAATAGGTTGAGAGTGCACTATAAACTAAAAATTCGTACGTGCTCTTTGGTTAAGCCAAAGGGAGAGAACCGATGATGGGCATTCCATCGGGTAGGACTTGGTGAAATACCCAAGCTTTGTGGCGATGAGAGATTCCGCCATGTGAGTACGGTGATGTGAGATTCCACCGGAAACTATGTTGCTAGACGAGTGAGTACGGTGATGAGAGATGTTACCGGAAGTGTCTAGTGAGATGTCCGCATATCCGAGTAATAAAGAGATATGAAATGCCAATATTTAATATGTTATGGATTTTGATTCACATGTACCTCGATGAAATGGTTTATGCTATGAGAAATGCATATGTGTTTTGTTTATGAAGGTACACGTGTTTTCAATGATAAATTGCTTTGAAAGGTTTCAAGCATGAGATAGAATGAGCATGTGGTTTAAAAGCTTTGAGAAAGTGTTTTCAAGATATGCATTATTGTGATGGTTTTCTTAGAGCATGCCTCACTAAGCATTTATGCTTACGCTCTTTCTTTTACCAATAATGCAGATAATTGAGGTGTTTTTGGGCATCAAGGAATCTAAGTTCATCTAAGGAAGTCCAAGCTCATGTATGGTGAAGTTTTCGTACACTTTAGTTTTGATAGATTGGCAATGGGAATCCAAGAATTGTATATGGGAGATGTGTAAAACTCCCTAACGTTGTGGCATGTTTGGTTTAGCTTGTTTGGATTGTAAATGGCCTTAATTTCTTGTTTCGAGGTTGGTTTGCCTAATTGGGTTTTGAGATTAGGAAGCATGCCTTTAGAATAATGGAATTTTGTGTTTGATGCTATGGTTGTGCTTGAATGTCCCAAATATGTTCCTTATATGTATGATGACTTGTTGGTATGGTTAGAGAGTCTTTGGGGCATGTTTGAGTAGGTATTTGAGTGAAAAACCAGCAAATGCTGCAGTTTCTGGGCAGGGTGTATCGAAACACCCCTTGGTGTTTCGGAACAGGGGCCTGAAATGGCCTTGGCGTTTCGAAATGAAGGGAGCTTTTTCGATACATTTTGGCTACTAGAGCTTCATGTTTCGGAACTGGTCTCGGAACATACCCGAGTACCGAAATGGTCAACGCCTTTCTGATACAGCGTTTGGGTACGGTGAGTAGGCGTTTCGAAACAAGTTACCGTTGGGCCCATATTTGAACTATTTGATGATAGCATGCTTTACATTTTAGTCCTAAATGTTGAGATTGCAATTGTTTGAGCTTGAGATGTCCTTTTAAGTTGAATTTTGGCAGAGAAGCATATAACATGACTAATTTCATAATGGTAATCCTAAAATCAATGAAGTCCCTCTAATTTACAGAAATTACATTTTGGTCCCTAATCTTGTGTGAAGTGCAATTGAGTCCCCATATGTTGTCCGATCGCTGTGCATTTCTCAATCATGATTCGTGAGTACTCACTTAGGGATTAATATGTATCTAGACAATATTAAAATGAAAAAAGGTCGTTAAAGAAGGTTGACTTTCGGGTTGACTTTGATTTTCCCCGTGTAATCTTCGTAGTTTGGGTCAATCGTCTAGGCCGGGCTAAGGGTTTACAGTATGATGATGCCATGTGGTTTAAGGATGCACTAGGTAATTGGTCCTTGTATGCATGTGTTGATGCATGAGGTTTTAAGCATGGTTTAATGCTTGTTGATGGCTTATCATGAATGCTTTGAATAAATAGTGAGTTATGCATGTGTTATGGACTATATTGGCAAGTGATGTTGAATAAAGTGTTTTGTAGATGAAATTTGATATAGTTAGCCGGATATAGGATTGGGTGCAGTATTAACAAGTCGCCTTGGATGTTGAGGGGTTGTGATTGTACTGAATACCTCATCCAAGTACCCTAACGATTGAGGATTATTTAAGGTTGCAACGGTTGAGGGTAGCTCCCGGGTGCTAACCTTGTATTTTGTCCCGTCTCTCGTTAGTGCATTATACATCTACCGATGAGTAGTGTTGAGGGGTTGTGATTGTACTGAATACTCCACCACGGGTGTCACAACGATGGAGGGTCGCTCTCATGTGTGAACCTTGAAATGCCGGTAGAGGGTATGAGAGTACCCATGGTAATCTGTGTATCCAATATTTTGTTTTTGAGAATGTTGCTATCACTTGTGACCCAATATAATGGAATAGTATAATGTGGAAAATGTTGCTAATGCAAGTTTTGAAAGATGCATGTTTTGGTTTAAGCTTAGCATAATGGTGTTTATGCTTGGAATGCTTGGAAAATGAGTAGCAATGGTTTAATTGTTGGTTTTGATTTGGATCATGTTGCATGATTTTTTAATTAGTGAGCTTGATGAAAAGTGCATGGTTTGTTGAGAAAGGCATATTGGTTTTGAAAAGAGCGAAAAACGGTTTTGTGCATTGATGGTGTTTGTGGTTTTGAGCATTCCTCACTAAGCTTGTATGCTTATGCTCTCTTTGTTTCATCAAAGTAGATAATTAGACTTTTAGAGGTAGCCTCTTCGAGGAATCACACCAAAACATTTTGTTAAAAGTATGTTGAGCTTTTGAACTAGTGTAATAAGGGCAATGGGGGTGTTCGTTGCATTGAATGTTATTGATTTGTTGATTTCTGGTTTTGAGCAAGTTCTTTTTATGCATATTTGGATTTGTAAATGGCGATTGAGAATTGATTTATGCTTGCAATTGATTTTTATTCTTTTTGTGCTTCAGGCATCTAGAGAGCATGCCTTTAGTATCATGGTTTGTGGAAATAATGCTTTGATGATGCTCGTGCTTCGTATATGTGATCCTTGACGTGTATACAAGTTGTATGAATGTTAGGACATGTGTCAGGATGATTTCGGAGGGCGAAAAGTGATTTAAAACAACTTTTTGGAAAGTTACAGGCCTAGGCGTTTCGGAACGCCCTTACCTGTTTCGGTACAGTGGCCTGTAATGACCTTAATGTTTTGGAACGGTGAGGCATGTTGCGAAACATTTTGCCTATGTGAACTTCTGTACCGGAACCTGCTTAGAGGGTTTCAGAACGGTCCCGTGTTTCGGAACGGGCATTTATGTTTCGAAACGACTATATCAAAACGGGGGCTTCATGTTCTGGAACACCAGACCGTTGGATGAGGAATTTGAATTGTTCTGAGTTTTCGCTGCTTACATTTTGGTCTCTGTTCATCTTGGATGCAATTGGATGAGTTCTAAATGTCATTTTGAGCTGAGATTTCACAAATAAGTATGTAACGAACTTAATTAAGGGTTGGTAACTTGAATTTGACAAAAGTCTTTAAAGTTTTCCAAATTTACAAAACGGTCCCTAAACCTTAATTCGCTTTGATTAAATGGCGAACGTGCTGATGTTTTAACTGTTGCTTGTGTACGTACACGTAGGAATCTAAGATGCATCTACATAAGATAAAAAAGAAAAAAGGATCATTTATTGAGGTAAACTTTCCCGGTTTACTTCAATATTCACCGTGTGATCCGTTCGGTTCAGTCTATCGGCCAGGCTGGGTCGAGGGGGTTACATTTGGGTGTCGTACTGGTGCAAATGGAGCTCGCAGATTTGCTCCAATTCCTGTCGGGATCTGCTGTTATTCAGTAAGTGGGTGTTCATCGGCAGGGTGCTTCCCATTGACATTGTATTGTGTCGTCACTTGGTTGAGGCTGTCGCCGCCAGGTAAGTCCTCAAGGTTTTACATTGCGGCTTCGTTCTCTCGTTTATGCCTTCGGTAGGTGCGTTCGATTTCCAGTTCTGGATCTCGCAATGGGCTTCCTTGGTTAGCTCTTGTCACGCACTAAAACAAAACCAAAATTTATTAGTAATAAAACAATTAAAATAAATAAACTAAATAAAAGAAAGAGTGCAAGAAAATAAAAACCAAAGTTGCCAATCCCCAACAACGACACCAAAAACTTGTTGCGTGTAAATAGTGCTCCACAATTTGTGAAAGTATATACAACACAAGTAATATAGGGATAAGTATGTGAGTATCTCCTCCATAGGGATTGGTACTCAACCTTCGGTTCTACTCCCTTGCACTGCAACATAAAGAAAGTAAAAACACAGATTAAATGGGTGAATTAAGGTAATCTAAAAATAACTAAACTAAGAGAATCTAGTAATTAAATTAAAGACGTGATAAAGATAAGAAGATGCGCCAAATTAGAATGTGTCATAGTGTGGAATCCTCTTGACTTCGTTTCTATCTTGAATGCATCAACGCACTACTGCTGTGGCAGTGACCTAAATCTCTACCGCGACCACAATGGTTGAATCCCTGTCGCGGCAATCCCTTGCTCGTGGGCAGAAGCCGTTAAGGTTTGCAAAGCGTCCTTGGATTGTTCCGCCTTATCCCTAAGCACGGAACATTGGTCGATGACTGAACTCTAAAGATACCTACCGGCATGAACCAAAGGCAAACACCAACTATTCATACACTTCTCTTAGCCGCTGAAACTCTAACCTATCCTTAGGTCGTGTTAGTTAACACCACTTGGGGCGAAAACCATGCTTATTCCTTTCGTGAGCTCAACTCTCCCGATATTGAACAAATGGATGATCTTACAAACCCTCTCCCGAGTAGAATGCAACAATAATTAAAGCCATAATAAGCAAACCTTAACTTTTATTGCATTAAGAACAAAAACTAAGTGCAAAGAGTTTTCACACAACCACTAAACAAACTAATCCTAACCCTAAGAAAATTTAGAACATATTGAAACTAATACTAAGCTCAATCTCTCTTCTTTTCTCTCCTCCTTGTGTCTGTTTTCCATGGCGGCAAGCCTTTATATAAGGGAAGGTGTAGGCACGAATCCTTCTTTGAGAGGAGGTGAAGTTGGACTTAGACTATACTTTATTAAAGAAGTAAATCTGTTTAATTTATTACAATAAACACTTTTATCCAAGAGTCCAACTTTATACTTCCTTCCATGTTTTCCTCCTCTTCTCGAGCTCCAACTGCCACGCGAAGTGTGTAGAAAAATCCAGC
Organism: Hibiscus trionum; assembly: GCA_030270665.1. Taxonomy (NCBI): domain Eukaryota; kingdom Viridiplantae; phylum Streptophyta; class Magnoliopsida; order Malvales; family Malvaceae; genus Hibiscus; species Hibiscus trionum. The sequence continues at coordinate 40,364,478 of BSYR01000001.1, read as the reverse complement.
ATTGAAGGCACTACAATTCGGCTACCACTTTGCTCATTTTTCCCTCTGGCAATATGTTGTCGCGACCTGGCTTTTGCTGCCTCGGCATCGATCTATTTTGCTCAGCAAGGCTTCCTCAGCTTCCTTCAATAGAAGCTTTCTTGTGGCTTGGTTCGGTCAGAGTCTATTAACTGCTACTTCTGCCTCATCTTCCCTCATGCTTTCTATGCTGTGGCGGCATTCTCCTGCTCCAGCAGTAGTCACCCTGCAAGAATACTAATCATGCATTAAATAGTACCTTTTTCATATAATAAACAGAATAATAAGCTCAAAGGCATAAACTATAAAATCTATGAATGAAAGGATATAATGCAACTCAAATGGCTGTAGGTTGAGTGATAATTGCCATGAAAAAGGGGTCAAAATCTAAGACTTTTGGGCACTTATTAGTAAAACTTTCGGTTTACTTCAATATTCCCCGTGTGATCCGGTCGGTTCATTATTTTGCCTAGACCGAGTCGAGGGGGTTACATTTTGTGGTATCAAAGCTGGTTTCGAAAGATATAAGAGGTAAGGTTGATGTCATATTGTTGTTTGGTTTAAGCCTTATTGAATTCTATGCACGATGATTAATTATGCCATGTTTTGATCAATGTTTGACTTGTGTGAGATGCACGGTGTTTGATAACATGAATTGTGATTGTTAGATGTTGTTGGGGAAGAAATTAAGTGTACCCATTCCCATATTATTACTAATGCAAAGAGAATTTTGGTTTTCAAAAGTAAAACTTGAGCACCTTGGATTCTTGCTTTGGCTAGCCTGATTGTTTTTATTGTTTCATTCTTTTTAGCTATACTATTTTGAAATGGGACCGAGCCGAGAGCTTAGAGGAAATGTGCAAAACGTGGTTGAGATTGAGATTCATAAGAATGACGAGAATTTGTCGCCGCCTCCTCTTGGTTGTGAGGGAGTTGGAGTGAGTGCTAGTGTTGGAGGTGTTAGACATCCAGCAGCACAAGGGCAAGCTGCTACTGATATGACACCGTTGACTCATGCTATAGTTGGGGCTTTTTAGGCAGCAATAGCCGAGATGCATGTGGCTGCACCTCATCCTGTTGCTAATGCTGGCTTACCTTTAGAACGTTTGCGCAGTTTGGGTAGAACTAATTTAGAGGTTTATCTCCTGAGGGTTCTGAGGCTTGGTTTAAGAGCACCCGAAGGATCCTTGGTTAGATGAGCTGCAATGATGTACAAAAGTTGGGTTGTGTTGTCTCTTTGCTTCATTGAGATGCTGATACGTGGTGGATGACCATCACTACAAGTATGGAACCAACTGAGGTTACTTGGGCATTCTTTGGAAATGCTTTCAAGAATAAGTATTTGGGTGTTCGCTATGTAGATGAGAAGAATCGAGAGTTTATGTCTTTGGTGCAAGCAAACATGACTGTTTTCGAGTATGAAGTTATGTTTGATCGGTTGAGCCAATATGCTCTTGAGCTGGTTCCCGATGAACAGAAGAGATGCGATCGTTTTCACTATGGGCTGGTGAAGGATGTTAAGACATACATGTTGGCTTCGAACTACACCGATTTTGATGTCTTAGTCACTCGAGCTATGGACATCGAACATAATTTTGGTTTGGCTGCTCGTTCGGGTGGTTCTAATTCTGGAAAAGGGGCGTCTGAGTATGATGGGTGAAGGATCGTTATAAGAAGCATAAGGATCAGAGGTATCAACCAGATCCTAGGTGGAGTGGTTGTAACCCTGGTCGTGGCCATCAAGGCCAGAATGCCTTCATTCGTGCTCCAGATTGTAACTGGTGTGGTAGGAGACACACGGGAGAATGTTGGGGTAATTTGGGTACATGCTGGAACTGTGGATCGTGAGGACATTTGAAGTGTGATTGTCCACAACCCGTTAGAAATAGACAAGCTCCGGTGAGAGATGTTGATCTACAGAGAGGCTGTAGGCGCGGTCGTGGCAAATTTTGGCGCAGGGATGATGGTCAGAAGAATGTTTCACATGTCGTTGTTGTTCAGCCTGAGGGAGATGGACATGCTAGGGTGTATGGACACCATGACGGAAGGAATGACACAAATGTGATCGCAGATACCTTTACTTTGCAATCCTTGTCATTACTTTCTTTGATCAATTCTGGTTCTACTCATTCATACATTTTGTGTGAGCATGCACAAATGCTTGGTTTGCCTATTGAGTTGTTAGTTGTTGGTATACATGTGTAAAGTGTCTATAATTCCTATATTTCATGCACATTCCAACTCTTATTATTACTGTTTTTAAGCACATTGTAGGCATAAGTAGGTGCATGCATGACATTTTACAGTATTTCTTTGTTTACCTTGCCTTTATAGATTATCGCTTATTTTATAAACAAGAGATACTGTTTTAGTGTCTTTTTGTTTGTAGGTACTAACCGCTGAAAGAGGGAACCAAGGAGCTGAGAAGTCAAGGCTGAAAGAACAAACCTAGGAGCTGTACTGGTGCAGTTCCAGCAGAAGACAGTCGCTGCCGACCTTGTTGTCGAGTAGAGTTGTCGCCGACCTTGCTGCCCACGGCAGCTGACTATGGAAGTTGGAGAACCGGAGTGCGATCCGAAGAGCTAAAAATCTTGACTCTATCGCCAACATCCACTTAATTTTCTGATGTCTGTAGCAGCGGCCAGAACTGCCGAAGCAAAAATCTCAAGAATACTTGCGGGCTAAGGTGAACGGGATAAAGTCCATATTCTATGCAAAGAAGTCAGAGTTTAATGTAATATTAAAGATGGAAAGCTACTTTCGAGGACTTCAACTTTACGGAGGACTTAACCTAGTCAATAGTCTATAAATACCCATTGTACTCCTAGTTCAAATCATATTAGGTTTTATATAGATTTCTCTAGTATTTTCCGCCGCCGCCATGTTCTAAACTCTACTTGGGTTGGGGTTATGTTGTAAACTAGTTGTGAAACAGTTGTTTTAGGTTTTGAGTTATTTTTCAATAATATATTCCAAGTTTGCTTAATCCATTGCTCTTCATTCTTTCAATTATTCTACACCTGTCAGTTCAGAGAATCCAATTGTCGGGCACGAAAGGGTTAAGTACTGTCACAACGTGCTGAGGTGTGACAAACTTGGTTCCACACAAGTCCACAAGTTTCAGCGGCTAAAAAGGATTACCAACCGAGTTCACTAGCCTGTGTTAGGTTGACGTTGTGATTGCTAGGTATTGCCTACATCACATTAGCTCTCGAGCATCCTAACATAGAAATAGGAGGGATCACTGTCGACTATCCTGCCAAACTTGAAGTATCTTCCAAACTTTCCTCCAGGACTTCTTTCCATTCCACCTGCCGAGACAGTACACTCCTGCAGTGGTAGTGACCCGCTGCGGCTCCGTGACAGGGTCATAGCATGCCGCCCGCCGAGGCAGCATATCGTGGCAGCACAAGATAACTCAATCCTTTTACAACGCAGTTCTCACACTAAGTGGCAGCATAACCCTGCCTGCTCTATCAACCTGCTTCACTCCTTTAGTAATTGTGTTTTCATTTACTTTTCATTTCAACCAACCATTCACTTGTGCTTTTATTTTACCTTGTGCAAGGATTACGAAATGAGAAAAGTTGTCTAATCCTCGTGGGATTCGACATCTTTTATACTATAACTTGGCAGGAGTGTGCACTTGCGCTCTCACAAAAAGGGAACACCTACACACCCTACATGTTTTTGGCGCTGTTACCGAGGATTGGTAACAGCGAATTTCGTTTTTCAATTTCTGCACCTTTTATTTACTTTTTATTTTATCTTCATTTTTAATTGAAAAAAATTATCGTGTCCTTTGCAAGTGTTTGACCAAGGTCAACCCTAAAGGAAATCTCCTCATTTACGGTGATCTCGAACGTGAAACAAGAAGGATTAAGAGGGAGCTTAGGGAAGTTATTAAGAGAAACCAAGAAGACAAGGGAAAAGCAAATGAAGAAACAATGGTAAACGATGACCCACCAAATGATGCCAAAAACGGCAGAGGCATGTTGCAAGACTTGCCGCCCAGAGGTCCGCAAGACCTACCACGGCAGGATCCCCCTGATTTGCCCAGACAACCCCAGCCTGCTCGAACTACCAGAGAATACCTTGAGCATGACTTCCGAGGGTTTGACCCAATTGTGACGTAACCTGACATAGGGGCGGACCATTTTGAATTAACTTCAACGTGATAAACATTCTAGGGCACTTTGGAGGGACTGCAATAGAAGATGCTCCACAACATTTACGAGGATTCTTGGACATTTTCCGAGCATTTAAGATACATGGAGTTCACCAGGATGTTCTGCGGATGAGGCTATTTCTCTATTCACTGAGGGATAGGGCAAAACAGTGGTTGAATAACCAGGCAGCGGGATCTTTTAATACATGGACAGAGCTCTGCAAAGATTTTCTAGACCGTTTTAGCCTGGCCAATGTCACTGATCGACTGCGGATTGAAATCACAACCTTTAGACAAGGGGATGACGAGCCAATGTACTAGGCATGGGAGTGGTACCAACAGATGATGAGTAATTGTCCGCTACATGGTCTACCAGCTTGGACTCAGGTATCTATATTCTATAACAGGGTTAACTACCCAACTCGAATGATGATAGATGCCTCGGTTAACGGGATCATCCTAGATAGACCTCCAGAGGAAGCACTGTAGTTGCTGAACATAGCCACTAAAAATGATTACAAGTACCACACAGCCCGCCGAGGTTGCACAATGCGGCCAGCCACTACAAATAAGGTAGAAGCCTCAGACTCTATTAACGCCCGCCTCGACACCCTGACGGAGCTAGTTATGAAGACTGTACAATCCCATGGGATGGCCTACGGAGTAAAAGCTATGGAGCCATTTTGTGGCGAATGTGGGGGCAACCACGATTCTTCTGCCTACACTGCATCTGCAAACTATATGGGAGGATACGAGAGGATTAACATGCCTTCCCAGAACACCTATAATCCAGGATGGAAAAACCATCGCAACTTCTTCTGGAGCAACCCAAAGATAGCTGCAAACCCACAACAACTACAGGTAGGCTACCAGCAGAACCAGACCTAGCAGCAGACTCAACAACCATAACACAATAAATCACTAGAAGCAACTCTGCAAACTTTTATGAATCAAACTGGTGAATTTATTGTTCATACAAAAAAAATTATTGAAAAGACTAAGTCTTTTATGGACAGGACGGAGATGAAGATGAACAACTAGGAGGCTGCAATAAAGAACCTGGAGACCTAATTTGGTCAGGTCACTGAAATCTACAATAGCCAGACTATGGGAGCATCATCTAGCAGCCCGCAAGCAGCCGCCAAAACCACTTATGAGCATTGCAAGGCTATATCAACAAGTAGTGGGAAGCAGTTAGATGAACCTAGGATGGTAGAACAGCCAGAAGTGCAACCGGACAAGATAAGCAGGCCTACCACAACAACACCAACACTAGCTGCCACAGCAGCAGAACACGAAAGCGGCCCTAAAAGGGATGATCCTCCCCGGACTAAGCCCCAAGCAAGGAGCACATAGAGGACATCCGTCTGCCAACACCATTCCCCTAAAAGCCCAAGCAACTGCAACAAGAGCACCAGTTCAAAAAATTCCTGGATATTCTGAAATAGGTGCATATCAATATACCTCTGATAGAAGCCATACAAAGCATGCCAAACTTTGCCAAGCATCTCAGAGACATGGTTTCTAAGAAGAAGAGGATAGGGGAATTCGAGACAGTGGTGGTCACTGAAGAGTGCATGGCTATGTTGCATAACAAGCTTCCGCCCAAGTAGACAGATCCGGGCAGCTTTATTATCCCATGCAGGCTAGGCAGCAAACATGAGACTAGAGCCCTGTATGACTTGGGAGCCAGCATCAACCTGATTCCAAGTATGGTCTTCCATAAACTAGGGATTGGGCCTGCCAAACCCAACTCTGTCATGCTTAAACTCGTTGATCACTCATTTGTACAACAGAGGGAAAGATCGAAGACATCTTGGTAAAGGTGGTAACCTAATTCTCCCCGCCGACTTCCTTATCTTTGATTGTGAGGCTGATGAAAAAGCCCCTATCATCCTTGGGCGACCTTTATTGGCCATGGGCAGAACACTTATAGATGTGGAACTCGGGGAGCTGACAATGAGGGTAGAGGACCAGCATATAAAGATGAACGTATTACAACCCTCAGACGAAGGAAAAGGAAGCCAGGATGATGGAGCTGCCAAAATCACCGTAGAAACAGGTCAGGGCAGTTGCTGCCATGACAGGTCTAGGGGCAGACTTAAAGACTCAGTGACACAGCATCTGAAAGAACAGGAGGACCCCCCAAGAGGGAAGAAAAAGTCCAACCATCTCATGAAGTGGTTATGTCTGGGAAATGCACCCAAATGCACACCCAACATAACTTAATTTCTATTTTATTATTTTATTTTTATTTTTATACATTAGGATTAGAATTTATTTTAGGAATGGATTAATTTTTAGAATTTTATTTTTTAGAAACTATTTAATTATATTTATTATTTCTATTTTTATTTTAGGTTAAAGAATAGAAAAGCGGGATCAGGAAGGAGACCCATCAAGAAGCCCACCCACCATCCTATTGAGACAGCTGCTAGCGCAGCAACACATACCGGCTAGTAGACCTTCAACGGCTAGCTGCCAACGGCTCTGAAATTAATGGGCATAAAAATCCGTAACGTGCGCAAGGAAATCGAAGCATTCGCATTTAATGCCGCCACAAAATCTATCGGCAGCTCCTATATATACCCCACTCACTCACTCCATTTTACTTTACTTTCACCTTTTTGCTATATTCTTCCTGATTCCACTACTCTCTCTTAACTTTTCTTTCTAGTTTCAGTCGAACACAACCGTTCACATGGCATCAACATCAACAAAAAACCCATCTACAATAGATTTTGCTACAAAGAGGATGAGGAGAGATATAGAAATAAGTTTTCTAAGCAGGCAGTATGGGAGAAGCAAGGCTTCCATTACACACGGCGAACAGGAGACCGTGGTCTAGAGCTTGCCTTGTTCCGAACCATTCACTACAAGGGATGAGAAATGTTCGCTCAGCAGCTAGAGATAGCGAACATCACTATAGTCAAAGAATTCTACTCCCATCAGCCCTGCCCGGAGAAGGCATTCGTCTATGTTCGCGGGGAGCCGGTCAAACTAAATGTTGCTGTCATCAACAGGTACTACGGCCTTGATATGGACGACAACCCTCACGAAGAGTGGAGGTAGTCACTGACGACTGCCAACTATGAGGAAATCAAGGCCAAACTCTGCAAGCCCAACACGCCATTGCTGGGAGGCAAACATGTGAGATCTGTTCAGCGTCGCCACCTACTGCCAAGGGCAATGCTATGGAACACCTTTGTTAAAAGGCGTCTGCTGCCCACATCCCACAACTCAACAGTTGATCTGTCGTGCCTCGCCTTAATTCACAGTATCCTGATGAATCAGCTGATAAACGTAAGGGAAATTATCTACACACAGAAATCCACAACTGCTTCTAGAAAAAGAAAGGTAGGTTGTACTTCCCGTCGCTCATCACATGTCTCTAAACCAACTTCGGTGTCTCGTCAGAACCCACAAATGAGCTAACAACTACTAAAGAGGGCTGGCCAAAAAGGTTTACATTCAAATGATGCAGAATGCAGAGAAAGAGCCAACGTTTAGCCACACAGCCTGAAACCCCAGCCGCCCCGGCAGTACTGACGTTGCCCCAGACAAAGAAGTCATCCCACTGCTGCACAACCTTTTAGATAGCACAAAGCGCATCGAGCAACAACAGTTGTCCTTCATGAACTATGTGGGGGAGGCCCAAGAAGCCCTTGTGGCCTATTTTCAGTAGAAATTCCTCGATGATGTTACTACCATGCCACCATACCCTATGGAGCTTGCAGCAGCAACCCAAGCACAAAGAACTCCACCAGCCACCGATGCCCGCCAGACTGACGACCAGGTGCCCTCTCCTATGCATTTTCTGACTTATTCAGCCGCCACCCCATCCAACACAGTGGCATACTCGCTTGAATGGCACCTGCAGCATCTCTCCCTTACTTGCATAGCAGATACAGTGGCAGACGCCTCCTCATTAGAGGAGATTGAACAACTGCCGTGAGAGCCAGAAACAACAGTGGTAGCAGCAATAGCAGCCATCCCAATGGCATACATCCCTTCGACAGCACCCACGGAAGAAGAAAATAGGAAGAGGAAGCGACACATAATAGTCAAAGAACTAGTAGACTTCGAGACGGACTTAGAAGAAAGCAATGCATCTCCGGCCGCTTCTCCTGCCAAACCGCAAGAAGAGCCACAACATATACGAAAAAGAGTCCAGCCATCGCGGAAAGCAAAAACCTCACCAGCGAAGACCACGTCCAAGGGATTTGTCGGCCTCTATTTCAACATCCAAACATCTTCCTCCTCCTCAACTAACAAGAATCCAACCTCATCCCACCCCTCAGTAAACTTTTAGTTCATTTTCTTTTCTGCTTCTTTTCTTTTAATTTTTATTTTATTTTATTTTTATCTGTAACTTGTATTTTTATGTTTTCTGTCTTGTGCATTGAGGGCAATACCCATCTTGAGTTTGGGGGGATAGCTCTCGCATTTCGATAGCTCTCCCATCATTTTTCTAGGCATCTTTAGTTGCATTTTTAGGTTGTATTCTATTTGTCTTAGTAATAATGGGAAAAGATAAATTTTTTATGAGTCATGCCTATGATAGGATAGCCGGTTAATTTATTTTCGCACCTAACTAAAAATGAATTTAATCTTAGGAAGAAGCATGAATTATGACTTAGAATTTTTTTATGCCTGAAATGTTAAACATCGATATTACTTGCTGAATGTGTTAGAATATTTTATGAACATGGTCTGATTGTTTTTAGAATTCTTCACAAAATTCTAACAATGATTACATGTAGCCGCCAAGGCAGGCAAAAGAAACATAAAAATACAGTACTACCATGGCAACAGAATCAATAACAAGGAACAATGACGTTTACCCTTGAGGTGCCCGCAACAGGCTGTAGGAATAATCATGTGCGAGGACACTCTGCTGCTATCAAAGTCCATGAATTTGAAAGCTTTAAATTGACGGACAAATTAGCATGAGTGAATAAAAGCCTTCACGGGATGACTCTACTCCAAGGGTTCGGGGTTTTGTAGTTTGCTCTAATCTCAACGTCAGACCTGGAAGAGTAGTTGTGATAAGCTGAAGCCTTCACTGCCATGATTAAAATTATTGTGCTTAAATTGTGATGCCTCTGCAGCAACATTTAAATCGTAGTAGCATCTTTGATTTATTTATTTATTCTGCATACTTAGCATGTTTACAGACATACACACACAGGCATGAGAAATTTAATTCTAAGTTATTTTCTTGCTTATCTCCCTTCATTAATTTAATATAGGTGCCACGGCCTTAAAGCGTAAAAATAGGTTAAAAACAAGTTTTTCTTTCTAAATATTATTAAAGCAACTATTTTAGGTTGCATTGCTTGGGGACAAGCAATATTTTGAGTTTGGGGTGTGTAAAGTGTCCATAAGTCCTATATTAAATGCACATTCCAACTCTTATTATTACTATTTTTAAACACATTGTAGGCATAAGTAGGTGCATGCATGGCATTTTACAGTATTTCTTTGTTTACCTTGTTTTTATAGATTAACGTTTACTTGATAAACAAGAGATATTGTTTTAGTGCTTTTTTGTTTGTAGGCAATAACAACTGAAAGAGGGAACCAATGAGCTGAGAAGTTAAGGCTGAAAAAACAAACCTAGGAGCTGTATTGATGAAGTTCCAGCAGAAGACAGTTGCTGCTGACCTTGCTACCGAGTAGAGTTGCCGCAGACCTTGCTGTGCACGGCAACTGACTATGGAAGTTGGAAAACCGGAGTGCGATATGAAGATATAAAAATCCTGAGTCTATTGTCGGCATCCACTTAATTTTCTAACATCTATAGCAGTGGCCAAAGCTGCCAAGCAAAAATCTCAATATTACTTATGGGCTAAGGCAAACAGTATAATGTCCATATTCTATACAAAGAAGTCGGAGTTTAATGTCATATTAAAGATGGAAAGCTACTTTCGAGGACTTCTACTTTAAGGAGGACTTAACCTAGTCAATAGTCTATAAATACCCATTGTACTCCTAGTTCAAATCATCTTAGGTTTTATATAGATTTCTCTAGTATTTTCCGTCGCCGCCATGTTCTAAACACTACTTGGGTTGGGGTTATGTTGTAAACTAGTTGTGAAACGGTTGTTTTAGGTTTTGAGTTATTTTTCAATAATATATTCCAAGTTTGCTTAATCCATTGCTCTTCATTCTTTCAATTATTCTACACCAGTCAGTTGAAAGAGTCCATTTGTCGGGCACGAAAGTGCAAGGCTCACGAAAGGTTTAAGTACAGTCACAACGTGCTGAGATGTGACTAACTTGGTTCCACACCAGTCCAGAAGTTTCAGCGGCTAAAAGGGATTACCAACTGAGTCAACTAGCCTGTGTTAGGTTGACGTTGAGATTGCTAGGTACTGCCTACATCACGTTAGCTGTCGAGCATCCTAACCTCGAAATAGGAGGGATCACTGTCGATTATTCTGCCGAACTTGGAGAATCTGCCAGACTTGCTGCCAGGACTTTTTTCCATTCCACCTACCGAGACAGTACACTCATGTAGTGGTAGTGACCCGTTGCGGCCGCGTGATATGGTTGTAGCTTGCCGCCCGCCAGACCCGCTGAGGCAGCATATCATGGCAGCACAAGATAACTCAATCTTTTTACAACGCAGTTTTCACACTAAGTGGCCAAAAAACCCTTCTTGCTCTATCAACCTACTTCACTCCTTTATTACTTGTGTTTTCATTTACTTTTCAACTCAACCAACCATTCACTTGTGCTTTTATTTTACATTGTGTAGGGATTACGAAACGAGACAAGCTGTCCAATCCTCGTGGGATTCGACATCTTTTTTACTATAACTTGGTAGGAGTGTGCACTTGCACTCTCACAAAAAGGGAACACCTACACGCCCTACATCTTGTAACCAGTTCTTTTGGTGAAATAGTAATTATAAGAAATTTGTATAGGAGGGGTCTTTTGACTGTTCAAGGTCATGTGTTTGAGGTTGATCTGATGGAGTTGGCTTTCTATGGTTTTGATGTAATCCTTGGTATGGATTAGTTAATTGAGCATAGGGTTGTTGTTGATTTTGAGACCAAGCGAGTTTCGTTGAGACTTTCCAACGAATATGACGTTGTCGTCGTAAGTGAGAATGTGAAATTCTTGTCTAATATGGTTTTGGCTCTTGGAGCGAGTCGGTGGTTGCGTTTGGGATGTGATGCTTTCCTGGCTTATATGATGAATCCATGTACAAAGGAGGTGTGAGTACATGACATACGTACAATATGTGAGTTTCAAGGTGTATTTCCAGAAGAGTTGTCTAGTTTTCCACTAAACATAGAGGTTGAGTTTGGCATTGAGTTGTATGAAAATATGACTCTAGTGTCTATTGCTCCCTATTCAATGACTCAAAAGAGTTGAAGGAGTTGAAGAAGCAACTTCAGGAGTTGCTGGACCGAGGTTTTAGTATGCCTAGTGTTTCACCTTGGGGTGCACCAATCTTGTTTGTGAAGAAGAAAGATGGCACGATGCGAATGTGTATATAGATTATCATCAGTAGAACAAGTTAACAATCAAGAACAAGTATCATTTGCAGAGGATTGATGATCTTTTTGATCTATTTTAAGGTACTTCAGTGTAACCCCCTTAGACCGGCCTAGACGCTTGACCCGAACTACGAAGATTACACGGGGAAAATCAAAGTCAATCCGAAAGTCAACCTTTATTAACGACACTTTTAGGGACCAAAATGTAAATTTCGGAAAATATAAGGACTTTGCAGATTTTATGTTTACCAATATGTAATTAATCACTTTTCATGCATCTCTGCAAAAAATCAACTTAAAAGAACATTCCAAGCTCAAGCAATTGCATCCACAACATGCAGGACTAAAATGTAAAACATGAGAACTTGAAACAATTCAAATGCATAGACCAATGGTCAACTGTTCCAGAACACTGACCTTCGTACCGAAATGCCCGTATCGAAACGGTGTTGACCGTTTTGGTACTCGGGTGCGTTCCGAGACTAGTATCGGAAAAGGCCTCTCAAGTAGCCAAAGTGTTCTGAAACACCTTCACCCGTTCCGAAACACTATGGCCATTTCGGGCTCCTATTTCGAAATATATAAGGGTGTTTCTATACACCCTACACAAAAATAGCAGAAATTTCTGGTTTTTCACATCATAACACAATCAAACATGCTACAAAACATACCATGACATACCAACAACTTGTTTAGACATTAGAGAACATATAAAAGAGACTTAAGCTAGAGCATGGCATCAAACACATAATCATTCAAACTATATGCATGCTTCCTAGCCACAGAACCAAATATATAACTCAAACCTCCAACCAAACCATTTAGGACCATTTACAAACCATAAAAGCCATAACAAACTTATTAGAAACATAGGGAGTCCAAAACACATCTCCCAATACAACCTTGAAACCCCATTGCCAAATACCAATACTAAAGTGTGTAAAAAAATCACCATACATGAGCTTTACACCTCCTTGGATGTTCTTAACCTTCTTTGCTTAATGAGGCTTGCTCTAAAGAAAACCAACACAATAATGCATTATTCAAAACACTTTTTCAAAAGACATTTTCAACAACATGCTCATTCTATCTCCAGCTTGAAAACCATTTCAAAGCAAATCTCTATTTAAAAACACACCTCTATTCTATCTCATGCATTAAACCAAAGCAAAACTCATGGAAAGGCCATACACATGCTTGTGGAAACTAAAGCATTTCATAAACAAATCTCATATGCATTTTCTCATAGCATAAGTCATCTCAACACTAGGTACATGCGAATCAAATACATTTTCGTATACTATATTGGCATTTCACATTTCATCACTACTCGAATATGCGGATTAGCTTGACTCAAGGTCAAGTACTTCCCCGGTGGTATCTCTTATCACTGGATTCTCATGGCTGTATCTCTCATTGCCACAAAGCTTGGGTATTTCACCAAGTCCTACCCGATGGAATGCCCATCATCGGTCTCTCCCTTTGCATTGAATCCAAAGAGCACATACAAATTTTTAGTTTATAGTGCACTCTCATCCTATTGATCGATCAATTATATCCGGTAAGTATCTCATCTTATATGCCAATATATTATGTCAATACATTATCTCACCTACTATTTTTCATGCAACATTTCTCAAATCTTTCTCATCTCATTTCAAAATCTTAATACATGCTTGCATTAAATCAAAATCTTGAAACTCTTCAATGCACATGTTATCACATGAAATCCCTTCAAAGCATCATTTCATGCTACAAATCATGCATAAAAACAATAGGAATTTGTCTATCTCAAAACAAGAGCATGTAAAAGCCTTTTAAGGGCAACCACCACATAATTGAGAGCAAATCTAGCCATACTTACTTCCGGAATTAGAAAGGTGTTTCAAACCTTTCCTAAATCCCCAAACCTTGTTTCTTTGTCCCTCAAGGACTTCTAAAACCATTCGCACTCACAAATTATGATTCGTTTGCTCGCCGAAATGCTATCTAAGCTCCCGATACTTCTGGATCAACACCAAAAGGGTCCGAAGGTGTCTCCCTTCTTCATAACACATAAGAGCAGAGGATTAATGCATCATCATCCATTGAAATTATCAGCCACACACCTGAACCCGCTGCTCTACTCAAAAGCCTCATTTCAGCCCCCAAAAACAACCGAAATCATCTCCAAACTCTTGCAAAACAAAGCCCAGCCAAGATCTATCACTTCTAAACATTTCTAAACCTCAATCAACATTAAAAACCACCATAAACTCATCCTTATACCTCCAGCTATAACAGAACACCAAAACCACTCCAAAAACCACCATTCTAGCTTTCAAAACATAGGAATCCAAACCTATTCGGGATTTGTTTGATAAAACCTCATATATAACATCAATTACCATCCATAATACATTAGAAATCAACCTCAAATAAAAGCCTAACCAATAGATACAAAAATCATCAAGATCTCTCCAAGAATCTTGAGTTTTAACACAATTTCACGTTTCTAACATTAAAGAAACTCAAAAATCATTAACAAAGGATTGATAACTTGGGAATTTCAGTAAAGAACTGATCATTAGAGGAGAAGGACGAAACTTACCTCTAATGGCTGATTTCTACTTAATTTGGGGAAGATTTGTTGAAAATTCAAAGTGAAAACAAGAGGGTTTGATGAGGAAAAGATTAGGAATCAAAAAGAGATTGAAATCCCATCAAAAGGAATAAAAATCAGAGACTAATTGATGGAGGAATTGTGTTTGGCTTAAAAGAAATTGAGAGAAAATAAAATGAGAGAAATCTAACGTAAGGTAGTTATGAAAAGTTAAAGATAGATTTTCTTTTTTAATAATCCTTATTTCCCTTAATTAAAACATTAGTAAAAACACCCAAAATAAAGAGAAATCTGATTAAAAACATTTTGGTAAATTAGCTCCTTAAATATTCAAAGTTTCAATCCTTTACAAAACAATCACTATTCAAGTTTTGCAAAAACTGCGATTTGGTCACTACACCGAAATGTAGTATTTCCAAACCTTATTTTGTAAAATTGTTTTAACCATAATCATTCATATAATAAATTTGGATTTTTAGATATTTTCCATAATTTTAAAGCATCCCAAACTAGGTGTTCCCTAAATCTCCCTTAAAGATTCGAACCGTTCTCGACCGGTTCTATTCAAACTCTAAAACATCTAGGCCCAAAATCCGGGCGTTACAACTCTCCCCCTCTTAAGAAATTTCGTCATCGAAATTTACCTAGAGGAAAAAGGTAGGGAAATTGCTTCTTCACGTCTTCCTTCCTTTCCCACGTGGCTTCCGCAACACCACGATGCCTCCACAAGACTTTGACCAGCTCGATGGTCTTACCTTGGAGAACCTTATTATCCGAATCCAGAATCTCAACAGGTTCTTCATCATACGTCAAATCTGGATTCAACTCAACCTCTTCCACATGCATAACATGCGACATATCCGATCTATACCTCCGAAGCATGGATACATGAAACACATTATGTATCTTTGCTAACTCTTAAGGTAGTCTCAGCTTGTAGGCAACAGGACCCACACGTTCTATCACTTCGTATGGTCCAATGAACCTTGGGCTCAACTTGCCCTTCCCGCCAAACCTCATCACCTTCTACCCAGGCGAAACTTTCAAAAACACACGATCACCTACAGCAAATTATATCTTCTTATGCTTCAAGTCCGCGTAAGACTTTTGCCGATCCGATGCTGCCTTTAACCGCTCACAAATGAGCTTCACCTTCTCGGTGGTTCCTTTTAACAAAGTCGGCATCGAAACCAACTTTTGTCCCGTTTCAGCCCAACAAAGCGGAGTTCTGCACTTCCTACCGTATAAAGCTTCATAAGGTGCCATTTGCATACTTGCCTGGTAACTGTTATTATAAGAAAACTCCACCAAAGGCAAGTGCTTCTCCCAAGAGCCTTGAAACTCAATAACACAGCACCTCAACATATCCTCAAGCACTTGGATAACACGCTCAGACTGACCATCCGTCTTCGGATGATAAGAAGTACTGAAATTCAGCCACGTACCCAATGCTTGATGCAAACACTCCCAAAACCTTGCGCTGAACCTCAGATCTCTATCCGACACTTTAGATTTTGGAACCCCATGCAATCGTACAATCTCAGCAATGTACAACTCCGCAAGATTATCTAAGGTGTACGTAGTATGCACAGGCAAGAAATGCGCACACTTCGTAAGATGATCTTCAATCACCCAGATAGAATTCTTCTTTGATGGCGATAAAGGCAAACCAGACACAAAGTCCATGGTGATCCTCTCCCACTTCCATTTAGGAATCCTTAACGGCTGCAACAACCCTGAAGGAAATTGATGTTCAGCCTTAACTCGCTGACAATCCATGCATTTACTAACATACTCAGCGACATCTTTCGTCAATCCCACCCAATAGTACTCATTCTTCAGATCACGATACATCTTTGTTCTACCAGAGTGCATAGCAGAAGGACTATTATGAGCTTCGGTCAGAATAGTGCACCTCAACTCAATATCATTCGGCACCACTATCCGACTCCCAAAACATAAGACACCATCAACATTGAAATAGAAATCCGATGGCCTACCTGCAGCAATATCCTGAACCTGTGGCATCAAGGAATCATCCAACAGTTGTTTGTCCTTTATCAACTAAACTAAGGATGGTTTCACCTGCAATTCAGCAACAAGACCACCATCCCACGATATGCTCGAGCTAGCAAACATCGCCCTTAACTCCACCGCCACTTTCCTGCTCAAGGCATCGGCCACAACATTGGCCTTCCCCAGATGATACTCGATCGTTAGATCGTAATCCTTAAGCAACTCCACCCAATGTCTTTGCCTAAGATTAAACTCTTTCTGAGACATCAGATACTTCAAAACCTTATGATCTATATACACCGTACACTTCTCACCATAGAGATAATGTCTCCAGATCTTTAGGGAAAAAACCACTGCAGCCAACTTAATGTCATGCGTAGGATAATTGCACTCATGCACTTTCAACTACCGCGATGCATAAGCCACTACCTTACCCTCTTGCATTAACACACATCCCAAACCAACATAGGATGTGTCACTATACACCACAAACTCTTTCCCTGATTCAGGTTGAACCAAGGTAGGAGCTTGCGTCAAAGCTGCATTTAGCTTCTGAAAAGCTTGATGTCTCGCTTCCGTCCACTCATACTTAACATCCTTCTGCAACAACTTCGTCAAAGGGGCAGCAATCTTAGAAAATCCATCCACAAAGCTCCCGTAGTAACCTGCCAACCCAAGGAAACTACGAACTTCATGAACGGACCTAGGAGGCTTCCAATTCATCACCGCCTCAATCTTCTGAGGATTAACTTGAATCCCTTCAACCGAAACCACATGGCCAAGAAAAACAACCTCCTTTAGCCAGAACTCACATTTGCTCAACTTAGTATAAAGCTGATTTTCTAACAGCTCTTGCAAGACGAACCTCAAATGACCCTCATGCTCCTCCTCAGTACGAGAGCACACAAGGATATCATCGATGAACACCACAACGAACATGTCCAAGAATTCATGGAACACCCTATTCATCATATCCATGAAAGTAGTAGGAGAATTTGTTAATCCATACGGTATCACTAGAAACTTATAATGCCCATACCTCGTTCTAAAGGCTGTTTTTGGCACATCCACATCCTTCACCTTTAACTAATAGTATCCTGACCTCAAATCTATCTTTGAAAACAAAGCCACTTCTCGAAACTAATCAAAAAGATCATCAGTCCTCGGCAAAGGATACTTGTTTTTGATGGTCAACTTATTCAGCTGACGATAATCAATGCACATCCTCATCGTGCCATCTTTCTTTTTAACAAACAAGACCGGTGCACCCCAAGGTGACACACTAGGCCGAATAAAGCCTCAGTCAAGCAACTCCTGAAGTTGCGTCTTCAGCTCCTTCAACTCTTTGGGTGCCATGCAATAGGGAGCAATGGACACCGGAGTTGTGTTCTCGTACAACTCAATTCCAAATTCAACCTCTTGACTAGGCGGCAAACCCGGTAATTCCTCCAAAAAGACTCCAGGGAATTCACACACGGTCCTTATATCCTGTACATTGACCTCTTTTGAACTAGGATTCATAACAAAGGCTAGGTAAGCCTCACACACTCGACGCAACATCCAGCTTGCTACAAGCGTGGACACCACATTAGATAGAAACTTTACATTTTCTCCCACTACCACAACCTTATAATCATCCTCAAGTTTCAGTGAAACTCATTTACTTTCAAAATCCACAATGGCTCTATGCTCAACAAGCCAATCCATGCCAAGAATTATGTCAAAACCATAGAATGGCAATTCCATAAGATCGACAAGAAACACTTGATCTTGCACCATTAAGGGGCATCATCTATACAATTCTCTTGTTACAACCGTCTCACCAAAGGAACTAGTCACATGCATACCAACATCCATAGACTCAACAAGCAAACCAAGCATTTGAGCATGTTCACGCAATATGTACGAGTGTGTAGATCTAGAATCAATCAAAGAAAGTAATGACAAGGATTGGAAAGTAAAAGTACCTGCGATCACATCCGTGTCATTCCTTCCCTCTCGATGGGTATACACTCGAGCCTGGCCACCACCCTCAGGTTTAACAGCCACCACATGTGCCACATTTCTTCCACCCTCATCTCTGCGCTGGAAATTACCATGGCAGCACCCACGACCTCTCTGTGGCTCGACTGCTATCACCGGAGCATGACCTTCTCTCAACGGCTGAGGACAATCTTTCTTCATATACCCTCGATTACCACAGTTCCATCATGTACCCAGATTACCCAACACTCACCAGCATGTCTCCTACCACACCGGTTACACTCAGGAGTCCTCAAGAAAGCATTCGGTCCTTGCTGACCTCTTCCAAGGTTACCACCCCCACGTCTAGCATCACAATGTGACTTTCTATCCTTATGCCTCTTATAGCGATCTCTACCAAGATCACGGTCTGTAGCTCACTTCCCTGAGCTAGATCCTCCTGCTCGACTCGTCAAACCCAGATTCATCTCAATGTCCTTGGCTCTAGTGACCAAGACATCGAAATCAGTATAATCGGCTGCGAGCATATATGTTTTCACATCCGCCACTAGACCGTAACGGAACCGTTCACATCTTTCTCGCCCGCTAGGGATCAGCTCAGGTGCATATTGACTTAGGCGCACAAATTGCACCTCATATTCTGGCACCGTCATGCTCCCTTGCACAAGGGACATGAATTCCCTTTTTTTTCTCATCAAGGTAGCGAACTCACAAATACTTTCGCTTGAACGCACTTGGAAAGAATGTCCAGGTCACATCATCATAATCTATCCCAGATATTGTGGTCGTCCACCAAGTATATGCATCACCATGTAACAGGGACACAATGCATCCCAGCTTTTGGACATTATTGCAGTTCAATTGTCCAAGTATCCTCTTGGTGCTCTCCAACCAAGACTCGAAACCCTCTGAGGTCAACCCTCTGAACTCAGTCCCTCCCAGACTTGTAACCCCCTTAACCCGGCCCAGACGGTTGAACCGAATTAAGAAGTTTACACGGGGAAAACCAAAGTCAACCCGAAAGTGAACCTTGATTAACGACCTTTTTTTTTACTCTTATCTAGATGCACGTTAACCCTAGTTATGTTCATACAAACATCATATTCAAAGAGCAGCGCAACTTGAAACGTTCAGGGACTTAATTGAACAAAACACAAACTTAGGGACCAAAATGTAAATTCTGGAAATTACAATGACTTAACCCACCTTTAAGTTACCAATATGAAATTAGTCATATTTCATGCTTGACTGTCAAATTTCAGCACAAACGGACATCACAAACTCATTTAATTGCATAAACAAGATTCAGGACCAAAGCGCAAACAATGCAAAACATTTAACCAACAATTTCAGTGCCCAACGGTCGAGTGTTTCGGAACAGGGAAGACCCGTTCCGAAACGCGGGACCGTTCCGCAACTGGTTCCGAAACAGTGCCTGGCAGTGGCATATCCGTTCCGGAACGGTTGCTTCCGTTTCGGAACGCCCAGGCCATTTCAGGCCCCCGTTCCGATACGGTAGCACCTGTTCCGAAACAAGCTACCCAGATTGCAGAAAAATTGCTGGTTTAACACACAATTGGCCTATCAAACATGCTCCAAAGGCAACCATACTTTACCAGCAAGTCATTCAACATACAAAGAACATAATTGCATCAACCATTCATCAACATGGCATCAATTATGAAAATCCCCGATTCTATAGGCATGCATCCTACTTAGAAATCCATTCATGCATCAAACATCAATCCAAACACATAATGGCCAATTACAAGTTCCAACAACATTAACAACATAATACCAACTTAGGAAGTCCAAAACATCTCCCAAAACAACAACATAGGTCCCCCATTGCCAAATGCCCATAAGCTAATAGTGTTTAAGAAACCTTCACCATACATGAGCTTTGTTCACCACTTGGATTCTTGTCCACCTTGTTGTCCTCAATGCACTTTAATGCTCTGCATTATTGGTTTAAGAAAAGAGAGAGCGTAAGCAAAAGCTTAGTGAGGAATGCTCATTAAAACCACACAATAATGCATTTATAAAACACCTTTATAAATCATTGTTCAAAACCACAATATACATGCTCATAAGCATTTAAAACAAGCAACCATTCTTCAAGATCATAACATGTCATATTGGCCACAAGTGATACAATCAACATAAGATCCACACATGGACTTTTAAACACCATTGTGATCTTACAATTTTCCAAGGACCACACATGGACTTTTAAACACCATTGCGTCCTTAACAAGAATCATCCATGGACTTTTAAACACCATGACAAGGACCACACAAGGACTTTTAAACACCTTTGTGTCCATAACAAGAATCACCCAAGGACTTTTAAACACCTTGGTGTTCTTAAATAACAAGGCTTACACAAGGAATTTTAACCACCTTGAACCTTAACCAAGAACCAACCATAGACTTTTAAACACCATGTTGTTCTTAAAATACACAAGATCCACACAAGGACTTTTAAACACCTTTGTGATCTTAACCAAGAACCAACCATGGACTTTTAACCACCATGTTGTTCTTAAATAAACAAGGCTCACACAAGGACTTTTAACCACCTTTGTGACCTTAACCATCACTTGCCAATATGCAATATTAACAACAATATTCCACTGTTTTAAAGCATTTAACAAAGCCATAACATCATGCATCTTTAAGCATCAAACCACATTAAAACAATGTTTAAAAACAAGGATCTCTTACCTTGAGCATCCTTCAACACATGGCTTACAATCTCAGCAAATAAACATGCTAAATATGCTTTCAAAACAGGAATTAAAACATGCAAACAAACCACATTGCATACAACCAATCCATGGTTCATCATCAAGAGAGTTTTTTTGAAAACTTACTCTTAAGCTTAGCTAAGTTGCTTAGACTTAAACTAAGCTCCCAAACCTTCAAAACATTGGTTTCATAGCTGAAATCCAAAATCCACTCACCGATTCCGTTTCGCCTCTTGCCGAAACACCAATCAAGCTTCCGGATCAACACCACTAGGATCCAAAGATGACTATCATGTTTTAAACACATCAAAACAGTAGATTAATGCATCATCATGCATTAATATCCTTAATGAAAGCACCTAAACTCGCTGCTCTCATCCACACTCCATTTTCGGCTACCAAACACAACCGAAAATGCATCCAAACAACTCCATAACACTACCCAGCCAAGATCCATCAAATCTAAACTTCCTCAAATATCAATTAACATCCAAAAAGGATCTTACCACGTCCTTATACCTCCAGCTATAACAGATCATCAAGATCACTCCAAAAACAACCAAGAACACAAGCTAAACTTAGGAAATTCAACCTATCCGGGATTGCATTAATTAAACCTCAATTTCACATCAATTTAACATTCATTTAACATCAAATTGACACCTCAAAACACTGCCCAATCAGATCATACGAAATTTCATCAAAATCAATCAAATCTTGCATTTACTAGCCAAAATCAAGAACACATCTATAAAACCTTTTATAAAACATAAATCAAGGATTGAGAACTTAGGAATTTCAGTAAAGAACTGAGAGTTTAGAGGAGAAGGACGTTCTTACCTCCAAACTTGAGTTTTCTCCCTTTTTGGAACCAAATTCTTGAAAATCCACTTAGCAAATGCAAAGGTTTTGTTGAAGAGATGATTAAAGATAAAAAGAGAATTGAAATGAGATATTTAGATGACAAAATCAGAGGAAAAAGCTCTGGAGAAATGTGTTTGGTTTGAGAGAAAAGATGAGAGAAAATGAAAATAGAAAATGTGGAAAGTTAGTTGGAAATTTAGGAAAATATCTTCCCTCCCTTTTCTTTTATTTAAAATCCATTTATTAAACCTTTAATATTTTAGAAAAATCTGGAGAAACTCCCATTGGGTAAATAGCTCCTTAAAGATTCAAAGTTTCAATCCTTTTTAAAACAGTCTCACAATTTTCGAAAGTTACATTTTGGTCACCAACCAAAATGTCACACTTCCAAACCTCATTTCGTAAAATTAATTTCACCAAACTCTTATATATAATAAAAGAGGATTTTAAGACATTTTTCCATATTTTTAATGCAACCCGAACTAGGTTTTCCTAAATTCACTCTTATATATTCGAACCGCGATCCGACCGAACCGGTCCGAATCCCAAAACTCATAAGCCCAAAATTGGGGCGTTACAACTCTCCCCCCCTTAAGAAATTTCGTCCTCGAAATTTACCTGAAGGAAAGAGATACGGGAACTGCTTCAGCATGTCATCCTTCCGTTCCCACGTGGCTTCCTCAACACCACGATGTTTCCACAACACCTTTACCAGCTCAATGGTCTTGCCACGAAGAACCTTACTATCCGAATCCAGAATCCTCACCGGCTCCTCATCATAGGTCAAATCCGGATTCAACTCCACTTCTTCCACAGGCATCACATGTGAAGGATCCGATCTATACTTCCGAAGCATAGAAACATGAAACACATCATGAATCTTCTCCAACTCTTGAGGTAACCTCAACTTGTACGCAACAGGACCCACACGCTCAACCACCTCGTACGGTCCAATGTATGTAGGGCTCAACTTACCCTTACGGCCAAACCTCATCACCTTTTTCCAAGGCGAAACCTTCAAAAACACACGATCACCCACCGTATACTCAATCTCCTTACGCTTCAAATCCGCGTAAGACTTTTGCCGATCAGAAGCTGCCTTCAAACGCTCACAAATGAGCTTCACCTTCTCGGTGGTTCCTTTCAACAAAGCCGGCATCGAAACCAACTTCTGACCCGTTTCAGCCCAACACAAAGGAGTCCTACACTTCCTCCCGTACAAAGCCTCATAAGGTGCCATTTGAATGCTCGCCTGATAACTATTGTTATAGGCAAACTCCACCAAAGGCAAATGTTTCTCCCAAGAGCCCTGAAACTCAATCACGCAGCACCTCAACATATCCTCTAAAATCTGGATAACACGCTCGGACTGACCATCCGACTGAGGATGATAAGATGTACTGAAATTCAACCGTGTACCCAAAGCTTGATGCAAACACCGCCAGAACCGCGATGTAAACCTCGGATCCCTATCCGACACAATAGACTTTGGCACAACATGCAGCCGCACAATCTCAACAATGTACAACTCCGCAAGCTTATCCAAGGAGTACGTAGTATGCACAGGCAAGAAATGCGCACACTTCGTCAGGCGATCCACAATCACCCACACCGAATTCTTCTTCGTTGGTGACAAGGGTAAACCATATACAAAATCCATGGTAATCCTTTCCCACTTCCATTCAAGGATTCTCAACGGTTGCAACAACCCTGAAGGAACCTGATGCTCAGCCTTAACTCGCTGACACACCATGCACTTGCTCACAAACTCAGCAACATCCTTCTTCAAACCCACCCAATAGTACTCATCACGAAGATCTCGATACATCTTAGTACTACCTGGGTGCATAGCAAAAGGACTACTATGACCTTCAGTCAGAATAGCACGCCTCAACTCAGCATCATTGGGCACTACTATCCGACTCCCAAAACACAACACACCATCATCGTTAAAACAGAAATCCGAAGGCCTACCCTCCGCAATATCCTGAACATGAGATACCAAGGAATCATCCAGCAACTGCTTTTCCTTGATCAACTGAACCAAAGATGGTTTCACTTGCAACTCAGCCACAAGACCACCATCACGCGAAATACTCAAACTGGCAAACATAGCCCTCAACTGAACAGCTACCTTCCTACTCAAGGCATCCGCTACAACATTAGCCTTCCCAGGGTGATACTCAATCGTCAAATCATAATCCTTGAGCAACTCCACCCAACGCCGCTGCCTAAGATTCAACTCCTTCTGAGACATCAGATACTTCAAACTCTTGTGATCCGTGTACACAGTACACCTCTCACCATACAGGTAATGTCTCCAGATTTTCAAAGCAAAAACCACCGCAGCCAACTCTATATCATGCGTAGGATAGTTGCGCTCATGCACCTTCAGCTGCCGTGATGCATAAGCCACCACCTTACCCTCTTGCATCAACACACATCCCAAACCAACATAGGACGCATCGCTATACACCACAAACTCTTTCCCTGATTCAGGTTGAACCAAGATAGGAGCTTGTGTCAAGGCTGCCTTAAGCTTCTCAAAAGCCTACTGTCTCGCTTCCGTCCACTCATACTTAACATCTTTCTGCAACAACTTCGTCAAAGGTGCTTCAATCTTAGAAAACCCATCCACAAACCTCCGGTAGTATCCCGCCAAACCAAGGAAACTACGAACCTCATGAACAGACTTAGGAACCTTCCAATTCATCACCGCCTCAATCTTCTGAGGATCGACACGAATCCCTTCGGCAGAAACCACATGCCCAAGAAACACCACTTCACTTAACCAGAACTCACACTTGCTCAGCTTAGCATAAAGCTGGTTCTCCAACAAAGCCTGCAAAACAATCCTCAAATGCTCTTGATGCTCCTCCTTAGTATGCGAGTACACGAGGATATCATCAATGAATACCACAACAAACTTATCCAGGTATTCATGAAACACACGATTCATCATGTCCATGAAAGCTGCAGGAGCATTTGTCAAACCAAACGGCATCACAAGGAACTCATAATGCCCATACCTCGTCCTGAAAGCTGTCTTAGGCACATCCACATCCTTTACCTTCAACTGGTAATACCCTGACCTCAAGTCAATCTTAGAGAACACAGCTGCTCCCCGAAATTGATCAAAGAGATCATCAATTCTCGGCAAAGGATACCGATTCTTGATAGTCAACTTGTTCAGCTGACGATAATCAATGCACATTCTCATAGTGCCATCCTTCTTCTTCACAAACAAGACCGGTGCACCCCAAGGCGACACACTCGGCCGAATGAAACCACGATCAAGCAACTCTTGCAACTGCGTCTTCAGCTCTTTCAGCTCCTTAGGTGCCATTCGATAAGGGGTAATGGACACAGGAGTTGTATTCTCATACAGCTCAATCCCAAACTCCACCTCGCGATTAGGAGGTAAACCAGGCAACTCCTCAGGAAACACACCAGGAAACTCCCGCACAATCCTGATATCTTGCAAATGCAACTCCTTAGAACTAGGATTCATCACGAAAGCTAGGTAAGCTTCACACCCCTGCCTCAGCATCCGGCTCGCCTCCAAAGAAGACACCACATTGGTAAGAAACTTCACATTCTCACCAACCACAACAACCTCATAATCATCCGCAAGCTTCAACGAAACTCGCTTATTCTCACAATCCACTACAGCACGATGCTCAGCAAGCCAATCCATACCAAGGATTACATCAAAACCATAGAAAGGTAACTCCATAAGGTCAACATGAAAAACATGATCTTGCACGACCAAAGGACATCTTCTATAAAGCTTCCGAGTCACAACAATCTCACCAAAAGAACTAGTGACACGCACACCAACATCCAAAGACTCAACAGGCAAACCAAGCAATTCAGCATGCTTACGCAATATGTATGAGTGTGTAGATCCAGAATCAATCAAGGAAAGTAATGACAAGGATTGCAAAGTAAAAGTACCTGCGATCACATCCGCGTCATTCCTTCCCTCTCGCTGAGCATACACCCTGGCTTGGCCGCCACCCTCAGGCTGAATAGCCACAACATGAGCCACACCCCGACCACCTTCCTCTCTCCGCTGGAAGTTACCACGGCCGCGCCCACGACCTCTCTGTGGTGCAGCAACAACAGGAGCACACACTTGGCCACCAGCCAACATAGGGCACTCTCTCCTCATGTGATCCTTAGATCCACAATTCCAGCACGCATTACCAGCTTCCACAACAGGAGCTTGCACCTCCCTCTCAGCACGAGGACAATCACGTTTCATATGGCCACGCGAACCACATGTCCAACAAGCACTCGGATCAACTCTAGCGTTGCCTCCCCGAGCAGGCGCACCACCACCTCGCTTAGCTGAGGACTGATACTTCTGATCACGTCCCCTCTTGTTCCGTCCACCACCGGAACTATATTCAGCAGCTCGCTTCCCAGCACCAGAACCAACACTTTTAGAAGATAAACCCAAGTTCATCTCAATATCCTTTGCTCGGCCCACCAGCACATCAAAATCATCATACTCTGTAGCCAGCACATACATCTTTACATCCGTCACTAAACCATAACGGAACCTTTCACACCTCGCTCGCTCATCCGGAACAAGCTCAGGTGCGTATTGACTGAGTCGAACAAACTGTACTTCATACTCAGCCACAGACATGCTCCCCTGGGTAAGAGACATGAACTCCCTTTTCTTCTCATCTAGGTACCTCACACCTAGATACCTTCTCTTGAACGCGTTCTGAAAGAACGTCCAAGTTACGTCAGCTTCAGCCATCCCAGCGATAGTGGCTGTCCACCACGTGTAAGCATCATCCTGTAGCAAGGATACTACACAGCCCAACTTCTGCACATCAGTGCAACTCATCTGACCCAAGATTCTCTTGGTACCCTCTAACCAACACTCCGAACCTTCAGCAGACAACCCTCTGAACTCAGTCCCTCCTAGACTGCGCAAACGCTCCAAGGGTAGTCTAACTCCAGCATCTCCCTGATGCACAGCTCCTTGAGCTCCAGCTACTGCTGCTTGAAATGCTCCAACAATGGCTTGAATCAACACTGTCATGTCAGGAACAGCTTGCCCCTGACCAGCCTCAGGTCCAGCGACCCCAGCACCAGCTGCAGCTCCAGCTCCTTCACCCCCAGCACCACCACCACCAGGTGGATGAGGTAAATCCACCGCACTCTCAACATTCTCATCATTCTCGTTCTCGTTCTGAGCCGTAGCTCGCACATTACCCCGCGTCTCTCTACGAGGTGCCATACTCTAACAATGCAATCACAATGCAAATAAACATAGTCAGGCCCAGCAAGGTAAGCAATCCAAGTACTCAAGCTCATTTTCAATTAAAAACAACATCTTTTCATTAGCTTTGATTTGGCAATGGGTACCCACAACATGCTTCACCACAACATACACCACAATTGCAACATACTTACAAATCACACATCATGCTTTCACTCAACAAGCATACAAAGCATACATACTTTAATCACACACACAACCATTCCCAATTACTCGAGAACTCAGCTCTGATACCACCAAATGTAACCCCCTTAACCCGGCCCAGACGGTTGAACCGAATTAAGAAGTTTACACGGCGAAAACCAAAGTAAACCCGAAAGTCAACCTTGATTAACGACCCCTTTTTTTTAATCTTATCTAGATGCACGTTAACCCTAGTTATGTTCATACAAACATCATATTCAAAGATCAGCGCAACCGGAAACGTTCAGGGACTTAATTGAACAAAACACAAACTTAGGGACCAAAATGTAAATTCTGGAAATTACAAGGACTTAACCCACCTTTAAGTTACCAATATGAAATTAGTCATATTTCATGCTTGACTGTCAAATTTCAGCTCAAACGGACGTCACAAACTCATTTAATTGCATAAACAAGATTCAGGACCAAAGCGCAAACAATGCAAAACATTTAACCAACAATTTCAGTGCGCAACGGTCGAGTGTTTCGGAACAGGGAAGACCCGTTCCAAAACGCGGGACCGTTTCGCAACTGGTTCCAAAACAGTGCCTGGCAGTGGCATATTCGTTCCGGAACGGTTGCTTCCGTTTCAGAACGCCCAGGCCATTTCAGGCCCCCGTTCCGATACGTAGCACCTGTTTCGAAACAGGCTACCCAGATTGCAGAAAAATTGCTGGTTTAACACACAATTGGCCTATCAAACATGCTCCAAAGGCAACCATACTTTACCAGCAAGTCATTCAACATACAAAGAACATAATTGCATCAACCATTCATCAACATGGCATCAATTATGAAAATCCCCAATTCTATAGGCATGCATCCTACTTAGAAATCCATTCAAGCATCAAACATCAATCCAAACACATAATGGCCAATTACAAGTTCCAACGACATTAACAACATAATACACACTTAGGAAGTCCAAAACATCTCCCAAAACAACAACATAGGTCCCCCATTGCCAAATGCCCATAAGCTAATAGTGTTTAAGAAACCTTCACCATACATGAGCTTTGTTCACCACTTGGATTCTTTTCCACCTTGCTGTCCTCAATGCACTTTAATGCTCTGCATTATTGGTTTAAGAAAAGAGAGAGCGTAAGCAAAAGCTTAGTGAGGAATGCTCATTAAAACCACACAATAATGCATTTATAAAACACCTTTATAAATCATTGTTCAAAACCACAATATACATGCTCATAAGCATTTAAAACAAGAAACCATGCTTCAAGATCATAACATGTCATATTGGCCACAAGTGATACAATCAACATAAGATCCACACATGGACTTTTAAACACCATTGTGATCTTACAATTTTCCAAGGACCACACATGGACTTTTAAACACCATTGCGTCCTTAACAAGAATCATCCATGGACTTTTAAACACCATGACAAGGACCACACAAGGACTTTTAAACACCTTTGTGTTGTAACGCCCCGGTTTTGGGCTTAGAAGTTTTGGGCGTTGACCGGTTCGGTCAAAGTGCTGATCGAATATATAAAGGTGAAATTAGGAAAGCCTAGTTCGGGTTGCATTAAAAAAATGGAAAAATGTCCTAAAATCCTCTTTTAATATATATAAATGAACTGTGAAATCAATTTTGCAAAATGAGGTTTGGAAGGGTGACATTTTGGGTTAGTGACCAAAATGTAATTTTTGAAAACTGCGTGACTGTTTTAAAAAGGATTGAAACTTTGAATCTTTAAGGAGCTATTTACCCAAAAGGGAGTTTCTCCAGATTTTCTAGAATATTAAATGATTTAATAATGGTTTAAAATAAAAGTAAAAAGGAGGGAAAGATATTTTAGTCATTTTTAACTAACTTTCTAAATTTTCCATTTCCCATTTTCTCTCATCTTTTCTCTCAAACCAAACACATTCTCTCCAGATCTCTTCCTCTGATTTTTGTCACCTAAATATCATATTTCAATCCTTATTTGATTTCTAATCAATCCTTCAACAAAACCTTTGTGTTTGCTACTTGGATTTTCAAGATTTTGGTTCCAAAAAGGGAGAAACTCAAGTTTGGAGGTAAGAACGTCCTTCTCCTCTGAACTTCAAGTTCTTTACTGAAATTCCTAAGTTCTCAATCCTTGATTTGTGATTTGTTAAAGGCTTTTCAATTGAAATCTTGATTTTTGGCTTAAAATGCAAGATTTGCTTGATTTTGGTGAAATTTTCGTGTGAACTGTTTGGGCAGTGTTTTGAAGTGTCAAATTGATGTTAAATGAATGCTAAATTGATTAGAAGTTGAGGTTTAATTAATGCAATCCCGGATAGGTTGAATTTCCTAAGTTTTGCTTGAGTTTTTGGTTGTTTTTGGAGTGATCTTGGTGATCTGTTGTACCTGGAGGTATAAGGACGTGTTTGTGATCATTTTGGATGTTAATTGATGTTTAAAAATGGTTAGAAGTGGTGGATCTTGGCTGGGCTAAGTTTCAGAAGTGTTTGGTGGTGATTTCGGTTGTGTTTGGTAGCCGAAATGTTGGATTTGTGTTGAGCAGCGAGTTGTGTTGTGTTGCTGGTGTTTTTAATGCATGATGATGCATTAATCTTCTGTTGTTATGTGTTTGAAACAGGGGAAGTTGATCCGTGAGCATTAGAGGTGTTGTGGAAGGTTTCGGATGCTTGGAAGGCTTGTTGGCTAGTCTTGTTTTGTGTATCGGTGAGTGAAGTTGGGTTTTCAGCTTTTAAACCAAGGTTTGAAGGTTTTGGGAGCTTAGTTTAAGTCTAAACAACTTTGCTAAGCTCAAGAGTAAGTAAATGGATTTTCGTTCTTGGTTGTGTTGTGAATTGGCTTTTAAAGTAATTGTGGTTGATGATTGAAATGCATGTGTTTTGCATGGTTAAAATTCTATTTTGAAAGCATATTTTAGCATGGTTAAATGCTGGTTTGAAAGCCATATGTGAAGGATGCTCAAGGTAAGAGATCCTTGGTTTTGTTCATGGAAATTGTGGTTTGATGCATAGTGTTGCATGTTGTTTAATGGCTTTTGTGTGATGCTTTAAAACAGTGGATTATTGTTATTAATGATGTACATTGGTGAGTGATGTTTAAGGTTACAAAGGTGGTTGAAAGTCCTTGTGTAAGCCTTGTTTATTTAAGAACAACATGATGTTTGAAAGTCCATGGTTGGTTCTTGGCTAAAGTTCATGATGGTTTTGCATTATGGTTATGCATGTGAATCAAGGTTAATGTGGTAAGATGGTTATATTGGCTAGTGATGTAAGTGGTTCTTGGTTCGTTGATCGGATATAGTTAGCCGGCTATAGGATTGGGTGCACCGTGAATTAAGTCGCCTTGGAGGTGGAGTGGTTAAGAGTGAACCGGTAAACTCCCTTCAAGTATCCTAACGAGATGGTTAAGGTCATAATGGAGGTTGAATGCCCATTCGAGGACCTTGGTTAAGCAAAGGTTATATGGTGGTTAAAAGTCCATATATGGGAACCTTATGCTTGTTAAGATCACAATGGTGGTGTAAAGTCCATGTGTGGATCTTGTGTTGGGTGTCTCGGATCTCGTTAGTGATGTTATACAACTACCAATCGGTGATGCTAAGGTTGTATCGTGTTTAAAAGTCCATACATGGGAACCTTGTGCATGTTAAGGTTATATGGTGTTTAAAAGTCCATATATGGGAACCTTGTGTAAGCTAAGGTTGTATGGTGTTTAAAAGTCCATACATGGGAACCTTAGGAAAGTTAAGGTTGTATGGTGTTTGAAAGTCCATACATGGGAACCTTGTGAATGTTGAGGTCAAATGGTGTTTAAAAGTCCATTTGGGAGACCTTGGATTGGTAGTGTGTATGGAGCGTGGGGACAACGCTTGTGATCCGCGTATCCGATCGGGTGTTGAGTTGAAAAGTGGATTTGGTTGGTCACTTGGAAGCCAATATAATGTTCTTGAATTTAATGAAGCACGAGATGCTTGAATTGATGCATGGTTGCATGAGATATGCTTAATGCATTATGAATGCATGTTTAATTGTTAGTTTGAACAAGTGTTGATTATCTATTGAGAATGTTGCATGTGTGCATGAAATCTCTTTAGTGCATTGGAGTCTTGCTAAGACTTGTTGTAAAGGCATGGGATGCAAATGAAAATGATGTGGTAATATGTTG
Organism: Hibiscus trionum; assembly: GCA_030270665.1. NCBI lineage: Eukaryota > Viridiplantae > Streptophyta > Magnoliopsida > Malvales > Malvaceae > Hibiscus > Hibiscus trionum. Next base: position 40,332,949 of record BSYR01000001.1, on the reverse strand, counting down.
CATGGTTTAACGCATGTGTTGATTGATTGAGTAAATGGTTTAAAAAGGGTTTCTTAATTTGAAACGGCATTCAAGTATGTGAATGGTATGATGTAAAGTGGAAGTGTTTTCCAAGGTTTGATTTTAGCTTTGCATATGGTGTCTATGCATGGAATGGCTAATTTGAAGGTTTTGCAAGTTATGTTTTGAAAAGGTTTACTTAGCTTTCTAAGCTAAGGGTTGATTTTCATGTTTGTGCAATGCATGATTTTGAAGCGTGTTGTTGAAAAGGGTTTTCAAACATGGCTTTGGTTTATTGAAACGAGTTGCTTTTCAAAGAGGTTTTATGACTCGCTGCGTTGATGGTGTTTTGGGTTTGAGCATTCCTCACTAAGCATTATGTGCTTACGCTCCTTTTGTCCATCAATGCAGATTCTTGAAGTTTGGACAACGAGAAGCAAGGGATTCAAGGAGGACTCCATTTGAGATGTATGTCTCGGTGAATAGCTATAGTTAATAAAGGCAATGGGGGTAGAATCTCTCGGGTTATGTGTATGTGTTCGTATATGTTCGGACAAGGATGTTTTAATGTTGTTGTTAATGTTGTTGGATCATGTTATGGCTAATATGAGATTGATTTGGAAGTTTATGCTTGAATGGTTGCTTGTGTAGGAAGCATGCCTATAGATTTGGGGCTTTTCATATATGTTGTTATTTTGTTGAATTGTTGATGCAAGTATGTCCCTTATGTGTTAAATTGTATGCTGGTAAAGTTTGGTAGCGTTTGGAGCATGTTTGGTTGGCCAATTGCATGTGTTAGTGGGCGAAATTCTGCATTTTGTGCAGGTCGTTTCGGAACAGGGTGAGCCGTTTCGGAACGGATGCCTCGAAGCAGCCCAGGCGTCCGAAACGGGTGACACCGTTCCGAAACGGAAAGGCTACTGCCCGACCCCCGTTTTGGTACTCGTTGCGGAACGGCCCCGCGTTTCGAAACGGGCTGTCTCCCGTTTCGGAACGGTTGACCGCTGGGGCTGACAGTGGCAGTTATGTGTTTCAAAATGTTTGCATTTTGGTCCTGAATCATGTTTATGCAATTGGATGAGTTTGAGATGTCCGGTTGAGCTGAAATTTGGCAGTGAAGCATGAAACCTGACTAATTTCATATTGGTAACCTTTAATTGGGTTAAGTCCCTGTAATTTTCATAATTTACAGTTTGGTCCCTAAAGTTGTATTTTGTGCAATTGGGTCCCTGAATGATCTCTGATGGTTGTGATCTTTGAGTATGATGTTTGTGTGAACACATCTAGGGTTAATGAGCATCTAGACAAGATTAAAAAGAAAAAAAAGGGTCGTTAATCAAGGTTGACTTTCGGGTTGACTTTGGTTTTCCCCGTGTAATCTTCTTAATTCGGGCCAACCGTCTAGGCCGGGTTAAGGGGGTTACATTTGGTGGTATCAGAGCTGAGTTGCGAATGTTTGGGGAAAACGGTAAGTTGTTATGATGTGTGTTTGATGTTTATCCTGATGTATGGTTGAAAGCCGACTGGAACATGTGTTTCCGAGAAAATTGTTGATGTTTTCAAGCATGCTTTGTGGTTATGAATCTTCCTTGAGCTCATGTGGTTTATGTTGTTGTTGTGAGCTGATGTTATGCATGATGGAAGTGTAATGGGTATGATATGTTGATGATGTTATGCTGTTGCGAGTGGATGTTGTTTGATGTAAGCATGATCAGATATGTTGTTGATATGCTTGATGTTGTGATATCCATGCTTTTGTTGACTGTTATGTCATGTAAAAGGGGGGAGGATTCGGGATACCCATTGCCTTATTAATATAGCTATTGTGTTATTTTGGAGTTGGAGTTTGAATCCTTGCTTAAGCTGGTCTAAGTGTTTTGTTTGTTTTGCTGTGATTGCTTGTTGTTAGTAGTATGGCAAAATCGATGAAAGAATGGCAGTTGGGTGAGATGGTTGCTGCTTTAGGGCAGGTTGTTAAGGTGTGGAATTCACGTTTTAATGGAGGTGTTTCGTCTCAGTTTTCTGTGCCTGGAGTTGAGGTGGTAAGGCAAGAGGAAGAGGTTGGTTCTGTGATGAAGAGTTCATCATCTGTTGTTCAGGAGGTGTTGGGAACATCTCAGGCTGTAGCGAAGGTAAAGTCAGTGGATATGCTGACTGTGGGATGTGTGGGTTTGCCGAAGCAGCGTTTGCTTGATTTGGGTGTTGTGGAGTATCATGGTTCGACACCAGAGATGTTTGAGGCCTGGTTGGCCAGTGTGGTCCTGATCTTGGATCAAGAAGGCTGTGATTATGCCTCTAAGTTGGGGAGTGTTGTTTCTTTGATGTTGGAGGACGCTTGTGCCTGGTGGGCATCCGTGGCGGTGGCATCGCACATCCAGGATATTGATTGGGATTTCTTTGTGTCTGCCTTTTATGAAAGGTATCTTGGAGAGAAGTTTCCAAGGGTTAAGCAATGTGAAGGTAGTGCTGTTGTGGAGCAAGTGTTGCTTGAGCAAGGAGTGGAAGTTCAGCCACCGGTATGTGACCGTTGTGAAAGGCGCCATGTTGGAGGTTGTTGGGGCGCGGGTGTTTGCTGGAACTGTGGTTCTAAAGTGCATGTTAAGCGCGATTGTCCTCTTGGGGTGAAGTCAGCTTTGGTGTTAGCCAAAGGGGCTCTGAAAGGTCGTGGGCACGGCCGAAGCAAGGTTCAGAGGTGGCAGAAAGAGCAGAAGGTTGTGAAGAGTTTGGGAATTGAGAAGTGCTGGAAATGTGGGTCTGGTGGACATATGAGACGTGATTGTTTGATGTTGGCTCGGAATAGCCAGGGTTCTTTACCGCAGGGAGATGGTGATGACCTTAAAGTGTTAGCTGGTGCTGCAGCGGTGCGGCAGGAGGATGATGGTTCTGCGAGGAAGAGAGCTCGTCTGATGAAGCTTCAGGGTGGTGTTGTGTTTCCAGGTAACCTTGTTTAGTAATCTTTGCTCTAGTTACCTTGGTTTGGTTTCTATTGATTTTCCTTGCGTGGTAGGTTTAGTCTTGTTGCTAGCATGTTGGGGTAATAGTTGTAGTTGTGGAAGCATCTTTGGTGTGAAGAGGGCTTTAGTGAGTATCTTGTGGTTAATGGTAGAATGGGTCAAGATAGAAGTGAGGTGGAGGGGTTGTTCTTAGACGGATTCTGAGGATGTTATTGGAGGGTGTGAACTGGCATTCATGCACAGTTAAAATCATTGTTATATGCTATATTTTATATGTGTTGGTCCATGCATACATGTGGCATGACATTAGAGGTTTTGCATACATGTACATTAGGCATTGATAAGGCATGTTGGTGAGCATGCATACGATGTTCACACTCGCTAATAACTAATCGAATCTGTTAGTATGGTGGTTGGGTTAGGTTGGATGATGGGTTCTTTAGAGGTTGTTTTGGTGTTGGGTGAGAGTTAGAAGTAGTGGAGTATATTAAGCTGGTTGCTAGTAATAGTGAGAGTGGTGTAGCCTGTGGTGGAAGGAGGGTGTTGGTACTTGTCGAGTTTAGTGGTGTGGTGGTAAGAAGTTTGCCGATGGAAGTTAGAATCGGTCAAGTGGTTATGAGTAGCTTGTGGAAGAGATGGTTTCATGGAAGCTAGATGATGTTGCAGGTTAGTGGATGTGTTCTCGGAGTGCCGAGGTATCTTGGCATTGATGTGGTAGTAGAAGGGTTGTTTGTTCGTAGCGAACTTTGAGGAGTTGAGAAGATGGTATGTATGTTCAAGTTGGGTGGTGTTCTTGTAAGGCAAGTGTTGTGGTCAAAGCTTGAAGTGGAAAGGTAATGAAACATCGAAGGTCATTGTTGGTTGGATGGATTCTTGTGAGAAGTGGTTGGCTGGTTGTGAGTAATTGAATTCTTTTTGGAGATCAGCTGGTGGTGTGTGGAACGGCTAGCGGAGTCAAGGTCGGGGTTTTGTGATGTGAATTTTGGATGGTGGGTGAATAGTCCTGGTGAGTCGTTATGGTAATGTTAGTGGCAGATGTGAAGGATTATCAGCATTCGTTGAGGAGTTTGGGTAAACGGTTGTTGCTTAAGGATTTTTTCTTGTTGGGAAATCCTTGGAAGAGGTTTGGGGGTTTGCAAGAGTTTTAGAAGCAGAGAAGTTTGCAATGTGGCTGAATTGGATTGGTTAGTGTTGCTGTGTAAACAAGTCTTGGGAGTTGTGTGTTACGGTGATGTGTGCTGTAAAAGTTGAAGTTCTTCAGGTTGATGTTGGGGCTGTGTACAGTCCAGATATGTGAAAGGTTAAGTTATGGCTATTTTTTTGTGTGTGTTCTGAATTTTATGAACAGTATGTGGTGGTGTTGAGTTGGTGGAGTTTTTGTGTGGAATGTGTTCAGTGGTGGTTGGGGCTTTTGTGTTGCCGTGTGTGTTGCTTTGGGAAGGTTGTGGTTCTCTTTTCGCCAGTTGAAATTTCGAGGACGAAATTTCCTAAGGGGGGAGAGTTGTAACGCCCCGGTTTTGGGCTTAGAAGTTTTGGGCGTTGACCGGTTCGGTCAAAGTGCTGATCGAATATATAAAGGTGAAATTAGGAAAGCCTAGTTCGGGTTGCATTAAAAATATGGAAAAATGTCCTAAAATCCTCTTTTAATATATATAAGTGAACTGTGAAATCAATTTTGTAAAATGAGGTTTGGAAGGGTGACATTTTGGGTTAGTGACCAAAATGTAATTTTTGAAAACTGCGTGACTGTTTTAAAAAGGATTGAAACTTTGAATCTTTAAGGAGCTATTTACCCAAAAGGGAGTTTCTCCAGATTTTCTAGAATATTAAATGATTTAATAATGGTTTAAAATAAAAGTAAAAAGGAGCGAAAGATATTTTAGTCATTTTTAACTAACTTTCTAAATTTTCCATTTCCCATTTTCTCTCATCTTTTCTCTCAAACCAAAAACATTCTCTCCAGATCTCTTCCTCTGATTTTTGTCACCTAAATATCATATTTCAATCCTCATTTGATTTCTAATCAATCCTTCAACAAAACCTTTGTGTTTGCTACTTGGATTTTCAAGATTTTGGTTCCAAAAAGGGAGAAACTCAAGTTTGGAGGTAAGAACGTCCTTCTCCTCTGAACTTCAAGTTCTTTACTGAAATTCCTAAGTTCTCAATCCTTGATTTGTGATTTGTTAAAGGCTTTTCAATTGAAATCTTGATTTTTGGCTTAAAATGCAAGATTTGCTTGATTTTGGTGAAATTTTCGTGTGAACTGTTTGGGCAGTGTTTTGAAGTGTCAAATTGATGTTAAATGAATGCTAAATTGATTAGAAGTTGAGGTTTAATTAATGCAATCCCGGATAGGTTGAATTTCCTAAGTTTTGCTTGAGTTTTTAGTTGTTTTTGGAGTGATCTTGGTGATCTGTTGTACCTGGAGGTATAAGGACGTGTTTGTGATCATTTTGGATGTTAATTGATGTTTAAAAATGGTTAGAAGTGGTGGATCTTGGCTGGGCTAAGTTTCGGAAGTGTTTGGTGGTGATTTCGGTTGTGTTTGGTAGCCGAAATGTTGGATTTGTGTTGAGCAGCGAGTTGTGTTGTGTTGCTGGTGTTTTTAATGCATGATGATGCATTAATCTTCTGTTGTTATGTGTTTGAAACAGGGGAAGTTGATCCGTGAGCATTAGAGGTGTTGTGGAAGGTTTCGGATGCTTGGAAGGCTTGTTGGCTAGTCTTGTTTTGTGTATCGGTGAGTGAAGTTGGGTTTTCAGCTTTTAAACCAAGGTTTGAAGGTTTTGGGAGCTTAGTTTAAGTCTAAACAACTTTGCTAAGCTCAAGAGTAAGTAAATGGATTTTCGTTCTTGGTTGTGTTGTGAATTGGCTTTTAAAGTAATTGTGGTTGATGATTGAAATGCATGTGTTTTGCATGGTTAAAATTCTGTTTTGAAAGCATATTTTAGCATGGTTAAATGCTGGTTTGAAAGCCATATATGAAGGATGCTCAAGGTAAGAGATCCTTGGTTTTGTTCATGGAAATTGTGGTTTGATGCATAGTGTTGCATGTTGTTTAATGGCTTTTGTGTGATGCTTTAAAACAGTGGATTATTGTTATTAATGATGTACATTGGTGAGTGATGTTTAAGGTTACAAAGGTGGTTGAAAGTCCTTGTGTAAGCCTTGTTTATTTAAGAACAACATGGTGTTTGAAAGTCCATGGTTGGTTCTTGGCTAAAGTTCATGATGGTTTTGCATTATGGTTATGCATGTGAATCAAGGTTAATGTGGTAAGATGGTTATATTGGCTAGTGATGTAAGTGGTTCTTGGTTCGTTGATCGGATATAGTTAGCCGACTATAGGATTGGGTGCAACGTGAATTAAGTCGCCTTGGAGGTGGAGTGGTTAAGAGTTGTAACCCCCTTAACCCGGCCTAGACGGTTGACCCGAATTAAGAAAGTCACACGGGGAAAACCAAAGTCAACCCGAAAGTCAACCTTGATTAACGACCCTTTTTTTTCCTTTTTAAACTTGTCTAGATGCACATTAAGCCTAATTGTGATCACACAAACATCATACCAAAAGATCACAAACATCAGAGATCAAACAGGGACTCAATTGAACAATTTACAACTTTAGGGACCAAATTGTAAATTCTGATAATTATAAGGACTTAATCCAAATTGAAGTTACCAACTTGAAATTAATCAGGTTTCATGCTTCTCTGTGAAATTTCAGCTCAAAAAGACTTCCCAAACTCAAACAATTGCACAAACAAGTTTCAGGACCAAAACGCAAACAATTCAAAACACATAACTGCCACTGTCAGCCCCCAACGGTCGACCGTTCCGAAACGGGAGACAGCCCGTTCCGAAACGCGGGGCCGTTCCGAAACAGGCATAGCCCGTTTCGAAACGGGGGTCTGGCAGAAGCCTTTCCGTTTCGGAACGGCCCCTCCCGTTTCGGACGCCTGGGCACGATTAAGGCACCCGTTCCAAAACGGTAGGTGCTGTTCCGAAACACCCTGCCCAGATTGCTCCAAAACTCCACTTTAAACATGCAATTACATAACCAATCATGCTCCAAATGTCACCAAACTTTGCCAACATGCAATTCAACATATAAGGAACATATTAGCACTAACAATTCAACCAAACATCATCACATGCAAAAAGCCCCAATTCTAATGGCATGCTTCCTACACAAGCTAGCTATACAAACACCAAACTTACAAAACAAGCATATAAAGATCCAATCCAAAGACCAACAATCTTAACATCAAGAAACATACTTAGGGAGTACAAAACACCTCCCAAAACATACACATTGGTCCCCCATTGCCAAATCACCCAAAAGCTAAAATGTTTAACAAAAACCTTCCATACATTGAGCTTTACTTGCACTTGAATTCTTGCCCTTCTTGCTGCCCTCAAAAGGTCTCTAATGCTCTGCATTATTGAATTAAGAAAAACGAAGAGAGCGTAAGCAAAGCTTAGTGAGGAATGCTCATTTAAACCATTCAATAATGCATTTATAAAACACTTTATAAAACATGCTTCAAACCATCATTTACACATGCTCAAAAGCATACTTAAACATGCATCTCATGCATCAAATCATAACATGTCATATTGGCCACAAGTGATAAATTCCACTTCTTTAAACACAAGTTCATCAACTTTCACCCCAAGGACTTTTAAACACCTTGGCCCCAAGGACTTTTAAACACCTTGGCCTATGGACTTTTAAACACCATAGAATGTATCTCATCAAGGACTTTTAAATACCTTGATCCCAAGGACTTTTAAACACCTTGGCCATGGACTTTTAAACACCATGAAACGTAACTCATCAAGGACTTTTAAACACCTTGATCCCAAGGACTTTTAAACACCTTGGCCTATGGACTTTTAAACACCATAGAAAAGGATCACCTAAAGACTTTTAACCACCTTAGTGTCCACAACATGAACCATCCAAGGACTTTTAACCACCTTGATGTTCATAAGTAACAAGGCTCACTCAAGGACTTTTAACCACCTTAGTGACCTTAACATTTTAAAAACATCACTTGCCAATATACATCATTTTCATCACTTACATCACTGTTTTAAAGCATAAAACCAAGCCATATTCATCATGCATTTAAAAGCATTAAACCACATCATTTCAATGTACAAAAGCAAGGAACTCCTACCTAGAGTTACCTTCAACATATGGCTTACATCATCAGCAAAAACCATGCTAAAACATGCTTCCAAAACAGTATGTAAAACATGCAAATTATCATTTCGCATCACAACAAAATCATGGCCACCACTAGAGAGAAATTCCGAAAACTTACACTCGAGCTTAGCAAAGTTGTTTAGACTTAAACTAAGCTCCCAAGACATTGGTTTCAAAGCCGAAAACCCAATTTCACTCACCGATTCCACTTCGCCACTTGCCGAAGCACGAATTCAAGCTTCCGGATCAACAACTCTTGGATCCAAAGATGCCTCCCCTGATTAAACACATTAAAGCAGAGGTTTAATGCATCATCAAGCATCAAAAGCTTCAATGAAAGCACTCAAACTCGCTGCTCTCATTCATACTCCAATTTCGGCCACCAAACACAACCGAAATTGCATCAAAACCACTTCTCAACAAAGCCCAGCCATAAACCAGCAAAACCTAACATCCATCATCACCATAAAACATCCAAAAACAACCTACAAACATCCTTATACCTCCAGCAACAACAGATCCACAAGATCACCACAAAAACATCCAAGAAACTTAAGCTAAACTTAGGAAACTCAACCTATCCGGGATTGCATTAACCAAAACTCATTTCCTTATCAATTTAGAGTTCATTTAACATCAAAAACACATATCAAATCACAGATCAATCAGATCTAACGAAAAATCATGAAAAACCATCAAATCTTGCATTATAAGCCAAGATACAATTCCAAACTCAAAAGCCTTTAATTAAACATCAATCAAGAGTTGATAACTTGGGAATTTCAGTAAAGAACTGATAGTTTAGAGGAGAAGGACGTTCTTACCTCCAAACTTGTGTTTCTCCACTTTTTGGAATGAAAATCCTTGTTGAAACACTTAGCAATTGAAGAGATTTGAAGATACAATGATTTGCAATCAAATGAGAGTTGAATGGAGGGATTTAGGTGAAGAAATCAGATCAAGTTCTCTGGAAAAGTAGTGTTTGGTTTGAGAGAAAATGAGAGAAAGAAAGTTTAGCAAAGTTGGTTACAAAATCCAAAAATAGCCAAAATGGCTTCCCTCCAATTTTAATAACCTTTAAAATCAGATTTTAGACTTAAAATATCTTAGAAAAATCTGGAGAAATCATCTTTGGATTAATAGCTCCTTAAAGATTCAAAGTTTCAACTCTTTATAAAACAGTCACCAAACTTTCGAAATTTACATTTTGGTCACTAACCAAAATGTCATACTTCCAAAACCCATTTTTCAAAATTGATTTCACAGTTCACTTAATTATATTAAAAGATGATTTTAGAACATTTTTCCATATTTTTAATGCAACCCGAACTAGGCTTTCCTAATTTCACCTCTTAAGATTCGAACAGGACTTTGACCAAACCGGTCCACGCCCAAAACTTCTAAGCCCAAAACCGGGGCGTTACAAGAGTGAACCGGTAAACTGCCTTCAAGTATCCTAACGAGATGGTTAAGGTCATAATGGAGGTTGAATGCCCATTCGAGGACCTTGGTTAAGCAAAGGTTATATGGTGGTTAAAAGTCCATATATGGGAACCTTGTGCTTGTTAAGATCACAATGGTGGTGTAAAGTCCATGTGTGGATCTTGTGTTGGGTGTCCCGGATCTCGTTAGTGATGTTATACAACTACCAATCGGTGATGCTAAGGTTGTATGGTGTTTAAAAGTCCATACATGGGAACCTTGTGCATGTTAAGGTTATATGGTGTTTAAAAGTCCATATATGGGAACCTTGTGTAAGCTAAGGTTGTATGGTGTTTAAAAGTCCATACATGGGAACCTTAGGAAAGTTAAGGTTGTATGGTGTTTGAAAGTCCATACATGGGAACCTTGTGAATGTTGAGGTCAAATGGTGTTTAAAAGTCCATTTGGGAGACCTTGGATTGGTAGTGTGTATGGAGCGTGGGGACAACGCTTGTGATCCGCGTATCCGATCGGGTGTTAAGTTGAAAAGTGGATTTGGTTGGTCACTTGGAAGCCAATATAATGTTCTTGAATTTAATGAAGCACGAGATGCTTGAATTGATGCATGGTTGCATGAGATATGCTTAATGCATTATGAATGCATGTTTAATTGTTAGTTTGAACAAGTGTTGATTATCTATTGAGAATGTTGCATGTGTGCATGAAATTTCTTTAGTGCATTGGAGTCTTGCTAAGACTTGTTGTAAAGGCATGGGATGCAAATGAAAATGATGTGGTAATATGTTGCATGGTTTAACGCATGTGTTGATTGATTGAGTAAATGGTTTAAAAAGGGTTTCTTAATTTGAAACGGCATTCAAGTATGTGAATGGTATGATGTAAAGTGGAAGTGTTTTCCAAGGTTTGATTTTAGCTTTGCATATGGTGTCTATGCATGGAATGGCTAATTTGAATGTTTTGTAAGTTATGTTTTGAAAAGGTTTACTTAGCTTTCTAAGCTAAGGGTTGATTTTCATGTTTGTGCAATGCATGATTTTGAAGCGTGTTGTTGAAAAGGGTTTTCAAACATGGCTTTGGTTTATTGAAACGAGTTGCTTTTCAAAGAGGTTTTATGACTCGCTGCGTTGATGGTGTTTTGGGTTTGAGCATTCCTCACTAAGCATTATGTGCTTACGCTCCTTTTGTCCATCAATGCAGATTCTTGAAGTTTGGACAGCGAGAAGCAAGGGATTCAAGGAGGACTCCATTTGAGATGTATGTCTCGGTGAATAGCTATAGTTAATAAAGGCAATAGGGGTAGAATCTCTCGGGTTATGTGTATGTGTTCGTATATGTTCGGACAAGGATGTTTTAATGTTGTTGTTAATGTTGTTGGATCATGTTATGGCTAATATGAGATTGATTTGGAAGTTTATGCTTGAATGGTTGCTTGTGTAGGAAGCATGCCTATAGATTTGGGGCTTTTCATATATGTTGTTATTTTGTTGAATTGTTGATGCAAGTATGTCCCTTATGTGTTAAATTGTATGCTGGTAAAGTTTGGTAGCGTTTGGAGCATGTTTGGTTGGCCAATTGCATGTGTTAGTGGGCGAAATTCTGCATTTTGTGCAGGTCGTTTCGGAACAGGGTGAGCCGTTTCGGAACGGGTGCCTCGAAGCAGCCCAGGCGTCCGAAACGGAAAGGCTACTGCCCGACCCCCGTTTCGGTACTCGTTGCGGAACGGCCCCGCGTTTCGAAACGGGCTGTCTCCCGTTTCGGAACGGTTGACCGCTGGGGCTGACAGTGGCAGTTATGTGTTTCAAAATGTTTGCATTTTGGTCTTGAATCATGTTTATGCAATTGGATGAGTTTGAGATGTCCGGTTGAGCTGAAATTTGGCAGTGAAGCATGAAACCTGACTAATTTCATATTGGTAACCTTTAATTGGGTTAAGTCCCTGTAATTTTCATAATTTACAGTTTGGTCCCTAAAGTTGTGTTTTGTGCAATTGGGTCCCTGAATGATCTCTGATGGTTGTGATCTTTGAGTATGATGTTTGTGTGAACACATCTAGGGTTAATGAGCATCTAGACAAGATTAAAAAGAAAAAAAGGGTCGTTAATCAAGGTTGACTTTCGGGTTGACTTTGGTTTTCCCCGTGTAATCTTCTTAATTCGGGCCAACCGTCTAGGCCGGGTTAAGGGGGTTACATGTGTCCTTAACAAGAATCACCCAAGGACTTTTAAACACCTTGGTGTTCTTAAATAACAAGGCTTACACAAGGAATTTTAACCACCTTGAACCTTAACCAAGAACCAACCATGGACTTTTAAACACCATGTTGTTCTTAAAATACACAAGATCCACACAAGGACTTTTAAACACCTTTGTGATCTTAACCAAGAACCAACCATGGACTTTTAACCACCATGTTGTTCTTAAATAAACAAGGCTCACACAAGGACTTTTAACCACCTTTGTGACCTTAACCATCACTTGCCAACATGCAACATTAACAACAATATTCCACTATTTTAAAGCATTTAACAAAGCCATAACATCATGCATCTTTAAGCATCAAACCACATTAAAACAATGTTCAAAAACAAGGATCTCTTACCTTGAGCATCCTTCAACACATGGCTTACAATCTCAGCAAATAAACATGCTAAATATGCTTTCAAAACAGGATTTAAAACATGCAAACAAACCACATTGCATACAACCAATCCATGGTTCATCATCAAGAGAGTTTTTCCGAAAACTTACTCTTGAGCTTAGCTAAGTTGCTTAGACTTAAACTAAGCTCCCAAACCTTCAAAACATTGGTTTCATAGCTGAAATCCAAAATCCACTCACCGATTCCGTTTCGCCTCTTGCCAAAACACCAATCAAGCTTCCGGATCAACACCACTAGGATCCAAAGATGACTCCCCTATTTTAAACACATCAAAACAGTAGATTAATGCATCATCATGCATTAATATCCTCAATGAAAGCACCTAAACTCGTTGCTCTCATCCACACTCCATTTTCGGCTACCAAACACAACCGAAAATGCATTCAAACAACTCCATAACACTACCCAGCCAATATCCATCAAATCTAAACATCCTCAAATATCAATTAACATCCAAAAAGGATCTTACCACGTCCTTATACCTCTAGCTATAACAGATCATCAAGATCACTCCAAAAACAACCAAGAACACAAGCTAAACTTAGGAAATTCAACCTATCCAGGATTGCATTAATTAAACCTCAATTTCACATCAATTTAACATTCATTTAACATCAAATTGACACCTCAAAACACAGCCCAATCAGATCATACGAAATTTCATCAAAATTAATCAAATCTTGCATTTACAAGCCAAAATCAAGAACACATCTATAAAACCTTTTATAAAACATAAATCAAGGATTGAGAACTTAGGAATTTCAGTAAAGAACTGAGAGTTTAGAGGAGAAGGACGTTCTTACCTCCAAACTTGAGTTTCTCCCTTTTTGGAACCAAATTCTTGAAAATCCACTTAGCAAATGCAAAGGTTTTGTTGAAGAGATGATTAAAGATCAAAAGAGAATTGAAATGAGATATTTAGATGACAAAATCAGAGGAAAAAGCTCTGGAGAAATGTGTTTGGTTTGAAAGAAAAGATGAGAGAAAATGAAAATAGAAAATGTGGAAAGTTAGTTGGAAATTTAGGAAAATATCTTCCCTCCCTTTTCTTTTATTTAAAATCCATTTATTAAACCTTTAATATTTTAGAAAAATCTGGAGAAACTCCCATTGGGTAAATAGCTCCTTAAAGATTCAAAGTTTCAATCCTTTTTAAAACAGTCTCACAGTTTTCGAAAGTTACATTTTGGTCACCAACCAAAATGTCACACATCCAAACCTCATTTCGTAAAATTAATTTCACCAAACTCTTATATATAATAAAAGAGGATTTTAAGACATTTTTCCATATTTTTAATGCAACCCGAACTAGGTTTTCCTAAATTCACTCTTATATATTCGAACCGCGATCCGACCGAACCGATCCGAATCCCAAAACTCCTAAGCCCAAAATTGGGGCGTTACAAGACTGCAAAGTCTCTCCAACGACAACCTTACATTAGCACCATCCTGAGGTGAAACTCCATGAGCTCCAGCTACTGCTGACTGGAAAGCTCCAGCAATAGCTTGTATCAAAGTGGACATATCAGGAGCAGCTTGCCCCTAAACTCCCTTGGGTCCAAAAACCCCAGCACCAACCCCAGCTCCACCACCACTAGGTGGTCCACCATGGGGAGGAGGAGGTAGATCCTCAGCATTCTCCACATTCTCGTTCTCAGCCGTAGAACGAGTATTGATTCTAAGCTCTCTACGTGGCCCCATAATAAAACAATGAAACTGGCAAAATACAATAAATCCAATTAGGCATAATAAGGTAAGTAATCCAAGTACTCAAGCTCATTTTTGAAAACAATTATTCTCATTGGTAATGATATGGCAATGGGATCCCCAACTATACCCCAAACGCAACATAACATTACAATTTCATCTCGGTAAAACAACACATCAACAATCATACATCATACCTTTACTTAGAAGTCACAATCATTCATAATCACATACCTTAACCACTTACTAAGCCCCAAACATTCGCTAACCTAGCTCTAATACCTACAAATGTAACCCCCTTAGCCCGGCCTAGACGCTTGACCCGAAGTACGAAGATTACACGTGGAAAATCAAAGTCAACCCGAAAGTCAACCTTGATTAACAACCCTTTTTTTCCTTTTTATCTTTTCTAGATGCACATTAATCCTATGTGTTACGCAAGAGTCCTATGAGAGAAAGGCACAGCGATCGGAAATCAATTAGGGACACAATTGCAAGAATTACACTTTTAGGGACCAAAATGTAAATTTCGGAAAATATAAGAGCTTTGCAGATTTTAAGTTTATCAATATGTAATTAATCACTTTTCACGCATCTCTGCCAAAAATCAACTTAATAGAACATTCCAAGCTCAAGCAATCACATCCACAACATATAGGACTAAAATGTAAAACATGAGAACTTGAAACAATTCAAATGCACAAACCAACGGTCAACTGTTCCAGAACACTGACCTTCGTACCGAAACGCTCGTATCGAAACGGTGTTGACCGTTTCGGCACTCGGGTGCGTTCCGAGACCAGTATCGGAAAAGGTCTCTCCAGTAGCCAAAGTGTTCCAAAACACCTTCACCCGTTCCGAAACACTACGGCCATTTCGGGCCTCTGTTTCGAAATAGATAAGGCTGTTTCGATACACCCTTCCCAGCAACATCAGAAATTTCTGGTTTTTCGCATCATAACACAATCAAACATGCTTCAAAACATACTATGACATACCAGCAACTTGTTTAGACATTACAGAACATATAAAAGAGACTTAAGCTAGAGCATGGCATCAAACACATAATCATTCAAACTATATGCACGCTTCCTAGCAGTAGAACCAAATATAGAACTCAAACCTCCAACCAAACCATTTAGGACCATTTACAAACCATAAAAGCCATAACAAATTTACTACAAACATAGGGAGCCCAAAACACATCTCCCAATACAACCATGAAACCCCATTGCCAAATACCAATACTAAAGTGTGTAAAAACATCACCATACATGAGCTTTACACCTCCTTGGATGTTCTTAACCTTCTAGATGCCCAAAACACCTCAATTATCTGCATTATTGGTAAAAAAGAGTGTAAGCATGTTTGCTTAGTGAGGCATGCTCTAAAGAAAAGCAACACATTAATGCATTATTCAAAACACTTTTTCAAAAGCCATTTTCAACAACTTGCTCTTTCTATCTCATGCTTGAAAACCATTTCAAAGCAAATCTCCATTTGAAAACACATGTACCTCTATTCTATCTCATGCGTTTAAACCAATGCAAAACTCATGGCAAGGCCATACACATGCTTGTGGAAACTAAAACATTTCATAAACAAATCTCATATGCATTTTCTCATAGCATAAGTGATCTCAACACTAGGTACATATGAATCAAATACATTTTCATATAATATATTGGCATTTCACATTTAATCACTACTCAGATATGCGGATTAGCTTGACTCAAGGTCAAGTCTACCCCGGTGGTATCTCTCATCACTAGATTCTCATGGCGGTATCTCTCGTCGCCATAATGCTTGGGTATTTCACCAAGTCCTACCCGATGGAATTCCCATCATCGGTCTCTCCTTTTGGATTGAATCCAAAGAGCACGTACGAATTTTTAGTTTATAGTGCACTCTCATCCTATTTATCGATCAATTATATCCGGTAAGTATCTCATCTTCTATGCCAATATATTATGTCAAAACATTATCTCACCTATTGTTTTTCATGCAACATTTCTCAAATCTTTCTCATCTAATTTCAAAATCATAATACTTGCTTGCATTAAATCAAAATCTTGAAACTCTTCAATGCACATGCTATCACATGAAATCCCTTCAAAGCATCATCTCATGCTACAAATCATGCATAAAAACAGTAGGAATTTGTCTATCTCAAAACAAGAGCATGTAAAAGCATTTTAAGGGCAACCACCACATAATTGAGAGCAAATCTAGCCATACTTACTTCCGGACTTAAGAAGGTGTTTCAAACCTTTCCTAAATCCCCAAACCTTGTTTCTTTGTCCCTCAAAGACTTCTAAAACCATTCACACTCACCAATTACATTTCGCTTGCTCGCCGAAATGCTATCTAAGCTCCCAACACTTCTGGATCAACACCAAAAGCGTCCGAAGATGTCTCCCCTGTTCATAACATATAAGAGCAGAGGATTAATGCATCATCATGCATTGAAATCATCAGCCACACACCTAAACCCGCTGCTCTACTCAAAAGCCTCTTTTTGACCCCCAAAAACAACCGAAATCATCTCCAAACTCTTCCAAAACAAATTCCAGCCAAGATTTATCTCTTCTAAACATTTCTAAACCTCAATCAACATCAAAAACCACCATAAACTCGTCCTTATACCTCCAACTATAACAGAACACCAAAACCACTCCAAAAACCACCATTCTAGCATGCAAAACTTAAGAATCCAAACCTATTCGAGATTTGTTTGATAAAAACTCATTTATAATAGCAATTACCATCCAAAGTACATTAGAAATCAACCTCAAATCAGAGCCTAACCAATAGTTACGAAAATCATCAAGATCTCTCCAAGAATCTTGAGTTTTGACACAATTTCATGTTTCTAACATTAAAGCAACTCAAAAATCATTAACAAAGGATTGATAACATGGGAATTTCAGTAAAGAACTGATGATTAGAGGAGAAGGATGAAGCGTACCTCTAATTGCTGATTTCTCCTTAATCTGGGCAAGATTTCTTGAAAATTCAAAGTGAAAACAAGAGGATTTGACGAGGAAAAGATTAGGAATCAAAAGGAGATTGAAATCCCATCAAAAGGAATGAAAATCAGAGGCTAATTGACGGAGGAATTGTGTTTGGCTTAAAATAAATTGAGAGAAAATAAAATGAGAGAAAACTAACGTAAGGTAGTTATGAAAAGTCAAAGATAGATTTTCTTTTTTAATAATCCTTATTTCGCTTAATTAAAACATTAATAAAAACACCCAAAATAAAGATAAATCTGATTAAAAACATTTTGGTAAAATTAGCTCCTTAAAGATTCAAAGTTTCAATCCTTTACAAAACAGTCACTATTCAACTTTTGCAAAAATTGCGATTTGGTCACTACACCGAAATGTAGTATTTCCAAACCTTATTTTGTAAAATTGTTTTCACCATAATCATTCATATAATAAATGTGGATTTTTAGATATTTTTCCATAATTTTAAAGCATCTCGAACTAGGTGTTCACTAAATCTCCCTTAAAGATTCGAACCGTTCTCGACCGGTCCTATTCAAACTCTAAAACTTCTAGGCCCAAAATCCGGGCGTTACATTCAGTGTTTTCTAAATTGATCTTAGATCTGGATATTACCAGTTGAAAGTAAAAGATGTGTATGTGCCTAAGACTGCTTTTCACACAAGGTACAGGCATAATGAGTTTTTGGTGATGCCTTTGTGTTTGTCTAATGCCACTGCTGCGTTTATGGACATGATGAATCGTGTGTTTCATGACTTCTTGGATAGGTTTGTCGTTGTGTTTATCGATGATATTCTCTTGTACTTTCGTACCGAGGAGGATCATGATAACCATTTGCGGATTGTGTTGCAAGTTTTGACGGAAAACCAGCTTTATGCTAAGTTGAGTAAGTGTGAGGTTTGGCTTAGAGAAGTTGTTTTCCTTGGTCATGTGAAGTCAGCTGAAGGGATTAGATTTGATTCTCAAAAGATTGAAGTGGTGATGAACTGTATGTCACCTAAGTCGATTCATGAGGTTCGTAGTTTCCTTAATTTGGTGGGATACTACCTTAGGTTCGTGGATGGTTTCTCAAGCATTGCTGCTCCTTTGACAAAGTTGTTACAAAAGGATGTTATGTTTGAGTGGACGGGGGCTAGGAAACATGCTTTTGAGAAGTTGAAGGAAGCATTAAAACAAGCTCCTATCTTGATTCAACCTGAATCGGGAAAAGAGTTTGTGGTTTATAGTGATGCATCCTATGTTGGTTTGAGATGTGTGTTGATGCAAGGAGGAAGGGTGGTAGCTTATGCATCTCGGTAGTTGATTTTACAAGTTTAAGAAAATTATTTTGGAAGTGTGACTATAACGCCCCAATTTTGGGCCTAGGTGTTTTGCGAGACGGGTTGGGTCGGTGGACCAGATATCGGTTGTTCGAACCGTTAAAAGGTGGATTAGGGAAATCAAGGTTTGGGAAGGTATAAAAATATGATAAAAATCCTCTAAAATTATATTTAAGAGGATGGTTAAATCAATTTTACAAAACAGGTTTTCAAAAGCATACATTTTGGGCAGTGACCAAAATGTAAGGATTTAAAAGTTGTGAAAAATGTGTTTTTCAAGAAGAGTTAAAATCTTAGAATCTTTAGGGATCTATTTGGAAAATAAGCCTTTTCCCTAATTTGGCAAGTATTTTAAATGGTTTATTAAATAATTAAAATCTCTTTGATTAATTAAATTGGAAAGTTAGTTAATCGGTTAAAAGATTTTTCACGATGATTTTCGTTCCTCTTCTTCACTTCATCCAAACACTCTCCATTTTCTCTCAAATTTCCAGATTTTCTTCACTCTCAAATTCTCTTTTGATTTCCAACCTTTCCTTGGTGATTTCTCTCATTTTCCTTCAAGTTCTTTCAAGCTAATCTTGCCAAATTAGAGGAGAAACAAGGATCAGAGGTAAATTTCATGCTAACCCTCTAATCTAGGTTCGTTAATGAAATTCCAAAGATATTTTGCTCTTTATCTATGTTTCTAATTGAGGTTTTCTTGTAGCTTTGATAAAATGTTGAAATCTTATTGAAAAAGATGTTTTAAAGTGATTTCCGGAGTTGTGATGGTTGGGCTTGTTTGAGATGATTTCTAAATTATTTTTGAAAGGTTTTTGGTGTTGAAGTGGAGTATTAGTCATAGAGATTCCGAAACCCTTGAGATCATTTGTTTTTGAAGTATTTTTGTTTGGTTTTTGGGGTGTTTAGGTGGGATCCGAGATGATGTAGGTATAGGGATGGGTTTAGGTTGTTTTTGGATGTTGATTGATACTTATAATGTGTTAGATGTGTTGGTAGATGGCTGGGCTGAGTTTGGAGATCAATCGATTGAGTTTTCGGTTGTTTCAGATGGGTGTTTTGATGCTTTAGAGACGGGCTGCGTGTTTTCTTTTGAGTGATGGTGTTTTGGATGCATTTTAAAGCATTGAGCCTTTGTTTTAATGTTTTGAAAGCATGGGATAGTATTTCGGAATCAAACGAGGTGATTTCGGAGGCTTCAGACAATCGATGGTTGTGTCGGCTAGTGTGGTTTCGCAAGTCGGTGAGTGGAACTTGGTTTTCCAGCGTGGAAACGTTTTAGAAAAAGGTTTTTGGGAACTTAGTAAGACCTTGAAACGTTATACTATGTTCAGAAGTAAGTAAAGTGAATTTCTCTCTCGGATTGTGCTATTGTGAGATTTTGAATGCACTTGATTTATTTGTGTCATCCTACTGTTTTAAAGCATGTATTGAGTATATAAAATGTGTTTGATGATGCCATGTTGTTTAAGGATGCACTAGGTAAGTGATCCTTGTATGCATGTGTTGATGCATGAGTTTTAAAGCATGGTTTAATGCTTAAGTTATGGCTTATCATGAATGCTTTGTAAAAATAGTGAGATATGCATGAAATGTGGATTATATTGGCAAGTGATGTTGAGTAAAACGTTTTGTAAATAATATCAGATATAGTTAGCATGCTATAGGATTTAGTGCACTATAAACAAGTCGCCTTGGATGTTGAGGGGTTGTGATTGTACTGAAAACTCCATCATGGTACCCTAACGATTGAGGATTGTTTAAGGTTGCAATGGTTGAGGGTTGCTCCCAGGTGCTAACCTTGTGTGTGTCATGTCTCTCGTTAGTGGGCTAATCATCTACCGATGAGTGGTGTTGAGGGGTTGTAATTGTACCGAATACTCCACCACGGGTGTTACAAACATGGAGGGTTGCTCTCGTGTGTGAACCTTAAGATGCCGGTAGAGTGTATGAAGGGTTTGGGACAACCCTTAGTAATCCGTGTATCTGATATGTTTTTGAGAATGTTGTTAATCACTTGTGAGCCAATATAATAGAATGAATTGCTATGGAAATGTTGATTATGCATGTTTGTAACGGCCCGACTTTGGGCCTAGTTGTCTTGGACATCAGATCAGGTTAAGTGAACCGGTTGGAAACTATTCGAATCGTATTAGGTGGTTCAAAGAAATCAAGGTTCAGGATATGATAAAAATATGATAAAAATTGCTAAAATCCTCTAAAATTATGTTTAAGAGGTTGGTCAAATCAATTTTACAAAATGAGTTTTGGAAGTGGTGCATTTTGGGCGGTGATCAAAATGTAAAGATTTGAAACTGTGTAAAATTGCAATTTTCAAAAGGAGAGTCAAAATCTTAGAATCTTTAGGGAGCTTTTGTGCAATTAAACCTTTTATTTAATTTGACATGTGATTTAAATGATTTTTAGATAATTGATTTAAAATGGATTTTATTTATTTATTAAATAAAATTTTTAATTTGGAAGGTTTCATTTACGTAACTAACTTTCCTCCTCATTTTCAGCAAAACACATTTCTAAAAACTTTTCTCCAAATTTCTTTTCTCCCAAACACTCTCTCTTTTACTTCTTATCCATTTCAAAGAATTCTCTTTAATTTCTTCATGATTTGTGAAGCAAAAACTTGTCAAACTTTAAGGAAAGTAAGGATTGGATGTAAATCATGTTCTCAACCTATAATCAAGGTTCTTTATTGAAATTCCTGAGATTATTAACTCTCAATTATTGTTTTTAACTAAGTTTTGATTATAGTTTTGATTTAAGATCAAAATCTTGCAAAACCAAGGTTTAATTCTTGATTTTCGGAATATTGTTGATGAGTTCTGTTTTAGATGGATTATAGTGAGTTTTGAGATGTTTATGATGTTGAAAAGGAGTTTTAATGATATAGATCTCGAAATCCTTGAGATCCCTGAGTTTTATGATGGTTTTAGTTGAGTTTTTGAAGTTTTTTATGGTTATATGATTGCTAGAAGTATAAGGAAGGGTTTAGCTTGTTTTTAGATGTGATTTGATGAATATTAATGATTGGAAGTGTTGATTGCTAGCTTGGCTTGGTTTAGGAAGTAATCAAATGAGTTTTCGCTTGTTTTAGATGGGTAAATTGATGTTGTGTTGCTGGGCAACGAGTTTGTGTTTAGTTGCTGGAGTTAGAATGCATTTTTATGCATTGGATCTCTGTTTTTTTGATGCTCTAAAAGTTAGGGATATTGATCCGGAAGCTAGCGAAGCGATTTTGGAAGCTTCAGACGAGTGATCTTCGCGTCGGCAAGCGAAGTTTCGCATTTCGGTGAGTGGAAAAGAGGTTTCCAGATTTGAAACGTTTTGAACATGGTTTTGGGAGCTTAGTGTAAGTTTGATGCACTTAGCTAAGCTCAAGATTAATTAAAGCTAAAATCTCCCTCGGCTTGTGCAATGTTTTGGTTAAAATGCACTTGGTTTAAATGTGGTTTGATTACTATTTTAAAGCATGTTTAGAGCAAATGATATTGCTGGTTTTAAATGCCATTTTTGTTAAGGATGCATATGATAAGTGATCCTTGAGTTTATGTGGTTTAATACTTTGATTTAAGCATGGTTTATGCTTGTGAAAATGGCATTGTGTATTGTGCTTTATAAAACAGTGAAATGTTGTTGAAAGTTGACTATATTGGCAAGTGCATGAACTATTATTAACATACGGATACATTGGTCGACAAATAGGATGTGAGAGCACTATAATCTATAAATCGTACGTGTGTCTAGCTACGTGACGTAATAGGGATGAGCCTATCACTAAGGGTTATGGGTGAGCCTATTCCCTTTCGTAGCATTGAGATGGAGGTGAGTCCATCATTGAGTATAGGGGTGAGCCTATTCTCATTTGTAGGCATTGAGATGGAGGTGAGTCCATCATTGAGTATAGGGGTGAGCCTATACTAGTCCGTGTATCCGGTATTGTTTTGTATAAGTGATAGAAGTTAGCTTATTAAGACGAGATATGGGTGAGCCTATTCACAGGTTGTTCGTGAGCCAATACATGAAGTATTGTTGCACACGGGTCATGTTTTAACGAATGCATAAAGGATCATGGCGTACGAGATGCTTTGATGTTGAGGTTTGCATAATGGAAATTTATGTATGTTGTTTAAGCAAGTGGGGCTTAATGTGGTTTTGCATTGTGAATAATGCATGCGACTGATGATACATGTAGAACATGGATATCAAGAATTGATGAAAGATGCTTGTATGAGAAAGTATAATTGGTTTAGGGATTTATGCAAGTATGCTTGTGATGCATGGTTTAAGCATAAGCAAAGTTTTTGGTGTTGTAATTAATGAGGCTAGGAGCATGTGAATGTGAAAGAGGAAACGTTGTTTAAGAGTTCATGATTTGAAGGAGGGCGTGTGTTTACAAAGATTGATGTTTTCATTTTGAAAATGCATTGATGAATGTTTTGGTTTTATAGCGGTCATCACTAAGCTTTGTGCTTACGCTCATTTGTTTCATCAATGCAGAGAATTGAGCACCTTGGCAGCGAGCAAGCAAGGGATATCCAAGTGGTGTTGTTAAGCAAAGTATGTGCTTTTATCTTAGTGTAATAAGAGGCAATGGGAGAGATTTCCACACATGAGTTGCTTGGTGTTATGTGACACACTGAGCATGTTTAGTTTTTGTTTTGAGACACGTATTTGGTGTAACACCCCCTTCCCGGCCTGGTAGAGAACCGGGTCATAGCGTGTTACCGAAGTACAGTGCGGTGATCGGTGTGATAAACTTTTAACTTTTTACTAACATTTATTCAATAATTCACACACAAATATTACCAATATACGTATTAGTTCATTTCATTCGTAATAGAGTCCACATTTAACTAACCTTGTATCGAAACGCTCAAGTCCGTTTCGATACCCGAGAACAAAGGTCAACCTTATTGACTTTCCTTTTTAGATCATATCGACACAGGAGCATCCGTATCGGTACGTGTTGACTACCTTTGACTTAGACCTTGACCTATTTCGAAACGCTGTGAACAAGTATCGAAACAGAGGTCTCCAGAGACAAAACATTTCGGAACTTTCCTACCTGATTCTATACACCATGTTTACTATGATTCAGATTATACAAACCCGTATCGAAACGTCATCACCCGTTTCGGTACGGTCTGGCATATAATGACAAATATTTACTGGTTTTAAACCATTTTATCATACCAAACAATGCTTAAAAGCAGTGAAACTTTACACACAACATCATAAACATATATTCTACTTGTATGCCTGATTTTTGAGCTCTTTGAACCCATTTACTCGGTTTCTACCCTTTAGTGCTAATACATACATTTCAAGCCACTTTTACTCAAAAAGAAAGTTCATAATAACATATCATACTTTAAAACACTTGACCACAAAATAGGTATATCAAAAGAGACATAATACACTTATACGCAGACTTTGCCACCATACTAGGAGTTCAAAGGACAAAATACATTACTTAAAGCTTGATTGTGACTTGTGCAACGCCTCAGCTTCTCCGATCTTGATCCCAAAACTTGTCTAACCTGAAATGGATGCAATGGAATGCATTAGGCATACTTTGCCTAGTGAGGTAGTCACAAACACAATGAATGCCATGGATGCCAAAATATCATGCTTCAATAATTATCATAATATCATTGTCAATAATCAACAAATCCCTTGAATCGATTCATGGTTTATGGATACACGAATTCCACCTCCTCGCCAAATAAATGGTAATCCCGCCGACATCGCCAATAAGAGCAATACACAATACATCCCTTCGCCTCGCCAAGTCATATAGGTCGTAGCCCTAGGACCACAGTCCACCCGTACCAATGAGCTCATGAATTCTGTGGCTTGCTAATTGTATCCAATTCTTCGAATCCAAGGTTCAATATCCATAGCTCAACATTAATAATTCTTGAGCATCATTTCATGTTAATAAACAATAACAATAATTCATGTCAATGATTCTTACATGTTGATGCTTCCATGATTTCCATGACAATGATATCAATGTTATAATCAATAAATCGATGCAATACTTACCGACATGGGCATAACAATGCTTCATGCAAAACCTTTATAAATCAATGGTTAGTAAATCAATAATCAATGATTCGAGATGACACCTATGCATTCTCGAGGCGCTACTACACTCACCTTGCTCGGTTAAGGCTTTATGTTTGATAATACCTCGATCAATGCTTAAATTCTCCTTCTCGTATTTGAATGGATTAAACGAGACTCTTAAGTGCAAGAAGACAAAGCTTTGGTTTTGTCTTCAATGGAGGGGCTTGCTTTAAGCTTGAGGTTGAAGACGGAAATGGAGGAGTTTGCTTGTTTACCAAAGGAAAGTTTAGGCTCGTTGGGGAAAAACAATACTCCTCTCCTTATCTTCTTATTTATAGGGGATTAGGAAACTATTAATCACCTCTCTAACAACCAATAGAATGGTTTCCCTTGCTTGAGGGTTTGCCAAGCCCAACACACCTCATCAAGAACCAATAAGAACATTTCCTCTCCCCAAAGATTTCCTATTTAATTATTCCCATCAATTCCCATCATCATTTCTGATAAACAACCACTTATTCAACTTAGAAATATGTGAGGAGATGCCAAGAAAGTATGTGACTCACTTAAGGGCCGCAACTTTTGACTTTGGGGCACTTACTCTGTTTTCTATAGGGCACCGTTCTGATACGCTCGAGGTCGTATCGGTACCGGTAAGCAAAAGTCCAAATAAGTAGTTAAAACTATTACACCGTATCGTTATGCCGTTAATCGTTTTGGAACGCCTTACCTAGATCGTTTCGGTACGTGTCTAACTGTACCAAAACACCTAGCTCATAAACATCAAATAGGTATTCACAAAGAAATCTAAAGGATTGGTTCAGATTGTGGTCTTTCTTACTATAATATCATAACAAAGATATGATATTTTAATATTCTAATACCAATACTCCAATCATCGAAACCTAATTCTGACTAGACCGGTTTTCGGGGTGTTACAACTCCCCCCTTAGAAAAGAATTCGTCGTCGAATTCTTACCTGCAATTCCGGGTTGCTCATCAGTGAACTCTTCGGGATCAAAATCTTCCGGAGATGAATAATTAGTCTTTCCTAATCCTTCTTGCCAAGTTCGTTTTACACTTACACGTCGATGCTTATTGTAAGATTTCTTGGGGAAATCTCAGACGAGATGATCCATCTCACCACAATTGGAAGAAGCTCCAGTTCTCTTACGACATTGTTCTGTTGGATGCTTTCCATGGAAAAGACTACAAAGAACTCCTCCTTGTTCCGGTTCATTTGATTTCTTAACAGGATTAGACATTACTTGGAAACAATGGTATTTTCAAGAAGAATGCTTATTTCAATCTCTTGGAACGAAGATGGGTTTTGGCCTTTAAGAAAACTTTCAATATATATAAATACAAAGTTTTTCTTATACCTACCTTTCTAAGAACCAATCAAAACATTTCTAAAGCTTTTTTTCAAAGTTTATCCTTCA
Organism: Hibiscus trionum; assembly: GCA_030270665.1. NCBI lineage: Eukaryota > Viridiplantae > Streptophyta > Magnoliopsida > Malvales > Malvaceae > Hibiscus > Hibiscus trionum. The sequence goes on along the minus strand of BSYR01000001.1, from coordinate 40,307,109 downwards.
CCCTTTCATATCTACGCGACACCTCACCATTTATCTAATGGTTTTATATGACTTGAATAACAAACACATAGATGAGTCATCATCTCCTAATTTCTTTCCAATCTTATCCTTCATCATATTCAAAAATAGGTACCCGTATCAATACACTCTAATCCGTATCGATACGGCTAAGCAAAAATCTAGAAATTGGTTAAGACCGTTAACCCGTTTCGATACACCTATATGCGTATCGAAACGCCTTTACCAGGGTCGTTTAGATACGTATCCTTTCCGTACCGATACGCTCAACACAACATCTTGACTTTTTAAATGGGTTCTTATCTTAGGTTTCCTGCAATAGGGATTTCTTATCAATATATAACTTAGACATTAAAGTCAAATCCCTTACGTGAGATGGTGTCGTGATTGATTTCTGAGCCCTAGCCCTTGATGTGAAATATCCATGCAGAAGCTTTATATTCGGGTTTACTCGTTACTTTCAACGTTCACGATCCTCCCTTCTTTCCGAAGGATCCTTGATTTTCTCCCTTGCCTCTAGAAGATTGAGCAGGATTAGTCGTTACAGAAACATGCATGTTAGGGTTCTCCAGACATTCTCAAATGAGATGACCTAACTTTCCACAAAAGAAACAAGCATCGGATTTCTTGCGGCATTGCCCTTCGTGTTGTCGTTGACAAAAATTACTCTTGGAAATTCTCGTATCTTGTCTAGAACCAACTTCTCTTTCAATAGGATTGACACCCGATGGAGAACGAGATACAACTTGGGATTTGGAAACATACTCAAACTGAGAAGGTTGCGAATACACATTTGGTTCCGAGTTGTGATGCTTCCATTTCTTAGAAGATCCTGAGAAATGCGACTCATCTCGATTTCTCTTTTCAGACTTGTTGGTTCCACTAGTTCTCTTAGCTCTCTATGCTCCTTCTATAGCTTTAACTCCGTTCACAAGATCTTGAAAATTAGCGATGGACAATGTTGTGAACATGAGACGTAATTCATCATTGAGTCCAGCAATGAACATCCGACACTTTTATTCCTCTTTCTTAATAAAATTAGCACCATATCTACAATACTTGCAAAAGTCATGGATGTACTGTTCGATCGACCGTCCACCTTGTTTTAGATGAAGGAAGATGCTTCACCTCTCGGCAAGATAGAATTCACTTATGTACTTCTTACGAAACTATTTCAGAAAGATTTCCCAATCCACGGTATCCTCAAAGACGGTAAGAAGGGTAGTCTCCCACCACTGTAAAGCTTCATCGGCAAGCAATGCAAGAGCACATTCAAGCTTATGTTCATCCGAACACCGTAATTACTTATCCAAAATTCTTAAAGTATTGTCTAACCATTACTCAGCAATTACAGGATCATCATCGTCCAGTCCAGTGAAGGTGTAAGTTCGGTATTTAGACAACTTATCGATAGGAACTCGAAGAGGTTGAGCAACAGGCGACATATGTTGCACAATTTGATTAGTCCTTATCACATTCATAAATTGCTGAAACATATCAACCATGTTCCGATAACATTCTGCCTGAGCCGTAGGTGCTTTAGGCTCCACACCCCGAATAGTAGGGTTTTATGGTTTCAGAGAATTTCCTCCTCCCACCTCCTCACGAAGAGTCGAGCAGTCAGAAACAAACTCATTATCACAAGCTTAATTAGTTTGAGACATATCAATATAAAAGAGATTAGATCAGTTGGCAAGTCACAATACTCAACATAATAACTCCTAGGTGGCAAAGTAACATTATAAACAATATAGACATGCATAGGTCTAGTCTAGAACCGACTAAACTCTAGCTCTGATACCACTAATTGTAACACCCCTTCCCGGCCTGGTAGAGAACCGGGTCGGAGCGTGTTACCGAAGAACAGTGTGTTGATCGGTGCGATAAAATTTTAACTTTTTAATAACCTTTATTCAATAATTCGCACACAAACATTATCAATATACGTATTAGTTCATTTCATTCGTAATAGGGTCCACATTTAACAGACCATGTATCAAAACGCTCAAGGTTGTTTCGATACGGGAGGACAAAGGTCAACCTTATTGACATTCTTTTTTAGACCGTATCGATACGGGAGCACCCGTATCGGTACAGGTTGACTACCTTTGACTTAGACCTTGACCTGTTTCGAAACACTATGAACTCGTATGGAAACAGAGGTCTCTAGTGACAAAACATTTCGGAACATTCCTACATTTTTCGGTACACCTGGTTTACTAAGATTCAGAGTATGCTAACCCGTATCGAAACGTCATCACCCGTTTCGGTACGGTCTGGCATGTAATGACAGATTTTTATTGGTTTTAAACCATTTTATCATACCAAACAATGCTTAAAAGTAGTGAAACCTTACACACATCATCATAAACATATATTCTACTTGTATGCCTGATTTTAGAGCTCTTTGAATCCATTTACTCAGTTTCTACCCTTTAGTGCTAATACATACATTTCAAGCCACTTTTACTCAAAAAGAAAGTTCATAATAACATATAATACTTTAAAACACTTGACCACAAAATAGGTATATCAAAAGAGACATAAAAAACTTATACGCAGACTTTGCCACCATACTAGGAGTTCAAACAAAAAATACATTACTTAGAGCTTGATTGTGACTTGTGCAACGCCTCAACTTCTCCGATCTTGATCCCAAAACTTGTCTAACCTGAAATGGATGCAATGGAATGCATTATGCATACTTTTCCTAGTGAGGTAGTCACAAACACAATGAATGCCATGGATACCAAAATACCATGCTTCAATAATTATCATAATATCATTTCACCAATAACAAAATCATGATTTCGTAGTAAACATTGTCAATAATCAACAAATCCCTTGGATCGATTCATGGTATATGGATATACGAATTCCACCTCCTCGTCAAATAAATGGTTATCTCGCCGACATCGCCAATAAGACCAATACACAATACATCCTTCTGCCTCGCCAAATCATATAGGTCGTAGCCCTAGAAGCGTAGTCCACTTGTACCAATGAGCTCATGAATTCTATGGCATGCCAATTGTATCTAATACTTCGAATCCAAGGTCCAATATCCATAGCTCAACATTCATAATTCTTTAACATCATTTCATGTTAATAAACAATAACAAAAATTCATGTCAATGATTCTTACATGTTGGTGCTTCCATGATTTCCATGAGAATGATAGAAATGTTATAATCAATAAATTGAGGCAATACTTGTTGGAGTATGCCCAAAGACCAATCATATGATGATTGAATAGACATACTATTTTACTAGATTTATCAAGTAATGGTATTACCGTTATTATCATTTGGTATGTTTCTGTGCATCAAACTAATCATTGGATAATAATGCCCATACAATAATACGATTATTGTTAAATAGAATCCTTAGTCGAATATTATTATAGGTATGGACAGTGATAATATATAAAGACTAATATGTGGTTGATTGATAACAAGTGTTGTAATTGACATAGAGATGTCAAAATCAACACATAAGTATTTGTTAGAGAACAACATACTGGATTGACCCGCTATGAGCAAGTTTCTTGGGTAATTATGTGACAGTCACAACATTGCTCATGATAAACATATGTATGATCCTCAGACATGAGATCAACATGATTTCAACATAAAGATTTACGTATTTTGACATAGTCAAACGTTTGTTGTAACTGACTACATTATAAAGACTGATGATTGGATACATGATGACCTATGTAGTGAAATATGGTTGATCGAGAAAGGATTTGTCCCTCCTACATAATGGGAGAAATATCTTCGGCCACTTGATTGAGTGAGATTAGTAAATACATGGCCATGCTCGAATATTATGATATGAGATATCATAGAGATTCGTTTATAATAATCTACTCAAGACATCAAGAAACACTAGATGGACAACGCAAGTGTGACTAACCCATGACTTGTGTTCATCTAAGATATAAAGGACAAAAGGATAAAATACATAAAGAAAGTTTATTCAAGAATTAGGAAAGTCAAACCATGACCTCATGCAACTTAGGTAGCAATGATGTATTGCTAGATGCCACTCATTGTTTGTAAAATTAGAACAGTTCTAATTCTGCTGCTAATGTTGCATGAACCTACAAGGGTCACACCCGTCGAATGAAACGAAAAAAAATAGAAACCATACTCCCTATTTTAGGGAGGTTGTCGAAAAAAAGGATAAATAATGTATTTATCAGATATTATTTAGAGTATGGAAAATATTTAGAGACTTAGATATTATATAATAAGATTCTAGAAATTTAAATATATATTTCGAATTTATATAATGTATATTTAATTCCAAGTTTATGTAGAATTAGATTCTACATAATTAAAAATATATATTTAAATATATTTAAATCCAAGTAAAGATAGAATGAGATTCTATATAATAAAAATATATATATTTGGATTAAATATAATGTATATTTAAATCCATGTTTTATGTAGAATAAGATTCTACATAATTAAATATATATATTCTATTTAATATAAACCAATTTCAAGTAGAATTAGATTCTATGAATTTTGGTTGAACTTGGATTTAAGGAATTCAACTAGAATTAAGTCTCTGAATACTATTTAAAGGGACAAGGGCTAGCAACCAAATCTTCCCTATTCCTCTTTGCAAATTTTGACATATCCCTGTGAATTCCCCTTTGGAATTTTCGACAAGTTCCAAATTTCTTCTGAGAAGCTGTTCGATATTTTTCTGGTGTTCTTCTTGCCCCCTGAAAAATTCCTGGTGATTTCCTAGTTCGAATCCAAGTCCCGATAGATCCCCTGGTCAATTTTAGACTCCCTCGGGAATCCCTGGAGGGATTTCGACATCTCCCTAGAAGGTGTTCAAACCTGTCGAAATTTATCCCTAAGTGTTCGGGAGGCGGAAACTTTGTTCGTTTTGTTCGGGTGGACTCCGTAGAAGTCGTTGCGAACCTGTGACGATTCCAGTTTTACTTGACGTGGTTATTTCGACATACTGTCGATTTTCTAGTTTCCAGAGTTTTAAAAGGTAACTCTTGTTCTTTTCACCCTGGATTCGTTCTTGTACATGGATCCTGGCTGGATTACATCGGATTTATTTTTCCATTGCGCCATGGGGCGTGCCGACGTGACCCAACAGTGGTATCAGAGCCACTTGTATCATACAAATTCGGACTTAAATTCTTGGGTGATGTTTATGTATGAGATGCATGCTGCTTGATTCGATTTATATATTTATTGTTTATCGTATCACACCTAATAAAGACTTATTTCGATTATCACTGAAAGATTAAGAGTTAATCATAACTATGTTAGGTTGCTTCATTGTTAAATGTTAACATGTTGAGACTAATAGTTAGTCTAGAGAACAAGCAGTTGTTCGTAGTTTTATAGATTTATGAAATCTCTGAAAGGGCTTTTAATTTGATAAAACTTATCAAACTATCTTTCACGGTGAATCCATAAGAGTTATGGTTAGATGTTATGAAAAACACATGTCTAGGATTGGCATCATCATAGACTTGGTACTTAAGTGTGCCTAGTGCGCCACCTCTCTTTCATGTTGACCTACCTGGTGCATTTGTTCGTTAACGCAAATGGTTTATGAAACCTCGTGATCCTTCTTTGGCCCATTAACTGCAACATAGGGATAATCAGATTAAAACTCCGTAAACACGTCGTTACTTTGTTCGCACGATGTTTGAAATGCATGTTTGATTGCATGATGTTTGTTTTGCATAGTTATAGCCCATAGCCTTTATAATTTTGGTTTTTATAAATACAACATGCGTGTCGTGCCTTTCTCTATCTTCTATTGTACTTCTCTTCTCATTTCACCCCCTCGCATGTAACGCGAGTTTCTGAAAATTGTAAATACTCATGGAGATAAAGCAAGGACCAACATAGTAGTGTGGTGGGCCTTCCCTGATGAACCAGGCGTTTCAGAAGCAGATTCTATCTTCAGTAGAATGGTCCTCCCATTGGCTTGGGACGGGTCTCCTTAGGTTAAGAAGGGCTATAATCATTGCATATTTATTTACCGCTTATATTTACTTTGTATGTGATGCAATGGATGTTTTATAAGCATGATTAAACATAGTTCTATTGATAGGATCAATGTTAAAATGATGAGATAATTAAGTAAACCCCTCACTATAATTCTAAGTCTGTTTTAACCATCCAATATTTACCCTCGTTAAAGCTTCGATCAATATAATGTGAGCTTTGCCAAAGCAATGTCACATTTATCTATCTTAGTTAAACGCGAAGAATAAGCTAGTGATATTCGCCGGTTGAGATATTGGTATTGACTTAGCTGGGTTGTTCTAATAGGATTAGAAAACCTAGTGGTTAAAAGTTTTGGATAATCATAAGATGATTTAAAGAACAAGAGTTGTTCGCCAAAAGATGAGGAATTCCATGAGATGTAATTAGTAAGGTGTTACTTACCTAAATAACCATTTCCTAAAAGACTGACCAAAGCTGATTTAGGAATGGTAAAATACGGATCCTCACTCACTAGAAAAACTATCGAAACGTGTTTCCGAGATTAAAACTAGAGGGGTTTTAATTTTGAAGAAAATAGTGGGAGTAAATTTATAGTAAAGACCTATCTATAAATTTTAAAATTTAGTAAAACTTATGTAGCATATTTTCTTTGTTGTAGAATTAATGGCAAATAATACTCTATCATTGCGATCTATCCTTGAGAAGGATAAGTTCAATGGCATAAATTTCCTTGACTGGTTCCGCAATTTGAGAATTGTTCTCAAACAGGAAAAGAAGGAATATGTCATTGAAGAACCTGTTCCTGATGAACTGGTTGCCACTGCTTTTAGAGCTGACAAAGACAAGTTTAAAAAACACATGTACGACATGCTGGATGTCGGTTGCCTTATGCTTGCCTCCATGACCCCTGAGCTTCAGAAGCAACATGAGGACATGGTAGCTTATGATATGATTCAAAATCTCAAGGAGATTTATGAAGGGCAAGCTCGTCAAGAGAGGTACGAGACCTCTAAAGCTATGTTTCAATGCAAGATGAGTGAGGGATCTCCCGTAGGAGCTCACGTCATCAAAATGATGGGCTACATCCAAACGTTGGAGAAGCTCGGCTTTCCGCTGAAAGACGAATTAGCTACTGATGTCATCCTGCAATCGTTGCCGGATAGTTTCAATCAGTTCGTCCTTAATTTCAATATAAATGAAATAAACAAGACGTTGACACAGTTGCTCGGTATGTTGAGAACTACTGAAATCAACCTGAAGAAGGTAGGACCTAAACCTGTTCTGATGGTCCGCAAGGGCAAGAAGAAAGGTAAATCTGCCGCAAAGTCTAAAGGTGATGGTAAGACCAAAACCGATGGAAAGGAGGCATTGAAACCTAAGAAGGGAATCAAGAAGGATGGAAAATGTTTCCATTGCGGCAAGACCGGACGTTGGAAGAGAAACTGCCCCACACACCTACAAGAAGTCAAGAAAGCAAAAACGAGTGAGGCATCAACCTCAGAGACTTCTAAAGAGAAGAGATCAGAATAGACATGGATTTGCGAATGGAAATAAAGCAAGAGTTGCTACATCATCCATTAGGACATGTGTTTTTTCTTAAATAGATTTGTTTTAGTTTTTAAGATTATTATTTTGTGCCTAAGTTTTAGTTATCCTGTAAGGACAAGATATTTTAATTTTGAGATTGTTTAAATAAATGTTATTCTTTTAATCTCTTATGACACAACGAATCAATGATCTTTAAACTAATCAAATCAATAATATTTATAAGATAAATAAAACAAATGACTAATCTCAAACTCATAAAAAGTATTAAGGTAATTTGATGAGATCAAGTTCAAGAATATTTAAAGTTTGATGAACTTTCAAAGAATATGGGATTGTCCCATAATTAAATCCCACAAGTGGACCGAAAAGTCTTTCTAAGAGAATCAAATATGTTAGACAAGTTTTGATTCAGAACAAGTCATTTTCGACTTCTTTACACACTTGAAAAACAACTTTCATACTTAATCGTGTTTTTTTTCGAAACGTCATATAGGATATGGACTAAGAATTGTTCTAGAATACCTTTGAAGTTTTAAGGTTACTTACATGTTAAAATGTTTACAATGTTAGAACCTTAAAAACTCCATTTGTTGTTTATCCTAACGAGAACAAAGCGTTTGTTTCTCAAACGAGAGTTTATCTTGAAAGAGATTAATTCTCACAAAGGGATATTATTTCTTCAACTTTAACGAGAACAAAATATTTGTTGCTCAAACGATAGTTTATCCCGAAAGAGAATACTTATCATTAAGGGATTTCATTTTTCAACGAGAACAAAATGTTTGTTGCTCAAACGAGAGTTTCTCTCGAAAGAGATTACCTCTCACAAAAGGAAAAAATGGAATTTGGAATGTGAAGAAATTTTAGACAACAAATTTATGAACCAAAGATTGAGAATGTTCCACAAATGATCAAGGAACATTGGAACAAAACACAACCATTGTGTTGATCCTTAAGAGAATACCATATACTTGAGAAATATGGATTTCTCACTATCCGTACATGGAAACACTCTTCTTTTCGGATCAAGATAAAGCCTATTTCTTATCAGAAAGCAATGGTGAGCCCAAAATTCGAGAAATGGCTAAGAGCCATGAGATATGAGATGGAATCCATGTCTAAAACCAAGTATAGATTTTGGTTACCTAAAAGGGTAAAACCTAAGAGGTATGGATGAGTTTTTCAAAAGGAAAAACCGACATGGATGATAAAACATACAAAGTATGATTCATCGCTAAAAAGTTTTCGACAAACTTCATAGTATAGACTATGATAAAGCATCTTCCTTGTAGCTATGTTTAATCCATCTTAATCTCACTTGCAAGTAGTTACATACGATGATTATGAAATCAAATAAATGAATGTCAAAACCACTTTCCTAAGGGAAAACTTGAAACATATGTGTACATGACACATCCAGAAGGTTTTGTCACTCTGGTAAACACTTGGAAGGTATGTAAGCTACAAAGGTCTATTCGTAGACTAAGGCAAGCTTCTCGAAGTTGGGATATTCGTTTCAGAAGATACAATCAAAAGGTTTGGTTTATCTAGAAACAAAGGGGAGTCTTGTTTTCAAAAGAGCTAGTGGGAGCATTGTTACTTTCCTAAGTATTGTATGTAGATAATATACTCATCAAAAGGAACTAAAGATCGCAATCCGTTTTGCATTAATAAAAGATACTGCGAGTTAGCAACATGAGACAATATCTAACTCTACAACATAGGCTGAATATATTACAGTCGACATAGCCGTAAAGAAGGATGTTTGGATCTAAAGGTTCACTTCTGAACTAAGGGTTGTTCCCAGCATATTAGATGCTACATAACTCTACTATGATGGAACCTTTGCGTAAGCAAATAAAACCCATATCTCATCAATAAATCCAAACATATTCTAAACTGCTTACATCTTGGAGATGTGAAAGTATGCAACATACGCACAAAGTTGATAACTTTGTCAATTCCCTGACAAAGCTTTAGAAACATCATAAGCATGTCAGTTACACTAAGCCATATCATATTAGATACGAGAATGATTGGTCTTAGTGCTAGTGGGAGATTGTTGGAGTATGCCCAAAGACCAATCATATGATGATTGAATAGACATACTATTTTACTAGATTTATCAAGTAATGGAATTGCCATTATTATCATTTGGTATGTTTCTGTGCATCAAACTAACCATTGGATAATAATGTCCATACAATAATACGATTATTGTTAAATAGAATCCTTAGTCGAATATTATTACGGGTATGGACAATGATAATATAAAAAGACTAATATGTGGTTGATTGATAACAAGTGTTGTAATTGACATAGAGATGTCAAAATCAACACAAAAGTATTTGTTAGAGAACAACATACTGGATTGACCCGCTATGAGCATGTTTCTTGGGTAATTATGTGACAGTCACAACATTGCTCATGATAAACATATGTATGATCCTCAGACTTGAGATCAACATGATTTCAACATAAAGATTTACGTATTTTGACATAGTCAAACGTGTGTCGTAACTGACTACATTATAAAGACTGATGATTGGATACGTGATGACCTATGTAGTGAAATATGGTTGATCAAGAAAGGATTTGTCCCTCCTACATAATGGGAGAAATATCTTCGGCCACTTGATTGGGTGAGATTAGAAAATGCATGGCCATGCTCGAATATTATGATATGAGATATCATAGAGATTCGTTTATAATAATCTACTCAAGACATCAAGAAACACTAGATGGACAACGCAAGTTTGACTAACCCATGACTTGTGTTCATCTAAGATATAAAGGACAAAAGGATAAAATACATAAAGAAAGTTTATTCAGGAATTAGGAAAGTCAAACCATGACTTAATGCAACTTAGGTAGCAATGATGTATTGCTAGATGCCACTCATTGTTTGTAAAATTAGAAAAATTCTAATTTTGCTGCTAACGTTGCATGAACCTACAAGGGTCACACCCTTCGAATGAAACGAACAAAAAATAGAAACCATACTCCCTATTTTAGGGAGGTTGCCGAAAATCCCTATGGGAGAGGGGAAATCGGCAACTCCTTTAAAAATGGATAATATTCGATAAATAATGTATTTATCAGATATTATTTAGAGTGTGGAAAATATTTAGAGACTTAAATATTATAGAATAAGATTCTAGAAATTTAAATATATATTTGTAATTTATATAATGTATATTTAATTCCAAGTTTATGTAGAATTAGATTCTACATAATTTAATATTATTAAATATAATGTATATTTAATATAAACCAATTTCAAGTAGAACTAGATTCTATGAATTTTGGTTGAACTTGGATTTAAGGAATTCAACTAGAATTAAGTCTCTAAATACTATTTAAAGGGACAAGGGCTAGCAACCAAATCATCCATATTCCTCTTTGCAAATTTCGACATATCCCTTGGAATTCCCCTCTGGAATTTCCGACAAGTCCAGATTTCTTCTAAGAAGCTGTTCGATATTTTTCTGGTGTGCCTCTTGCCCCCTGGCAAATTCCTGGTGATTTCCTAGTTCGAATCCAAGTCCCGGTAGATCCCCTAGTCAATATTAGACTCCCTCAGAAATCCCTGGAGGGATTTCGACATCTCCCTAGAAGGTGTTCAAACTTGTCGAAATTTATCCCTAAGTGTTAGGGAGGCGGAAACTTTGTTCGTTTTATTCGGGTGGACTCCGTAGAGGTCGTTGCGAACCTGTGACGATTCTGATTTTACTTGGCGTGGTTATTCCGACATATCATCGGTTTTTCCAGTTTCTAGAGTTTTAAAAGGTAACTATTCATCTTTTCACCCCGGATTCGTTCCTGTACATGGATCCTGGCTGGATTACGTCGGATTTATTTTTTCGCCGCGCCATGGGGCGTGCCGACGTGACCCAACAATACTTACCAACATGGCCATAACAATGCTTCATGCAAAAGCATTGTATATCAATGGTTAGTAAATCAATAATCAATGATTCGAGATGACACCTAGCCATTCTCGAGACGCTACTACACTCACCTTGCTCGGTTAAGGCTTTACGATTGATAATACCTCGATCGATGCTTAAATTCTCCTTCTCGAATTTGAATGGATTAAACAAAACTCTTTAACGGAGGAAGACAAAGCTTTGGTTTTGTCTTCAATGGAAGTGGCTTTCTTTAAGATTGAGGTTGAAGATGGAAATGGAGGAGTTTGCTTGTTTTCCAAAGGAAAGTTTAGGCTCGATGGGGAAAACAAGACTCCTCTCATTCTCTTCTTATTTATAGGGGATTAGGAATCTATTAATCACCTCTCTAATAACCAATAAAATGGTTTCCCTTTCTCAAGGGTTTACCAAGCCCAACACACCTCATCAAGAACCTATAAGAACATTTCCTCTCCCCAAAGATTTCCTATTTTATAATTCCCATCAATTCACATCATCATTGTTGATAAACAACCACTTACTCAGCTTAGATACTTGTGAGGAGATGCCAACCAAGTAGGTGACTCGCTTAAGGGCTGCAACGGTACCGTTTTGATACGCTGGAGGCCGTATCGGTATGGGTAACCAAAAGACCAAATAAGTAGTTAAAATCGTTACACCGTATCGATACGCCCTTAATCGTTTTGGAAAGCCTTACTTAGATCGTTTCAGTACGTGTCTGATTGTACCGAAACACCTAGCTCATAAACATCAAATAGGTATTGACAAAGAAATCTAAAGGCTTGGTTTAGATTTGGGTCTTTCTTACTATAACATCATAAAAAAGATATGATATTTTAATATTTTAATACCAATACACCGATCATCATAACCTAATTCCGACTAGACCGGTTTTTAGGGTGTTACATTTGGTCTCTATATGGTCTGTGGATTTCTTTTCGGTATTTTGGATATGTCTTTATAAGTACTTTAAAGCATGCTTTTATATTTCCATGATCTTCATGAATTGCCATACCTAATGCTTATGATGTGGATGGTTGTTAATGCATTTGTGTTAGAAATGATTGATTTAACATGTGTGGTAGATATCGATGTGAATAGTTGTTGTTAAAAGCATAATTGTGGATGTTGGTTGTGCATTTCTGGTACGAGTATCGATACTCGGTCTTGGGTAGCGATACTCGAAGGCATATTTGAGGCCAAACCACACAGGAGTATCGATACGAGTATAAGTGAAAGAATTTGATTGAAGGTAAGTTTTAGTTTTTTACTAGTGTAATAAAGGCAATAGGGGTGTCCAATGTTATAAATGTTGATTGTTTGGTGTTTTTCTGGTTTGTGGCATGTTTGCTATGCATATTTGGTTGTGTAATTGGCCTTTAAGCTTTGGTTTATGCTTAGAATTGCATTATGAACTTTTGGTGCTTATCTCTCTTAGGGAACATGCCTTTAGTTTCTTTGTTGTTGATATCGATGCTATGATGATGATGCCTATGCTTCGTATAACATGTTGTTGATGTATATTTGAGTTGCCAACATGCTTGGGCATATGTCGGGCTGGTTTCGGGTGGTTTAAGTTGAGTTAAAACAGCTTTTAAAAAAATGACAGGCCCATGTGTTTCGAAACACCATTGCATGTTTTGAAACCGTGGCTTGAAATTTCCTTGGTGGTTTGAAACGGTGAGGCCTGTTTCAAAACACTTTGCCTCTGTGAAACCTCGTTTCGAAACAAGTCTTTGAGGGTTTCAAAACGAACCCGCGTATCGAAACGATCAGCTGTGTTTCAAAACAATCGAAATGATCTGAGCTATACCTCCGTAACATCGAAACATGAAACACATCAACAATCTTGTCTAACTCGGGAGACTACCTCAACCGATAAGCCACAGGACCAACACGCTCCACAACCTCATAAAGTCCAATAACCGTATCGATACGAGTATAAGTGAAAGAATTTGATTGAAGGTAAGTTTTAGTTTTTTACTAGTGTAATAAAGGCAATAGGGGTGTCCAATGTTATAAATGTTGATTGTTTGGTGTTTTTCTGGTTTGTGGCATGTTTGCTATGCATATTTGGTTGTGTAATTGGCCTTTAAGCTTTGGTTTATGCTTAGAATTGCATTATGAACTTTTGGTGCTTATCTCTCTTAGGGAACATGCCTTTAGTTTCTTTGTTGTTGATATCGATGCTATGATGATGATGCCTATGCTTCGTATAACATGTTGTTGATGTATATTTGAGTTGCCAACATGCTTGGGCATATGTCGGGCTGGTTTCGGGTGGTTTAAGTTGAGTTAAAACAGCTTTTAAAAAAATGACAGGCCCATGTGTTTCGAAACACCATTGCATGTTTTGAAACCGTGGCTTGAAATTTCCTTGGTGGTTTGAAACGGTGAGGCCTGTTTCAAAACACTTTGCCTCTGTGAAACCTCGTTTCGAAACAAGTCTTTGAGGGTTTCAAAACGAACCCGCGTATCGAAACGATCAGCTGTGTTTCAAAACAATCGTTCCAATTCAAGGCTTACTGTTCCGAAACGTTCGACCGTTAATTTAATGTTTTAATTATTTTGGGTTTATGTTTCTTACGTTTTGGTCTATGTTTGCCTTGTATGCAATTGGATGGGTTCTTGAGGTCGTTTTGAGCTGAGATCTTACCGAGAAGCATGTAGTGAACCTAATTAAACATTGGCAACTCGAATTTGGTAACAACCCTTCTAATTTGTCAAATTTAAAAAATGGTCCCTAAACCTTAAATTCATTATAATCAATGGGGGTCGTAATGTTGTTTATCCGCTGTTTGTGTGCGTAGACGTAGGAACCTAAGTTGTATTTAGACAAGATAAAAAGAAAAATAAGGGTCATATATTAAGGTAAACCTTCCCGGTTTCGAAAGAATTTAGGATGATGGTAAGTGAAATTGGTATGTTTTGATGTTCGATTCGATGTTAAGTGGCATGTCGTTTGAAAATCATGTTTTTGGTTGAATGTTGGTGCTTATGCTATGCTCGGTTGTTATGAATCATATGGGAGTTAAATATGATTGCATGTTGAGGATGTGATAAGGATGTGTGCTGATTGTCGATGATATAAAGCATGATGATTATGATATGCTATTGTATGCTATGTTATGCTTGAGGGAAATCGGGGTGCCCATTGCCTTATTACACAAGTTAAATGTTTTAAATTGGATTTGTAAACTTGGATACTTGCTTGAGGCTAGCCAAAATCATGGTTTGATTTGTTTTTGTTATTATGCCTTGTTAAAAATAGCACAATGAGTTCGAGGAGAGAGTTGAGATCGAATACAATCGTACCTACGGGCGAGCAGGGTAGCCAAGGGAACGATGTCCCGTCTATTTAGAATGTGCATGTTCGGTCGTTCTTACCTGGAGTTGAGGCGATAGAGCAGCATGAGGGGGCTGGTCCTGTGATGAAAGTTTTATCATCCATGGTTCAGGAGATGATTGGAGCATCTTAGTTCGCGGTGAATAAAAGGCTTGCGCAAGTGTCGGCTGTCCGACAAACTAGTTTTCCAAAGCAACGACTGTATGATTTGGAACCTGTTGAGTATCATGGGTTAACGCTGGAGGCGTTCGAGGCTTGGTTAGCTAGTACGATCCTAATCCTGGATTAGGAAGGGTGTGACAACGCCTGTATGTTGGGAAGCGTTGTCTCGTTATTGCTGGATAATGTTTGTAGTTGGTGGACAATTGTGCCGGCAGCTCTAAATATCAATGAAGTGGATTAGGAATTCTTTCAAGTAGCCTTTAGAAGGAGATATCTTGGAGATAACTCTTCGGATAACCAAAAGCGCCAGAGTATGGCTTTAGTTTTTGTTGGTGAGCAGAATGAGAGCAAAGAGCTGCGAGTTCTGGCCTCAAGAGTGGCTAGCGTAAGAGACCTTGTGATAGAAGGTTTTTCCAGAACTAGAGTTTTTGTGGTGGTGGTAACGTGGGTCAAGTGTATCAAGGCCAGAGAGAGGTGGTTCATCTACCAGAGTGCGGCCGTTGTGGAAGGTGACACATTGAGGTTTGCTGTGGTGTTAGATATTGTTAGAACTATGGTGCAATGGAGCATGTAAAGCGCAATTGTCCTCAGGTAGCGAGACCAACTCCAGCGCGTGCAGTTGAGTCTCAAAGGGGTCGTGAGCGCAGCTGAGACAAGGTTCAGAGGTGGCAAGCAGGGCATAGAGGTGTAAGGTGTACGATGGTTGAATCTTGTTGGAAGTGTGGGTCTGCTGGACATTTGAGGCGAGATTGTCCAGTGTTAGCTCGGGGTGGTCGAGGTGGTATGTCTGTTGAAGCTCCTCGTGATCACGAGTGCATTCATGGTTCTTTACAGTAAGGAGACGATGGTGACTTCAGGGTGTTGGTCGATGCTGTGGTGGTGCAACGAAGAATTATGGTTTTGTGGGAAAGAGTGCTCGTCGCTTGGTGCTCCAGGACAATGATGTGATTGCAGGTATCTTTACTATGCAATCCCTGTCGTTGTTATCCTTGTTTTGTTCAGGTTTTGCATCCTCTTGTGTAGTGGGTAAGGTCCTATAGTTAGTGAGTTGGGTAGTAATCGGTGTTGTTTTGAAAACAACATTGGTGACGAAAGTGTAATAGTTGTAGTAGTTTGTTGTTAGTGAGTTGTAAGAGTGGTGGAGCTGGAAGAGTTTGGAAATGGGATAAGAGGTTGTTCTTAGGTTAGTCTTATGACGTTATTAGTAAGTGTTAACAGACATACATGCACAGTTAAAATCATTTGTATACATATATTAGATATATTGGTACATGCATACATTTGGCATGACATTAGTAGTTTGCATACATGTGCATAGGCATTCGTAAGGGTATGTAGGTTATCATGCATACGAATGTTCACACTTACGAATAGCTAATTGGATTTGATAGTGATGTATTATGATTAGGGTAGTTTGTCGTTTAAAGTGTTGTTTTGGTGCAAGGTAAATGCTGGATGTGAGGATAAGGAGTAAACAAGTTTACCGTTATGAGTGAGTGTGGCCTAGCTTTGTTGGCAGGATGTAAAGTTTCTAGGTGTTTTAAGGGCCTTTGGCGGCATGGTGGTGAAGATGAGACCGTTTTGGTTAGAATCGGCCGAGGTCGTTTGGTGTGTAGTTAAAAGCATTTTGAAATAGCAGTTAGTTGTTGTAGTTTCTCTGAGTTGGATGGTTGTTGTAGGTTTGCATATGTGTTTTTTTTGAAGTATTGTTGGCTTGCTTAAGTGGTTGCAGTAGGATGGTTGTGTTAAGTGGATGAAGGTTCGATAGTGACCTTAGAGGAGTTGGAAGGAAGTTCCGACGAGAGTTGTAATCGAGGTTTAGATTAAGTTGAGTTGAGGATTCATGGTTCTAGTATGTATCATATGTTGATAGGATGAGTGGTTAGGCAGGTTGCGAACGTTGTAGCGTATGCTTTCAGACGGTTGTAAGTGCTTGGAGAATGAGCTTTACGCGTGGCTTGTTGCGGTTGCTTTTGTGTCAAGATTAAGATTTGTTGTTGGGTAGCATCCAGGTAAGATTAGTGTCGTAGGAAAAGTTAGTGTAGGAAAAGTAATGTAAGCTCAAAAGCCATGTTGATTTGGCTGGGTCTTCGTGAGAGGGTGGTATGTTCGCTGAGTGCAAGTAAACCTTCTTGAGACAGTTGATGTAAGTGAAGCAACTGTTGGAGACGATATTAGAGTCTCGTGACGAGGATTTTTCGGATGGTGAGTGGGCGGATTTTGGTTTTCATGTTGAGAAGTGTGTGGTGTACACGAATTACAAGAGTTTAAAGTATCTAATGTCTCAAAAGGAGCTGAATATTAGGAAACGAAGAAGGTTGGAGTTGCTTAAGGATTATGATCTGATAATTGAGTATCATCCTGAGAAGGCCAATGTTGTGGCTGCTGCGTTGAGCATGAAGTTGGTCGTGGAGTTGAGGATGACGTTTGTTCGGTCGAGCATATCGCATGAAGGCGGGCTTATCGCTGAGTTTCAAGTGAAACCTTCCTTGCTTCAGTTGATAAAGGATAAGCAGATGCTTAATGATTCTCATGTATCACATGTTCAGCATATCGTGGATGGAAAGCCTTAAGATTTGGTTTCAATGATGATGGTGTTTCGTGTTTAGGGAGTTGAATAGTTGTGCCGAATAATGTTGAGTTGAGGTGCACTTTTCTGACTGGAGCTCATAGTAGTCTTTTTGCTATGCACCCTGGAAGTACGAAGATGTATCGTGGTTGAAGGATGAGTACTATTGAGTGCAATTGAAGGAGGTTGTTGCAGAGGTTGTGGGCAAGTGCATGGTTTGTCAGCAAGTGAAGGCTGAACATCAAGTTCCTTCTGGGTTGTTTCAACTGTTGAAATTTCCAAAATGGAAGTGGGGGAGGATTATGATGGATTTTTTGTCTGGATTACCTTTGATTCTATTAAAGAGGAATTTTGTTTGGGTTATTGCTGACGATCTTGCGAAGTATGCACACTTCTTGGCAGTACATACTACGTATACGTTGGATAAGTTGGCCGAGTTGTTTATTGTTGAGATCGTGCTTTTGCACAGAGTGCCAAGTTCTATAGTTTCGGATAGAGATCTGAGGTTCACATCAAGGTTTTGGGAATGGTTGCCTCAAGCTTGGGGTACACAGTTGAGTTTCAGTACTTCTTATCATCATCAGACGAAAGGGCAGTCGGAGCGTGTTATCCATATGCTTGAAGACATGTTGAGATGTTGCGTTATAGATTTCCAAGGTTCTTGGGAAAAGTATTTACCTTTGGTTGAGTTTGCTTGTAACATTAGTTATCAGGCAAGCATACAAATGGCTCTATAGGAGGCTTTGTATAGGAGAAAGTGTAGAACGCCACTTTGTTGGGCGGAAACAGGGAAAAAGTTGGTTTCGATGCCGAGAATGTTAAAAGGGACCACCGGGAAGGTGACACTCATTTGTGAGCGCTTGGAACAAGGTGACACTCATTTGTGAGCGCGGATTAGAAGCATAAGGAGTTTGAGTTCGTTGTTGGTGAACGTGTGTTTTTGAAAGTATCGCCTTGGAACAAGGTGATGTGATTTGGGCGTAAGGGTAAGCTTAGCCCGAGGGTTATTGGACTTTATGAGGTTGTGGAGCGTGTTGGTCCTGTGGCTTATCGGTTGAGGTAGTCTCCCGAGTTAGACAAGATTGTTGATGTGTTTCATGTTTCGATGTTACGGAGGTATAGCTCAGATCATTCGCATGTTATGCTTATCGAGGAGATAGAGTTGAACCTGGATTTGTCCTACGATGAGGAATCGGTGAAGATCCTTGGCTCGAGCAGCAAAGTTCTTCATAGAAAAATGATAGATCTTGTAAAGGTGTTGTGGCGACACCGAGGAGTAGATGAGGCCACGTGGGAAAGCAAAGCAGACATGTTGTAACGCCCCGATTTTTGGCCTAGTTGTTTTAGACATCGGATCGAGTTATGTGAATCGGTTGGAAACGATTTGAATCGTATTAGGTGGTTCAGGGAAATCAAGGTTCGTGATAGGATAAAAATATGACAAAAAATTGCTAAAATCCTCTAAAATTATGTTTAAGAGGTTGGTCAAATGAAGTTTACAAAATGAGTTTTGGAAGTGGTACATTTTGGGCAGTGACCAAAATGTAAAGTTTTGAAACTGTGGAAAATGCAATTTTCAAAAGGAGATTCAAAATCTTAGAATCTATAGGGAGCTTTTGTGCAATTAAAGCTTTCCTTAATTTGACATGTGATTTAAATGATTTTTATATAATTGATTTAAAATGGAAGATTTCATTTAAATAAAATTGTTAATTTGGAAGATTTCATTTAAGTAACTAACTTTTCTCTTCTCAGTTTCAGCAAAACACATTTCTAAAACCTTTTCTCCAGATTTCTTATTCATTTCAAACAATTCTCTTTAATTTCTTAATGATTTGTGAAGCAAAAACTTGTCAAACATTAAGGAAAGCGAGGATTGGAGGTAAATCCCGTTCTCAACCTCTAATCAAGGTTCTTTATTCAAATTCCCGAGATTATTGACTCTCAATTGTTGTTTTTAATTGAGTTTTGATTATAGTTTTGATTTAAGATCAAAATCTTGCAAAACTAAGGTTTAATTCTTAATTTTCAGAGTGTTGTTGATGAGCTCTATTTTAGATGGATTATAATTGAGTTTTGAGATGTTTATGATGTTGAAAAAAGAGTTTTAATGATATAGATCCCGAAATCCTTGAGATCCTTGAGTTCTATGATGGTTTTAGTTGAGTTTTTGAAGTGTTTTGATGGTTATATGATTCCTGGAGGTATAAGAAAGGGTTTAGGTTTTTTTTAGATGTGATTTGATGAATATTAATGATTGGAAGTGTTGATTGTTGGCTGGGCTTTGTTTAGGAAGCAATCAAATGAGTTTTCGGTTGTTTTCGAAGGGTAAATTGATGTTGTGTTGCTGGGCAACGAGTTTGTGTTTAGTTGCTGGAGTTAGAAAGCATTTTGATGCATTGGATCTCTGTTTTTTGATGCTCTAAAAGCAATGGATATTGATCCGGAAGCTAGCGAAGCAATTTTGGAAGCCTCAGACGAGTGATCTTCGTGTCGGCAAGCGAAGTTTCACGTACCGGTGAGTGGAAAAGAGTTTTCCAGATTTGAAACGTTTTGAAAATGGTTTTATGAGCTTAGTGGTAGTTTGATGCACTTAGCTAAGCTCAAGAGTAAGTAAAGCAAAATTCTCCCTCAGCTTGTGCTATGTTTTGGTTAATAATGCATTTGGTTTAAATGTGGTTTTATTACTGTTTTAAAGCATGTTTAGAGAAAATGGTATTGCTGGTTTTAAATGCCATTTTTGTTAAGGATGCACATGGTAAGTGATCCTTGAGTTTATGTGGTTTAATACTTCGATTTAAGCATGGTTTATGCTTTTGAAAATGGAATTGTGGATTGTGCTTTATAAAACAGTGAAATGTTGTTGAAAGTTGACTATATTTGCAATTCCGTGAACTATTATTAACATACAGATATATTGGTAGACCAATAGGATGTGAGTGCACTATAATCTATAAATCGTACGTGTGTCTAGCTACGTGACGTAATAGGGGAGAGCCTATTGCGGGTGGTAGGGGTGAACCTATTCCCTTTCGTATCATTGAGATGGAGGTGAGTCCATCATTGAGTATAGGGGTGAGCTTATTCTCATTTGTGGACATTTAGATGGAGGTGACTCCATCATTGAGTATAGGGGTGAGCCTATACTAGTCTGTGTATCCAATATTGTTTTGTATAAGTGATAGAGGTGAGACTATCACGAAGGGATTGGGGTGAGCCTATACACGGGTTGTTCGTGAGCCAATACATGAAGTATTGTTGCTCACGGGTCATGTTTTAAAGAATGCATAATGGATCATTGCGTACGAGATGCTTTGATGTTGAGGTTTGCATAATGGAAATTTATGCAAGTTGTTTAAGCAAGTGGGGCTTAATGTGGTTTTGCATTGTGAATAATGCATGTGATTGATGATACATGTGGAACATGGATATCAAGAATTGGTGAAAGATGTTTGTATGAGAAAGTATAATTGGTTTATGGATTTATGCAAGTATGCATGTGATGCATGGTTTAAGCATAAGCAAAGGTTTTTCTGTTGTAATTAATGATGCTATGAGCATGTGAATTTGAAAGAGGAAACTTTGTTTAAGAGTCCATGATTTAAATGAGGGCATGTGTTTACAAAGATTGATGTTTTCATTTTGAAAATGCATTGATGAATGTTTTGGGTTTATAGCGGTCCTCGCTAAGCTTTGTGCTTACGCTCATTTGTTTCATCAATGCAGAGAATTGAGCACCTTGGTAGCGAGCAAGCAAGGGATATCCAAGTGGTTTTGTTAAGCAACGTATGTGGTTTCATCTTAGTGTAAAAAGAGGCAATGGGAGGGATTTCCACTCATGAGTTGCTTGGTGTTATGTGACACCTTGAGCATGTTTAGTTTGTGTTTTGAGACACGTATTTGGTCTCTATATGGTTTGTGGATTTCTTTTTGGTATTTTGGATATGTCTTTATAAGTGCTTTAAAGCATGCTTTTATAGTTCCATGATCTTCATGAATTGCCATACATAATGCTTATGTTGTGGATGGTTGTTAATGCATTTGTGTTAGAAATGATTGATATAACATGTATGGTAGATATGGATGTGAATAGTTGTTGTTAAAAGCATAATTGTGACTGTTGGTTGTGCATTTCTGGTACCAGTATTGATACTCGATCTTGGGTATCGATACAAGTTGGGTGCCCATCAATACGCATGTGCAAGGTATGAAGGTCGAACCGATACGCGAGGAAGGCTATCGATACCTTTTCCCCAACTTTGGTTAATGTCTTCTCGCGTATCGATACTGGCTTAAGGGTACCGATACCTGACCGTTATTTTTTCAGTTAAAAGTATTTTTCTAAGTTCTGTAGTGTTACATTATGGTCCCTGAATGTTGAATGTTCAATTTGTTAAGTTTGGATGGTCCGTTTGAGATGAAATTTGACATAGAAACATTTTTCATGACTAAATAATGGATGATAACCTTAAAATTGGATTGGTCCCTATAATTTTCAGAAGTTATATTTTAGTCCCTAAATGTTTTAATTTAAGCAATTGAACCCCTAATCAAACTCCATTTGCTACGTCGTTTCTTTTAAAGTGTCTGGTTTAACGCATAGGATCTTAAGATGCATCTAGAGAAGATAAAAGGGAAAAAAATAGGGCCGTTAATCAAAGTTGGCTTCAGTTTTCCCCGTGTAAACTTCATAGTTTAGGTCGGGCATCTAGGCCGGGCTAAGGGGGTTACAATGTTTTACCTTAAGCTTAGCAAAATTGTATTTATGGTTGGAAGGCTTGAAGGTTATGTAGAAATGGTTTAATTGCTTGAAAGTATGTGTTTTATGTAGCATGATGTTTAGCATGCTAATTTTAATGTTAAAGTGCATGGTTTTCCAAAGAAGGCATGATGGTTTTCAAAAGAGTGAAAACGGTTTTGTTGCATTAATGATGTTTTTGGATTTGAGCGTTCCTCACTAAGCATGTAGTGCTTACGCTCTCTTTGTTAATCATTGCAGTCAATTTAAGCTTTGGAGGCGGCACTTGCAAGGGATTTGTGAAAGAATTTGATTGAAGGCAAGTTTTGGTATTGGACTAGTGTATTAAAGGCAATGGGGTGTCCAATGTTATAAATGTTGATTGTTTGGTGTTTTTCTAGTTTGTTGCATGTTTGCTATGCATATTTGGTTGTGTAATTGGCCTTTAAGCTTTGATTTATACTTAGAATTGCATTTTGACCTTTTGGTGCTTATCTCTGTTAGGGAGCATGCCTTTAGTTTCTTTGTTGTTGATATCGATGCTTTGATGATGATGCCTATGCTTCGTATAACATGTTGTTGATGTATATTTGAGTTTCCAACATGTTTGGGCATATGTCGGGATGGTTTCGAGTGGTTTAAGTTGAGTTAAAACAGCTCTTAAAAACATGCCAAGCTCAGGTGTTTCGAAACACCCTTGCATGTTTTGAAACGTTGGTTTGAAATTGCCTTGGTGTTTTGAAATGGTGAGGCATGTTTCGAAACACTTTGTCTCTGTGAAACCTCGTTCCAAAACGAGTCTTTGAGGGTTTCGAAATGAACCTGCTTATCGAAACGATCAGATGTGTTTCAAAACGACCGTTTCGATACGGGGCTTATTGTTCCGAAACGTTCGACCATTAATTCAATTTTTAAATTGTTTTGGGTTTTTGTTTCTTATGATTTGGTCTCTGTTTGCCTTGTATGCAATTGGATGGGTTTTTGAGGTCGTTTTGAGCCGAGATCTTACCGAGAAGCATGTAGTAAACCTAATTAAAGATTGGTAACCCAAATTTGGTAATAACCCTTCTAAATTGTCAAATTTACAAAATGGTCCCTAAACCTTAAATTGATTATAATCAATGAGGGATTGTGATGTTGTTTATCCGTTGTTTCTGTGCGTACGCATAGGAACCTAAGTTGTATTTAGACAAGATAAAAAGAAAAAAAAAGGTCGTTTATTGAGGTAAACCTTCTCGGTTTACTTCAATATTCCCCGTGTGATCCGTTCGGTTGGGCCTATAGGCCAGAGCGTGTCGAGAGGGTTACATTTGGTGGTATCAAAGCCAGGTTACGAAAGGGTGGGATGATGGTAAGTTGTTGTTAAGTGATTTGATGTGAATGTGTGTTCTTGATAATGTTTGCCTAGTTCGGTGAATGTCTTGAGCATGTCAATGACGATTATGTGCTGTTGAGACTATAAATGGTGATTGTGATATGAATGTGATATGTTGAGTGATTATAGAATTGGGCTGGATTTTAATGCTTGTAATGCACGATGGTTGTGACATACATGTTGTATTCTTTGCGTTATGCTTGGCGAATTGGATTTCCCATTGCCTTATTACCTAGTGAGATGTTTTATATTGGAAACAAAGTCTTGGATCCTTGCTTGGAGCTGGCCCGAGTGTTTTGTTTTGTTTTGTTTGTTTGTTTGTTATCATGGCTAAATTTAATAGCACAATAAACCGGGGAGAGAGTAGCAATCTAGTATGATTGTTGTTGTCGTTGGGAAAGAAATAGAGGAGTGGGTAATGTCTCCCGGGGGCTAGACGCCTCGATTTGCTTCGATCTAGTTACAACCTGAGTCGGTTGGGTAAGTGTTGGGTGGCATGGTGCCTTGAATATATGAGATGTTTAGAGCTTCTGAAGTTGTTAATGCTGAAGTGCATGTGACCGCACTAACTAATGGATGTTTGTGAGCTGCGGTTAGCTCTTACGTAATTTGAGTAGAAGTTGAACTTGAGGGTTGTCACTTGAGGTATCCATGGAGTGGATGACCTGTATGAATGGGAATGGAATAAATGGAGGGCAATGATGCCCATAGTGTAAAGATGAGTGACATCTCGATTATATAGAGATGTGTATAATTGGTGGACAACTGTCGTTGTGGGCGTAGAACCTGATGTTGTGTTCTATGAGTTCTTTTGAACTGTTTTAAAGGAAAAGTTTATGGATGTTAGATACTTGGATGTCGAGAAATGTGAAATTTTGGTTTGGGTTTGAAATTGTAAGTTGTACTTGAGTTAAGGTATAGATTGTTTAGTTGAGCATGTGTGCTCATGGATTGGAATTGGATGTGAGACATTGATGCGTTGGCACTTTTATGGATATGTGCATGATGTTAAACCATATTTGTTGATTTCTCTTGGCTACATAGTTTTCAACGTGTTGGTAACACGGGCGAGGTATATGAGCAAAACCTGGGATTAATAACTCGTGGGAGAGGTTCTAGCACTCAGATGTGAGTTGTGAACTCTAGTTTAGTGATAGCCAGTGTACGAATGGTCAGACATAAAGGGTATCGCCTGGGTTGAGGCGAGGTGGTAGTAACGTTGGACAAAGGTCGAGGGGTCAGTGTGTCAAGGCTTGAGTAGCGTTTGATACCTATTAAGTAGGTGGATCGCATGACAATGTGAGGCGAGCTTGTTTACGTTTGATCGGCGGGGTATAGCTTTATGCGCATGTTGTTGCAAGTTACTTTGGAAGTTGTGGCTTGAACGTTCGTTTCAGAAGTGTTAGATGTGGAAGCATAAGTAGTTTCCTTGGTGAGACTGTTGTTACAAGAAAACGGTATAGAAGATGCCCTTTATTTGTTGAGGGCCAAGTGTTTCATTTGATTTGATGGAATTGCCTCTTTTTTTGGCGTTGATGTGATTCTTGTAATTGATTGGTTGGTTGAGCACCGAGCTGTGGTGGATTTTGATGTTAAGCGAGTTACCTTGAAGCTTGCGGATGATTACGAGGTAGTAATCGTAGGCGAGAATGTGAAGTTCTTGTCCAATGCAATTTCAGCTCTTGAAGCGAGCCGGATGATAAAGTTGGGTTGAGAAGCTTTCTTGGCATATGTGATGAATCTTGGTACGAAGGAAGTACGGGTGAAAGAAGTACGAACATTATGTGAGTTTCCGGGTGTTTTTTCAAAGGAGTTGCATGGGTTGCCACCAAGCTGAGGGGTTGAGTTTGGCATGGAGTTGTATGAGAATACGACTCCCGAGTCTATTGCTCTTTATCGCGTGGCACCTAAGTAGTTGAAGGAGTTGGAGACGTGACTTCAAGAGTTGCTTAATCCAGGGATCATAAGGCCAAGTATTTTACCTTGGGGTGCGCCGGTCTTGTTCGTGAAGAAGAAGGATGGTACAATGCGTATGTGCATAGATTACCAGCAACTAAACAAGTTGACGATTAAGAACAAGTACCCTCTGCCGAAGATCGATGATTTGTTTGACCAATTTCGTGGTGCTTAGGTGTTTTCAAAGATAGATTTGAGGCCTGGGTACTATCAGCTAAAGGTTAAGGATGTGGATGTACCTAAGAGAACTTTTCGAACTAGGTATGGCCATTATGAGTTCTTGGTGATTCCGTTTGGGTTGACAAATGCACCAGGTGCATTCATGGATATGATGAGTAGGGTGTTCCATGAGTTTCGAGATCAGTTAGTGGTAGTATTCATCGATGATATTCTCGTGTACTCGCGTACCGATGAGGATCATGATAAGCATTTGAGGATTGTGTTGCAAGTGCTATTGGATAATCAGATTAATACTAAGCTGAGCAAGTGTGAGTTTTGGCCCAGGGAAGTGGTTTTTCCTGGACATGTGGTGTTAGCCGAGGGTTTTCGGGTTGATCCACACTAGGCGGAGGCGATGATGAGTTGGAAAACTCTTAAGTCATCGACGGAGGTGCAAAGTTTCACTGGGTTAGCTGGATATTACCAAAGGATTGTTGAAGGTTTTTTCTAAGATTGCTGCACCTTTGACCAAGTTGTTGCAAAAGAATGTTTGCTTTAAGTGGACGAACGTTAGGCAACAAGCTTTCGAGAAGTTGAATGAAGCTTTAACGCAAGCTCCTATCTTGATTCATCCAGAATCGGATAAGGAGTTTGTAGTCTATAGTGATGCATCATATGTTGGTTTGGGTTGCGTGTTGATGCAAGGTGAGAAGGTTTTAGCTTATGCGTTTAGACAATTGAAGGTGCATGAGCGTAACTACCCTACGTACGATCTAGAGCTCGCTGCGGTGGTGTTTGCTTTGAAGATTTGGAGGTACTACCTTTATAGGGAAAGGCGTGTGGTTTACACCGACCATACGAGTTTGAAGTATCGTATATCGCAGAAGGATTTAAATCATAGGCAACGAAGATGTTTGCAGCTGCTTAAGGATTATGATTTGGCAATTGAGTATCATCCTGGACAGGCCAATGTTTTGACCGATGCTTTGAGTTGGAACGTAGCTGTTGAGCTGAGAGCGATGTTTGCTCGATTGAGTTTATCACGTGACGTTGGGCTGATAGCTGAGTTGCAGGAGAAACGTTCCTTGATTCAGTTGATCAAGGAGAAGCAGTTGCTGGATGATTCGTTTGTATCTCATGTTCAGGACATAGCTGATTGTAAGGCAACACACTTTTGTTATAATGATGATGGGGTTCTATGTTTCAAAAGTCGAATAGTGGTGCAAGAAGATGTTGAGTTGAGGCGCACCGTTTTGACTGAGGCTCATAGCAGCCCTTTTGCTATGTATCCTTATAGTACTAAGATGTATCGTGTCTTGAAGGATGAGTACTATTGGGTAGGGTCAAAAAAGGATGTCGCTAATTTTGTAAGTATGTGTATGGTTTGCCAGCGTTTTAAAGCTGAGCATCAGTTTCCTTATGGTTTGTTACAGCCGTTAAGGATACGGAGTGGAAATGGGAAAGGATTACGATGGATTTTGTGTCCGGTTTGTGTTTGATACCATAAGAAGAACTTTGTGTGGGTGATTGTGGATCGTCTTAGGAAGTGTGCACATTTCTTAGCTGTGCATACTACGTATACATTGTATAAGCTAGTGGAGTTGTATATTGCTGAGATTGTGCATTTGCATGGTGTGCCTAAATCTATAGTGTCAGATAGATATTCGAGGTTTACAGCAAGGTTTTGGGGAATGTTTATATCAGGCGTTGGGTACGCGGTTAAATTTCAGCACTTTGTATCATCCTCAGTCGGCTGGACATTCGGAGTGAATTTTCCAGGTACTGGAGGACATGTTACGATGCTGTATGATTGATTTCCAAGGTTCTTGGGAAGAGCATCTGCCTTTGATTGAGTTTTCCTATAATAATAGTTTTCAAGCGAGTATACAAATGGCTCCGTATGAGGCTTTGTATGGAATAAAGTGTAGAACGTCTCTTTGTTGGGTTGAGGCGGGGCAAAGGGTGATTTCCTTTCCGGATATGCTTAAGGGAACAATTGAGAAAGTGAAACTTATATGTGAGCAGTTGAAGACGTTTCGAATCGTCAGAAGACTTAAGCGGATTTAAAACATAGTGAGAGATCGAGTTTGCGGTTATAGATCGCGTGTTCCTAAAGGTATCACCTTGGAAGAAGGTGAGAAGGTTCGGACGTAAGGGTAAGCTAATTCTGAGGTTTATTGGACGTTATGAGGTGGGGGAGCGAGTTGGTCCTGTGGCTTATCGGATGAGGTTGCCTCCCGAGTTGGAAAAGATCCACGATGTGTTTCGTGTTTCTATGTTTTGAGTTATAGATTGGTTTAATATCTTGTTATGCCTATTGAGGAGGTAGAGTTGAATCCAGATTTGTCCTATGGTGAGGACCCTAATTGTATTCTAGATTCCTGTAATAAGTTCTTCGTGGTAAGACGATTTAACTTGTGAAGGTAATGTGGTGACATTGAGGAGTTGAGGAGGTTGTGTGGGAAAGTGAGGTGGACATGTTGAGTCATTTCTGCATCTTTTTCCTTCAGTAAAAATTTCGAGGACGAAATTTCCTACGTGGGGGAGAGTTGTAATGCCCCGGTTTTGGGCCTAGGTATTTTGCGAGTCAGGTTGGGCCGGTTGAACCAGTTTTGTTTGTTCGAACCATTAAAAGGTGGATTAGGGAAATCAAGGTTCAAGATGGGATAAAAATATGGTAAAAATTCCTAAAATTATATTTATGAAGATGGTTAAATCAATTTTACAAAACAGGTTTTCAAAAGCATACATTTTGGGCAGTGACCAAAATGTAAGGATTTAAAAGTTGGAAAATTTGTGTTTTTCAAGAAGAGTCAAAATCTTAGATTCTTTAGGGAGCTATTTGGCAACTAAGCCTTTTTTCCTAATTTGGCATGTGTTTTAAATGGTTTATTAAATAATTAAAATAGCTTTGATTAATTAAATTGGAAAGTTAGTTAATCAGTTAAAAGATTTTTCATGATAATTTTCATTCCTCTTCTTCACTTCAACCAAACACTCTCTATTTTCTCTCAAATTTCCATATTTTCTTCACTCTCAAATTCTCTTTTGATTTCCAACCTTTCCTTTGTGATTTCTCTCATTTTCGTGCTAACCCTCTAATATAGGTTCTTTAATGAAATTCCAAAGATATTTGGCTCTTTATCTATGTTTCTAATTGAGGTTTTATTGTAGCTTTGATAAAATGTTGAAATCTTATTGAAAAAGATGTTTTAAAGTGATTTTCAGAGTTGTGATGGTTGGGCTTGTTTGAGATAATTTCTAAATGAGTTTTGAAAGGTTTTCGGTGTTGAAGTGGAGTCTTAATCATAGAGATTCAGAAAATCCTTGAGATCCTTGGTTTTTGAAGTGTTTTTAGTTGGGTTTTTGGGATGTTTAGGTGGGATCCGAGTTGCTGGAGGTATAAGGATGAGTTTAGGTTATTTTTAGATGTTGATTGATGCTTAGAATGTGTTAGATGTGTTGGTAGATGGCTGAGCTGAGTTTGGAGATCAATCGATTGAGTTTTCGTTTGTTTTAGATGAGTGTTTTGATGCTTTAGAGCATGGCTGCGAGTTTTCTTTTGAATGTTGGCGTCTTGGATGCATTTTAATGCATTGAGTCTCTGTTTTAATGTGTTGAAAACAAGGGATAGTATTCCGGAATGAAACGAGGTGATTTTGGAGGCTTTAGATGATCGATAATTGCGTCGGCTAGTGTCGTTTCGCAAGTCAGTGAGTGGAACTTGGTTTTCCAGTGTGGAAACGTTTTAGAAAAGATTTTTGTGAACTTAGTAAGAGCTTGAAACGCTTTACTAAGTTCGGAAGTAAAGTGAATTTCTCTCTCGGATTGTGCTTTTGGGAGATTTTGAATGCACTTGATTTAATTATGTTATCCTACTGTTTTAAAGAATGTATTGAGTATATAAAATGTGTTTGATGATGCCATGTGGTTTAAGGATGCACTAGGTAAGTGATCCTTGTATGTACATGTTGATACATGAGTTTTGAAGCATGGTTTAATGCTTGAGTTATGGCTTATCATGAATGCTTTGTAAAAATAGTGAGATATGTATGAAATGTGGATTATATTGGCAAGTGAATTTTAATAAAGTGTTTT
Organism: Hibiscus trionum; assembly: GCA_030270665.1. Classification (NCBI taxonomy): domain Eukaryota; kingdom Viridiplantae; phylum Streptophyta; class Magnoliopsida; order Malvales; family Malvaceae; genus Hibiscus; species Hibiscus trionum. The sequence continues at coordinate 40,277,209 of BSYR01000001.1, read as the reverse complement.
GTAAATGAAATCGGATATAGTTAGTCGGCTATAGGATCAAGTGCACTATAAACAAGTCGCCTTGGATGTTGAGGGGTTGTGATTGTACCAAAAACTCCATCCAAGTACCCTAACGATTGAGGATTGTTTAAGGTTGCAACGGTTGACCGTAGCTCCTCGGTGCGAACCTTGTGTGTGTCCCATCTCTCGTTAGTGGGATATACATCTTCCGATGAGTTGTGTTGAGGGGTTGTAATTGTACCGAATACTCCACCATGGGTGTCACAACGATGAAGGGTTGCTCTCGTGTGTGAACCTTGAGATGCTGGTAGAGTGTTTGAAAAGTTTGGGACAACCCTTGGTAATCCGTGTATCCGATATGTTTTTGAGAATTTTGTTAATCACATGTTTTACCTTAAGCTTAGCATAATGTTATTTATGCTTGGAATCCTTAAAGGTTGTGTAGCAATGGTTTAATAGCTGGAAAGTATGTGTTTTATGTAGCATGATTTTTAGCATGTTGATTTTAATGTTAAAGTACATGGTTTACCAAAGAAGGCATGATGGTTTTCAAAGGAGTGAAATCAGTTTTGTTGCATTGATGGTGTTTTTGGTTTTCAGCATTCCTCACTAAGCATGTAGTGCTTACGCTCTCTTTGTTCATCAACGCAGTCAATTTATGCTTTGGAGGCGGAAGTTGCAAGCGATCAGTGAAAGACTTTGATCGAAGGTAAGTTTTAGTTTTGGACTAGTGAAATAAAGGCATTGGGGGTGTCCAATTTTTTTAATGTTGATTGTTTGGTGTTTTTCTTGTTTGTGGCATGTTTGCTATGCATATTTGGTTGTGTAATTGGCCTTTAAGCTTTGGTTTATGCTTGGAATTGCATTTTGACCTTTTGGTGCCTATCTCTCTTAGGGAGCATTCCTTTAGTTTCTTTGTTGTTGATATCAATGCTATGATGATGATGTGTATGCTTCGTATAACTTGTTGTTGATGAATATTTGAGTTTCCAATATGTTTGGGCATATGTTGGGATGGTTTCGGGTGGTTTAAGTTGAGTTAAAAAAACTTTTAAAAACATGGCAAGCCCAGGTGTTTCGAAACACCCTTGCCTGTTTAGAAACGGTGGCTTGAAATTGCCTTGGTGTTTCGAAATGGTGAGGCATGGTTCGAAATACTTTGCCTCTCTGAAACCTCGTTCCAAAACGAGTCTTTGAGAGTTTCGAAATGAACCCGCGTATCAAAATGGTCAGCTATGCTTCGAAATGACCTTTTCGATACGGGGCTTACTGTTCTGAAACGTTCGACTGTTAATTCAGATTTTGAATTGTTTTGGGGTTTTGTTTCTTACGTTTTGGTCCTAGTTTGTCTTGTATGCAATTGAATGGGTTTCTCAGATCATTTTGAGCTGAGATCTTACCGAGAAGCATGTAGTGAACCTAATTAAAGATTGGTAACCTGAATTTGGTAATAACCCTTCTAATTTGTCAAATTTACAAAATGGTCCCTAAACCTTAAATTGATTATAATCAACAGGCGATTGTGATGTTTTTTATCTGCTATTTCTGTGCGTACACGTAGGAACCTAAGTTGTATTTAGAAAAGAAAAAAAGGGTTGTTTATTGAGGTAAACCTTCCCGATTTACTTTAATATTCCTTGTGTGATACTTTTTGGTTCGATCTATCGGCCAGGTCGGGTCGAGGGGGTTACAGTGACATTTTGTGTAGTGACCAAAATGCGACTTTTGCAAGTTGATTTAGTGACTGATTCGTAAAAGGATTGAAACTTTGAATCTTTAAGAAGCTGTTCAACCTAATTGTTTTTATCATATTTCTCTCTTAATTTGGAGCATTTTAAAATGGTTTGAATTGAATACAAAAAGGGTTAACAAAAAAAGAGTTTACTTTTTCATTAAAACATATTTTACGTCATTTTCTCTCATTCTATTTTCTCTCAAAGATTTCCTTCAGCCAAACACTCTCCATTTTCAAGAAACTTGAGGTAATGCTCTTGATTTGTTGCGTTTATGATTTCAAAAGGATTCTTCAATCTTGATTTACAAATCCTTTTCGTTTTGCTTTGATTTTTAAAGAAAAACATATCCAATTGAGAGAGATTTCACCCATTAGAGGTAAGGTTCATTCTCCTCCTCTAATGATCAGTTCTTTACTAAAATTCCCAAGATTTGGATGTTCAAGGATGTGGAAATAAAGGTTTTATCATAATAAATCCGAATTGGTTTGGATCTCTAGTTGTAGATGGCTAGATTTGGGGGTTTTGGTGAAGTTTTGAGGTTCTGGTGTTGCTGGAGGTTTATGGATGAGATTAGGTTGTTTTAAGATTTTAATTGACGATTAAAAGTGGTTAGAAGTGTTAGATTTTGGTTGGGTAAAGTTTAGAGAGTAATCGAAGGTGTTTTCAGTTGTTTAGGATAGTCGTTTTGGTGTTTTTGGGCAGAGCAACGAGGTAGCTTAGCTTGCTGGTGATTTTAATGCATAGAGATGCATTAATCCTTTGTTCTTGTATGTTATAAATAGGGGAGAATACATCGGACGAGATTGGTGAAGTTTCGGGAGCTCCGGAAGCTTGATTACGCTTTGACAAAATGAACGTGGCGTTGTCGGTGAGTGGTGTTAGTTTTAAAAGTATTTCTGTGAAACCGATATTTTAATTTTGATATAACTAAAGAACCTAAGGACTAAATTGAAAATGTCAAAACGAATTTTTAAGTCCTCAAACGTCCCCATTTGATTTAAAGAATATGCCTAAGTTAAAAACTAAGTTTTCAAATATTTTCTAAGTGTTCTTAAAGCTCGAAACGGTTCTTCATTTTGATTTGAAAAAATATGATCGTTTCAAAGTTTTTAACTGATTTTTTAGAAACCGTTAGGGTGTTTTGAAACGGGCTCAAGCTGTTTCGAAACGACCCTTCATAGTGGCAAAAGTGTTTCGAAACGAGTTCAATCCGTTTCGAAACGGGCTCTTAAATGCACCCAACGAATCTTTCTATTTTGGTCCGTTTCGAAATAGGTTCCCGCGTTCCGAAAGGGGTGGTTGCATACTGCATTTATGGAGGTGAGATAACACCCCCAACGGCTCTATTGATGAATGCAACAATCACAACGGCTACAAATCAATGAGAAGGTATAAAAGGAACCTCTAAAAGCTCCAGCAACAACTATTGATCTAAAAGAAAACATCCAAACATCAAATCCAAGCATTTGTGCTTAAATCCCAAAATTGTCTAGAAACCCCAATTGTAATTTTAATTCTTATCTTTTTCAATTGGGTTGAGTGCTTGTAATTGGGCTACAATTTGTATTGAGAGATACTATCTTAGCCATCAAACTCTTTGTTATCTTTGTGTGAGGATTGGGTTAAATTTTGGGTAGAAATTTTAACCGAAATTGTATGGGTTACCTTCTTAGCCTAGAAAATGGGAAGATCAATTAGTGGAATTGTTGCAAATCCTTAGTGAAGCTAAGGTAGTGGATGTAGAGTTCATTTTGAACTTGAACCACTCTAAAATTCCTTGTCCATCTTTTTAATTTGCAATTTCCACCACCTAAACTTTTAAAAATCCAATTCACCTCCCTCTTGGTTCATATCGATCATTCGATCCACTCAACAATTGGTATCAGAGCCTACCTCTTTGAGGATTAACAACCACAAAAGGGGTTCCTAGGAAGAGTGTGATCATCAAATATCAAGAGATGGCTTCGACCTCCGGTTCGGGCATGTATGAGTCTCAATCCACTACAAAGCCTCCCTTCTTCAATGGTGACAACTATTCTTTTTGGAAGAATAGAATGCGTCTCTTGATCAAGTCCAATGACTACTTAGTTTGGGATGTCATTGAAGATGGCCCTTACATTGAAGATTGGAATTCTCAATTTTAGTTATGAGAATTTCAAGATGGAGCCCGATGAGACGGTGTCCAAGATGTTTGATCGGTTCTCCACTATAGTCAATGGGCTCAAAGGTTTTGGAGAGATCATACCGGAAGACAAAGCTTGTCCGGAAGCTACTCTATTCACTTCCCGAATCATGGGATGGGAAGAGAACCGCCATCATAGAAGCTAAGAATTTGAAGACTTTAAACCTTGATGAGCTAATGGGTTCTCTCCTTACACATGAGATTATGAAGCAAGGAAGGGAAGAAGAGAAGAAGAAAGAAGAGAAGAGAGTAGAAAAGCTAGATGTTGAAAAGAAGAAAAAGATGGGAATAGCTCTCAAATCTTCACTACTTGAGGAGAGCTCTTCTAATGAGGAGGATGAGCTAGAAGAATTGGCTATGATAGCCAAATGATTATCACGCTTTATGAAGTCCAGCCGGGGAAGAAAAATTCAAAGGAAGATGGACTTCAAAGGCAAGAACAAATTAGAGGCAAGGGATCAAATCATTTGCTTCGAGTGCAATAAACCCGACCACATACGTTCGGAGTGCCCTCAACTCAAGAAGAAGGGCTTTGAGAAGAAGAAGAAGCTGAAAGCCAAGCTTGCTACTTGGAGTGATGAGGAGTCATCGGAGGATGACGAACAAGAAGTGGCCAACCTTTGCCTCATGGAACTTAAGGAAGATTCCTCTATGGTAACCTCTAACTCATCATCTTTTGATTTTACATATGATGAATTAAATGATGCATATGATGAGTTGCAAGAGGTCTATGATGAATTAGTTGAGAAATATAAGGAGTTGGTCATTAGGAACAAGAAAATCATTTTGGAACTAAATGAGAAAAATGACCCACTCTCTCAAGCTAATTCAAAATTTGAGAAAAAAGATATTAGGGTTGAAAGATGAACTAAAATTTTTTCAAGATGAAAATGTTGACCTTAATAATCTTTTATCTCAATGTAATAGTGAACACCAAAAGGTGTTAGATGAGCTAAATAAGCTCAAAGAGTCTTTTAAAAATGTTGGTAGTGTCAAACATGAAATAGGTGAATCTTCAAGAACAAACCAACCTAAGAAAAAGACTAAATACTACAAACAAGGTAGCTGTCCTAGACATAGTATAGCTAAAAGAATTAGAAGTGTATGGGTTCCTAAGGAACTTGTAAAATCTAATAACATTATTGCTATGTCATCTTAGATTCCTAAGGGAACCATGGTTTTGGGAGCTAACACTCATGGACCCAAAATGATTTGGGTACCAAAAATAAAAGCTTAATATCTTTGTTTGTAGGGGGAGCATTGCTACAAGGCCAAAGCACAAATTCAAAACTCACGGTACCTTGATAGTGGATGCTCAAGGCATATGACCGGAGACAAGAGTAGATTCATGGATCTAAAGCCAAAAAGTGGAGGAGTGTTGACATTTGGTGACAACTCCAAAGGCCACATTAAAGGTATTGGCTCCATAGGTAATCACTCTACTATTCTCATTGAAAATGTCTTGTATGTCGATGGTCTTAAACATAACTTATTGAGCATAAGTCAATTGTGTGATAAAGGATTTAATGTTTTATTTGATAAAAATGGATGCAAAATTGTAGACATTAAATCTAATAATATTATGCTCATATGTCATCGCACAGGGAACACATACATGGTGCATCTAGATGACTTTCATACATCTCATGCATGCTTAGTAGCACAAAATGAAAATGATGCATGGTTGTGGCATAGGAAACTAGGACATGCTAGCATTAGTGTTTTAGAAAAACTAGTTTCCCTTGATCTAGTTAGAGGTTTACCCAAGATTAAATTTTCAAATGATAAAATTTGTGATGGATGCTCTAATGGTAAACAACATAAGTCTTCCTTTAAGTCCATTAATGATGTTTCTACAAGTAGATGTTTACAACTAATCCATATGGATTTATTTGGGCCAATTAGGACTATGAGCTTGGGTGGTAAGGCTTATGCATTTGTTCTTGTTGATGATTTTTCTAGATTTACTTGGGTTCTATTTTTAAGTACTAAAGATGAGGCTTTGGAAAAAATCATCACATTTTCAAAACTAACCCAAAATGATCTTGAACTTAAAATTTCACATATTAGAAGTGATCGTGGAACTGAGTTTCAAAATTTAGGGTTTGAAGATTTTTTAAATGAAAATGGTATTAGCCATAATTTTTCAGCTCCTCGAACTCCTCAACAAAATGGGGTAGTTGAGAGGAAAAATAGAACTTTGCAAGAAATGGCTAGAACTATGCTTTGTGAAAATAATTTACCTAAATATTTTTGGGCGGAAGCCACAAACACCGCTTGCTATATTGTTAATCGAGTAATGATTAGGCCAATTTTAAAGAAAACACCTTATGAGATTTTAAAATCTAAAAAGCCTAACATTAGCTATTTTCACCCTTTTGGTTGCAAGTGTTTTGTTTTAAATAATGGAAAAGACAACTTAGGTAAATTTGATGCAAAAGGTGATGAAGCTATTTTCATAGGTTACTCTTTAACCTCTAAGGCCTATCGAGTATTTAACAAAAGAACTTTAGTAGTAGAAGAATCTATTCATGTTGTATTCGATGATAACCTCCTTCGAAGGAAGGATTCTTGTGATGATGATGATGTAGGAATCAAAAATGCCTTTGATGGAGGACAAACTTCAGAGGAGGATGAGATTCCAACAAAAAAAGAAGAGGACACACAAGATCCACCTCTTGAAGCCCTGAAGGACTTGGCTCTTGAGGAAAAGGAAGTGAGCTACCCAAGGGAGTTCAACTATGTCAAAGATGGTGAAATATTGGGTGATCCATCCAAGGGGGTAACCACTCGATCTTCTCTTAGATTAATGAATCATGTTGCATTTATCTCATGCATAGAGCCTAAGAATATAAAAGAAGCATTGAAAGATGATTTTTGGATTATGGCTATGCAAGAAGAGTTAAATCAATTTGAGAGAAGTAACGTTTGGACATTAGTTGATAGGCCTAGTAATCAATCTACCATAGGAACTAAATGGGTCTTTAGGAACAAGCTAAATGAGAGTGGTAACATTGTGAGAAATAAAGCTAGACTTGTAGCACAAGGTTACACTCAAGAAGAGGGAATAGATTTTGATGAAACCTATGCACTTGTAGCTAGAATGAAAGCCATTACGATGTTGCTTGCATATGCATGTTATCATAATTTCAAGCTTTTTCAAATGGATGTTAAAAGCGCTTTTTTAAAAGGTTTTATAAATGAGGAAGTGTATGTGGAACAACCACCGGGTTTTGAAGATTCAAAATTTCCAAATCATGTTTTCAAACTCACTAAAGCTCTTTATGGTTTAAAGCAAGCTCCTAGAGCTTGGTATGAAAGACTTTCAAACTTTTCAATTGAAAAAGGCTTTGAAAAAGGTAAGGTGGACACTACACTTTTTATAAAAATGTATAAAAATGACATCTTAGTAGTTCAAATTTATGTTGATGATATTATTTTTGGTTCTACTAACGAATGTCATTGTCAAGAGTTTGCTAAGCTAATGCAAGGTGAATTTAAGATGAGCATGATGGGGGAGCTCTCATTCTTTTTGGGACTCCAAATCAAGCAAAAGAAGGATGGCACCTTTATCAATCAAGCAAAGTACATAAAGGATATGCTCAAGAAGTTTGGCTTAGAGAATGCAAAGCCTCAACCCACACCTATGAGCTCATCTACAAAGCTTTAGAAAGATGAAGGAGGTAAGTGTCTTGACTCTAAACTTTACCGTTCTATGATTGGATCATTGCTTTACCTTACCGCAAGTAGACCGGATATCTTGTTTAGTGTTTGCTTGTGTGCTAGGTTTCAAGCTAGTCCTAGAGAGTCTCACCTTATAGCCGTTAAGAGATTCTTTAGGTATCTTAGAGATACTCCTTGTTTAGGTCTTTGGTACCCTAGAGACTCCACCTTCAACCTTCATGCTTATTCGGATGCGGATTATGGGGGTCGCAAAATCGATAGGAAAAGTACTTCGGGAACTTGTCAATTCCTAGGTAGTATGCTCATATCTTGGTTCTCTAAGAAACAAAATAGTGTAGCCTTATCTACCACCGAAGCCGAGTACATATCCTTAGGGAATTGTTGTGCTCATGTCCTTTGGATGAAGCAACAACTCTTAGATTATGGAATTAAAGTTGAAACCATACCCCTAAAATGTGACAACACTAGTGCTATATGTCTAACAAAAAATCCCATCCAACACTCTAGAACCAAATACATAGAAATAAGGCTTCATTTCATTAGAGATCATGTCCTTAAAGAAGATGTGGTTATAGAGTATGTAGACACCTTAAATCAATTAGCGGACATATTTACCAAACCTTTAGACAAAGAGCGTTTTTGGTCCCTTAGGAGAGAGTTAGGTCTAGCTAGCCTATCTTGACCTTTTAGGACCTCTTTTGTGCTTAAAATTGCTTGATCTTGTGAAATGCCAGGTTTATGTGTTTTGACACCTAATTACATCCATGCTTATAGCTAGGGGGAGTATGTTTATGTTTGCATATGTTTTGCTTGCTCATTCATGTCATTCATGCAAGTTAGGCCTTAGAAAAACTCAATTTCTGCACTTTTAGAGCCTCATCTACACTTCTAGGCCCAGGTGTATCGAAACAGGTCAACCTGTTTCGATACGGATGCTTTAAAATCTTGTCTGAGAGAAGGGCGTTTCGAAACGCCTCAAAAGGGTTTCGAAACGTTTTTGCTACTGCCAAGGGGTGCATCGAAACAAGTTTCGATACGAATCAATGGGGCTTCGAAACGGTCAACACCGTATCGAAACGGTCAGCTGAAATTCTAAAAACGGTCAAACTCTCGTGCTCGCGTTTCGAAACAGTCAAGACCGTTCCGAAACGGTTTCACGGACAACTTTAAGTAGGGCTTTTAATGATAAAGTTCTCTTTAAATTAAAACTCTTTAAAACCCAAAAAACCCTAACCCAACTTTTTCCCTATAAAAACCCTCTAAATCTCCTTGTTTTTCATCAAATCTTGAGGGGGTTTTCTCTAAAACACTAGTCTAAGCAAGATTCATCAACATTGTGCAATGATTTTCTTCCATTCATCCAAAATCCCAAACTAAGGTATTTTTCCTATTTTTCTTTTTCCTTCGATTTCTATTCGAATCTTAGGTTAGAAAAATTATTTTTGTATAGTTTATATGTTTTGATGCTTGGGTTTTTCATATTTTGTAAAAAAAAATCAATATCTTCAATTTTCTGATTCGAATATAAATTTTTTTCAGTCGTATTTTTTTTACTGTTTTCTCTTAAAAAATATTTCTGCTCTTTTATTTTGATTTGTTTATTGTTTTAAAAACTTGTTTAAACCTAAGTGGGATTTATTTTTGGATTGAATTACGAGATCTATGCATACACTCACTTTTTTTTTTAAACTTGCTTGATTAATGTTTTTAGGATGCCGGAAAATGTTAGCAAAAAGCGTAAGTCCGTTCAATCCGGTGACTCGAGTGTGCGTCCGAATCTCGCTCAGCTCTTTCAAAAATCCCTTCGAACTCCAGAGATGCGAGCTCGTTTCAAATATGTCAAGGATTTCGATGTTCGTCGTGAGCGTGTCATTGATCTCGAATTTCTTAACTCCGAGCGATTCCTTTTCTGTTACCTCGAGCGTTTGAGCGAATGGAATCTTCTTCCTTTGTTGAGCATCCCGTACATTCGCTACAAACACATGATACTCATCTTTTACTCCAATGCTCGTTTTATTAATGATGAAACAAATACCGAGGTTGTTGGGATTGAATCCTTTATGTTAGGGAAAAAGTTTGTTGTTGATGTTGCTCTCTTGGAGTCTACTTTTTCCCTTAAGGATGAAGGAATTTAGAATGAACGTCACTTTGGTACTAATACTGGTCAAGTGTTTACTTTGGATGCACACGATCGTTTTCTCCACTTGATGGTTTCATGGTTCCTTCGCCCCTCCGGAGGTAAATATTCTCATATCCATCAAGTTGATTACTTTGGCCTTGAATGTTTCCGTCGTGGTGAGCGCCCTAATGTTGCTAAGATCATATTTGCCGAGATGGTTAATAATGTTAAGCTTATTGACACTGATTCCTTGAAATCCTTTACTTATGGCACGATTCTAAGTCACATCTTTAGCAAGATCGGTCTCAATTGCACCTACGACTCTCCGGAACCCCGCAAGTCTAAGATTGGTGAGTCCTCTCTTCGTAAGTCCGGTTTTCACTATGTGAACCATGTTTGGGAACGTGTTGATAGAGCCGCACCTCCTCCTCCTCCTCCTCCCGTTGAACCTCAAGCTCCTGTTGCAAACAATGATGCTCTCACGACTTTGATTACCGAGCGGTTCAATGCCATGGACACTAACATGGCTTCGGGTTTTGGTGCCATCAACACTCGCTTGCAAAATGTAGAGGATCGACTCCAATCCCTTGAAGCTTCCCACTCGAACATGGATTTGTCCTTCTCTACCCTCTATGGCCAATGGACGAAGTTTCGCCGTTCTCAAGTCAAGAGCGATGATGAGACTTCGGATGATGATGATGGTGGTGACGAGGCCTAGGATATTCATATAATATCATATTATCTATGCATTTTAGGTTTAAGTTTGCATCTTTATGTTTCATTATGTTTTAGAAACCTATGCTTCTGATCTTATTTGGGATTATATTTTGAACTGAATGTTGATTTATGTTTTGGATATTTTAATTTTATGAATTAATATTATTGTTGCTTATTCCTTAATGCTTATTGGTACTAACCCTTTCTTTTCTCTATGAGCCTTATTTATTATTTTTGATCTAACAAAAAGGGGGAGAAGAAATTGAAGAGCCAAAAATTCGTTTTAAATGTTTAAAGAGTTTTTTAAGTTTTAAAACTTGAATTTCAAAGTTAAAACATTTTTAAAACTTTAAAAACCTATCTTAAATTAAGGGGGAGTTAGAATATGTTCAAAATTTTCAAAACTCTTAAAAATTCTAACTTTGGTTTTGTTATATCAAAAAGGGGGAGAATGTAAAACCGATATTTTAATTTTGATATAACTAAAGAACCTAAGGACTAAATTGAAAATGTCAAAATGAATTTTTAAGACCTCAAACGCCCCCATTTGATTTAAAGAATATGCCTAAGTTAAAAACTAAGTTTTCAAATATTTTCTAAGTGTTTTTAAAGCCGAAACAGTGTTTTTCAAGTCCATGTTTCGAAACGGCCTAAGGCGTTTTGAAACGATTTCACCACTACCAACCCCTATTCCGAAATGGATATCGAAATGGCTTTAGAACATAAGAACTCGTATCGAAACGACTTCAAGTGTTTCGAAACGGTTCTTCATTTTGATTTGAAAAAATATGACCGTTGTAAAGTTTTTAACTGATTTTTCAGAAACCGTTAGGGTGTTTTGAAACGGGCTCAAGCTGTTTCGAAATGACCCTTGACAGTGGCAAAAGTGTTTTGAAACGAGTTCAATCCGTTTCGAAACGGGCTCCTAAATGCACCCCAACGGCTCTTTCTATTTTGGTATGTTTCGAAACAGGTTCCCGCGTTCCGAAACGGGTGGTTGCAAACTACATTTATGGAGGTGAGATAACACCCCCAACGGCTCTATTGATGAATGCAACAACCACAACGACTAGAAATCAATGAGAAGGTATAAAATGATCCTCTAAAAGCTCCAACAACAACTATTGATCTAAAAGAAAACATCCAAACATAAAATCCAAGCATTTGTGCTTAAATCCCAAAATTGTCTAGAAACCCCAATTGTAATTTTAATTCTTATCTTTTTCAATTGGGTTGAGTGCTTGTAATTGGGCTACAATTTGTATTGAGAGATACTATCTTAGCCATCAAACTCTTTGTTATCTTTGTATGAGGATTGGGTTAAATTTTGGGTAGAAAATTTAACCGAAATTGTAAGGGTTACCTCCTTAGCCTAGAAAAGGGGAAGAGCAATTAGTGGAATTGTTGCAAATCCTTAGTGAAGCTAAGGTAGTGGATGTAGAGTTCATTTGGAACTTGAACCACTCTAAAATTCCTTGTCCATCTTTTTAATTTGCAATTTCCACCACCTAAACTTTTAAAAATCCAATTCACCCCCTCTTGGTTCATATCGATCATTCGATCCACTCAACAATTTCAAACACTTGAAAGCAAGGTTTAGAGTTTAGTTTGAGTTTGAAACACTAACCTAAATCTGGAAGTAAGTATGAGATGTTTCGCTCTCGTTTCTCGGTTTATTATCCCAATGGTTTTATGATCATGCTCTTGTTTTGAAGATAGATTTATACCTACTGTTTTATGCATGTTTTGAGAAATGAAATGATGATTTTAATGATCCCATGAGATAGAATTGGTATTTCAATGAGATAGAAATATTTGGGAAAATGCTATACATTTTATATGCTTTTGAAATGGGATGAGAATGTTTTAGATTGATGCATTGAAAAACAATAGGTAATGGTGTTTAAAATGAATATATTGGCATGAGATGAGATTATTGTTACCTGATATAATTGGTCGACCAATAGGATAAGAAGTGCACTATAATATACAAAATTCATACGTGCTCTTTGGTTAGGGCAATGGGGGTAGTGCCATCTCGTTCCAAAGTGAGAGTGTGGTGATAAGAGATTCCACCACGGTAGGTCTTGGTGAAACACCCAAGCTTTGTGGCAACGAGAGATGCCCCCATGAGAGTTTGTTGATGTGAGATTCCATTGGGGTAGGACTTGACATTTAGTCAAGCTATCCGCATATCTAAGCAATGTTGCTAAATGCTAATATATGAGATTCACATGTACCTTGATTATAAATGACTTTATGCATTTGAGAATATGATTTGAGAAATGCTTTATGAGATTTATGCATGTAAGGCTATGGCTTGAGACTTTGCATTTGTTGAATGCATCAGATAGATGGTACACGTGATCTAAATGATGTGGTTTTGCTTTGAAAATAATTTCAAGCATGAGATAGAATGAGCATGATGAGATAAAAATTTCTAAATGAGAAACAGTTTTAAAGTGCATTGTTGTGTTGGTTGTTTTGAGCATCCCTCACTAAGCAATTGCGCTTACGCTCTCTTTTTCCAATAATGTAGAGAATTAGCTTACTTGTGCAGCAAAGCGGCAAGAAGAAATCCAAGAAGTGTGGTTAAGCTCAAGTATGGTTTTACATTTTATTATTAGTAATAATAGTTGGCAATGGGAGGATATCATGTTGTTTTGGCATATGCGTTTTGAAAATACATGGTTTGTCGCAAGTTTTGAATGCCCTTAATGACTTGTAAATGGTCTTTAATTTTTGGTTTATGCATTGGTTTGTGTTTTGACTCTTAAGTGGCTATTTTGCATAGGTTGCATGCCTATAGATTCCTTTGATGCATATGGACATGCTTTGATGTTGTTTCTGCGATGTACGAATGTGGACTCATATCTTAAATATATTGTATGCATGTTGGAAGGATGCTAGAATGGTTTAGAATGGATTAAAGTGTAAAAAATCAGCAAAAAGTGTCATTACAGGCCAAGGTGTTTTGATAGACTCGAGCCTGTACCGAAACAGTGAGCCTGAAGTGGCCTAAGGGTTTCGAAACATGGAGGTCTGTTCTAGTACATTTTACCACTGGAAACATCTATTCTGAAACACCTAAAAGGGTGTTTTGATATGGGCTCGTGTTTCGAGCCATGTGAACATGTTTCGGTACACTTGTTTCGATACAGGGCAACCTATACCAAAACGGTTGGCTATTATGTTAATTGATGGAATATTCTGAAGTTTTGATTCTTTATGTTTTAGTCCTTGAATGTTGTGGATGAATTATATGAGCATGGATGATTATTTTGAGCTGAGTTTTGACAGAGAAGCATGTAATATGTCTAATTAAAGGTTGGTAACTTTAAAAGTTGATAAGTCCATGTATTTTGTTAAAATTGCAAAATGGTCCCTAAAATGTTTTTGAATGCAATTGGGTTTCAAATCGTTGATTGATCGAGTTGCAAATTGTTTCGCTGTGATGTTAAACTCTTAGGATCATAATGAGCATATATACAAGATAAAATGAAAAAATATGGTTGTTTAATGTGGTAAACCTTTCAGTTTACTTCAATATTCCCCGTGTGATCAGTTCGGTTCGGTCTTTCACCCTGACCGGGTTGAGGGGGTTACACAGTCGACCTCTTTCAGAAACTAGAACCACCCGAACGAGCAACTAAGCCCAAATTCTGCTCGATTTCCTTAGCTCGAGTGTCTAAGACATCAAAATTGGTGTAATTCGAAGCCAACATATAATTCTTGGCCTCCTTCACAAGCCCATAACGGAAACGTTCACATCTCTTTTGTTCATTAGGAACCAGTTCAAGAGCATACTAGCTCAACCGAATAAATTGAACCTCATATTCTGAAAAAGACATGTTTCCTTGCACCAAAGACATTAATTCTCACTTATTTTCATCAAGATACTAAACACCCTGGTACTTCCTCTTTAAAGCATTTCCAAAGAAATCCCAAGTCACATCGGCTGGTTCCAAACCCGACGTAATGGTCATCTACCACGTATAAGCATCTCCATGCAAAAAGGATACAACTCAACCCAACTTTTGCACATCATTATAACCTATCTAACCAAGAATCCTTTGGGTGCTCTCAAACCAAGCCTTAGAACCCTCAGGAGATAGACCTCGGAATTCAATTCCACCCAAGCTGCGTAGACGCTCCAAAGGTAAAGCAACATTAGAACTAGGCTGTGGTGCGGTCACATGCATACCCGTTATTGTTGCCTGAAAAGCCCCAGAAATAGCCTGAATCAACAATGTCATATCAGCAGCAGCGTGCCCTTGCGCTGCTTGAGGTCCAACACCTCCAGCGCCTGCTCCCACACCAGCTCCATCACCACCAGGAGGAGGAGGAGGGGGCGGCAAATTCCCAACATCATTAACCTCATTTTCAACCACATTACGCTCATTGGCTATAAGCTCGCGTCTTGGTCCCATTATCAAAATGGTATGAATCTTTGAAATAAAATGCAACATTAAAAATAATCAGGCTACCTGAAGCAAGAATCAAAGGTGCTCAAGTTTTACTTCTGAAATCAAAATCCTCTTTGTATTAGTAATAACATGGCAATGAGTACCCTTCATCTCTCCCCCAACAGCACATAACAATCATAAATAATAGGGTAAACTACTGCAGGGGTAACTTACGTTTAGCGTATGTACAGAGTTAGTCACCACTTTTGAAAAGTGCCAATTAGTAGTCCTCTACGTTTTCGATGTGTAAATACTTGGTCACTCCGACGTTATACTCCGTTAGTCCCCTAACGGATTGTTGATGTGGCGAAATTAAAATAAGGATAAATTACTGCAATAGCCATTAAAATTTATCTCATGTACATTTTTTCTCCTCAATTTAAAAAAGTAAACATTATAGTCACTAATAAAAATGTTTCTTTATAATTTCACCCTTAAATTTTTAAAAATTCATTTTTCAATCCTAAAACTTTACAATCAATTAACACAATAATATTATAAATGCTTAGATGAAAAATAGGTGCCCAAAGTATACCCTTTGAAACTTAGGTGCCCAAATTGCTCCTATTTAATAACTCAAACTTAAAAATTTAGTCCACTAACTACTAAAAAATTCGAGTTATTGGAATTTCTATTTTATAATTCAAACTTTATTTTGAATATTTGAGTCAAGTTTATGAAATTATGAGTCGAGTATTTTCACATCAAACCAAAAAATTTAATTTTTTCGAGTCAAGTCGAGTTATTGGAATTTCTATTTTATAATTCAAACTTTATTTTGAATTTTTGAGTCGAGTTTATGAAATTATGAGTCCAGTATTTTCACATCAAACCTAAAAATTTATTTTTTTCGAATCAAGTCGAGTGTTGCACTTCCCTACATATAATTTTTAATTTTAATATGTTTTTGTCCCAAGAAAAACTTCGAATCAAGTCAAGTCTAATGTTGCTTGTTCACCTTCCCGATCGGCTGTCGTCGATCTCCGTCACCGTCGGGCGGTGGTGGTCACCGCCTACATCGCTAGAGGCGCCACGTCGTCGCGATCTCATCCATGGCCACCACGCGCGTCGTCGGGCCGCCTTCCGCCAGCAAATCTCGATTGAAGCCCTGGCAAGAAACCAATCGACGCCATTGTTTCTCGTATTTTTCGGCATCGGTTGTCGTCCATTCGCGAGACGGACACCAGATCCGGGCTCCTGACGTGGCGGCGAGCAAACCCGTTAAGGTTCTGAGTCAAACCGACGTCGGTGGAGCCTCTATCGGAGCTACGTAAGTTACGACGACGACGGCGGCCGAAGTTTTTCTTGGGACAAACACGGATTAAAATTAAAAATTATATGTAGGGAAGTGCGACACTCGACTTGATTCGAAAAAATTAAATTTTTGGTTTGATGTGAAAATACTCGACTCATAATTTCATAAACTCGACTCAAAAATTCAAAATAATGTTTGAATTATAAAATAGAAATTCCAATAACTCGACTTGACTCGAAAAAATTAATTTTTTTGTTTTGATGTGAAAATACTCGACTCATAATTTCATAAACTCGACTCAAAAATTCAAAATAAAGTTTGAATTATAAAATAGAAATTCTAATAACTTGAATTTTTTAGTAGTTGGTGGACTAAATTTTTAAGTTTGAGTTATTAAATAGGAGCAATTTGGGCACCTAAGTTTCAAAGGGTATACTTTGGGCACCTATTTTTCATCTAAGCATTTATAATATTATTGTGTTAATTGATTGTAAAGTTTTAGGATTGAAAAATGAATTTTTAAAAATTTAATGGTGAAATTATAAAGAAACATTTTTATTAGTGACTATAATGTTTACTTTTTTAAATTGAGGAGAAAAAATGTACATAAGATAAATTTTAATGGCTATTGTAGTAATTTATCCTTATTTTAATTTCGCCACATCAGCAATCCGTTAGAGGACTAACGGAGTATAACGTCGGAGTGACCAAGTATTTACAATCGAAAACGTAGAGGACTACTAATTGGCCCCTGCAGTAGTTTACCCTAAATAATATTATCAAACACCGTGCATCACAAACAAATCAAAACAACGATCATTTCATAGCATAAAAAACCACCATGCATAGCAATCATTAAGAAATCTACCAAACAAAAATATCAAATCAACCTTACCTCCTAATTCTTTCTAAACCTTGCTCTGATACCACCAAATGTAACCCCATCAACTCGGTCTGGGTGATAGACCGAACCGAACGGGTCACACGAGGAATATTGAAGTAAACTAGGAAGTTTACTCCAATAAATGACCCTATTTTTCCGTTTTATCTTGTCTAGATGCTCATAATGCTCGTACTTTGTACGAAACACAGTTTTAGGTACATCCACTATAGTATAAAAGATTATCGTCTCCTTAGGGACTAGATGGCTACTTCAAGATTAAATTCCTGCACAGAAAAAAAGTAAAAACACAATAGATTTGAGTTGGTTTACGAAAATTGCATAAAATAAAGTAATCAAATAAATAAGAGATTGAGTAACAAGAATAAGAAGATGGGTCAGATTGAGTTGCGTCGTAGTGTGAAACTGCGTTGAACTTTGAAAAAGTCTTAAGATGCAAAGTCGATATCGCCGCCACGACGGGTGACGGATAGAACACTGCCACGGCAGGGAACTCAGCGGGCCTTCAAGTTTTGACAAAACATCCTAAACTGATTCTGACTTATCTCTAAGTTTGAATAATGTTGATGCTCACTCTTTGACAATACCTCTCAACGTAAACCTATATTGAACAACAACCTTCCCACATTCCTTCTTAGCCACCTTAAACCTAAATTAATCTTTAAGCTAAGTTGATTTTCACCTTAATTGGAGGAAATTGTGTTTATCCCTTTCTTGAGTTTAACTCTCTCGAATTGAAACAAATGGATGCGCTTACAAAGATCTCTCGATTCTATTGCAAACAAAGATGAAGAATATGGAATAAACAAACCTTGAATTTGAATTGCATTAAAAACTTTAACAAATTAGAACCGTACTCACAACTACTAAACAAAACAATCTTAACCCTAAGAAAAGTTTAGAACATAACATGAATGAGAAAACACAAAAATAAATTCTAAAAATCTTGAGCTCTCCTTGTTGTCTTCCAATTCGGTCAAGCCCTCCTTTTATAGGTGGCTACATGTGAAAACCCTATTTGGGAAGAAGTCTCTCTTTGGGGGGAAGTTAAGTTGGAATTAAAAGATGTCAAACGTCTGAGTGTTTTATTCCATATTAACTCCTCTTTTGGGCTTTCTTGGGCCGCAAGCTTCTTCCTTGTATGAGTCTCCTCATGTCATCTCTGAGGGCTCATGGGATTTATTCGTCATGCAGTCTGGTTCTGCTGATACAGGGAGTTCTCCTCTTGCTATAGCACTCATCTTTGGCCAATCTTTAATGTGCTGACGTGGCGACATTGCTGGCGGCAGTCTGTCTCGGCGACTCATTCTTTAAACTGCATCGGTACGATTCTTCTAAGCAAAAATGGTTCATCATGTGTGGCTGGATGTGATCATTCCACTCTCTTCTAAGCACTCTTCTGTAACCTGTAATGCAAATGCAACAAAAACAGTGTCTTTTCTCCACAAATAATCGTAAATACTATAATAAGCTGGGTGAAGGAAATATACTGTAAAACATGCATGGAAACCTAAGTATGAACTAAAATGGGCTTAAGAACAGTGACAATATGAGCTAAAATGGGCATAAAATATAGGACTTTCAAGAACTTTTCACACCCCCAAACTCGAACTATTACTTGTCCTCAAGCGATGCAAAACCTAATAAGTACTTACCCCTACTTCAACAAAAGGAACTTGTCTTCAACTTGATTTCATGCCTCGAGGTTGTGGCACCTATATCATTTTAGTGTGTAGGATAGCATGAATTTTATCAGAAAGAAACTGCAATGCTTGTGATCAAGTGTGTGCAAAATTGTGTACAAGTTGATCTTCAAGAACTATTTAAGTGAACAAAAGACTTAGCTAATTTCTTGTACCTCTAAACAACATAGCAGTTCTAGGATTGAATATATATATATATATTACAACTAGAGCCAATTTTGGACACCTTCAGCCGCCTAGAGCCTGTTGCGGCACCTCTAGGATTGTATTTTTCTTACCTACCGCGGAAGCCTTCTTTGCGGTATTGATAACTTCAGCTGCCGAGGCGGCATACTGTAATGCATGTGACTTAAAAGTACCAAGTAATCAAACAATTTATGCTCACTACTTCATTCTATCAATCAACATGTCACAATTGTGTTAAGGATAAATAGCACTCTAGTAAATTTCTAAGTCATCTTCACGCTACCCAAAAATTAAAGGTACTTTTTAATGGTGCGAGTTGTCGGTTATTCTATCATAGGCACAAGTTGTTTAACAAGTTCTTTTTCATTAAAGAAGAGGTGAGTACAATGCAATTTAAATGATTAACTAATATGCAACTATAAATGGATTACACTAAGGTGGATTGTCTGTAACCCCCTTAGCCCGGCCTAGACGGTTGACCCGAACTACGAGGATTACACGGGGAAAACCAAAGTCAACCTGAAAGTCAACCTTGATTAACGACCTTTTTTTTTCTTTTTAAACTTGTCTAGATGCACATTAACCCTAATTGTACTCTCGAAAAACATTTATGTGAAAAGCTCAGCGATCGGATATCAATAAGGGACTCAATTGCACAAATCACAAATATTAGGGGCCAAAATGCAAATTCTGGAAATTAGGAGGTCTTAACTGATTTTTAAGTTACCAATATTAAATTAGTCATATTACATGCTTCCCTGTCAAATTTAACCTTAATCGGACATCTCAAACTCATGCAATTGCAAATACAATTTTCGGGACTAAAACGTAAAGCTTGCGAACCTCAAAACCATTCAAATCAGTGCCAAACGGTCACCTGTTTCGAAACGAGGTTGACCGTTCCGAAACGCGGGTTCGTTTCGAGACTTGTTTCGAAACAGGGCCTTCCAGTGGCCAAACCGTTTCGATACGGTCACCAGCCGTTTCGAAACACCGAGGCCTTTACAGGCCCCCGTTTCGAAACACCTATGAGTGTATCGATACGGGTTGGCTAGAAGCTGCAGATTTTGGTAGTTTAACATGCATAAAACCACTCAAACGCATACTAATGACTTCCTAATCATGCCAACAAGTCATTATACATATAAGGTACATGTTTGCAACTTCAAAACACATTCATGGCATCAATCATGGAATTCCACAAGTCTATAGGCATGCATCCTAATATCCAAAACCAAACAACCAACAAAACACCAAATCAAACTTCAAAAGGCCAATTACAAATTCCAAACATCAAAAGCATCAAGCCACAACTAGGGAGTCCAAAATATCTCCCAAAACACATCTTAGGTTCACATTGCCAAAATATCAAAATCTAATAGTGTTATGAAAACGTCTCCATACATGAGTTTAGTTTCCCTTGGACTCTTAGCCTCCTTGTTGCCCTCAAACACTTCAATTATCTGCATTATTGGTTAAGAGAGAGAGCGTAAGCACAAATGCTTAGTGAGGCATGCTCCAAAGAAACAACACAATAATGCTTTTTATAAAACACTTTTAATAAAACCTTCCATCACATAATCATCATTATTCATGCAACCTTGCATACATAACAAGCATCTCATGCTTCATTACAATCAACATGTCATATTGGCTTTCAAGTGATAATCCATAACCATTTACAACACAAAACACAATCGGATACACGGATTACAAGCGTTGTCCCATACGCTTCATACACACTACCGAACACACAAGGTGGAGTTTACCGGTACAATCACAACCCCTCAACACCCGTGATGGAGTTTAACGCTACAATCACAACCCCTCAACATCACTCATCGGTAGTTGTATAATTTCACTAATGAGAACACGCGACACACAACACAAGATCCACACACGGACTTTTAACCACCGTTGTGATCTTACCTTACTCGTTAGTGTACTTGGATGGAGTTTATGGTACAATCTCAACCCCTCAACATCCAAGGCGACTTTATTCACGGTGCACCCAATCCTATAGCCGGCTAACTATATCCGATTCAAGTACTTTATAACCATGGCATCACTTGCCAATATACATCATATAACATCAACATTCTCTGTTTTAAAGCATTAAACAACGCAAATTAACATCATGCATCACTATAAAACAAATCCACATTTTCAATATGTAAAACCAAGTATCTCTTACCTTGAGCATCCTTCGACATATTGCTTTCAAAACCAGCATTAACAATGCCAAAACATGCTTTCAAAACAGAATTTAAACATGCAAATAATATCCAATGCATCGAACCACTTCATGGCTCATCCAAGAGAGTTTCTCTGAAAACTTACTCTTGAGCTTAGTTAAGTTGCTTAGACTTAAACTAAGCTCCCAAAACCTTCAAATAATTGTTCCAAAGCTGGAAACCAAACTCCACTCACCTATTCCGTTTCGTAAGCTTGCCGAAACGCCGATCAAGCCTCCAGATCAGCACCACAAGTGTCCGAAGATGTCTCCCCTATTTTTAACACATCAAAGCATAGGATTAATGCATCATCACGCATTAAAATCTTCAGCCAACACACTTAAACTCGCTGCTCTACCTAGAGCAATCATTTCGGCTACCAAACACAACCGAAATCACCTCCAAACTCTTCCAAAACTTAACCCAGCCAAGATCCATCACTTCTAACCATTTCTAAACATCAATTAACATCCAAAATGAACCTAACCTCGTCCTTATACCACCAGCTACAACAGAACACCAAGATCACCTCAAAAACCACCATTTTCATAAGCAAAAACATAGGAAAATCAACCTATTCGAGATTTCATTGATAAAACCTCATTTACACATCATTAGACATCCAAAATATATTTAAGAATCATCTCAAAATAGAGCCCAAACAACCACCACGAAATTCTTCAAGCTTTCATCCAAATCTTGAGTTTTAAGCCAAAATCAAGCTTCTACCATTAAAACCATTTATAAAACTTAAATTAAGGATTGACAACTTGGGAATTTCAGTAAAGAACTTAGTATTTAGAGAAGAAGAACAACCTTACTTCTAAATGGTGATTTCTCCTTGATTTGAGCCAATTTTCTTAAAGTTCCAATGAGGAAAACAAAAGGATTTGATGCAAGATGGATTAGGAACTAATTGATGATAAAAATCTCATCAATTGGAATGAAAATCTGTAACACCCCAATTTTGTGCTTGGAAGTTTAGGGTCTGAACCGGACCGGTTTGATTTTAGGTTCGAATATAAAAGGAGGTTTTAGGGAAAGCCTAGTTCGGGATGCTTTAAAAATATGGGAAAATGTCTAAAAATCCTCTTTTAATATATATAAGAGAGTGGTGAAATCAATTTTACAAAATAAGGTTTGGAAGTGTGACATTTCGAAATGGTGACTAAAATGTAATTTTTGAAAAGTTCAGTGGTGACTGTTTTGTAAGGATTGAAACTTTGAATCTTTAAGGAGCTAATTTACCCAATGAAGGATTTCTCCAGATTTTTCTTAATTTTAATGATTCATTTAATGTTTAATTAATTAAAGGAAAAGTGGAAAATCATATTTTAGATTTTCATAACTAACTTTTGTTAAAAATTTCTCATCTCATTTTCTCTCAAAAGTCCCTCAGCCAAACACATTTCTACATCAACATTTATATTGATTTTCACACTAAATGATGAGGTTTCAATTATCAATTGATTCCTAATCCTTTCTACATCAAAACCTCTTGATTTGCTTATTGAATTTTCAAGGATTTTGGCTCTAATCAAAAAGAAATCTACATTTAGAGGTAAGGATGTTCTTCTCCTCTAAATACTCAGTTCTTTACTGAAATTCTCAAGTTCTCAATCCTTAGATTAAGTTTTATAAAAGGTTTTAATGTTGTGATCTTGATTTTGGCTTAAAACTCAAGAATACTCAGTTCTTGAAGAATTTCGTGGTGATTGTTTGGGCTCTGTTTTGAGGTGGCTTTTTAATGTATTTTGGATGTTTAATGATGTGTAATTGAGGTTTGATCAATGCAATCCCGAATAGGTTATGTTTCCTAAGTTTTTGCTTTATGGAAATGGTGGTTTTTGAGGTGATTTTGGTGTTCTGTTAATGTTGGAGGTATAAGGATGTGTTTGGGTTCATTTTAGATGTTAATTGATGTTTAGAAATGGTAGAAGTGATGGATCTTGGCTGGGTTATGTTTTGGAAAAGTTTGGAGGTGATTTCAGTTGTGTTTGATAGCCGAAATGTTAGATTTATGTAGAGCAGCGAGTTGAGTTGTGTTGCTGGTGTTTTTAATGCATGATGATGCATTAATCCTCTGTTGTTATGTGTTTAAAACAGGGGAGAATGATCCGGAAGCAATAGAGGTGGCGTTGGAGGTTTCAGATTCTTGGAAGACTTGTCGGCTAGCTTAGTTTTGTGTATCGGTGAGTGAAGTTTGGTTTTCAGCTTTGAAACCAATGTTTGAAGGTTTTGGGAGCTTAGTTTAAGTCTAAGCAACTTGACTAAGCTCAAGAGTAAGTTTTCGGGAAAATTCTCACTCTTGGATGAACCATGAGATGGTTGGATGCAAAGTATTTAATTTGCATGTTTTTATTCTGTTTTGAAAGCATGTTGTAGCATGATTAATGCTGGTTTTGAAAGTCATGTGTTGAAGGATGCTCAAGGTAAGAGATCCTTGGTTTTGTATGATGGAAATGTGGAATTGATGCATAGTGTTGCATGTTGTTTAATGGCTTTATTTAATGTTTTAAAATAGTGAATTGATGATGTTAAAAGACGTGTATTGGCAAGTGGTGTAAGTGGTTTTTGGTTACTTTAATCGGATATAGTTAGCCGGCTATAGGATTGGGTGCACCGTAAGTAGAGTCGCCTTGGATGTTGAGGGGTTGAGATTGTACCGTAAACTCCATCCAAGTACCCTAGCGATTGAGGAAATTGGTGTCACCACGATGGAGGATGGCTCTCATGGGTGGACTTTGTTAAGTGTCACCACGATGGAGGATGGCTCTCGTGGGTGGACTTTGTTAAGCGTCACAACAGTGGAGGGTTGCTCCCGTGTGTGAGCTTGGTTAAGGTGATTACAATGGTTGAGGTAGCTCCCATGTGTAAGCCTTGTGGTGTGTCCCGGCTCTCGCTAGTGAGTTATACAACTTTCGATGAGTGATGTTGAGGGGTTGTGATTGTACCGTTAAACTCCATCACGGGTGTTGAGGGGTTGTGATTGTATCGGTAAACTCCACCTTGTGTTGTTCGGTAGTGTGTATAAAGCGTGTGGGACAACGCTTGTAATCCGCGTATCCAATTGTGTCTTGGGTTAAATGGTTTGTGAGTTATCACTTGAAAGCCAATACATGTTTTGAATGTAATAAAGCGAGAGATGCTTGAAATGATGCAAGGTTGCATGGGAAGTGTGTAATGGATTAAGAGTTCATGTATTACTTGTTAAGCTTGAACAAGTGTTTATCTTCTATTGTGAATGGCGCATATGTGCATGGAATCTCTTTAGTGCATTGAAGTCTTGTGAAGACTTGTTTAAAATGGCATGTAATGCAAATGTTGCTTTTGGTAATTTATGTGTTTTGAATTTGTTGAATGCATGAGATAGTTAAAAGGAACAAATGGTTTTCGAAAGGTTTTGCTTTGAAATGATCATCAAGCATGAGGAAAGTATGTTGTGAAGTGGAGGTGTTTTCCAAGGAATTTGAGTTTAACCTTGTATGTGGTGTTCATGCATGGAAGGGTTTAAATAATGGTTTTTGCAAGAATGTGTTTTGGGGTAAGTTGTTTAGTTTTTCTAAGCTAAAGGTTGGATTTCATGTTGAGCTATGCATGGTTTAAAACATGTTGTTTCAAAGAGGTTTTTCAAGCAATGCTTTGGTTTAGTGAAGTGCATCTACTTTTAAAGAAGATTTTATGATTCGCTGCATTGATGGTGTTTTGGTTTTGAGCATTCCTCACTAAGCATTATGTGCTTACGCTCCTTTTTGTCCATCAATGCAGATATTTGAAGTAGGGACAGCGGGAAGCAAGGGATTCAAGAAGAGCTCCACTTGAGAAGTATGTCTTGGTTTATAACTATAGATAATAAAGGCAATGGGGGAGAGTCTTTTATATTGATGTGTAATGATTTTGGGTATGTAGAACAAGTTCGGTTTATAGTTTGAACTATGTGGTTTAACGCTTTGCAACATTTGAATCTTCTCCTTCATAAGTTGTTATGCTATGCTTCTTGTTTTAAAAGCATGACCAAGTGTTGGAGGTGTTGAATGAGTTGGTGCACCTAAGGGTTGTTTGTATCTAGTTGTTAATGCAATTTGGTAGCCATGGTGCTTGGCATGTTGCTGATATGTTGAGGAATGGTTTAAGGTATGTTTGTTGGTGTTTTGATGGTGGGTTGGTTTTGGATGTTAGGGTGCATGCCTATAGATTTGTGGATCTTCCTATTTGATGCCATGAATGTGTTTTGTTGATGCATATATGTACCTCATATGTATGATGACTTGTTGGTATGATTAGGAGGTCATTAGAATGTGTTTGAGTGGTTAAATGTTTGTTAAACCAGCAAATTCTGCACTTTCTGGGCAGTCCGTATCGGAACTGGCACTAACGTTTCGAAACGGGGGCCTAAAATGGCCTTCGTGTATCGAAACGTCTAGAGGCCGTTCCGAAACGTTTTTGCCACTTCCAAGCCCTGTTTCGATACAGGTCTCGAAATGAACCTGTGTTTCGGAACGGTCAACCCCCATTCCGAAACAGGAGACCGTTGGGCACTGATTTGAATGGTTTAAAGGTTTGCAAGCTTTACATTTTGGTCCTGAAAATCGTTTTAGCAATTGCTTGAGTTTGGGATGTCCGTTTAAGGTGAAATTTGACAGGGAGGCATGTAATATGATTAATTTGATATTGGTAACTTAAAAATCAGTTAAGTCCTCCATCTTTCCAGAAATTACAATTTGGTCCCTAACTTTTGTATGTTGTGCAATTGAGTCCCTTAATGCTTTCCGATCGCTGTGCTTTTCAAGTATGCTTTTCTCAAGGGCACGCCTAAGGTTAATTTACATCTAGATAAGATTAAAAAGAAAAAAGAGGATCGTTAATCAAGGTTGACTTTCGGGTTGACTTTTGTTTTCCCCGTGTAATCTTTGTAGTTCGGGTCAACTATCTAGGCCGGGCTAAGGGGGTTATAAAATCAATGAAAAGGTTGCTGGAGAAGAGTGTTTGGATGATGAAATTTTGAGAGAAAAAGGAATGAGAAAGTTTGAGGAAAAAGTAGTTATGATTTTAACAAAAGGTAGTTTCTCTTCACTTCTAATTAATTAAAACATTAATTAATTCACTCAAATTAAAGAAAAATATGGAGAAATCATTTTTGGGTAAATTATCTCCTTAAAGATTCAAATTTTCAATCCTTACAAAACAGTCACCACTGAACTTTTCAAAAATCACATTTTAGTCACTACTCCAAAATGTAATATTTCTAAACCAAATTTTGTAAAATTGATTTCACCACTCTCTGATATATATTAAAATAGGATTTTTAGATATTTTTCCATATTTTTAAAACATCCAGAACTAGGCTTTCCTAAACTTCCAAGCCCAAAATTAGGGTATTGCATTGTCCCTCCCCCAAACTCGAGGCGGGCATTGCCCTCAATGCAACAAAATAAAAAACAATTACATAACATAAAAGAAAATAAAATAAAATAAAAAAATAAAAAAATATAAAAATAAAAAAGGAAAAGGAAAAAGAAACAAGTTACATTTAAAATAAAGAGGAGGGGGAGTTTTGGGCCACTTCGTCATCGTCAGAAAGGTCCAGTCGCCGCCTCTTGAGAGGATATGCTTGGACATTCTTTAAAGTCCTTTGTGGTTGGATTATGGAGAGCGGCATGTTCCTGGTTACTGGGACAGTATCATCAGATTCTTCCTCGGCCGATTCGGCCGAGATATAATGATACTTCCTTCCCCTAGATGTTTTTGCCGCTGCTGTTGCTGCCGTGACGGGTGGGGAGTTGTCTTGAGAATCGTTGAAGGAGTCATGAGACGGCGAGTGTTGGACCTACAGGTTCGCTTGAGATGGAGATGGGGTGTTGGGGCTGAAGAAGAGCCTTGGTGGGACGCCCGGGGTGACTGTAGGTGATGTCGCGGCGGGGGAGTCTGGGATGGGGTGGCTCGCCATGTCGGCTTCCGTGATCTCTGCTGGAAAGACGAGAAAGTTGAGGTCATCCCTAGGAACTTTTCCTTGAGGAATAGCTCGAAACTAGTGTTGTACTTTCGCACGTATTCCACAGACTTCAAATTCACGTGTTCCATTCGTTGCAGCTTCATGTAGATGTCCTAGAGCATCCTAGTGGGGTCGATGAAGGTCTGATCTGTGTGCCCCCCTGGGTTGATGTCCCTACCCTGGCGGCAGTTAGATCATATTGACTTTCTGGCGCTGCCTCTGTCAGCTCCATCATCTTATATATGTATTCTTTTGTCCACCCCTCCTAGTGGAATGTCACCGTATCTGCCTCATCCGTCGGCACTTTGAAGTTTGTGCACAACCCAGTGATAATGTAACCTCCTTAGCTCGGCCTAGACGCTTGACCCGAACTACGAAGATTACACGGGAAAACCAAAGTCAACCCGAAAGTTCACCTTGGTTAACGACCCTTTTTTTCATTTTTAATCTTGTATAGATACATGTTAACCTTAAGTGAGTACTCACGAAACACGATTGAGAAAAGCACAGCGATCAGATAACAATAGTGTCTCAATTACACTTCACACAAGATTAGGGACCAAAATGTAATTTTTGTAAATTAGAGGGGTTTCATTGATTTTAGGATTACCAATATGAAATTAATCATGTTAAATGCTTCTCTGCCAAAATTCATCTTAAAAAGACATCTGAAACTCAGACAATTGCATTTACAACATTTAGGACTAAAATGTAAAGCATGCAAACATCAAAACAATTCAAACCTGTGTCCAACGGTCACCCGTTTCGGAACACCCACCTACCGTACCGAAACGCTGTATCGAAACGGCGTTGACCGTTTCGGTACACGGGTATGTTCCGAGACCAGTTTTGGAACACGACATTCCAGTAGCTAAAAATGTATCAAAACAACCCCTTTCGTTTCGAAATGCCAAGGCCATTTCAGGCCCCCGTTCCGAAACACCATAGGGTGTTCCGATACACCCTGCCCAGAAACAGCAACAAATGCTGGTTTTTCACTCAACAACATACTTAAACATGCCCCAAAGACTCCCAACTCATACCATTAGGTCATCATACATACAAGGAACATATTTGGGACATTCAAGCACAATCATAGCATCAAACACAAAATCTCATTATTCTAGAGGCATGCTTCCTATCACAATCCCTAAAATGAGCAATCCAACCGCAAACCAAACAATTAAATCCATTTACAATTCAAACAAGCTAATACAAACATGCCACAACTTGAGGGAGTTCAACATATCTCCCAAATACAATTCTTGGATTCCCATTGCCAATTTACCAAAACTAAAGTGTGTGGAAATTTCACCATACATGAGCTTGGACTTCCTTGGATGAACTTAGCTTCCTTGATGCCCGAAAACACCTCAATTATCTGCATTATTGGTAAAAGAGAGAGCGTAAGCACAAATGCTTAGTGAGGCATGCTCTTAAAGAAAACCAACACAATAATGCATATCTTGAAAACACTTTCTCAAAAGCTTTTAAACCACATGGTCATTATATCTCATGCTCGGAAACCTTTCAAAGCAATTTCTCATTGAAAACAAATGTACCTTCATTCTATCACATGCATTTAAACTAATGCAAAACTCATGGCAAAGCCAAACTCATGCTTGTACTCTAAAGCATTTCTTAAACATATCACATATGGATTTCTCATAGCATAAATCATTTCATCAAAGGTACATGTGAATCAAAAGCCATAACATATTTTATATTGGCATTTCACATCTATTTATTACTCGGATATGCGGACATCTCACTAGACACTTCCGGTGGCATCTCTCATCAATGTACTCACTCGTCTAGAAACATAGTTTCCGGTGGAATCTCACATCACCTTACTCACATGGCAGAATCTCTCATCACCACAAAGCTTGGGTATTTCACCAAGTCCTACCCGATGGATTGCCCATCATCGGTTCTCTCCCTTTGGCTTAACCAAAGAGCACGTACAAATTTTTTAGTTCATAGTGCACTCTCATCCTATTGATCAATCAATTATATCCGTGTAACCCCCTTAGTCTGGCCTAGACGGTTGACCCGAACTACGAAGATTACACGGGGAAAACCAAAGTCAACCCGAAAGTTAACCTTGATTAACGACCCTTTTTTTCTTTTTTTATCTTTTCTAGATGCATATTAATCCTAAGCGTAGCCGTGAGGAAAGCATACTTGAAAAGCACAGCGATCGGAAAGCAATTAGGGACTCAATTGCACAAATTACAACTATTAGGGACCAAAATGTAAATTCTGGAAATTAAGAGGACTTAACTGATTTTTAAGTTACCATTATGAAATTAGTCATATTACATGCTTCACTATCAAATTTCACCTCAAACGGACATCTCAAACTCAAGCAATAGCATATACAAAATTCAGGACTAAAACGTAAAGCGTGCAAACCTTAAACCATTCAAATCAGTGCCCAACGGTCATCTGTTTCGGAACGGGGGTTGACCGTTCCGAAACGCGGGTTCGTTTCGAGACCTGTATCGAAACAGGGCTTGGCAGTGGCCAATTCGTTTCGGAACGGCCTCTACCCATTTCGAAACACGAAGGCCATTACAGGCCCCCGTTTCGAAACGCGGGTGCCCGTTCCGATACGGATTGCCGAGAAAGTGCAGATTTTGCTGGTTTAACATACAATTAACCACTCAAACACATCCCTATGACCTCCTAATCATGCCAACGAGTCATCATACATATAAGGTACACATTTGCATCACCAAAACTCATCCATGGCATCAATTAGGAAAAACCACAAATCTATAGGCATGCATCCTAATATTGGAAACCAACCAATCATCAAATCATCAAAGCAAACACCAAATGGCCATTTACAAGTTCAAAACATCATAGGCATCATGTCAAACTTAGGGAGTCCAAAACATCTCCAAAAAACACAACCTAGGTTCCCATTGCCCAATACCAAAAGCTAATAATGTTGTAAAAATAGTCACCATACATGAGCTTAGCCTTCCCTTGGATTCTTAGCCTCATTGCTGCCCTTAAAGCACTTCAATTCTCTGCATTATTGGTTCATGAAAGAGAGCGTAAGCACAATTGCTTAGTGAGGCATGCTTTAAAGAAACAACACAATAATGCACTTTATTAAACACCTTTCAAAAGGCCTTTTCATTCATAAACATCATTTCTCATGCAACAATGCATACACAACAAGCATCTTATGCTTCATTATCATCAACATGTCATATTGGCTTCCAAGTGATAATACATAACCATTTTCAACATAAAACACAATCGGATACGCGGATTACAAGCGTTGTCCCATACGCTTCATACACACTACCAAACACACAAGGTGGAGTTTACCGGCACAATCACAACCTCTCAACACCCGTGATGGAGTTTAACGGTACAATCACAACCCCTCTACATCACTCATTGGTAGTTGTATAACATCACTAACGAGAACACGAGACACACAACACAAGATCCTCACATGGCATTTTAACCACCATTATGATCTTAGACATCTTGTTAGTGTACTTGGATGGAGTTTACGGTACCATTACAACCCCTCAACATCCAAGGCGACTTAATTCACGGTGCACCCATTCTTATAGCCGGCTAACTATATCCGATTCGAGTACTTTAAAACCAAAACATCACTTGCCAATATACATCATTTATCATCAACATTCCACTGTTTTAAAGCATTAATCAAAGCAATTAAACAATCATGCATCACTATGCATCAAAACCACATTTATCAATGTCAAACCAAGGATCTCTTACCTTGAGCATCCTTCAACACATGGCTTTCAAAACCAGCATTAATCATGCTAAAACATGCTTTCAAAACAGAATTTAAACATGCAAAATAAACACATTGCATCCAACCATCTCATGGTTCATCAAAGAGAGAGTTTCTCCGAAAACTTACTCTTGAGCTTAGTTAATTGCTTAGACTTAAACTAAGCTCCCAAAACCTTCAAACATTGGTTTCAGAGCTGTAAACCCAACTTCACTCACCAATTCCGTTTCGCAAGCTTGCCGAAACGCCGATCAAGCCTCCGGATCAACACCACAAGGATCCGAAGATGTCTCTCCTGTTTTAAACACATCAAAGTAGAGGATTAATGCATCATCATGCATTAAAATCTTCAGCCATTACACCTAAACTCGTTGCTCTCACCAAATATAACATTTCGGCTACCTAACACAACCGAAATTACATCCAAACTCATCCACAACATTACCCAGCCAAGATCCATCACTTCTAAACATTCTTAAACATCAATTAACATCCAAAAAGATCCTAAACTCGTCCTTATAGCTCCAGCTATAACAAAACACCAAGATCACCCCAAAAACCACCATTCTCACAAGTAAAAACTTAGGAAAATCAACCTATTCGGTATTGCATTCATTAAACCTCAATTTCACATCATTAACCATCCAAAATACATTAAAAAGACATCTAAAAAATGAGCCCAAACATTCATCACGAATTTCTTCAAGATTTAATCCAAATCTTGAATTTTAAGCCAAAATCAAGATCACAACATTAAAACCTTACATAAAACTTAATTGTAAGGATTGAGAACTTGGGAATTTCAGTAAAGAACTGAGTATTTAGAGGAGAAGGACATCCTTACCTCTAAATGTAGATTTCTCCTTGTTTAGGGCCAAAATCCTTGAAAATCCAATAATCAAATGAAGAGGATTTGATGTAGAAAGGATTAGGAATCTATTGATGATTGAAACCTCATCATTTAGTGTGAAAAATCAAAAGGAATGTTGTTGTGGAAATGTGTTTGGCTGAGTGAATTTTGAGAGAAAATGAAATGAGAAAATTTTAGCAAAAGTTGGTTATGAAAACTAAAATATGGTTTTCCCTCTTTTCTTTTATTTAATTAAACATTAAATGAGTCATTAAAATTAAGAAAAATCTGGAGAAATCCTTCCTTGGGTAAATTAGCTCCTTAAAGATTCAAAGTTTCAATCCTGACAAAACAGTCACCACTGAACTTTTCAAAAATTACATTTTAGTCACTATTTCGAAATGTCACACTTCCAAACCTTATTTTGTAAAATTGATTTCACCACTCTCTTATATATATTAAAAGATGATTTTTAGATATTTTTCTATATTTTTAATGCATCCCGAACTAGGCTTTCCCTAAAACCACCTTTTATATTCGAACCGAAAATCTGACCAGTCCAATTCAGACCCTAGACTTCCAAGCCCAAAATTGGGGTGTTACAACTCTCCCCCCTTAATAAATTTCGTCCTCGAAATTTACCTGGAGGAAAAAGGTATGGAAACTGCTTCTCCATGTCATCCTTCCTTTCCCACGTGGCTTCCTCAACACCACGATGCTTCCACAACACCTTTACCAACTCAATGGTTTTACCTCGAAGCACTTACTGTCCGAATTCAGAATTTCCACCGGCTCCTCATCATAGGTCAAGTCTGGATTCAACTCCACTTCCTCCACAGGCATAACATGCGAAGGATCCGATCTATACCTCCGAAGCATAGAGACATGAAACACATCATGAATCTTTTCCAACTCTTGCGGTAATCTCAACTTGTACGGAACAGGACCCACACGCTCAATCACCTTGTATGGTCCAATGTACCTAGGGATCAACTTATCCTTTCGACCAAACCTCATCACCTTTTTTCCAAGGCGAAACCTTCAAAAACACACGGTCACCTACCGGATACTCAATCTCCTTACGTTTCAAATCTGCGTAAGACTTCTGTCGATCAGAAGCTGACTTCAAGCGCTCACAAATGAGCTTCACCTTCTCGGTGGTTCCTTTCAACAAAGCTGGCATTGAAACCAACTTCTGACCTGTTTCAGCCCAACAAAGAGGAGTCTTACACTTCCTCCCGTACAAAGTTTCATAAGGTGCCATTTGAATACTTGCCTGGTAGCTATTGTTATAAGCAAACTCCACCAACGGCAAATGCTTCTCCCAAGAACCCTGAAAATCAATCACACAGCACCTCAACATATCCTCCAGCAGTTGGATAACACGCTCAGACTGTCCATCGGACTGTGGATAACACGCAAATGCCTGGTAGCTTTTCCCGGATGATACTCGATCGTCGGATCGTAATCTTTAAGCAACTCCACCCAACGTCGTTGCTTAAGATTCAACTCTTTCTGAGACATCAGATACTTCAAACTCTTGTGATCCATGTACACAGTACACCTCTCACCATACAGGTAATGTCTCCA
The DNA here is from genome assembly GCA_030270665.1 of Hibiscus trionum. Classification (NCBI taxonomy): domain Eukaryota; kingdom Viridiplantae; phylum Streptophyta; class Magnoliopsida; order Malvales; family Malvaceae; genus Hibiscus; species Hibiscus trionum. Next base: position 40,243,804 of record BSYR01000001.1, on the reverse strand, counting down.
AATTTTCAAGGCAAAAACCACCGCAGCTAACTCAATGTCATGCGTAGGATAATTGCGCTCATGCACCTTCAACTGGCGCGATGCATAAGCCACCACCTTACCCTCTTACATCAATACACATCCCAAACCAACGTAGGATGCGTCACTATACACCACAAACTCTTTCCCTGATTTAGGCTGAACCAAGATAGGAGATTGCGTCAAAGCTGCCTTCAGCTTCTCAAAAGCCTGCTGTCTCGCTTCCGTCCATTCAAACTTAACATCCTTCTACAACAACTTCGTCAAAGGTGCAGAAATCTTTGAAAATCCATCCACGAACCTCCGGTAGTATCCCGCTAAACCAAGGAAACTAAGGACTTCATGAACAGTCTTAGAAGGTTTCCAATTCATCACTGCCTCAATCTTCTGAGGATCAACACGAATCCCCTCAGCAGAAACCACATGACCAAGGAACCCAACTTCCCTGAGCCAGAACTCACACTTGCTTAACTTAGCATAAAGCTGATTCTCCAACAATGCCTGCAACACAATCCTCAAATGCCCCTCATGCTCCTCCTGTGTACGAGAGTACACGAGGATATCATCAATGAACACCACAACAAACTTGTCCAAATATTCATGGAACACTCTATTCATTGTTGCGTGTAAAAGAGTCTATCGCAATTGTAGTGCAAGTGTACACAACGCAAGTAGTAAAGTGATACGAAGTATCGGATATCGTCTCCACAGGGATTGGGCTAATGACTTCACCTTGTTTACTGCACGAAAGTAAAGGAAATAATTAAGAGTTGTCACGAGAATAATAAGGTGAAAACGTAAAATAAAGGATTGAGAAATCAAGATAGAGAGAATGGGCTGGTATTGAATTGCTCGGTAGTGTAGGTATTGAATTGCTTAGGATCTCCAGTTCTGTCGTCGCTCCCGTCGCCGACAGCACCTGTCGCGGCGTCTGTCCGTTGGCAGTCGCGGCAGCAGACACACCAACTCCGTACTTCAAGCTTGGCAAGAATCCCAGATCTGCCTTGCCCTATCCCTAGGCACAAGTCTGTCGATGAACACGTCTTTGATGATACCTCCCGGCGTGAATCGAAGGATGAACACCGATGTGTATGAATTCTTCCTTAGCCACTTAACCTCGCCCTATCCCTAGGCACGAGATGGTTCAACTATAAACTAGAGAACGCGCTCTTATCTCTTTCGTATACTTAACTCTCCCGATGCTAAGTAAATGGATAACCTCACAATGCTCTCCCGATGCTCTTGCAAGATATTAAAACCAAGATAAAAGAACTTGAAGTTTATTTTATTGAACTTGAAAAATCCTAAAACAAAGCAACCCTTGCAACTACTTTACAAAACAACCCGTAGCCCTAGGGGGAATTTAGAACATATCGGTGACAGGTAAACGGCAGGGGGTTTTTGGTTTCGGTTATGGGGTAGAATGAGGGATGATCTCTCCTAGGTCAAAACTATGCCCTTATATAAGCTTTGGGCTCAAGTATTCTAAGGTAACAAGGATTACAACTTTAATTAAAAGTAAGATTCTAATAAGGACTAAATCTCTAAAGTCTCCTACTTTCCAGCCGCCTCCTTGTTTCATGGAAATTCTCCTCCTTGAGCTTTGGCTTGACATATCTTTTGATCCGGGGCTTGGAAAAATATTTGGCGTTCACACGACAGACGAGCAGATTTTTCTCTATCTATCGAGGTCCACTTGACTTTTCCTCTTCATAAATCTGCTGTCACCATGCTGTCACGACAGGTCCATGACAGGTTCGTCTTCTTTGGCTGCTTGTCCAGTTCCGCTCTCCTGCTTCTCTGCCCTGCGCCTGCCTTCATCTTCTACTATGACAGATACCTGCAAAAATAGCCATCTTTTAGTAGAATCCGTGCCTTTAGTCCATTTGTGATGTTTTACTGAAAACTAACCTAAATGCAATGCAATGATGCTTGAATGCAGCAGAAATATGGGTTAAAAAGGGTGTAAATAATAGAACTTTTACACACTCAACACACCCCCAAACTCAAGTTTTTGCTTGCCCTCAAGCAATGAAGAAAGAAAAATGAATATTTTTTTGTGTTGGCCTTCAAACAGTGAACTGTCCCTTACCCGTCGCTCATTCTCTATGGCGGCAGCAACCTGTCGGAAAGGTTAGGATCTGTCCGGACTCTCCCTATAGCTCTCGTGCAGTTTGTGCATGCTTGTGAACAGTTATATGCCAAGACTCTCTTAGTTTCACTAGAATAATTGACTTTAGCTTGTTTAGAGTTTTTCCTACGAGACTGTTTTCTTTTTTTTTTCTTACTAGAGCCAGAATTGGGCACCTCTAGTTATTTCCTTTTTTCAAACTTCTTCTCTTTTACTAGAGCCAGTATTTCAGGCACCTCTAGTTAACTGTCTAGAGCCGGTGATAGGTACCTCTAGAAGTTTTTCTCTGGTTATCTGCCTAGAGCCGGTGGTAGGCACCTCTAGGTTTCCTGAGATTCTAGTCTCTTTTCTACTCTAAGTGCTAAGTTTTCCTATTCTAGTTTGGCTAAAAGAAATCTAAGCAGTATAACAATCACAAAAGTGTTTAAGTTTTCAGAACTATAGAAAGGCTCTAAACTTTTCCTTAACCTGTCCTAAGGATGCTGCCACGACAGAGTCGTCATGACAGGTAAGTTAACTTCACAGTTTTAAGCCAACAGTTTTAATTTTTTTTTTTAAAGAACTTAAATAAAAAGACACAACAATAATTGAAAGATGTACTAAGGACTCCATTAAATATGGAGGGTGCCACCCCCAAACTCAAGGGTTGCATTGCCCTCAATGCAAAATGCCATGGAAAATAAAAGAAAGATAGAAAAAAGAAAAGAACAAAGTACATCACAAAATATAAAGGCAGGCAGCAATAAGAGAAAATAAAGACTTAAATTTTCACGCGCTGCTCTCGCTGCTGCTGCTGACGCGGATCTGATGGCGGCGCCTGCGCTGTGGAGGGGGCTGGACAGGTTCAACAGCAGGTTGCTCAACAGGTTCATTGGCCTGTTGAGGGGCAGGTTCTTCCACTAGTCGGACATCGGAACTGCTGCTGCTGTCCCAGCTATCACTCGTGATGGCTTTAGACAGCCTTCTTTTGTCGGCCACATGCTTAATTCGTTTCACTCGTGTGAAGGCGCTGTCCAAATTCCTCCGGACAAGAGGGCTGTCATCAGTGGCAGCTCGCTTTGTTCCTCGAGGGGAGGTGTCTGCCGATGGGCTGCCGGCTGCCGTCGGGGATGGTGTGGAGGAGGCAGATTCTCCGTGGGGAGAGACAGGTGGTGTGGGAGTGGGGGAGGGGATATTGAATTAATGGGCGGGGAAGGTGGGGAAAATGACATCCGGAAAATTCAAAGTATTGGTAATGAAATTTACCGTAGCATTGGAGAAGTCACGGATGAAAGTCATTAAACCCATCTGGCGCTCCTCTATCCTCAAGATGGCAGCAAGGATGTGGGCGTTCTGATCTGTCGGAGCGGTGTTGGTGGCAGCTTCTGGGCAGGTTCGGTGGCCGGTTCATCATCGGAATTAGCAGGAGGGGCGTTTGGGTCGAAGGCGTTGATGGGAGTTGCAGCTACGACCTCCATGAGGCTGGAGATGTTGCTGTCTGTCCAGCCGCTGCCCTTCTTGATTTTGTCGGATGGCTCCTCTGGTACGGCAGCACAGCGGCAGAGGGCAGTGATGGTTGATGGTAGGCATAGTCGTGAGTCCGAGCGGAAAGCACAATCGAGGATGCTGTCCCTCATGTATCTGCCCACATTGATGGGCCTGTCATGCATGATAGAGTGGATGAGGGCCAACCGCTGCCTGTTGACTGTCGTATGGTGGGATGAGGGCAGGATACGCTTTTTGATAAAAGCGTTCCATAGTTTTGCCTCAGGGAGTAGCTGCCCCCTGTGGACAGAGTGGGGGTTCTTCTTACTGGTGCTCCATGTCGTTCCCGCTTCTGTCAACTCCCTCATGACAGCATCATGTCCGGCAGCGTCGAGGGTGTCCCAAAATTGTTGATGAGCATCATCATTGGGGCCAAAGAAGAGGCCGAATACATGGTTGATGCTGCTGACGGTGAAAGGAACTGTCACTCCTCGGACGGTGACAGATGTCGCCGTCTTGCTGTCGATCGCCGCATAAAATTCCCTGACCAGAGTGTCATTAAGCTCTGTCGGCTGTTCGGCAAAGTCCTCCCAAAGTTGTGCTGTTATGGCCTTCATTATGAACGGCCGGAGTCCCATATGGGGGGCATCTCTGTTATAGATGAAGCTCCGCTCCTCCCATAGTTCCTTGTTAGCGAACGGGGCTGCTGCTGCTGAAGAAGAAGCGGCAGCAGCGTTCTGACGGGTTTGTCGTGAAGACATTTTTGGTTGCAAGGGCTGACAAAGAAAGAAAATATATAAAACTAGAAGAGAATAACAAGAGAGAAAAAACAGAAGTGATGAAAAATGAAGAGGGGAAGGGGTTTATATAGCGGTCGAGTAGCTGCCCATTTAATGCCGCAACGGCAGGCGAGAATAACGGGGCGGCAGATTGAATATAGCGTGTCTGACGCGTCTGACACGTATTAATGCGTCTGCTGTGCGTCTGCCGCACGCTTCTGCGTCTGCCGTGTCAGTCTGTTGACAGCCTGTCGTATCCGTCTGCGGCGGCAGCCGAAGCGGCAGGCTTCAATAAATGGGCTTTAGTGGGCTGATGGATGGGCGGTGGGCTGGGCTCACTTCTTCTTTTCTTCTTGACTCCTTTATTTCCTAAAAACTGAAATTATAAAACAAAACATTATTCGAATAAAATAAACCTAATTTCCTAATAATAATAAAATAAGTAAAAATAAAAATTAGGTTAAATTAGTGATGCCTTGTGGGGCATCATCTAAAGTAACCACTTCCTGTAGTCCTGGGGCTTCAGTCCCCTGATAGTGCTTGAGGCGTTGTCCATTGACTTTGAATTGGTGCCCATCCTTTAATGATTGAATTGTAATGGCACCATGGGGAAAAACTTGAACCACTTGGAACGGGCCAGACCATCTAGATTTAAGCTTCCCTGGAAAGAGTTTCAACCTAGAATTAAACAACAACACAAGCTGCCCTGGGCAGAACTGTCGTGGCAGCAACTTCTTGTCATGCCACTTCTTGGTCTTTTCCTTGTAAATCCTTGCATTATCGTAGGCCATTGTCCGTAATTCTTCAATTTCGTTCAGATCTAATAACCTTTTCTGGCCGGCCTTATCCAAGTCCATGTTCACTGCCTTAATTGCCCAATATGCCTTGTGCTCGATCTCGACAGGCAAGTGACAGGTTTTCCCATAAATCAGTCGGAATGGAGACATGCCCAATGGAGTCTTGAAAGCTGTCCTGTATGCCCATAATGCATCATTCAGAAGTAAAGACCAGTCTTTCCTAGTTGGTTTAACCATCTTTTCAAGGATGTTCTTCACTTCCCTATTGGATATCTTAGCCTGTCCATTGGTCTGTGGGTGGTATGCTGTCGCGATCTTGTGCTTGACACCATATTTCTTCAAAGCGGCAGCAATAACCCAATTATCGAAATGTCTCCCTTCATCACTGATAATCGCTCTAGGGATGCCAAATCTAGAAAAAATGTTTTTGTGCAGAAACTTTTGGACCGTTTTGGCATCATTCTTTTGCGTTGGGATTGCTTCTACCCACTTGGAGACATAGTCCACTGCTAGGAGGATGTAAAGGTTTCCACACGAAGATGGAAAAGGTCCCATAAAATCAATCCCCCAAACATCAAAGATCTCTACTTCTAAAATATTCTGCAGTGGCATCTCGTTTCTCCTCGAGATGTTACCTGTCCTCTGGCACGTGTCACAGCTTTTGTAAAATTCCTGTGCATCTTTATAAAGTGTCGGCCAGTAGAACCCTGACTGCAGCACCTTGGCAGCAGTTTTATTGCCTCCTAAGTGACCTCCATATTGTGACGCATGACAGTGATGGAGAATGTCTTCTTGTTCTTCTTGTGGTACACACCTTCTTATAACCTGATCTGCACACATTTTGAAAAGAAGAGGTTCGTCCCAATAATAATGTTTAACATCATTTTGGAACCTCTTCCTTGCTTGATAATTAAGATCACTAGGTAATATTCCGCTAACTATATAATTAACGAAATCAGCATACCAGGGAAGGTTAGAAGACTTACCTGCTGCCATGGCTGTCGCGACAGCGACTGCAGCAGCAAAAAGCTGCTCATCTGGGAAGGTCTCCAGTATGTGTGTCTCATCTAACGGTAGACTCTGTCCCGTCTCCAACCTCGACAAGTGGTCTGCCACTTGATTTTCTGTCCCCTTTTTGTCTTTGATCTCAAGGTCGAATTCTTGTAATAACAAGATCCATCGTATCAGCCTAGGCTTCGCATCCTTTTTTGCGAACAAGTACTTGAGGGCAGAATGGTCGGTGTGTATTATTACCTTCGTTCCAAGTATGTAAGAACGAAACTTGTCGATGGAGAACACCACAGCTAACAGCTCCTTTTCTGTGGTGGTATAGTTCACTTGGGCTTCATTTAATGTTTTGCTAGCATAATATATGACGTGAAACAGCCTGTCTCTGCGCTGCCCAAGTGCTGCCCCGACAGCATAGTCACTAGCATCACACATGATCTCGAATGGTTGTGTCCAGTCTGGTGGTTGTACTATGGGGGCTGTCACTAATTTTTCCTTCAGAACCTTGAATGCTTCAGTACATTCCTCATTAAAGTCAAAGGGTCGGTTCTGCTCTAGGAGATGGCATAGCGGCTTGGTGATCTTTGAAAAATTTGCAATAAATCTTCTGTAAAAACCGGCATGCCCTAAAAAACTCCTAATGCCCTTGACTGTGGTTGGCGGCGGCAGCTTCTCTATGACTTCAATTTTTGCCCTGTCGACCTCTATCCCACGGCAGCTAATCTTATGGCCTAGAACTATCCCTTCATCGACCATAAAATGGCATTTTTCCCAATTGAGAACAAGGTTAGTTTTTTCACATCTTTCAAGTACCTTTTGGAGGTTGCTGAGGCAGCTCTCAAAATCGTCTCCAAAGACGGAAAAATCATCCATGAAAATCTCAAGGAAATCCTCTACCATGTCGGAGAATATTGCCATCATGCACCTTTGGAAGGTGGCAGGTGCGTTAAAAAGGCCGAACGGCATCCTCCTGAATGCATATGTTCCGTAGGGGCATGTGAAAGTCGTTTTCTCTTGATCCTCCGGTGCAATAGCAATTTGGTTATAACCTGAATAACCATCAAGAAAACAATAATAAGATTTACCCGCTAATCTGTCAAGCATTTGATCAATAAAGGGTAAAGGGAAGTGGTCCTTTCGGGTAGCTTTGTTAAGCTTCCGATAGTCCATACAAACCCTCCAACCGGTCACAGTCCTGGTTGGGATTAGTTCATTGTTTTCGTTGGTTATCACGGTCATGCCTCCTTTCTTGGGAACACATTGCACCGGGCTAACCCATTTGCTGTCGGAGATGGCGTAAATAATACCAGCATCTAACCATTTAATGATCTCCTTACGCACTACCTCCTTCATCGCATGGTTTAGCCGCCTTTGAGCATCTATAGTCGGCTTATGATCTTCCTCAAGAAGGATTTTGTGCATGCATAACGCCGGACTAATGCCCTGAGTGTCTGCTATCGTCCATCCAATCGCCTTTTTGTGCTGCCTTAGCATGTCGATCAGCTGTCGTTCCTGTTCCTGCGGCAGCTTAGCAGAGATGATTACGGGCAGTGTGTCATCACAACCAAGATAAGCGTATTTAAGCTGCCCTGGCAGGGGCTTAAGTTCTAAGATAGGTGGTTCAACAGTAGAGGGCTTTTGGATTAAATGGTTATCCGAAGTGTAATTCAAGGGTTCGAATAACTTACCTAGACGATGGTCTAACCAGTTTACCTCCTCATGACCTTCAGTATCAGATGTATCGGATTCAGAGGAGTTGTTGTCGTCGGTGCTGTCGTCATCGCTGTCGTGACAGGTCTGTAAATGGCTGTCGCAGCAATGACCAAATTTTTTATCATGGCAGCCCGACCTGATGCAGGGGTAATCAAAGGTCACCTCAATGATGGCCTTGCATTCCTCGTCCAAATCAGCTTGTTTCATTGATTGGAGAACATTCAACTTAATCTCTTGATCGTTTACTCGCATGGTGAGTTCTCCTCTCTCCACATCAATCAGTGATCTTCCCGTGGCTAAAAAGGGTCGCCCAAGGATGACTGGTGCGTTCTCATCTGCCTCGCAATCTAAAATAAGAAAGTCAGCAGGAAAAATAAACTTATCCACTCTTACCAAAATGTCTTCAATCTTTCCCTCTGGATGAACGTAAGAGCGGTCGGCTAGCTGTAGGGTAACTGTCGTGGGCCGCGCCTTCCCAATACCTAATTTCTGAAAAACAGATTTGGGCATTAGATTAACACTAGCTCCAAGATCACAAAGTGCCTTACCCACAAATTTGTCACCGATTACACAAGGTATGAGGAAGCTCCCTGGATCCTTCTTCTTCTGGGGTGGCTGCCGATGAAGAATACTCATGCAACCATCTGCCATCCTTACCGTTTCAAATTCCCCAAGTTTATATTTCTTTGACATGACATCCTTGAGAAATTTAGCATAACCGGGCATCTCCCTAACGGCGTCTAACAGCGGAATATTAATCTGAACCTGCTTAAAAATATCATAAATCTTTTTAAGTTGAGATTCTTGCTTAGCTTGCTTTATCCGTTGAGGAAAGGGTGGTGGGGGACGGTAATCAGCAACACGTCCTTCCCACTGCATACGAATCTGAGGACGATGTTCTTCATTTTTCTCCTCTGTCGCTTCTGCTGTCGTGACAGGCTCATCGGCAGCAGTCTGTTTATCACCTATCGGGGCAGCGTCCTCGGCAGGTTTATCTAAGGCAGGTTCCTTTTCTGTTTCAGCTTTTTCCGGTCCAGGTAACTTTTTCCCACTCCTAGTAGTAATCACCTTACATTGCTCATGTGGGGGCGGTCTAGCATTTTCAGTATTGCTAGGGAAACCTCCATTCTGCCTCGGCTTAATGTGCTGGGACACCTGACCCATTTGTGTCTCTAGAGATTTCAAGGTAGCCTCATGATTTGTCATCCTCATCTTGGTTTCATCCATAAAGTTTTCTGTCTTCTTGACAAACTGATTAATATTGTCCATATACGTACCAGTCTGAGACATAAAAGTGGCCAGAGTCTGCTCCAATACACTACTCGTGGCAGGTGGTGGCTGCTGTTGCTGTTGCGGCGACAGGTTCTGCGGCAGGTTTTGCGGCTGCTGTTGCTGTCGCGTCAACAATCTAGGACCCCCCTGATTCTGATTATGCACTTGCGGATTCAGAGCATTGTTAGGGTTACTCCAAGAAAATTTGGGATCTTTCCTCCAATTTGGATTGTAGTTGTTGGAATTGTAGTTTGGCTTGTAATTTCCAACATATTTTCCCTCTTCTATATTTATAGGGCATTCATCCCTACTATGATTTCCCTCACAAGTAGTACAAACTTCCTCGACAGCAAATCCTCGTAAGTCCTCTTCATTCAATAAGTGTTTCATGGCTTTAGTAAGGAATGCTACCTGTGATTTCATAGTGCTGTCGGCCTCATAGTCCTTGACAGCAAGTACCCGTTTACCCCCTCTTCTAGCTGTCGGAAACTGTTCTTCATTCTTAGCTAAATTTTTCAGAACTTGCAGCGCCTCGTCTGGATCTTTATCCAATAGTAATCCATTTGCTGCAGAATCAATTCGGATGCGAGTTTGTAGATTGGCAGCATTATAGAACTTTGTAACCTAATTCCAGACGGGGAATCCATGCATAGGGCAGTTTCGAAGAAGAGTAGTAAACCTGTCCCAGGCCTCGTGCATTGGCTCGTCATCTTCCTGTTGAAAAGTAGCAATTTCATTACGTAATCGCTCAGATAAATGCGAAGGATTAAAACGAGATAAGAATTCACGAGTTAGATCTGCCCAAGTCATAATAGAACCCGGTGTTAGTTTATTCCACCAAGTTTTAGCTCTGTCCCTTAATGAATGGGGGAATAACCGAAGCCTCAGTATCTCCGGACTAACTCCTGGCAGTCTAAACGAACCACAGATCTCCTGGAACGTTTTGAGATGCTCCCTAGCATCTTCTGTCGCAGAACCACTAAACTGTCCGGCGTTGTTGATCATACTAAACATGACAGGTTTAAGCTCGAAGTTATCAACATCGATATCCGGCAGCGTGGTCTCCAGCTCTACATGATCGTTCAGCATGTAGTCACGACATGACCGTCGTCCACCTGCTGCGGGCGGATCGGCGACAGGTGGGTTATTATTGCCAAGGGGTGGTATGAATCCACCAGCAGGTTGGTTATGGGCCATCTTCTCTAGCTGTTCTTCGAGATATTCGTTTCTGTCTAAAAGTCGGCGAAGTTGTTTCTTGAGATTGAAGGAACGTTCGATTTCCGGATCTAATTTATACTCAGGATCTTCACCTCTTTTGGATCTGCGCATAAACAAGAAAACCTCGTGAAAAGCAAGAGTTGAAAACACAAAAGAAAAATTAATAAAAATAAAAAACGAAAATAAAAATAAAAGCGAAAAGTGCAATAAAAGAAAGATGTCGTTATGTTGCCAATCCCCGGCAACGGCGCCAAAAACTTGTTGCGTGTAAAAGAGTCTATCGCAATTGTAGTGCAAGTGTACACAACGCAAGTAGTAAAGTGATACGAAGTATCGGATATCGTCTCCACAGGGATTGGGCTAATGACTTCACCTTGTTTACTGCACGAAAGTAAAGGAAATAATTAAGAGTTGTCACGAGAATAATAAGGTAAAAACGTAAAATAAAGGATTGAGAAATCAAGATAGAGAGAATGGGCTGGTATTGAATTGCTCGGTAGTGTAGGTATTGAATTGCTTAGGATCTCCAGTTCTGTCGTCGCTCCCGTCGCCGACAGCACCTGTCGCGGCGTCTGTCCGTTGGCAGTCGCGGCAGCAGACACACCAACTCCGTACTTCAAGCTTGGCAAGAATCCCAGATCTGCCTTGCCCTATCCCTAGGCACAAGTCTGTCGATGAACACGTCTTTGATGATACCTCCCGGCGTGAATCGAAGGATGAACACCGATGTGTATGAATTCTTCCTTAGCCACTTAACCTCGCCCTATCCCTAGGCACGAGATGGTTCAACTATAAACTAGAGAACGCGCTCTTATCTCTTTCGTATACTTAACTCTCCCGATGCTAAGTAAATGGATAACCTCACAATGCTCTCCCGATGCTCTTGCAAGATATTAAAACCAAGATAAAAGAACTTGAAGTTTATTTTATTGAACTTGAAAAATCCTAAAACAAAGCAACCCTTGCAACTACTTTACAAAACAACCCGTAGCCCTAGGGGGAATTTAGAACATATCGGTGACAGGTAAACGGCAGGGGGTTTTTGGTTTCGGTTATGGGGTAGAATGAGGGATGATCTCTCCTAGGTCAAAACTATGCCCTTATATAAGCTTTGGGCTCAAGTATTCTAAGGTAACAAGGATTACAACTTTAATTAAAAGTAAGATTCTAATAAGGACTAAATCTCTAAAGTCTCCTACTTTCCAGCCGCCTCCTTGTTTCATGGAAATTCTCCTCCTTGAGCTTTGGCTTGACATATCTTTTGATCCGGGGCTTGGAAAAATATTTGGCGTTCACACGACAGACTAGCAGATTTTTCTCTATCTATCGAGGTCCACTTGACTTTTCCTCTTCATAAATCTGCTGTCACCATGTTGTCACGACAGGTCCATGACAGGTTCGTCTTCTTTGGCTGCTTGTCCAGTTCCGCTCTCCTGCTTCTCTGCCCTGCGCCTGCCTTCATCTTCTACTATGACAGATACCTGCAAAAATAGCCATCTTTTAGTAGAATCTGTGCCTTTAGTCCATTTGTGATGTTTTACTGAAAACTAACCTAAATGCAATGCAATGATGCTTGAATGCAGCAGAAATATGGGTTAAAAAGGGTGTAAATAATAGAACTTTTACACACTCAACATTCATCATGTCCATAAAAGCTGCAGGAGCATTCGTCAAACCAAACGACATCACAAGGAACTCATAATGCCCATACCTCGTTCTGAAGGTTGTCTTTAGCACATCCACATCCTTCACCTTCAACTGGTAATACCCTGACCTTAAGTAAATTTTAGAGAACACAACCGCTCCCCGAAATTGATCAAAAAGATCATCATTCCTCGGCAATGGATACCGATTCTTGATAGTCAACTTGTTCAGCTGACGGTAATTAATGCACATTGTCATAGTGCCATCCTTTTTCTTCAGAAACAAGATCGGTGCACCCCAAGGTGACACACTCGGCCGAATGAAACCACGATCAAGCAACTCCTGAAGTTGCGTCTTCAGCTCTTTCAACTCCTTAGGTGCCATTCGATAACGAGTAATGGAAACTGGAGTTGTATTTTCATACAGCTCAATTCCAAACTCCACCTCTCGGTTAGGAGGCAATCCAGGCAACTCCTCCGGAAACACACCAGGAAACTCTCGCACAGTCCTGATATCCTGCACTCGCAACTCTTTAGAGCTAGGATTCATCACAAAGGTCAGGTAGGCTTCACAACCTTGCCTCAGCATCCGGCTCGCCTCCAATGTAGACCCCACATTGGCAAGAAACTTCACATTCTCACTAACCACCACTACCTCATAATCATCCGCAAGCCTCAGCGAAACTCGCTTGTTCTAAAAATCCACCACAGGTCGATGTTCAACAAGCCAATCCATACCAAGGATTACATCAAAACCATAGAAAGGCAATTCAATAAGATCAACATGAAAAAGATGGTTTTGCACAACAAAGGGACACCTTCTATACAACTTTCGTGTCACAACGGTCTCACCAAAAGAACTAGTTACACGCATACCAACATCCAAAGACTCAACAGGCAAACCACGCAATTGAGCATGTTCACGCAATATGTATGAGTGTGTAGATCCAGAATCAATCAAGGAAAGTATTGACAAGGATTGCAAAGTGAAGGTACCTGCGATCACATCCGTGCCATTCCTCCCCTCTCGCTGCGCATACACTCGAGCCTGGCCTCCACCCTCAGGTTGGACAGCCACCACATGCGCCACATTCCTTCCACCATCCTTTCTACGCTGGAAGTTACCACGGTCGCGCCCACGACCTCTCTGTGGTGCAACAACTCCAGGAGCACGTCCCTGACCACCACTGGCCAATAAAGGACACTCCCTTCTCATGTGGTCTGCCGAACCACAATTCCAGCATGAATTACTAGCTACAACAACAGGAGCCTGAACCTCCATCGCTGCTCGAGGACAATCACGCCTCAAATGGCCACGCGATCCACACGCCCAGCATGTGTTCTGATCCGCTCTCGCCCTGTCTCCCTGAACAGGCGCACCATGCCCTCCACCACCACGCCTAGCCGAGGACTGATACCTCTTATCTCGTCCTCTCTTGTTTCGTCCACCACCAGAACTATACTCAGCAGCTCGCTTGCCCGAGCCAGAACCAGCACTCCTGGAAGTCAAACCCAGGTTCTGCTCAATATCCTTCGCTCTACCAACCAGTACATCAAAATCAGTGTACTCAGCTGCAAGCATGTAGGTCTTTACATCCGTCACTAAACCATAACGGAAACGTTCACACCTCTCCCTTTCATCAGGGACAAGCTCAGGTGCGTACTGACTGAGACGGACAAACTTAATCTCGTACTCAGCTACTGTCATACTTCCTTGTGTCAGAGACATGAATTCTCTTTTCTTATCATCCAGGTATCGCACACCTAGATACATCCGCTTGAACACGTTCAGAAAGAACGGCCAAGTCACATCAACTTCCTCAATTCTGGAGATAGCGGTCGTCCACCAGGTATACGCATCATCATGTAACAGCGATACCACACATCCTAACTTCTGCACATCATTGCAGATCATTTGTCCCAATATTCTCTTGGTACTTTCCAACCAAGATTCAGAACCTTCAGTAGACAAACCTCTGAACTCAGTCCCTCCCAAACTGCGCAGACGTTCCAAAGGTCGTCTAGCATTAGCATCTCCCTGATGCCCAGCTCCATGAGCTCCAGCTACTGCCGCCTGAAAGGCTCCAGCAATATCTTGTATCAAAACTGTCATGTCAGGAGCAGCTTGCCCCTGCCCAGCTTCAGGTCCAGCGACCCCAGCACCAGCATCAACACCAGCTCCATCACCTCCAGCACCACCACCACCATGTGGTCCACCACCACCAGGAGGAGGTAAATCCACTACATTATCAGCATTCTCTTCATTCTCGTTCTGAGCCATAGCTCGCGTATTAATCCTCGTCTCTCTACGAGGTCCCATTCACTAAAACAATGCACTAACACAAATGCAATAAACATAATCGGGCTCAGCAAGGTAAGTAATCCAAGCACTCAAGCTCATTTTTCAAAAACAATTCATTTCATTAGTTTTGATATGGCAATGGGTCCCTCTAACATTCTTCAACACATCATAGCATCACAATTGCAACATACTTAACAATTCACACATCACACTTTCATTCAAAAAGGCACATCATGCAATCATGCATACATCACCCACATAACCATTCCCAATTACTCGATTACTCAGCTCTGATACAACCAAATGTAACCCCCTTAGCTCGGCCTAGACGGTTGACCCGAACTACGAAGATTACAAGGGGAAAACCAAAGTCAACCCGAAAGTCAACCTTGATTAACGACCTTTTTTTCTTTTTTTTATCTTGTATAGATGCATATTAATCCTAAGCGTAGCCTTGAAGAAAGCATACTTGAAAAGCACAACGATCGGAAAGCAATAAGGGACTCAATTGCACAAATTACAACTATTAGGGACGAAAATGTAAATTTTGGAAATTAAGAGGACTTAACTGATTTTTAAGTTACCATTATGAAAGTAGTCATATTACATGCTTCTCTGTCAAATTTCACCTCAAAGGGACATCTCAAACTCAAGCAATTGAATATACAAAATTCAGGACTAAAACGTAAAGCTTGCAAACCTTAAACCATTCAAATCAGTGCCCAACGGTCATCTGTTTCGGAACGGGGGTTGACCGTTCCGAAACGCGGGTTCGTTTCGAGACTTGTATCGAAACAGGGCTTGGCAGTGGCCAATTCGTTTCGGAACGACCTCTACCCGTTTCGAAACACGAAGGCCATTACAGGCCCCCGTTTCGAAAAACGGGTGCCCGTTACGATACGGATTGCCCAGAAAGTGCAGATTTTGCTGGTTTAACATACAATTAACCACTCAAACAAATCCCTATGACCTACTAATCATGCCAACAAGTCATCATACATATAAGGTACACATTTGCATCACCAAAACTCATTTATGGCATCAATTAGGAAAAACCACAAATCTATAGGCATGCATCCTAATATTGGAAACCAAACAATCATCAAATCATCAAAGCAAACACCAAATGGCCATTTACAAGTCCAAAACATCATAGGCATCATGCCAAACTTAGGGATTCCAAAACATCTCCAAAAAACACAACCTAGGTTCCCATTGCCAAATACCAAAATCTAATAATGTTGTAAAAATAGTCACCATACATGAGCTTAGCCTTCCCTTGGATTCTTAGCCTCCATGCTGCCCTTAAAGCACTTCAATTCTCTGCATTATTGGTTCAAGAAAGAGAGCGTAAGCTGTAACCCCCTTAACCCGGCCTAGACGGTTGACCCGAATTAAGAAAGTCACACGGGGAAAACCAAAGTCAACCCGAAAGTCAACCTTGATTAACGACCCTTTTTTTTTCTTTTTAAAACTTGTCTAGATGCATATTAAGCCTAATTGTGATCACACAAACATCATACCAAAAGGTCACAAACATCAGAGATCGAACAGGGACTCAATCGAACAATTTACAACTTTTGGGACCAAATTGTAAATTCTGATAATTATAAGGACTTAACCCCAAACCGAAGCACCATCTTGAAATTAATCATGTTTCATGCATCTCTGTAAAATTTCAGCTCAAAAGGACTTCCCAAACCCATACAATTGCACAAACAAGTTTCAGGACCAAAACGCAAACATTCCAAAACATATAACTGCCAATGTCAGCCCCCAACGGTCACCCGTTCCGAAATAGGCATAGCCCGTTTCGAAACTCGAGGCCGTTCCGAAACAGGCATAGCCCGTTTCGAAATGGGGGTCTGGCAGTGGCCTTTCCGTTTCGGAACGGCCCCTCCCGTTTCGGACGCCTGGGCACAATTAAGGCACCCGTTCCGAAACGGTAGGTGCTGTTCCGAAACACCCTGCACAGATTGACTAAAAATGCATGCTTAAACATGCAATTGACCAACCAATCATGCTCCAAATGCCACCAAACTTTGCCAACATGCAATTAAACATATATGAGACATACTTGCATCAACAATTCATCAAAACAACATCATAAGCAAAAAGCCCCAAATCTATAGGCATGCTTCCTACACAAGTAAGCCATTCAAGCATAAACTTCCAATTCAAGCATATAAAGGCCAACCACAAAAACCAGCATACCCAACAACATTCAACATACTTAGGGAGTTCAAAACATCTCCCAAAACATACACATAGGTCCCCCATTGCCAAATTACTAAAAGCTAAAATGTACTTAGAAAACCTTCCATACTTAGAGCTTTGTTTCCACTTGGATGCTTGCCCTCCTTGCTGCCCTCAAGTACTCTATTGCTCTGCATTATTGATTTAAGAAAACAAAGAGAGCGTAAGCAAAAGCTTAGTGAGGAATGCTCAATAAAACCATCCAATAGTGCGTTTATAAAACACTTATAAAACATGCTTCAAATCATCATTTACACATGCTCAAAAGCATACTTAAAACAAGCATCTCATGCTTCATTTCATTACATGTCATATTGGCCTCAAGTGATACATTTCATTTCTTTGAAAACAAGTTCATCAACTTTCACCCCAAGGACTTTTAAACACCTTGGACCCCAAGGACTTTTAAACACCTTGGCCATGGACTTTTAAACACCATGAATTGAATTACCTCAAGGACTTTTAAACACCTTGAACCCCAAGGACTTTTAAACACCTTGGCCTATGGACTTTTAAACACCATAGAATGGACCACACAAGGACTTTTAAACACCTTTGTGTCCGTAACAAGAATCATCCAAGGACTTTTAACCACGTTGATGTTCTTAAGTAACAAGGCTCACTCAAGGACTTTTAACCACCTTAGTGACCTTAACCTTTTCAAAACATCACTTGCCAATATACATCATTTTCACCAATTAATCCACTGTTTTAAAGCATTAAACCAAGCCATATTCATCATGCATTTAAAGGCATCAAACCACATTTAATCAATGTTCAAAAACAAGGAACTCTTACCTTGAGCTTCCTTTAACATATGGCTTATCAAAACAGCAAATACCATGCTAAATCATGCTTTCAAAACAGTAATCAAAACATGCAATAAACCACATTGCATCACAACAAAATCATGGCCACCACTAGAGAGAATTTTCGAAAACTTACACTCGAGCTTAGCAAAGTTGTTTAGACTTAAACTAAGCTCCCAAGACATTGGTTTCAAAGCCGAAAACCCAATTTCACTCACCGATTCCACTTCGCCTCTTGCCGAAGCACCAATTCAAGCTTCCGGATCAACAACTCTTGGATCCAAAGATGCCTCCCCTGATTAAACCAGAGATTTAATGCATCATCATGCATCAAAAGCTTCGATGAAAGCACTCAAACTCGCTGCTCTCATTCATACTCCAATTTCGGCCACCAAACACAACCGAAATTGCATCAAAACCACTTCTCAACAAAGCCCAGCCACAAACCAGCAAAACCTAACATCCATTAACACCATTTAACATCTAAAAACAACCTATAAACATCCTTATACCTCCAGCAACATCAGATCCACAAGATCACCACAAAAACATCCAAGAATCACAAGCTAAACTTAGGAAACACAACCTATCCGGGATTGCATTAATCAAAACTCATTTCCTTATCAAATTAACATTCATTAATCATCATCTTAGCACCTTAAAACACTGCTTAAACAGATCCAACGAAATTTCATCAAAAACACACCAAATCTTGCATTTTAAGCCAAGATCCACTAAACAATCTTAAAAGCCATTTATAAAACATCAATTAGGGATTGAGAACTTAGGAATTTCATTAAAGAACTTGAAGTTCAGAGGAGAAGGACGTTCTTACCTCCAAACTTGAGTTTCTCCTCTTTTAGAGCCAAAAAGCTTGATGAATCAAGTAGCAAATACAAAGGTTTTGATGAGAAGATGATTAGGAATCAAATGAGGATTGAAAAGAAGTATTTAGGTGATAAAAATCAGAGGAAAAAGGTCTGGAGAGAATGTGTTTGGTTTGAGAGAAAAGATGAGAGAAAATGAGAATGGAAAATTTAGAAAGTTAGTTAAATGACTAAAAATATCTTTCCCTCCTTTTTACTTTTATTTTAAACCATTATTAAATCATTTAATATTCTAGAAAATCTGGAGAAACTCCCCTTTGGGTAAATAGCTCCCTAAAGATACAAAGTTTCAATCCTTTTTAAAACAGTCACAAAACTTTCAAAAATTACATTTTGGTCACTAGCCAAAATGTCACCCTTCCGAAACTCATTTTCCAAAATTGCTTTCACAGTTCACTTAATTATATTAAAAGATGATTTTAGAACATTTTCCCATATTTTTAATGCAACCCGAACTAGGCTTTCCTAATTTCACTCTCTTAGATTCGAACAGCACTTTGACCAAACCGGTCAACGCCCAAAACTTCTAAGCCCAAAACCGGGGCGTTACAACTCTCCCCCCTTAAGAAATTTCGTCCTCGAAATTTACCTGAAGGAAAGAGATAAGGAAACTGCCTCAGCATGTCTTCCTTCCGCTCCCACGTGGCTTCCTCAACACCGTGATGCTTCCACAGCACCTTCACCAACTCAATGGTCTTGCCACGAAGAACCTTGCTATCCGAATCCAGAACCTTCACCGGTTCCTCATCATAGGTCAAATTCGGATTCAAAACCACTTCCTCCACAGGCATCACATGCGAAGGATCAGATCTATACCTCCGGAGCATAGAGACATGGAACACATCATGAATCTTCTCCAACTCCTGTGGTAACCTCAACCGATACGCAACAGGACCCACACGCTCAACCACCTCATATGGTCCAATGTACCTAGGGCTCAACTTACCCTTTCGGCCAAACCGCATCACCTTCTTCCAAGGCGAAACCTTCAAGAACACACGGTCACCCACCGCATACTCTATCTCCTTACGCTTCAAATCCGCATAAGACTTCTGCCGATCAGAAGCAGCCTTCAACCGCTCACAAATGAGCTTTACCTTCTCTGTGGTCCCTTTCAACAAAGCCGGCATCGAAACCAACTTTTTACCAGTCTCAGCCCAACAAAGAGGAGTCCTACACTTCCTCCCGTACAAAGCCTCATAAGGTGCCATCTGTATACTCGCCTGATAACTGTTGTTATAAGCAAACTCAACCAAAGGCAGATGCTTCTCCCAAGAACCTTGGAACTCAATCACGCAGCACCTCAGCATATCCTCCAAAATCTGGATAACTCGCTCAGACTGACCATCCGACTGAGGATGATAGGATGTACTGAAATGCAACCTTGTACCCAGAGCTTGATGCAAACACTGCCAGAACCGCGATGTGAACCTGGGATCCCTATCCGACACAATCGACTTAGGCACACCATGCAGCCGCACAATCTCAGCAATGTACAGCTCTGCCAGCTTATCCAAAGAAAACGTAGTATGCACAGGCAAGAAATGCGCACACTTCGTCAGGCGATCCACAATCACCCAGACCGAATTCTTCTTCGATGGAGACAAAGGTAAACCAGATACAAAATCCATGGTAACCCTCTCCCACTTCCATTCAGGGATTTTCAACGGTTGCAACAACCCTGAAGGAAACTGATGCTCAGCCTTAACTCGCTGACACACCAAACACTTGCTAACAAACTCTGCAACATCCTTCTTCAAACCCACCCAATAGTACTCATCACGAAGATCTCGGTACATCTTAGTACTACCAGGGTGCATAGCAAAAGGACTACTATGACCTTCAGTCAGAATAGCGCGCCTCAACTCAGCATCAGCAGGCACTACTATTCGACTCCCAAAACACAGCACACCATCATCATTGAAACAGAAATCCGAAGGTCTACCCTCCGCGATATCCTGAACATGAGACACCAAGGAATCATCCAACAACTGCTTATCCTTGATCAACTGAACCAAAGAGGGTTTCACTTGCAACTCAGCAACGAGACCACCATCTTGCGATATGCTCAAGCTAGCAAACATAGCCCTCAACTCAACAGCTACCTTCCTACTCAAGGCATCCGCAACAACATTAGCTTTTCCAGGATGATACTCAATCGTCAGATCATAATCCTTGAGCAACTCCAACCAACGCCGCTGCCTAAGATTCAACTCCTTCTGAGACATCACATACCTCAAACTCTTGTGATCTGTGTACACGGTACACTTCTCACCATACAGATAATGTCTCCAGATCTTCAGAGCAAAAACCACTGCAGCCAGCTCAATATCATGCGTAGGGTAATTGCGCTCATGCACTTTCAACTGCCGCGATGCATAAGCCACCACCTTACCCTCCTGCATCAGCACACACCCCAAACCCTCATAGGATGCATCACTGTAAACCACAAACTCTTTCCCTGATTCAGGCTGAATCAAGATAGGAGCTTGCGTTAAAGCCGCCTTAAGCTTCTCAAAAGCCTACTGTCTCGCTTCCGTCCACTCATACTTAACATCCTTTTGCAACAGCTTCGTCAAAGGAGCAGCAATCTTAGAAAAACCATCCACAAACCTCCGGTAGTATCCCACCAAACCAAGGAAACTACGGACCTCATGAACAGACTTAGGAACTTTCCAACTCATCACCGCCTCAATCTTCTGAGGATCAACACGAATCCCCCCAGCTGAGACCACATGTCCAAGAAAAACCACCTCCCTTAACCAGAACTCACACTTGCTCAGCTTAGCATAAAGCTTATTCTCCAACAAAGCTTGCAAAACAATCCTCAAATGCTCTTCATGCTCCTCCTCAGTACGCGAGTACACGAGGATATCATCAATGAACACCACAACAAACTTGTCCAGGTATTCATGAAACACACGATTCATCATGTCCATGAAAGCAGCATGAGCATTTGTCAACCCAAACGGCATCACAAGAAACTCATAATGCCCATACCTTGTCCTGAAAGCTGTCTTAGGCACATCCACATCCTTCACCTTCAACTGATAATACCCTGACCTCAAGTCAATCTTAGAGAACACAGCAGCTCCCCGAAATTGATCAAAAAGATCATCAATCCTCGGCAAAGGATACCGATTCTTGATAGTCAACTTGTTCAGCTGACGGTAATCAATGCACATTCTCATAGTGCCATCCTTCTTCTTCACAAACAAGATCGGTGCTCCCCAAGGTGACACACTCGGCCGGATGAAACCACGATCAAGCAACTCTTGCAACTGCGTCTTCAGCTCCTTCAGCTCCTTAGGTGCCATTCTATAGGGAGTAATGGACACAGGAGTTGTATTCTCGTACAGCTCAATTCCAAACTCCACCTCGCGGTTAGGAGGTAAACCAGGCAACTCCTCAGGAAAAACACCAGGAAACTCCTTCACAACTCTGATATCTTGCACCCTCAACTCTTTAGAGCTAGGATTCATCACAAAAGCTAGATAAGCTTCGCAACCTTGCCTCAGCATCCTACTCGCCTCCAAGGTAGACACCACATTGGCAAGAAACTTCACATTCTCACCAACCACAACAACTTCATAATCATCCGCAAGCTTAAGCGAAACCCGCTTGTTCTCACAATCCACAACAGCACGATGCTCAGCAAGCCAATCCATACCAAGGATCACATCGAAACCATAGAAGGGCAACTCCATAAGATCAACATGGAAAACATGCTCTTGAACGACCAAGGGACACCTTCTATAAAGCTTCCTAGTCACAACAGTCTCACCAAAAGAACTAGTGACACGAACACCAACATCCAAAGACTCAACAGGCAAACCAAGCAATTCAGCATGCTCACGCAAAATGTATGAATGCGTAGATCCAGAATCTATCAAAGAAAGCAATGACAAGGACTGCAAAGTAAAGGTACCTGCAATCACATCCGCATCATTCCTGCCCTCTCGCTGAGCATACACCCTCGCTTGGCCTCCACCCTCAGGCTGAATAGCCACAACATGGGCCACTCCACGACCACCTTCCTCTCTCCTCTGGAAATTACCACGGCCGCGCCCACGACCTCTCTGTGGTGCAGCAACAACAGGAGCACGCACCTGCTCACCAGCCAACCTCGGACAATCTCGCCTCAAGTGGTCTGCAGAACCACAACTCCAGCACCCGTTACCAGCAGCCGCAACAGGAGCTTGCACCACTCTCTCAGCACGAGGACAGTCACGTTTCATGTGACCACGTGAACCACAGATCCAACAAGCACTCGGATCAGCTCTAGCACCGCCACCCCTAGCAGGTGCACCACCACCTCTCTTGGCTGGGGACTGATACTTCTGATCACGTCCCCTCTTGTTCCGTCCACCTCCGGAACTAAACTCAGCTGATCGCTTCCCAGCACTTGCTCCAGCACCTCTCGCAGATAAACCCAAGTTCATCTCAACATCCTTGGCTCGGCCCACCAATACGTCGAAATCATCATACTCGGCGGCCAGCAAATACATTTTCACATCCGTCTCTAAACCATAACGGAACCTCTCGCACCTTGCCCGCTCATCAGGTACCAGCTCTGGTGCATACTGACTGAGTCGCACAAACTGCACCTCATACTCAGCCACACTCATGCTCCCTTGGGTAAGAGACATGAATTCACGCTTCTTCTCATCTAGATATCTCACACCAAGATATCTCCGCTTGAACACACTCTGAAAGAATGTCCAAGTCACATCAGCTTCTGCCATCCCAGCAATAGCGGTTGTCCACCAGGTATACGCATCCTTCTGCAGCAAGGACACAACACAACCCAGCTTCTGCACATCAGTGCAACTCATCTGGCCCAAGATTCGCTTGGTACTCTCTAGCCAAGCTTCAGAACTCTCAGCAGACATACCCCTGAACTCAGTCCCACCAAGATTGCGCAAACGCTCCAAAGGTAGTCTAACACCAGCATCTTCCTGATGCCCCGCTCCTCGAGCCCCAGCTACTGCTGCTTGAAAAGCACCAGCAATAGCTTGCACTAACATCGTCATATCAGGCATAGCTTGCCCCTGACCAGCCCCAGGTCCAGCAGCTCCAGCGCCAGCTGCAGCTCCAGCTTCCTCAGCCCCAGCACCACCACCACCAGGTGGAGGAGGAGGTAACACCGCACTACCCGTGTTTTCCTCATTCTCGTTCTCATTAGGAGCCGTAGCTCGCACATTGCCTCGTAACTCTCTACGTGGTGCCATACTTTTACCATGCAATCACAACACAAATAAAACAAAGTCAGGCCCAGCAAGGTAAGCAATCCAAGTATTCAAGCTCAATTTCATTTCAAAACAACATCTTTCCTTTAGCTTTGATTTGGCAATGGGTACCCACAACATGCTACATCACAGCACATACTTCAATTGCATCAAAATCACAGGCCATTAAACATGCTTTCACTCAACAAGCATACAAGGCATACACACTTCAATCATGCATACATACATTCCCAATTACTCGAGAACTCAGATCTGATACCACCAAATGTAACCCCCTTAACCCGGCCTAGACGGTTGACCCGAATTAAGAAAGTCACACGGGGAAAACCAAAGTCAACCCGAAAGTCAACCTTGATTAACGACCCTTTTTTTTCTTTTTAAAACTTGTCTAGATGCATATTAAGCCTAATTGTGATCACACAAACATCATACCAAAAGGTCACAAACATCAGAGATCGAACAGGGACTCAATCGAACAATTTACAACTTTTGGGACCAAATTGTAAATTCTGATAATTATAAGGACTTAACCCCACACCGAAGCACCATCTTGAAATTAATCATGTTTCATGCATCTCTGTAAAATTTCAGCTCAAAAGGACTTCCCAAACCCATACAATTGCACAAACAAGTTTCAGGACCAAAACGCAAACATTCCAAAACATATAACTGCCAATGTCAGCCCCCAACGGTCACCCGTTCCGAAACAGGCATAGCCCGTTTCGAAACTCGGGGCCGTTCCGAAACAGGCATAGCCCGTTTCGAAACGGGGGTCTGGCAGTGGCCTTTCCGTTTCGGAACGACCCCTCCCGTTTCGGACGCCTGGGTACAATTAAGGCACCCGTTCCGAAACGGTAGGTGCTGTTCCGAAACACCCTGCACAGATTGACTAAAAATGCATGCTTAAACATGCAATTGACCAACCAATCATGCTCCAAATGCCACCAAACTTTGCCAACATGCAATTAAACATATATGAGACATACTTGCATCAACAATTCATCAAAACAACATCATAAGCAAAAAGCCCCAAATCTATAGGCATGCTTCCTACACAAGTAAGCCATTCAAGCATAAACTTCCAATTCAAGCATATAAAGGCCAACCACAAAAACCAGCATACCCAACAACATTCAACATACTTAGGGAGTTCAAAACATCTCCCAAAACATACACATAGGTCCCCCATTGCCAAATTACTAAAAGCTAAAATGTACTTAGAAAACCTTCCATACTTAGAGCTTTGTTTCCACTTGGATGCTTGCCCTCCTTGCTGCCCTCAAGTACTCTATTGCTCTGCATTATTGATTTAAGAAAACAAAGAGAGCGTAAGCAAAAGCTTAGTGAGGAATGCTCAATAAAACCATCCAATAATGCGTTTATAAAACACTTATAAAACATGCTTCAAATCATCATTTACACATGCTCAAAAGCATACTTAAAACAAGCATCTCATGCTTCATTTCATTACATGTCATATTGGCCTCAAGTGATACATTTCATTTCTTTGAAAACAAGTTCATCAACTTTCACCCCAAGGACTTTTAAACACCTTGGCCATGGACTTTTAAACACCATGAATTGAATTACCTCAAGGACTTTTAAACACCTTGAACCCCAAGGACTTTTAAACACCTTGGCCTATGGACTTTTAAACACCATAGAATGGACCACACAAGGACTTTTAAACACCTTTGTGTCCGTAACAAGAATCATCCAAGGACTTTTAACCACCTTGATGTTCTTAAGTAACAAGGCTCACTCAAGGACTTTTAACCACCTTAGTGACCTTAACCTTTTCAAAACATCACTTGCCAATATACATCATTTTCACCAATTAATCCACTGTTTTAAAGCATTAAACCAAGCCATATTCATCATGCATTTAAAGGCATCAAACCACATTTAATCAATGTTCAAAAACAAGGAACTCTTACCTTGAGCTTCCTTTAACATATGGCTTATCAAAACAGCAAATACCATGCTAAATCATGCTTTCAAAACAGTAATCAAAACATGCAATAAACCACATTGCATCACAACAAAATCATGGCCACCACTAGAGAGAATTTCCGAAAACTTACACTCGAGCTTAGCAAAGTTGTTTAGACTTAAACTAAGCTCCCAAGACATTGGTTTCAAAGCCGAAAATCCAATTTCACTCACCGATTCCACTTCGCCTCTTGCCGAAGCACCAATTCAAGCTTCCGGATCAACAACTCTTGGATCCAAAGATGCCTCCCCTGATTAAACACATTAAAGCAGAGATTTAATGCATCATCATTCATCAAAAGCTTCGATGAAAGCACTCAAACTCGCTGCTCTCATTCATACTCCAATTTCGGCCACCAAACACAACCGAAATTGCATCAAAACCACTTCTCAACAAAGCCCAGCCACAAACCAGCAAAACCTAACATCCATTAACACCATTTAACATCTAAAAACAACCTATAAACATCCTTATACCTCCAGCAACATCAGATCCACAAGATCACCACAAAAACATCCAAGAATCACAAGCTAAACTTAGGAAACACAACCTATCCGGGATTGCATTAATCAAAACTCATTTCCTTATCAAATTAACATTCATTAATCATCATCTTAGCACCTTAAAACACTGCTTAAACAGATCCAACGAAATTTCATTAAAAACACACCAAATCTTGCATTTTAAGCCAAGATCCACTAAACAATCTTAAAAGCCATTTATAAAACATCAATTAGGGATTGAGAACTTAGGAATTTCATTAAAGAATTTGAAGTTCAGAGGAGAAGGACGTTCTTACCTCCAAACTTGAGTTTCTCCTCTTTTAGAGCCAAAAAGCTTGATGAATCAAGTAGCAAATACAAAGGTTTTGATGAGAAGATGATTAGGAATCAAATGAGGATTGAAAAGAAGTATTTAGGTGATAAAAATCAGAGGAAAAAGGTCTGGAGAGAATGTGTTTGGTTTGAGAGAAAAGATGAGAGAAAATGAGAATGGAAAATTTAGAAAGTTAGTTAAATGACTAAAAATATCTTTCCCTCCTTTTTACTTTTATTTTAAACCATTATTAAATCATTTAATATTCTAGAAAATCTGGAGAAACTCCCCTTTGGGTAAATAGCTCCCTAAAGATTCAAAGTTTCAATCCTTTTTAAAACAGTCACAAAACTTTCAAAAATTACATTTTGGTCACTAGCCAAAATGTCACCCTTCCGAAACTCATTTTCCAAAATTGCTTTCACAGTTCACTTAATTATATTAAAAGATGATTTTAGAACATTTTCCCATATTTTTAATGCAACCCGAACTAGGCTTTCCTAATTTCACTCTCTTAGATTCGAACAACACTTTGACCAAACCGGTCAACGCCCAAAACTTCTAAGCCCAAAACCGGGGCGTTACATAAGCACAATTGCTTAGTGAGGCATGCTCTAAAGAAAGAACACAATAATGCACTTTATAAAACACCTTTCAAAAGGCCTTTTCATTCATAAACATCATTTCTCATGCAACAATGCATACACAACAAACATCTCATGCTTCATTATCATCAACATGTCATATTGGCTTCCAAGTGATAATCCATAACCATTTTCAACATAAAACACAATCGGATACGCGGATTACAAGCGTTGTCCCATACGCTTCATACACACTACCAAACACACAAGGTGGAGTTTACCTGTACAATCACAACCCCTCAACACCCGTGATGGAGTTTAACGGTACAATCACAACCCCTCCACATCACTCATTGATAGTTGTATAACATCACTAACGAGAACACGAGACACACAAAACAAGATCCTCACATGGCATTTTAACCACCATTATGATCTTAGACATCTCGCTAGTGTACTTGGATGGAGTTTACGGTACCATTACAACCCCTCAACATCCAAGGCGACTTAAATAACGGTGCACCTAATCTTATAGCCGGCTAACTATATCCGATTCAAGTACTTTAAAACCAAAACATCACTTGCCAATATACATCATTTATCATCAACATTCCACTGTTTTAAAGCATTAATCAAAGCCATTAAACAATCATGCATCACTATGCATCAAAACCATATTTATCAATGTCAAACCAAGGATCTCTTACCTTGAGCATCCTTCAACACATGGCTTTCAAAACCATCATTAATCATGCTAAAACATGCTTTCAAAACAGAATTTAAACATACAAAATAAACACATTTCATCCAACCATCTCATGGTTCGTCAAAGAGAGAGTTTCTCCCAAAACTTACTCTTGAGCTTAGTTAAGATGCTTAGACTTAAACTAAGCTCCCAAAACCTTCAAACATTGGTTTCAAAGCTGTAAACCCAACTTCACTCACCAATTCCGTTTCGCAAGCTTGCCGAAACGCCGATCAAGCCTCCGGATCAACACCACAAGGATCCGAAGATGTCTCCCCTGTTTTAAACACATCAAAGCAGAGGATTAATGCATCATCATGCATTAAAATCTTCAGCCATTACACCTAAACTCGCTGCTCTCACCAAATCTAACATTTCGGCTACCAAACACAACCGAAATCACATCCAAACTCATCCACAACATTACCCAGCCAAGATCCATCACTTCTAAACATTCTTAAACATCAATACATCCAAAAAGATCCTAAACTCGTCCTTATAGCTCCAGCTATAACAGAACACCAAGATCACCCCAAAAACAACCATTTTCACAAGTAAAAACTTAAGAAAATCAACCTATTCGGGATTGCATTCATTAAACCTCAATTTCACATCATTAACCCTCCAAAATACATTAAAAAGACATCTCAAAACAGATCCCAAACATTCATCAAAAATTTCTTCAAGATTTAATCCAAATCTTGAGTTTTAAGCCAAAATCAAGATCACAACATTAAAACCTTATATAAAACTTAATTTAAGGATTGAGAACTTGGGAATTTCAGTAAAGAACTGAGTATTTAGAGGAGAAGGACATCCTTACCTCTAAATGTAGATTTCTCCTTGTTTAGAGCCAAAATCATTAAAATCCAATAAGCAAATGAACATGATTTGATGTAGAAAGGATTAGGAATCAATTGATGATTGAAACCTCATCATTTAGTGTGAAAATCAAAAGGAATGTTGCTGTGGAAATGTGTTTGGCTGAGAGAATTTTGAGAGAAAATGAAATGAGAAAATTTTAGCAAAAGTTGGTTATGAAAACTAAAATATGGTTTTCCCTCTTTTCTTTTAATTAATTAAACATTAAATGAGTCATTATAATTAAGAAAAATCTGGAGAAATCCTTCCTTGGGTAAATTAGCTCCTTAAAGATTCAAAGTTTCAATCCTTACAAAACAGTCACCACTGAACTTTTCAAAAATTACATTTTAGTCACTATTTCGAAATGTCACACTTCCAAACCTTATTTTTAAAATTCATTTCACCACTCTCTTATATAAATTAAAAGAGGATTTTTAGATATTTTTCCATATTTTTAATGCATCCCGAACTAGGCTTTCCCTAAAACCACCTTTTATATCCGAACCGAAAATCTGACCGGTCCGGTTCAGACCCTAGACTTCCAAGCCCAAAATTGGGGTGTTACAATCCGGTAAGTATCTCAACATCTATGCCAATATATTATGTCAAATCAACATCTCACCTACTGTTTTTCATGCATTAAAACTCAACATTATCATCTCATTTCAAAATCATAACATTTGCTATGCTTTAACATAAAAGCTCAAATCTCAATTATGAAACATTTTACTTAATGAAATCATTTCAAGAATCGTCTCATGCTATAATTGAAGCATAAAAACAGTAAGAATTTATCAATCTAAAACCATGAGCATGTTAAAGCATTTTAGGGGCAATCACCACATTTCAAGAGAGTTATCTAGCCAATACTTACTTCCGGACTTAGGAAGGTGTTTCAAACCTTTCCTAAATCCCCAAGCCTTGTTTCTTTGTCCCTCAAGGACTTCTAAAACCATACGCATTCACCGATTACGTTTCGCTTGCTTGCCGAAACGCTATCTAAGCTTCTGGATCAACTCCAAAGGCGTCTGAAGATGTCTCCCTTGTTTTAAACACATAAGAGCAGAGGATTAATGCATCATCATGCATTGAAATCATCAGCCACACACCTAAACTCGCTGCTCTACACAAAAACCACATTTCGGCTACAAAACACTACTGAAATCACCTCCAAACTCTTCCAAAACCAAACCCAGCCAAGATCCATCACTTCTAGTCATTTCTAAACATCAATTAACATCAAAAACTAATACAACCACGTCCTTATACCTCCAGCTATAGCAGAACACCAAAATCACCCCAAAAACCATCATTCTAGTAAGCAAAACTTAGGAAAAACAAACCTATTCGGGATTGTATTGTTAAAACCTCATTTATAACATCAATTAACATCCAAAATACATTAGAAAACCATCTCAAAATAGAGCCCAATCAATTACCACAAAAATCTTCAAGATCTCATCCAAAATCTTGAGTTTTAAGCCAATTTCTTGTTTCCAACATTAAAACCTCTTAAAAATCATTAATAAAGGATTGATAACTTGGGAATTTCATTAAAGAACTGATCATTAGAGGAGAAGGACGAAGCTTACCTCTAATGAATGATTTCTCCTTGATTTGGGCATGTTTTCTTGAAAATTTAATGTAGAAATCAAGTGGATTTGATGAGGGATTGATTAGGAATCAAAGAGTGATTGAAATATCATCAAATGAAGTGGAAATCAAAATAAATTTTCTGGAGAGAAAGTGTTTGGTTGAAAGGAATTTGAGAGAAAATAAAATGAGGGAAATTATTGAAAAGTAGTTATGAAAAAGTCAATGGTGGTTTTCTATTTTAATCCCCTTCATTTTCTTTAATTAAAACATTAATTAAATCACCCAAATTAAGGAAAAATCTGATGAAAACATTTTGGTAATATTAGCTCCTTAAAGATTCAAAGTTACAATCCTTTACAAAACAGTCACTACTTAACTTTACAAAACTGCATTTTGGTCACTACACCGAAATATAGTATTTCCAAACCTTATTTTGTAAAATTGATTTCACCATTCTCTTTATCTATTAAATGAGGATTTTTAGATATTTTTCTATATTTTTAAAGCTTCCCGAACTAGGTATTCCCTAAAACCCCCTTTTAGATTCGAACCGTTTTCCAGACTGGTCCGGTTCACACTCTAAACATCTAGGCCCAATTTTGGGGTGTTACAACTCTCCCACTCTTAAGAAATTTCATCCTCGAAATTTACCTGGAGGAAAAAGGTAAGGAAACTGCTTCTTCATGTCATGTTTTCTTTCCCACGTGGCTTCCTCAACACCATGATGCCTCCACAACACCCTAACCAGCTCAATGGTATTACCCCGGAGAACCTTACTATCCGAATCCAAAATCTCAACTGGCTCCTCATCATAGGTCAAATCTGGATTCAAATCAATTTCCTCCGCATGCATAACATGCGAAGGATCCGATCTATACATCTGAAGCATGGATACATGAAACACATTATGTATCTTCTCTAACTCTTGTGGTAGCCTCAGCTTATAAGCAACAGGACCCACACGTTCTATCACCTCGTATGGCCCAATATACCTAGGGCTCAACTTACCCTTCCGGCCAAATCTCATCACCTTCTTCCAAGGTGAAACCTTTAAGAACACACGGTCACCCACCGCAAACTCAATCTCCTTACGCTTCAAATCTGCGTAAGACTTCTGCCGATCAGAGGCCGCCTTCAACCGCTCACAAATGAGCTTCACCTTCTCAGTGGTTCCTTTCAACAAAGCCGGCATCGAGACCAACTTTTGTCCCGTTTCTGCACTTCCTCCCACATAAGGCCTCATAAGGTGCCATTTGAATACTTGCCTGGTAGATGTTATTATAAGCAAACTCCACCAAAGGCAAATGCTTCTCCCAAGAGCCTTGAAACTCAATTACGCAGCACCTCAACGTATCCTCAAGCACTTGGATAACACGCTCAAACTGTCTATCCGTCTGTGGATGATAAGTACTGAAATTCAGCCGCGTACCCAAAGCTTGATGCAAATATTCCAAAAATCGCGATGTAAACCTCGGATCTCTATCTGACACTATAGATTTTGGTACACCATACAGACGTACAACCTGAGCAATGTACAGCTCTGCAAGCTTATCCACGGTATACGTAGTATGCACAGATAATAAATGCGCACACTTCGTAAGGTGATCCACAATCACCCACACCGAATTCTTCTTTGATGGCGTCAAAGGCAACCCAGACACAAAGTCCATGGTGATTCTCTCCTATTTCCATTCAAGGATCCTCAATGGTTGCAACAACCCCGAAGGAAACTGATGCTCAGCCTTAACCTACTGACAAACCATGCACTTGCTCACATATTCCGCAACATCTTTCTTCAAACCCACATCCTTCATATCACATTACATCTTTGTACTACCAGGGTGCATAGCAAAAGGACTACTATGAGCTTCGATCAGAATAGTACGCCTCAACTCCACATCATTCGACACTACTATCCGACTTCCAAAACATAGAACCCCATCATCATTAAAACAAAAATTCAATGGTCTACCCTCAGTAATATCCAGAACATGTGGCACCAAAGAATCATCCAACAACTGCTTATCCTTTATCAACTGAACTAGAGATGGTTTCACTTGCAATTCAGCAACAAGACCTCCATCTCGCGAAATACTCAAGCTAGCAAACATCGCCCTTAACTCCACTGCCACTTTCCTGCTCAAGGCGTCAGCCACAAAATTAGCCTTTCCCGGGTGATACTCGATCGTTAGATCGTAATCCTTAAGATACTCCACCCAACGCCGTTGCCTAAGATTCAAATCTTTCTGATATATCAAATACTCCAGACTCTTGTGATCCGTGTACACAGTACACTTCTCACCATAAAGATAATGTCTCCAGTTCTTCAAAGCAAAAACCACCGCAGCTAATTCAATATCATGCATAGGATAATTGCGCTCATGCACCTTCAACTAACGCGATGCATAAGCCACCACCTTACCCTCTTGCATTAGCACACACCCTAAACCAACGTAGGATGCGTCACTGTACACCACAAACTCTTTTCCTGATTCAGGTTGAACCAAGATAGGGGGTTGCGTCAAAGCTGCCTTAAGCTTCTCAAAAGCTTGTTGTCTTGCTTCCATCCACTCATACATAACTTCTTTTTATAACAACTTCGTTAAAGGGGAAACAATCTTTGAAAATCCATCCACAAACCTCCGGTAATATCCTACCAACCCAAGGAAACTACGGACCTCATGAACAGACTTAGGAGGCTTCCAATTCATCACCGCCTCAACCTTCTGAGGATGAACATGAATCCCTTCAGCCGAAACCACATGACCAAGGAACACAACTTCCTTTAGCCAAAACTCACACTTGCTGAGCTTAGCATAAAGCTGACTTTCCAAGAGCGCTTGCAAAACAACTCTCAAATGACCTTCATGCTCCTCCTCAGTACGAGAGTACACAAGGATATCGTCGATGAACACCACAACGAACTTGCCCAAGTATTCATGGAACACTCTATTCATCATGTCCATGAAAGCAGCAGGAGCATTCGTCAAGCCAAACGGCATTACAAGGAACTCATAATGCCCATACCTCGTTCTAAATGGTGTTTTCGGCACATCCACATCTTTCAGCTTAAGCTGATAGTACCCTGACCTCAAGTCAATCTTTGAAAACACAGCCGCTCCCCGAAACTGATCAAAAAGATCATCAATTCTCGGCAAAGGATACCTGTTTTTAATGGTCAACTTGTTCAGCTGATGATAATCGATGTACATTCTTATAGTGCCATCCTTCTTTTTCACAAACAAGACCAGTGCACCCCAAGGTGACACACTAGGCCGAATGAAACCACGGTCAAGCAAGTCCTGAAGTTGCGTATTCAACTCCTTCAACTCCTTAGGCGCCATGTGATAGGGAGCAATGGACACTGGAGTTTTGTTTTCATACAGCTCAATCCCAAACTCCACCTCTCGACTAGGCGGAAATCCAGGTAACTCCTCTGGAAACACTCCAAGGAATTCACGTACAGTTCTTATATCTTGAACATGCAACTCCTTGGAACTAAGATTAATCACAAAGGCTAGGTAAGCCTCGCAACCCTGCCGCAACATCCGACTTTCTTCCAATGTAGACACCACATTGGCAAGAAACTTCACATTCTCGCCCACTACCACCACTTCATAATCATCCGCAAGTTTCAACGACACTCGCATGCTTTCGAAATCCACTACAGCTTTATGCTCCACAAGCCAATCCATGCCAAGGATTACATCAAAGCCATAGAATGGCAATTCTATGAGATCAACAAGAAAAACATGATTTTGCACTTTCAAGGGACACCTCATATACAACTTCTGCGTTACAACCGTCTCACCAAAGGAACTAGTCACACGCATACCAACATTCAAAGACTCAACAGGTAAACCAAGCATTTGAGCCTGTTCACGCAATATGTATGAGTGTGTAGATCCAAAATCAATCAAAGAAAGTAATGACAAGGATTGCAAAATAAAGGTGCCTGCTATCACATCCGTATCATTCCTTCCCTCACGGTGGGCATACACTCGAGTTTGATCGCCACTCTCAGGTTGAACGGCCACAACATGTGCTACGTTCCTGCCACCATCCCCCCTACGTTGAAAATTACCACGGCTGCGCCCACGACCTCTCTATGGCTTAGCTGCTCTCACCGGAGCATGTCCCTCTCTCAGCGGCTGAGGACAATCTTTCTTCAAATGCCCTCGGTTACCACATTCCAGCATGTCCCAAGGTTACCCCAACACTCACCACCATGCCTTCTACCAGAACGGGTACATTCAAGAGTCCTCAAAATAGCATTAGGTCCTTGCTGACCTCTACCGGGGTTACCACCCCGACGCCAAGCATCATAATGTGGCCCCCTATCCTTATGCCTCTTGTTGCGATATCTACCATAATAGCATTCAGCCGCTTGCTTTCCAGAGCTAGATCCACTCGCTTGACTAGCCAAACCAAGATTGGATTCACTGTCCTTGGCTCTAGTGACCAAGACATCAAAATCTGTATAATCAGCCGCAAGCATATAAGTCTTGACATCTGCTACCAACCCATAACGGAATCGTTCGCACCTCTCCCGCTCACTATGGATTAGCTCAGGCACATACTGACTGAGGCGAACAAAGTGAATTTCATATTCAGCTACAGACATGTTGCCTTGCACGAGTGACATAAACTCTCTTTTCTTCCCATCTAGGTAACGTACTCCCAGATACTTCCGCTTGAACGCATTTAAGAAGAACGTCCAAGTCACCTCGTCATCCTCCATCCCGGAGATAGTGGTCGTCCACCACGTATAGGCATCACCATGCAGCAGTGATACAACACAACCCAACTTCTGCACAATGTTGTAGTTCATCTGACCCAGAATCCGCTTGGTGCTCTCCAACCAAGACTCAGATCCTTTCGGAGATAAACCTCTGAACTAAGTCCCTCCCAGACTGCAAAGACGTTCCAAAGGCAACCTCACATTGGCATCATCCTGATGCGCAGCTCCATGAGCTCCAGCTACAGCTGCCTGGAAAGCTCCAACAATAGCCTAAATCCACATGGTCATGTCAGAAGCAGCTTGCCCTTGCGCACCCTCGGGTCCAGCGACCCCAGCACCAGCGTTACCAGCTCCAGCACCACCACCACCGGGTGGTCCACCACCAGGAGGAGGTAAATCCTCAACATTCTCAGCATTTTCGTTATCGGTCATCGATCTAGTATTGATTCTCAGCTCTCTACGTGGCCCCATTAAAAAGAAAACAATGCACTGACAAAAATGCAATAAACACAATTAGGCACAATAAGGTAAGTAATCCAAGTACTCAAGCTCATTTTCGAAAACAATTCTTCTCATTAGTTTTGATATGGCAATGGGATCCCCAACCACACTCCAAACATAGCATAGAATCACAAAAACATTCCAATAAAATCATACACCATTCATCGTACATCATTCTTTCACCAAGAAGACACATCATGCATAAACACTTACATCACCCACATATCAAACCCCAATTATTCGATAACTGAGCTTTGATACCAAAAAATGTAACCTCCTTAGCCCGGCCTAGACGCTTGACCCGAACTACGAAGATTACACGGGGAAAACCAAAGTCAACCCGAAAGTCCACCTTGGTTAACGACACTTTTTTCATTTTTAATCTTGTCTAGATACATGTTAACCCTAAGTGAGTACTCACGAAACACGATTGAGAAAAGCACAGCGATCGGATAACAAATAGGGTCTCAATTGCACTTCACACAAGATTAGGGACCAAAATGTAATTTTTGTAAATTAGAGGGATTTCATTGATTTTAGGATTTCCAATAAGAAATTAATCATGTTACATGCTTCTCTGCCAAAATTCATCTTAAAAAGACATCTGAAGCGCAAACAATTGCATTTACAACATTTAGGACTAAAATGTAAAGCATGCAAACATCAAAACAATTCAAACCTGTGTCCAACGGTCACCCGTTTCGGAACATCCACCTTTCGTACCAAAATGTTGTATCGAAACAGTGTTGACCATTTTGGTACGCAGGTATGTTCCGAGACCAGTTCCGGAACACGACATTCTAGTAGCTAAAATGTATCGAAACAACCCCTTTCGTTTTGAAACGCCAAGGCCATTTCAGGCCCCCGTTCCGAAGCATCATAAGGTGTTTCGATACACCCTGCCCAGAAACAGCAGCAAATGCTGGTTTTTCACTCAACAACATACTTAAACATGCCTCAAAGACTCCCAACTCATACCATTAGGTCATCATACATACAAGGAACATATTTGGGACATTCAAGCACAATCATAGCATCAAACACAAAATCTCATTATTCTAGAGCCATTCTTCCTTTCACAAACCCCAAAATGAGCAATCCAACCTCAAACCAAACAATTAAGGCCATTTAGAATTCAAACAAGCTAACACAAACATGCTACAACTTTAGAGAGTTCAATATATCTCCCAAATACAATTCTTGGATTCCCATTGCCAATTTACCAAAACTAAAGTGTGTGGAAATTTCACCATACATGAGCTTGGACTTCCTTGGATGAACTTAGCTTCCTTGATGCCCGAAAACACCTCAATTATCTGCATTACTGGTAAAAGAGAGAGCGTAAGCACAAATGCTTAGTGAGGCATGCTCTTAAAGAAAACCAACACAATAATGCATATCTTGAAAACACTTTCTTAAAAGCTTTTAAACCGCATGCTCATTCTATCTCATGCTCGGAAACCTTTCAAAGCAATTTCTCATTGAAAACACATGTACCTTCATTCTATCCCACACATTTAAACCAATGCAAAACTCATGGTAAAGCCAAACTCATGCTTGTACTCTAAATCATTTCATAAACATATCACATATGCATTTCTCATAGCATAAACCATTTCATCAAAGGTACATGTGAATAAAAAACCATAACATATTTTATATTGGCATTTCACATCTCTTTATTACTCGGATATACAAACATCTCACTAGACACTTCCAGTGGCATCTCTCATCACCGTACTCACTCGTCTAGCAACATAGTTTTGAGTGGAATCTCACATCATCGTACTCACATGGCGGAATCTCTCATCGCCACAAAGCTTGGGTATTTCACCAAGTCCTACCCGATGGAATGCCCATCATCGGTTCTCTCCCTTTGGCTTAACCAAAGAGCACGTACGAATTTTTAGTTTATAGTGCACTCTCATCCTATTGATCGATCAATTATACCCGGTAAGTATCTCAACATCTATTCCATTATATTATGTAAAATTAACATCTCACCTACTATTTTTCATGCATTAAAAGTCAACATTCTCATCTCATTTCAAAATCATAACATTTTCTATGCTCTAACATAAAAGCTCAAATCTCAACTATGAAACATTTTACTTAATGAAATCATTTCAAGCATCATCTTATGCTATAATTCAAGCATAAAAACAGTACGAATTTATCAATCTAAAACCATGAGCATGTAAAAGCATTTTAGGGGCAATCACCACATTTCAAGAGAGCAATCTAGCCAATACTTACTTCCGGACTTAGGAAGGTGTTTCAAACCTTTCCCAAATCCCCAAACCTTGTTTCTTTGTCCCTCAAGGACTTCTAAAACCATACGCACTCACCGATTACGTTTCGCTTGCTTGCCGAAACGCTATCTAAGCTTCCGGATCAACTTCAAAGGCATCCGAAGATGTCTCCCCTATTTTAATCACATAAGAGCAGAGGATTAATGCATCATCATGCATTGAAATCATCAGCCACACACCTAAACTCGCTGCTCTACACAAAAACCACATTTGGCTACCAAACACTACTGAAATCACCTCTAAACTCTTCCAAAAAAAAATCTAGCCAAGATCCATCACTTCTAATCATTTCTAAACATCAATTAACATCAAAAACTAACACAATCACGTCCTTATACCTCCAGCTATAACAGAATACCAAAATAACCCAAAAATCATCATTCTAGAAAGCAAAACTTAGGAAAAACAAACCTATTCGAGATAGTATTGTTAAAACCTCATTTATAACATCAATTAACATCCAAAATACATTAGAAAACCATCTCAAAACATAGCCCAATCAATTACCACGAAAATCTTCAAGATCTCATCCAAAATCTTGAGTTTTAAGCCAATTTCTTGTTTCCAACATTAAAACCTCTTAAAAATCATTAATAAATGATTGATAACTTGGGAATTTCAGTAAAGAACTGATCATTAGAGGAGAAGGACGAAGCTTACCTCTAATGGATGATTTCTCCTTGATTTGGGCAAGTTTTCTTGAAAATTTAATGTAGAAATCAAGTGGATTTGACGAGGGATTGATTAGGAATCAAAGAGTGATTGAAATCTCATCAAATGAAGTGGAAATCAAAATAAATTTGCTGGAGAGAAAGTGTTCGGTTGAAAGGAATTTGAGAGAAAATAAAATGAGGGAAAATTTGTGAAAAGTAGTCATGAAAAAGTCAAAGGTGGTTTTCTATTTTAATCCCCCTCATTTTCTTTAATTAAAACATTAATTAAATCACCCAAATTAAGGAAAAATCTGAAGAAAACATTCTGGTAATATTAGCTCCTTAAAGATTCAAAGTTTCAATCCTTTGCAAAACAGTCACTACTTAACTTTGCAAAAACTGCGTTTTGATCACTAAAACTGAAATGTAGTATTTCCAAACCTTATTTTGTAAAATTGATTTCACCATTCTCTTTTATATATTAAATGAGGATTTTTAGATATTTTTCTATATTTTTAAAGCAACCCGAACTAGGTGTTCCCTAAAACCCCCTTTTAAATGCATACCGTTTTCCAGACTGATCCGGTTCAGACTCTAAACATCTATGCCCAATTTTGGGGTGTTACAAATATGGTTTGGGAAGAAAAGCCTGCCCCTTTGCCCTGATGGCAAGAATAGATTTCCTGACAGATTACGGCTCCCAAATTAATCTTCCACTGCTTCAGAATTGAATCGATCAGAGCCAGGCATGGGCGGTCGACGGTGGAATTGTGGGAGGTGGGCAGTAGCCGGTGCTTGATGAATGTCTTCTATAGTTTGGTGTTTGGGAGCAGAGCGCAGCGGGGTACTGATCCTGTGTGTTTACCCGTGTTCACGTTGTGTCGGGCACACAATACTCGTGCTGCAATCTGTCATAGGCGGTGGTAGTGAGGGCATCTTCAAAGGCGTCATGGTCGTGTATGTCGTTAGTGATCCCATAGTAAGCAGTAATGATGTTCGCATCTAGTCGAACTGCGCTGCCACAGATGTATTCGAACAAGGCTTTCGGTTGTGGATTGTGGGCGTAAAACTCTCTGACCTTTGCAATGTTGCCTTCTTCCGGTTGGCAGGCAAACATTTGCCAGCCGTGATCCTTGATGACTTCGTAGACAAAGGTAGGAAGGCCAAAGTCTCCCATGTCATCGGGGTAGTGGAAGCCCTACTCTTCAAGAACCTTCCATAACGCAAACTTCTTGTTGTAACGGTTGTATTCTTTTGGAGAAAAGAACCTTTTGAAGGGCAGAGTGCTTCTAGAGGTCGACATTTTTTGAGATGTGGTTGAAGGAAAATTGGAAAATGCAAGAAAGCTGTGAGAGCTCAAGATTTAAGAAAGTAATGGGTTAAGATGAAAAAGGAAGTGAAATAGTAATGTTTGTATAGGCCGCCAAGGCGGCTAATAATACCCAACAGGCGGGATCGCTGGCGTAACGGGCAGAATATAGCCGTTGGGCGGTTTATAGCCATTGTGCACACTAGCCGTTGGGGAAGGCATGTAGCCGTTGGCGAATATAGCCGTTGGGGCAGCTTGATGATGTCGCAAATTTGGGCCATCTGGGCGGCTATGTAGGTGTTTTGATTGGGCTGCTTCCTTAAATTCTGTCTCTCTTCCTAAAATAAAACAAAAAGAAATTATTAGTCAAATAAAATAAAATGAAATTACTAAATGCAGAAATTGAAAATCTAATCCTAATAAAAACGGGAAAATGTGGAAAAATGAATAAAACTCATGTTATAGTAGGAGTGCATGGGATTGCATCTCCTAAACTAACTACTTCCTTGTCCTTTTCGATTGGTGCTCCACTGTAATGTTTTAGCCGTTGCCCATTGACTTTAAACTGTTACCCATCTGTTTTGGATCTCATCGTAACAACACCATGTGGGAAGGCTTTGACAACCTCAAAGGGCCCAAACCATTTGGATTTTAGTTTTTCAGTGAACAACTTCAGGCGGGAGTTGAATAGTAGCACTAGCTGCCCTGTTAGGTACTGCCGCGACAGTATTTTGCTGTCATGCCTTTTGAATTCTTCTATCTCATTAAGATCTAGAAGACTCTTTTCCCCTGCTTGTTCCCAGCTCATGTCGACAGCTTTTATCGCCCAATAGGCCTTGTGCTCAATCTCGACAGGTAAGTGACAGTCTTTTCCATACACAAGTCGGTAAGGTGACATACCTAGAGGGGTTTTGAACGTTGTCTGATATGCCCAGAGTGCATTATCCATTCTCAGGGACCAGTATTTCCTAGTTGGGTTGAGTAACTTTTCTAGGATATTTTTCAGTTCCCTATTTGAAATAGAGGCCTGCCCATTAGTCTGTGGACGGTACACCGTGACAACCTTGTGACAGACACCGAGTTTCTTTAACACTTTATTGATGAGCCTATCATCAAAATGCTTACCCTCATCACTAATTATCACCATCGGAATTCCAAACCTAGTGAATACGTTCTTGTGACGGAATCGATGGACAGATTTGGCATCATTCTTTGGGCTTGCCACAGCTTCGACCCACTTTGACACATAATCAACAGCTA
This sequence comes from Hibiscus trionum, assembly GCA_030270665.1. Taxonomy (NCBI): domain Eukaryota; kingdom Viridiplantae; phylum Streptophyta; class Magnoliopsida; order Malvales; family Malvaceae; genus Hibiscus; species Hibiscus trionum. The sequence goes on along the minus strand of BSYR01000001.1, from coordinate 40,202,884 downwards.
GGAGGATGTACAAGTTACCGTATGAAGATGGGAAAGGTCCCATGAAATCTATCCCCCAAACATCGAAAAGTTTGACCTCGAGTGTAACACCCCAATTTTGGGCTTAGAAGTTTTGGGTTTGGACCGGACCGGTCGGGTTGCGGTTCGAATATAAAAGGGTGAATTTAGGAAAGCCTAGTTCGGGTTGCATTAAAAATAAGGAAAAATGTCTTAAAATCCTCTTTTATTATATATAAGAGAAAGGTGAAATCAATTTTACAAAATGAGGTTTGGAAGAGTGACATTTTGGGTTAGTGACCAAAATGTAATTTTTGAAAACAGGGTGACTGTTTTAAAAAGGATTGAAACTTTGAATCTTTAAGGAGCTATTTACCCAAAAGAGTTTCTCCAGATTTTTCTGAATATTAATCAATTTAATTAATGGTTTTTAATTAAGTGCAAAAGGAGGGAAAAAATATTTTGGCATTTTAACTAACTTTTCTCTAAATTTCCATTTTCTTTTCTCTCAACTTTTCTCTCAACCCAAACACATTTCTCCAGCAAAATTCTCTCTGATTTTGACAACTAAAGATTTGATTTCAATCCTCATTTGATCTCTAATCAATTCTACAACAAAACCTTAGCATTTGCTTATTGGATTTTCAAGAATTGTGGTTCCAAAATGGGAGAAACTCAAGTTTAGAGGTATGAACGTCCTTCTCCTCTAAATTCTCAGTTCTTTACTGAAATTCCTAAGTTCTCAATCCTTGATTTGTGTTTTATTAAAGGTTTTACAATTGTGTTCTTGATCTTGGCTTTAAAATGCAAGATTTGGTTAATTTGTGATGAAATTCGTATGAAATGGTTGGGTACTGTTTTGAGATGTGTTTTTAATGTAAAATGGATGTATATTTGATGAGAAATTGAGGTTTAATCAATGCAATCCCGAATAGGTTGATTTTCCTATGTTTCTACTTGTGAAAATGGTGGTTTTTGGGGTGATCTTGGTGTTTTCTTAATGCTGGAGGTATAAGGACGTGTTTGGGATCATTTTGGATGTTAATTGATGTTTAAAAATGGTTAGAAGTGATGGATCTTGGCTGGGTTAAGTTTTGAAAGTGTTTGGAGGTGATTTCGGTTGTGTTTGGTAGCCGAAATGTTGGTTTTGCAAAGAGCAGCGAGTTTAGGTGTGTTGCTGGTGTTTTTAATGCATTATGATGCATTAATCCTCTGTTGTTATGTGCTTGAAACAGGGGAGAATGATCCGTGAGCAATAGAGGTGGCGTTGAAGGTTTCGGATGCTTGGAAGGCTTGTTGGCTAGCCTTGCTTTGTGTATCGGTGAGTGAAGTTGGGTTTTCAGCTTTAAAACCAAGATTTGAAGGTTTTGGGAGCTTAGTTTAAGTCTAAACAACTTAGCTAAGCTCAAGAGTAAGTAAATAGAATTTCTCTCTTGGTTGTGTTATGAATTGGTTTTTAAAGCACTTGTGATTGTTGGATGCAATGCATGTGATTTGCATGTTTTAAATTCTGTTTTGAAAGCATATTTTAGCATGGTTTAATGCTGGTTTTGAAAGCCATGTGTGAAGGTTGCTCAAGGTAAGAGATCCTTGGTTTTGTACATTGGAATTGTGGAATTGTTGCATAGTGTTGCATGTTGTTTAATGGCTTTGTGTAATGCTTCAAAAACAGTGGATTGATGATGGTAATTGGTGGTATTGGCGTTTTGGTTATGCTTGTAAAACAATGGATTAATGTGGTAAATTGGTTATATTGGCAAGTTATGTAAGTGGTTCTTGGTTACTTGAATCGGATATAGTTAGCCGGCTATAGGATTGGGTGCACCGTGAATAAAGTCGCCTTGGATGTGGAGTGGTTGTGATTGTACCGGTAACTTCATCCAAGTACACTAACGAGATGGTTAAGAACACCATGGTGGTTAAAAGTCCATGGGTGGGTCTTGTGTATGTTAAGGTCATAATGGTGGTTAAAATTCCATTTGAGGACCTTGTGTATGTTAAGGTCATAATGGTTGTTAAAATTCCATTTGAAGACCTTGTGTATGGTAAGATCACAATGGTGGTGTAAAGTCCATGTGTGGATCTTGTGTGTATGTCCCGTGATCTCGTTAGTGATGTTATACAACTACCAATGAGTGATGGTAAGGTTATAATGGTGGTTAAAATTCCATTTGAGGACCTTGTGAATGTTAAGGTCATATGGTGGTTAAAAGTCCATATGAGGACCTTGTGTATGGTAAGGTCATGATGGTGGTTTAAATTCCATTTGGGGACCTTGAGATTGGTAGTGTGTATGAAGCGTGGGGACAACGCTTGTAATCCGCGTATCCGATTGTGTCTTGCGTTATGATGGTTTGTGAATTATCACTTGGAAGCCAATATAATGTTCTTGAATATGATGAAGCATGAGATGCTTGAAATGATGCATGGTTGCATGAGAAGTGTGTAGTGTTCTATGAATGCATGTTTTACTTGTTAACTTGTACAAGTGTTTATCTTCTATTGAGAATGGTACATATGTGCATGGAATCTCTTTAGTGCATTGAAGTCTTGTGAAGGCTTGTTTTAAAAGGCATGTAATGCAAGTGTTGATTTTGTGGTTCATATGTTGCATTTGCTTAATGCATGAGATGGAATTGAGGGTGTAAGTGTTCTTTTAAAGGTTTCTTGCTTTGAAATGATTTTCAAGTATAAGAAAAGTATAATGTGAAGTGGAAGTGTTTTCCAAGGATCTTGTATTTAACTTTGCATAGGATGTTCATGCATGGAATGGTTAAATTGATGGTTTTACAAGGTTGTGCTTTGAAGTGAATTACTTAGCTTTTCTAAGCTAAGGGTTGGTTTTTCATGTTTGAGCAATGCATGATTTAAAGCATGTTGTTAAAAGGGGTTTTCAAACATTGCTTAGGTTTATCGAATTGTGTTTACTTTTAAAAGAGGTTTTATGACTCGCTGCATTGATGGTGTTTTGGTTTTGAGCATTCCTCACTAAGCATTATGTGCTTACGCTCCTTTTTATCAATCAATGCAGATATTTGAAGTTGGGACAGCGAGAAGCAAGGGATTCAAGGAGAGCTCCATTTGAGATGTATGTCTCGGTTAATAGCTATAGATAATAAAGGCAATGGGGGGAGAATCTCTTATGTTGATGTTTAATGAGATTGTGTATGTTGGACAAGTTTGGTTTATGATTTTGAACTATGTGGTTTAACGCTGGCAACGTTGAGTCTTCTTATTCTTAAGTCGTTATGCTATGCTTCTTGTTTTAAAAGCATGATTGAGTGTTGGATGTGTTGAATGAGTTGGTGCACCTAGGGGTGGTTTTGTATCTAGATTTTGATGCAAATTGGTAGGTATGATGCTTGGCATGTTGTTGATTTATTGTGGAATGGTTTGGAGCATGTTTGATGGGGTTTAAAGGTGTTAAAACAGGCCTATCTGCTGTTTCTGGGCAGGGTGTTTCGAAACACCCTTGCCTGTTTTGAAACAGGCCCTTGATTTGGCCTGGGTGTTCCTGAACGGCCTAGACCCGTTTCTGAACACTTTGGCTACTGCCAAGGGGTGTTCCTGAACGGCCTAGACCCGTTTCTGAACACTTTGGCTACTGCCAAGGGGTGTTCCTGAACGGCCTAGACCCGTTTCTGAACACTTTGGCTACTGCCAAGGGGTGTTCCTGAACGGCCTAGACCCGTTTCTGAACACTTTGGCTACTGCCAAGGGGTGTTCCTGAACGGCCTAGACCCGTTTCTGAACACTTTGGCTACTGCCAAGGGGTGTTCCTGAACGGCCTAGACCCGTTTCGGAACACCTGACCGTTTGGGCATAAAATTTGAATGGTTTTGAGGTTTGCAAGCTTTACGTTTTAGTCCCTATTCTTGTATGTGCAATTGCTTGAGTTTGAGATGTCCGTTTGAGATGAAATCTGGCAGAGAGGCATGAAACATGACTAATTTCATAATGGTAACTTAAAAATTTGTAAAGTCCTCTTAATTTTCAGAATTTACAAATTGGTCCCTAAATTCGTATTTTGTGCAATTGGGTCCCTTATTGTTTTCCGATTGCTGTGATTTTTGAGTATTCTTATCTCAAGAGAATGCCTAGGGTTAATGTGCATCTAGACAAGTTTAAAAAGAAAAAAAAAGGTCGTTAATCAAGGTTGACTTTCGGGTTGACTTTGGTTTTCCCCGTGTAATCTTCGTAGTCCGGGTCAACCGTCTAGGCCGGGCTAAGGGGGTTACATTTGGTGGTATCAGAGCTGAGTTGCGAATGCTTGGGGAAAATGGTAAATTGTTGTAATAAGTGTTTAATGTTTTTTCTGATGTGTGGTTGAAAGTCGGTTGAAATGTGTGTCTGGGAGCGAATTGTTGATGTTTTTGTCATGCTTTTTGATTGAGAATCTTCATTGAGCTGATGTGGATTTGTGCTGATGATATGCTGGTGATGTGAGCTGATTTTATGAATGATGAAGGTGTAATGGGTATGATATGTTAATGTTATGCTGTTGCGAGTGAATGTTGTTTGATGAGAATATGGTCAAAGTATGTTGATTGATATGATCGATGTTGTGATATCCATGTTTTTATTGACTGTTATGTCATGTAAAAGGGGGAATTCGGGATACCCATTGCCTTATTATTATAGCTATTGCGTTATGTTGTAACTGGAGTTTTGAATCCTTGCTTGAAGCTGGCCTGATCGTTTTGTTTGTTTTGTTATGATAGCTTGTTGTTAATAGCATGGTGAAATCGATGAGAGAATGGCAGTTAGGTGAGATGGTTGCTGCTTTAGAGCAGGTTGTTAAGGCGTGGAATTCACCTTTTGGTGGAGGTGTTTCGTTTCAGCCTACAGTGCCTGGAATTGAGGTAGTGAGGCAGGAGGAAGAAGCTGTTTCTGTGATGAAGAGTTCATCACCTTTTGTTCAAGAGGTGTTGGGAACATCTCAGGCTGTGGCAAAAGTAAGGCCTGTAGACGTGCCGGCTGTGGGATGTGCGGGTTTGTCGAAACAGAGTTTACATGATTTGGGAGCTGTGGAGTATCATGGTTCGACGCCTGAGACGTTTGAGGCCTGGTTGGCCAGTGTAATTCTGATTTTGGATCAGGAAGGTTGTGACTACGCTTGTAAGCTGAGAAGTGTTGTCTCATTGATGTTGGAAGACGCATGTGCCTGGTGGACATCTGTGGACGTGGCATCGCATATCCATGATATAGATTGGGACTTCTTTGTGTCTGCCTTTTATGAAAGGTACCTTGGAGAGAAATTCCCAAGGGTTAAGCAACGTGAGGGTGTGGTTTCCGTTTATGAAGGTGAGAAAAGTTTAAGCGAGAGAGTTGTGGGTACTGACCTCGGGAGCGGTCAGCGTAAGAGGCGACGTGATAGAAGGTTTTGCTTGAATCGAAGCTTAGATGGTAGTGTAGATTTGGGGAAACTGCTACATGATCAAAGAGGGGTAGCTCGGTTGCCGGTGTGTGACCGTTGTGGAGGGCGCCATGTTGGAGGTTGTTGTGGCGCAGGAGTTTGTTGGAACTGTGGTTCTAAGGAGCATGTGAAGCGAAATTGTCCACAAGTGGTGAGATCAGTTTCAGTGGTAGCAAAAGGGTCTCTGAAGGGTCGTGGGCACGACCGAGACAAGGTTCGAAGGTGGCAGGAAGGGCAGAAAGGTGCGAGGAGCTTGGAGAATGAAACCTGTTGGAATTGTGGGTCTGTTGGACATTTAAGACGTAATTGTTTTGAAGTTGGCTCGGGGTAGTCAGGGTTCTTTACTGCAGGGAGATGGTGATGACCTTAATGTGTTAGTAGATGCTGCATCGGTACGGCTGGAGGATGATGGTTCTGCGAGAAAGAGAGCTTGTCTGTTGAAGCTCCGGGGTAGTGAGGTGTTTACAGGTAACCTTGTTAAGTAACCTTTGCTCTTGTATCTTAGTTTGGTTTCAGTTGGTATTTCCTTGTGTAGTGGGTATGGTCTCGTAGCTAGCATGCTTGGGGTAGTAGTTGGTGTTGTTTTGAAAACAACTTTAGTGTGAAGAGGGCATTAGTGAGTATCTTGTGGATAGTGGGTTGAAAGAATGATGGAGTTGGTCAAGTTGGAAGTGAGATAGGAGGTTGTTTTAGGTGGATTATGAGGATGTTATTGATGGGTGTGAACCGACATACATGCATAGTTAAAATCATTTGTTATATGCTATATTATATATGTACTGGTCCATGCATACATGTGACATGACATTAGAGGTTTTGCATGCATGTACATCAGGCATTGTTAGGGCATATTGGTGACCATGCATACGAACGTTCACACTCGCTGATAGTTAATCGGGTCTGTTAGTGTTGGGATAGGGTTAGGATGGATGATGGGTTTTAAAAGTTGTTTTGGTGCTAGGAGAATGTTTAGAGTAATGGAGGGTATTAAGCGAGCTGACAGTAATAGTGAGTGCGGTATAGCATGTTGGTAGAAGGAAAGTGTTTGGCGCTTAATGAGTTTAGCGGTATGGTGGTGAGGGGATTACCGTTTGAGTTAGAATCAGTCAAAGTGGTTGTGAATAGCTGGTAGAAGTGGTAGTTTCTTGGTGTTAAGTGATGTAGTAAGTTAGTGGATGTGTTCTAGAGTGCTGAGGCATCTTGGCATTGATGTTGTAGTAAAAGGGTTGTTTTTGTTGGTGGTGGTTCGTAGCAACCTATGAGGAGTTGAGAAGAGGTTGTGTTGTGGGTTGTAGAAAAGGGTTAGCCTGGAGAATAGAAGTTTCGTAATCTTATGTATGTATAGAATGGGCGGTGACCTGGTAAGGCTAGTATTGTAGTCAAAGTTTGAAGTGGAAAAGCAATGTAAGTTCAAGGGCCATTGTTGGTTGGACGGGTTCTTGTGAGAAGTGGTTGGCTAGTTGTGTATAAGTAAATTCTTTCTGAAGACAGCTGGGGGTGTATGGAACGGCTGGCGGAGTCAAGGTTGGGGTTTTGTGATGTGATTTTCGGATGTTAGGTGAGTAGTTCTGGTGAATCGTTATGGTAAAGATAGCGGCGGATGTGAAGGAATGTCAGCATTACGTTGAGAAGTTTGGGTAAGCAGTTGATGCTTAAGAATTTTTGCTTGTTGTGATAGTCTTTGAAAGAGGTTGAGTAGTTTTGCAAGGAGTTTTAGAAGCAGTGGAGGTTGTGGGTCACATGGTGGCTGAACTGGATTGGTTGGTGTAACTGTGTGAACAAGTTTTGGGAGTTGTGAGCTGAGGTGGTGTATGCTGTAAAAGTTTGGAGGTTCTTCAGGTTGTTGTTGGGGTTGTGTGCAGTCCGGAAGTGTGAAAGGTTAAGATGTGGTTAACATCTGAGTGTTCTGGAATCTGTGAACAGTATGTGGTGGTGTTGGGTTGGTGGAGTTTTGTGAGGATAATGTTTAGTGGTGGTTAAGTCTCCTGTGTTGCCTTGTGTGTTGCTTTGAGAAGTTTGGTTGTTCTCTTTTCGCCAGTTGAAATTTCGAGGACGAAATTTCTTAAGGGGGGAGAGTTGTAACACCCCAATTTTGGGCTTAGAAGTTTTGGGTTTGGACCGGACCGGTTGGGTTGCGGTTCGAATATAAAAGGGTGAATTTAGGAAAGCCTAGTTCGGGTTGCATTAAAAATATGGAAAAATGTCTTAAAATCCTCTTTTATTATATATAAGAGAAAGGTGAAATCAATTTTACAAAATGAGGTTTGGAAGAGTGACATTTTGGGTTAGTGACAAAAATGTAATTTTTGAAAACTGGGTGACTGTTTTAAAAAGGATTGAAACTTTGAATCTTTAAGGAGCTATTTACCCAAAAGAGTTTCTCCAGATTTTTCTGAATATTAATCAATTTAATTAATGGTTTTTAATTAAGTGCAAAAGGAGGGAAAAGATATTTTGGCATTTTAACTAACTTTTCTCTAAATTTCCATTTTCTTTTCTCTCAACTTTTCTCTCAACCCAAACACATTTCTCCAGCAAAATTCTCTCTGATTTTGACAACTAAAGATTTGATTTCAATCCTCATTTGATCTCTAATCAATTCTACAACAAAACCTTAGCATTTGCTTATTGGATTTTCAAGAATTGTGGTTCCAAAATGGGAGAAACTCAAGTTTAGAGGTATGAACGTCCTTCTCCTCTAAATTCTCAGTTCTTTACTGAAATTCCTAAGTTCTCAATCCTTGATTTGTGTTTTATTAAAGGTTTTACAATTGTGTTCTTGATCTTGGCTTTAAAATGCAAGATTTGGTTAATTTGTGATGAAATTCGTATGAAATGGTTGGGTACTGTTTTGAGATGTGTTTTTAATGTAAAATGGATGTATATTTGATGAGAAATTGAGGTTTAATCAATGCAATCCCGAATAGGTTGATTTTCCTATGTTTCTACTTGTGAAAATGGTGGTTTTTGGGGTGATCTTGGTGTTTTCTTAATGCTGGAGGTATAAGGACGTGTTTGGGATCATTTTGGATGTTAATTGATGTTTAAAAATGGTTAGAAGTGATGGATCTTGGCTGGGTTAAGTTTTGAAAGTGTTTGGAGGTGATTTCGGTTGTGTTTGGTAGCCGAAATGTTGGTTTTGCAAAGAGCAGCGAGTTTAGGTGTGTTGCTGGTGTTTTTAATGCATTATGATGCATTATTCCTCTGTTGTTATGTGTTTGAAACAGGGGAGAATGATCCGTGAGCAATAGAGGTGGCGTTGAAGGTTTTGGATGCTTGGAAGGCTTGTTGGCTAGCCTTGCTTTGTGTATCGGTGAGTGAAGTTGGGTTTTCACATTTAAAACCAAGGTTTGAAGGTTTTGGGAGCTTAGTTTAAGTCTAAACAACTTAGCTAAGCTCAAGAGTAAGTAAATAGAATTTCTCTCTTGGTTGTGTTATGAATTGGTTTTTAAAGCACTTGTGATTGTTGGATGCAATGCATGTGATTTGCATGTTTTAAATTCTGTTTTGAAAGCATATTTTAGCATGGTTTAGTGCTGGTTTTGAAAGCCATGTGTGAAGGTTGCTCAAGGTAAGAGATCCTTGGTTTTGTACATTGGAATTGTGGAATTGTTGCATAGTGTTGCATGTTGTTTAATGGCTTTGTGTAATGCTTCAAAAACAGTGGATTGATGATGGTAATTGGTTGTATTGGCATTTTGGTTATGCTTGTAAAACAATGAATTAATGTGGTAAATTGGTTATATTGGCAAGTGATGTAAGTGGTTCTTGGTTACTTGAATCGGATATAGTTAGCCGGCTATAGGATTGGGTGCACCGTGAATAAAGTCGCCTTGGATGTGGAGTGGTTGTGATTGTACCGGTAACTCCATCCAAGTACACTAACGAGATGGTTAAGAACACCATGGTGGTTAAAAGTCCATGGGTGGGTCTTGTGTATGTTAAGGTCATAATGGTGGTTAAAATTCCATTTGAGGACCTTGTGTATGTTAAGGTCATAATGGTGGTTAAAATTCCATTTGAAGACCTTGTGTATGGTAAGATCACAATGGTGGTGTAAAGTCCATGTGTGGATCTTGTGTGTATGTCCCGTGATCTCGTTAGTGATGTTATACAACTACCAATGAGTGATGGTAAGGTTATAATGGTGGTTAAAATTCCATTTGAGGACCTTGTGAATGTTAAGGTCATATGGTGGTTAAAAGTCCATATGAGGACCTTGTGTATGGTAAGGTCATGATGGTGGTTTAAATTCCATTTGGGGACCTTGAGATTGGTAGTGTGTATGAAGCGTGGGGACAACGCTTGTAATCCGCGTATCCGATTGTGTCTTGCGTTATGATGGTTTGTGAATTATCACTTGGAAGCCAATGTAATGTTCTTGAATATGATGAAGCATGAGATGCTTGAAATGATGCATGGTTGCATGAGAAAGTGTGTAGTGTTCTATGAATGCATGTTTTACTTGTTAACTTGTACAAGTGTTTATCTTCTATTGAGAATGGTACATATGTGCATGGAATCTCTTTAGTGCATTGAAGTCTTGTGAAGGCTTGTTTTAAAAGGCATGTAATGCAAGTGTTGATTTTGTGGTTCATATGTTGCATTTGCTTAATGCATGAGATGGAATTGAGGGTGTAAGTGTTTTTTTAAAGGTTTCTTGCTTTGAAATGATTTTCAAGTATAAGAAAAGTATAATGTGAAGTGGAAGTGTTTTCCAAGGATCTTGTATTTAACTTTGCATAGGATGTTCATGCATGGAATGGTTAAATTGATGGTTTTGCAAGGTTGTGCTTTGAAGTGAATTACTTAGCTTTTCTAAGCTAAGGGTTGGTTTTTCATGTTTGAGCAATGCATGATTTAAAGCATGTTGTTAAAAGGGGTTTTCAAACATTGCTTAGGTTTATCGAATTGTGTTTACTTTTAAAAGAGGTTTTATGACTCGCTGCATTGATGGTGTTTTGGTTTTGAGCATTCCTCACTAAGCATTATGTGCTTACGCTCCTTTTTATCCATCAATGCAAATATTTGAAGTTGGGACAGCGAGAAGCAAGGGATTCAAGGAGAGCTCCATTTGAGATGTATGTCTCGGTTAATAGCTATAGATAATAAAGGTAATGGGGGGAGAATCTCTTATGTTGATGTTTAATGAGATTGTGTATGTTGGACAAGTTTGGTTTATGATTTTGAACTATGTGGTTTAACGCTTGCAACGTTGAGTCTTCTTATTCTTAAGTCGTTATGCTATGCTTCTTGTTTTAAAAGCATGATTGAGTGTTGGATGTGTTGAATGAGTTGGTGCACCTAGGGGTGGTTTTGTATCTAGATTTTGATGCAAATTGGTAGGTATGATGCTTGGCATGTTGTTGATTTATTGTGGAATGGTTTGGAGCATGTTTGATGGGGTTTAAAGGTGTTAAAACAGGCCTATCTGCTGTTTCTGGGCAGGGTGTTTCGAAACACCCTTGCCTGTTTCGAAACAGGCCCTTGATTTGGCCTGGGTGTTCCTGAACGGCCTAGACCCGTTTCTGAACACTTTGGCTACTGCCAAGGGGTGTTCCTGAACGGCCTAGACCCGTTTCTGAACACTTTGGCTACTGCCATGGGGTGTTCCTGAACGGCCTAGACCCGTTTCTGAACACTTTGGCTACTGCCAAGGAGTGTTCCTGAACGGCCTAGACCCGTTTCGGAACACCTGACCGTTTGGGCATAAAATTTGAATGGTTTTGAGGTTTTCAAGCTTCACGTTTTAGTCCCGATTCTTGTATGTGCAATTGCTTGAGTTTGAGATGTCCGTTTGAGATGAAATTTGGCAGAGAGGCATGAAACATGACTAATTTCATAATTGTAACTTAAAAATTGGTAAAGTCCTCTTAATTTTCAGAATTTACAAATTGGTCCCTAAATTCGTATTTTGTGCAATTGGGTCCCTTATTGTTTTCCGATTGCTGTGATTTTTGAGTATGCTTATCTCAAGAGAATGCCTAGGGTTAATGTGCATCTAGACAAGTTTAAAAAGAAAAAAAAGGGTCGTTAATCAAGGTTGACTTTCGGGTTGACTTTGGTTTTCCCCGTGTAATCTTCGTAGTCCGGGTCAACCGTCTAGGCCGGGCTAAGGGGGTTACATCGAGAATTGGTTGTAGGGGCATCTCATTCCTCCTTGATACGTTCCCGGTTCTTTGACACTTATCGCATTGCTTGTAGAAGGCTTGGGCATCCTTGTAAAGTGTGGGCCAGTAGAAACCGGGATGGAGTACCTTTGCCGCCGTCTGTGTACCTCCAAAATATCCTCCATAAGGAGCGGCATGGCATTAGTAGAGCACCGAATGTTGTTCCTCTTCCGGAATACATCTCCTTATAACCTGGCCTGCACAGTGTTTGAACAAAAGAGGATCGTCCCAAAAATAATGCTTAGCATCATATTGGAACCGCTTCTTGCCTTGATAGTTAAGATTATAAGGTAAAACACCAGTAACTAAATAATTTACAATATCAGCATACCAGGGTGTTGAAGGAATGGTTGCCACCGATGTGCCTGTCGCGGCAGCGTGTGCATCAATCAGTACTACAACAATGCTCTCAGTAATGGTGGACGCTAGTAGAAACTGCTCATCTGGAAATGCATCATGAATTTTCGTACTGGTGGAAGTGCTACCGCCTTGTTTCAGTCGTGACAGGTGGTCAGCGACTTGGTTTTCTGTACCCTTTCTGTCCCTGATATCTACATCGAACTCTTGTAGTAACAGAATACAATGAATCAATCATGGCTTGGCATCTTTCTTTGCGAACAGGTACTTGAAGGCCGAGTGATCTGTGTGGACAATTACCTTTGTTCCCATTAAGTACGGTCAAAATTTGTCCAAGGAAAAGACCACTACTAATAGTTCTTTCTTCATTGTTGTATAGTTTACTTAGGCAGATTTTAGGGACCAAAATGTAATTTTTAGAAATTATAAGGACTTTGCAGATTTTAGGTTTACCAATATGTCATTAATTATGTTACATGCTCCTCCATCAAATTTCAACTTAAAAAGGCCTTCCAAGCTCAAGCAATTGCATCCACAACATTTAGGACTAAAATGAAAAGCATGAAAACATCAACAATTCAAATCAACATCCAATGTTCAACTGTATCAGAACACCCACCCTTCGTACCGAAACGCCCGTATCGAAACGATGTTGACTGTTTTGGTACGTGGGTGTGTTTCGAGACCGGTATCGAAACAAGTCTCACCAGTAGCCAAACTGTTCCGAAACACCTTCAGCCATTCCGAAACACTTTGGCCATTACGGGCCCCTGTTTCAAAACAGTGGAGGGTGTTTCGATACACTTTGCCCAGTGATAGCAGAAATTGTTGGTTTTCACCTTTTAACCCAATCAAGCATGCCTCAAAGACCGTCAAATCATACCATCAACTCATTTAGACACTAAGGAACATATTTAAGACCCTTAGACTAGAGCATGACATCAAACACTAAAACACACAATCTAAAAGCATGCTTTGTAACCCCCGTAGCCCGGCCTAGACGGTTGACCCGAACTACGAAGATTACACGGGGAAAACCAAAGTCAACCCGAAAGTCAACCTTGATTAACGACCCTTTTTTTTTTACTTTTAATCTTGTCTAGATGCACATTAACCTTATATGTGATCACACAATCAACATGCTCAAAGATCACAAACATCCGAGATCAAACAGGGACCCAATTGAACAAATTACAACTTTAGGGACCAAACTGTAATTTCTGATAATTAAAAGGACTTAACCCAAATGAATGTTACCATCTTGAAATTAATCAGGTTTCATGCTTCTCTGCCAAATTTCAGCTCAAACGGACATCCCAAACTCATACAATTTCACAAACAAGATTCAGGACCAAAATGCAAACATTTTGAAACACATAACCGCCACTGTCAGCCCCCAACGGTCAACCGTTCCGAAACGGGAGACAGCCCGTTCCGAAACGCGGGGACGTTCCGAAACAGGCATAGCCCGTTTCGAAACGGGGGTCTGGCAGTAGCTAAACCGTTCCGAAACGGTAGCACCCGTTTCGGACGCCTGGGTTCATGCAGGGCACCCGTTCCGAAACGGTGCAACCAGTTCCGAAACACCTAGCCCAGATTGCTGCATTTTGCTCACTCAAACACACAATTGACCAACCAAACATGCTCCAAAAGCCACCAAACTTTGCCAACATGCAATTCAACATAAAAGAGACATGCTTGCATCAACAATTCATCAGAAACACTTCATATGCAAAAAGCCCCAATTCTATAGGCATGCTTCCTACACAAGCAACCATTTAGGCACAAACCCTCCAAAACAATCTCAATTAAGCCAAAACATGGTCCAACAACATTAACAACATTAAAACATTCTTGATCGACATAAACGATCATAAACACAACAATCCCAAGAGATTCTACCCCCATTGCCTTTATTAACTATAGCTATTCACCGAGACATACATCTCACTTGGAGTCCACCTTGAATCCCTTGCTCCTTGCTGTCCAAACTTCAAAGATCTGCATTGATGGACAAAAAGAGCGTAAGCACATAATGCTTAGTGAGGAATGCTCAAAACCAAAACACCATCAATGCAGCGGGTCATAAAACACTTGTAAAACAAACCCGATTTGATTACCAAAACCATGTTTGAAAATCCTTTTCCACAACAAGCATCAACTATGCATAAACACCATATGCAAAGCTAACCAAAACCATGGAAACACTTCCATTTTACAACATACCTTTCTTAACCTTGAAAGCCATTTCAAACAAGAAACCTTTTAAACCACTTCACAAGCCAACCAACACTTGCATTACACCAAGGCAACATATAAACCATACAAACATATTCACATGCCTTTCAAAACAAGTCCTACAAGACTTCAATGCATTAAGGATATTCATGCCCACATACATCATTTACCAAATGATAGTCAACACTTGTTCAACCTAACAAGTAAACATGCATTCACATGCATCATAAACCTTTCATGCAACAATGCATCTTTTCAAGCAACTCATGCTTCACATGCAACCATGCATCATTTCAAGCATCTCATGCTTCACATGCAACCATGCATCATTTCAAGCATCTCATGCTTCACATGCAACCATGCATCATTTCAAGCATCTCATGCTTCACATGCAACCATGCATCATTTCAAGCATCTCATGCTTCATAATATTTTAGAATATCATATTGGCCTTCAAGTGATCAATCACATCCACTTTTCAACTCAACATCCGATCGGATACGCGGATTCCGAGCGTTGTCCCTACGCTCCCTACACCCTACCCAATCCAAGGTCCTCGAATGGGCAACACCTCCATTATGACCTTACAAGCCTAAAGTTCCCATGCATGGACTTTTAAACACCATACAACATTAGCTTTTCCCGAGGTTCCCATGTATGGACAACCATACAACCTCAACATGCACAAGGTTCTCCCGTATGGACTTTTAACCACCATACAACCTTTGCATAACCGATTGGTAGTTGTAGAAATCACTAACGAGATCCGGGACACCCTATACAAGATCCACACATGGACTTAACACCGCCATTGTGATCTCAACAAGCACAAGGTCCTCACATATGGACTTTTAAACACCATATAACCTTCGCTTAACCAAGGTCCTCGAATGGGCAACACCTCCATTATGACCTCAAATAACCAAGGTCCTCGAGTGGGCAACACCTCCACTATGACCTCATCTCGTTAGGATACTTGAAGGGAGCTTATCCGGTCCACTCTTGACCACTCCACCTCAAGGCGACTTTATTCACGCTGCACCCAATCCTATAGCCGGCTAACTATATCCGATCAAAGAACCAAGAACCATTTACATCACTTGCCAACATAACCATCTTACCACATTAATCCAATGTTTCACATGCATAACCAATATGCAAAACCATTTCATCATAATCCAATGATTCACATGCATAACCAATATGCAAAACCATTACCACATTAATCAAATGATTCACATGCATAACCAATATGCAAAAACCATCATTTATCATCATCAACTCACTGTTTTAAAGCATTACACAAGCCATTGAACAACATGCAACATCATGCATCAAAACCACATATTCAATGTATAAAACCAAGGATCTCCTACCTAGAGCATCCTTCACATATGGCTTTCAAAACCAGCACTAAACCATGCCAAAATATGCTTTCAAAACAGAATTAAACCATGCAAAACACATGCATTTCAATCATCAACCACAATTGCATAAAAACCACTTCATATCACAAATCAAGTAAGAAATCCATTTACTTATTCTTGAGCTTAGCAAAGTTGTTTAGACTTAAACTAAGCTCCCAAAACCTTCAAACCTTTGTTTAAAAGCCGAAAACCCAACTTCACTCACCGATAACCAAACAAGACTAGCCAACAAGCCTTCCAAGCTTCCGAAACCTTCCGCAAACACCTTCAAAGCTCAAGGATCAAACTCCCCTGTTTCAAGCACACAAAAACAGCACATTAATGCATCATTATGCATTAAGAACAGCAACCACACAACCAAACTCGCTGCTCAACACAAATCCAACAATTCGGCTACAAAACACAACCGAAATCACCTCCAAACATTATCAAAACTTAACCCAGCCAAGATCCATCACTTCTAACCATTTTTATACATCAATTAACATCCAAAATGATTACAAACACATCCTTATACCTCCAGGTATAACAGGTCACCAAAAACACTCCAAAAACAACCAAAAACTCAAGCAAAACTTAGGAAATTCAACCTATCCGGGATTGCATTAGTTAAACATCAATTTCTAATCAACTTAGCATTCATTTAACATCATTTTGACACTTCAAAACACTGCCCAAACAGATCACACGAAAATTCCACCAAAATCACCAAATCTTGCATTTTAGCCAAAAATCAAGATCTCATTTGAAAAACCATTAACAAATCTTAAATCAAGGATTGAGAACTTGGGAATTTCAATAAAGAACTTGAAGTTCAGAGGAGAAGGACGTTCTTACCTCCAAACTTGAATTTCTCCTTTTTAGAGCCAAAAAGCTTGATGAAACAACTTGCAAATTGTGAGGTTTTGTTGATGAGATGATTAGGAATCAAGTAAGAGTTGAAATGAGAGATTTAGATGCCAAAATCAGAGAAAGAAATCTGGAGAATTTTGTTTGGGTTGAGAGAAAATGAGAGAAAAGGAAAATGGAGAGAAAATGAAAAAGTAGTTAGGAAATGGTTAAAATGATTTCCCTCCTTTTCTTAATCTTTAAAATCAGAATAAAACCTTAAAATATCTTAGAAAAATCTGGAGAAATTCTTATTGGAATAATAGCTCCTTAAAGATTCAAAGTTTCAATCCTTTATAAAACTGTCCCGCAACTTTCAAAAATTACATTTTGGTCACTAGCCAAAATGTCAACCTTCCAAACCTCATTTTCCAAAATTGATTTCACAGTTCACTTTTATATATTAAAAGATGATTTTAGAACATTTTTCCATATTTTTAATGCAATCCGAACTAGGCTTTCCTAAATTCACTCTTGTATATTCGATCAGCACTTTGACCGAACCGGTCAACGCCCAAAACTTCCGAGCCCAAAACCGGGGCGTTACAACTCTCCCCTCCTTAGGAAATTTCGTCCTCGAAATTTAACCGGCGAAAGAAAACCACAACCTTCCCAAACCAACACACAAGGCAACACAAAAGCCTCAACCAACACTGAACACCTTCCACACAAAACCTCCACCAACCCTAGCACCACCACATGCTATTCACAAAATCCAGAATACACAAAGATAGCCACAACTTAACCTTTCACATAACCGGACTGTACACAGTCCCAACATCATCCTGAAGAACTTCAGCTCTTACAGCAGACATCACCGCAATACACCATACCCAAAACCTGTTTTCACAAAGGCAACAGCCAACCCAATCCAGCCACTAAGCAACCTTCTCTGCTTCTAAAACCCCTGCAAACTCCCAAACCTTTTTCAAGAATTTCCCAACAAGCAAAAATCCTTAAGCATCAACTGCTTACTCAAACTCCTTAACGAAAACTGATAAAACCTCACAACTGTTGCTAACATTACCATAACAGCTCATCAGGGATACTCACCCAGATTCCAAGAATTACATCACAATCCCAACTTGACTCCGTCAGCCGTTCCACACACCACCAACCAATTCTCACAAGAACCCAAACAACCAACAAAAACATCAATCTTTCATTGACCTTCCACTTCAAACTTCAACCATAACACTTACCATACTAAAACATCGCCCAGCTTAAACATACAAACCATCTTCCTAACTCCTCAAAGGTTACTAAGAACCAGCACTTACAAACATAACTCTTCCACAACAACTTAAAAGCTAAGCTACTCCAGCACTTGGGAACACAACCACTAAGCTGCAACATCACTTAGCACCAAGGAACTACCCCTTCCACTTAGCTATTCGAACCACTAAACCGATTCTAAACTCAACCGATACCATCCAACACCAAACCACTAAACTCCTTAACAACAAACACTATCCTTCTACCAGCAGCTACACCACTCTCACTTTCACTAGCAACTAGCTTGATATACCCCACTACTAACTCTCACCCAGCACCAAAACAACCTCTAAAAACCCATCATCCAAACTAATCCAACACACTAACAGATTCGATTAGTTATTAGCGAGTGTGAACATCGTATGCATGATCACCAACATGCTCTATCAATGCCTGATGTACATGTATGCAAAACCTCCAATGTCATGCCACATGTATGCATGGACCAACATATATAATATAGTATATAACAATGATTTTAACTATGCATGAATGCCAATTCACACCCTCCAATAACATCCTCAAATCCGTCTAAGAACAACCTCCTACCTCACTTTTTAACTCATCTAACTCCACCATACCTACAACCATTAACCACAAGATACTTACCAAGCCTTCTTCACACCCAAGACATTTTCAAACCACCACTATTACCCCAACATGCTAGCAACAAAACTAACCTTACCACACAAGGGAAAACCAACAGAAACCCAAACTAAGGCAACTAGAGAAAAGATTACTAAACAAGGTTACCTGGAAACACAACACCTCCCTGAAGCTTCATCAGACGAGCTCTCTTCCTCGCGGAACCACCATCCTCCTGCCACACCACTGCAGCACCAGCTAACACACTAGGGTCATCACCAACTCCCTGCGGTAAAGAACCTTGGCTATTCCGAGCCATCACCAAACAATCACGCCTCTTGTGTCCAGCAGACCCACATTTCCAGCAATTCTCCTTTCTCACACCTTTCACAACTTTCTGCTCTTTCCGCCTCTTCTGAACCTTGCCTCGGCCGTGCCCACGACCTTTCTGAAACCCTTTGGCTAACACCAAAGCTAAATTCGCTCCATGAGGACAATCACGCTTAACATGTACTTTGGAACCACAATTCCAACAAACACCTGCGCCCCAACAATTTCCAACATGTTGCCTTTCACAACGGTCACACACAGACGACTGAGCTTCCACTCCTTGCTCAAGCAATACTTGCTCAACAACAGCACTACCCGCGCCTTGCTTAACCCTTGGAAATTCCCTTCCAAGATACCTTTCATAGAAGGCCGACACAAAGAAATCCCAATCAATATCATGGATATGTGATGCAACTGCCACAGATGTCCACCAGGCACTCACATCTTCCAACATCAAAGAAACAACACTCCCCAGCTTACAGGCATAATCACAGCCTTCCCGATCCAAAATCTGAACCACATTGGCCAACCAGGCCTCAAACATCTCCGGGGAAGTACCATGGTACTCCACAGCACCCAAATCAAGCAAACACTGCTTCGGCAAACCCTCACATTCCACAGCCAGCACATCTACTGACTTTACCTCAACCATAGCCTGAGATGTTCCCAACACCTCCTGCTCAACAGGTGATGAACTCTTCACCACAGAACCAGCTTCTTTCCCTTGCCTTACCACCTCAACACTAGGCACAGAAGACTGAGGCAAAACACCTCTACCAAAGGGTGAATTCCTTGCCTTAACAACCTGCCCCAAGGCAGCAACCATCACACTCAACCGCCAATCCTCCATTGACTTTGCCATACCACTAACAACAACAAACATACAATCACAACAAACAAACAAACCAGTTAGACCAGCATTAGCAAGGATTCAAATTCCAACTCCAAAATAACACAATAGCTATATTAATAAGGCAATGGGTATCCCAAATCCTCCCCTTTTACATGACATAACAGTCAACACAACATGGATATCACAACATCAAGCATATCAAACAACATGCTGTGATCATGCTTACATCAAACAGCATCCACTTGCAACAGCATATTAATACATAACATACTCACATCACTTTCATCAAGCATAAAACCAACTCACAGCATCAGCTTATCATCAGCACAAACCACATAAGCTCAACCAAGATTCATAATCATAAAACATGCTTGAAAACATCAGCAACATGCTCAGAAACATCAGCAATTTACTCAGATACATCAGCATCATGCCCAGAAACACGTGTTTCAACCAACATTCAACCACACATCAGGGTAAACAACAAGCACACATCACAACAACCTACCGTTTTCCCCAAGCATTCGCAACACAGCTCTGATACCACCAAATGTAACCCCCGTAGCCCGGCCTAGACGGTTGACCCGAACTACGAAGATTACACGGGGAAAACCAAAGTCAACCCGAAAGTCAACCTTGATTAACGACCTTTTTTTTTTTACTTTTAATCTTGTCTAGATGCACATTAACCTTATATGTGATCACACAATCAACATGCTCAAAGATCACAAACATCCGAGATCAAACAGGGACCCAATTGAACAAATTACAACTTTAGGGACCAAACTGTAATTTCTGATAATTAAAAGAACTTAACCCAAATGAATGTTACCATCTTGAAATTAATCAGGTTTCATGCTTCTCTGCCAAATTTCAGCTCAAACGGACATCCCAAACTCATACAATTTCACAAACAAGATTCAGGACCAAAATGCAAACATTTTGAAACACATAACCGCCACTGTCAGCCCCCAACGGTCAACCGTTCCGAAACGGGAGACAGCCCGTTCCGAAACGCGGGGACGTTCCGAAACAGGCATAGCCCGTTTCGAAACGGGGGTCTGGCAGTAGCTAAACCGTTCCGAAACGGTAGCACCCGTTTCGGACGCCTGGGTTCATGCAGGGCACCCGTTCCGAAACGGTGCAACCAGTTCCGAAACACCTAGCCCAGATTGCTGCATTTTGCTCACTCAAACACACAATTGACCAACCAAACATGCTCCAAAAGCCACCAAACTTTGCCAACATGCAATTCAACATAAAAGAGACATGCTTGCATCAACAATTCATCAGAAACACTTCATATGCAAAAAGCCCCAATTCTATAGGCATGCTTCCTACACAAGCAACCATTTAGGCACAAACCCTCCAAAACAATCTCAATTAAGCCAAAACATGGTCCAACAACATTAACAACATTAAAACATTCTTGATCGACATAAACGATCATAAACACAACAATCCCAAGAGATTCTACCCCCATTGCCTTTATTAACTATAGCTATTCACCGAGACATACATCTCACTTGGAGTCCACCTTGAATCCCTTGCTCCTTGCTGTCCAAACTTCAAAGATCTGCATTGATGGACAAAAAGAGCGTAAGCACATAATGCTTAGTGAGGAATGCTCAAAACCAAAACACCATCAATGCAGCGGGTCATAAAACACTTGTAAAACAAACCCGATTTGATTACCAAAACCATGTTTGAAAATCCTTTTCCACAACAAGCATCAACTATGCATAAACACCATATGCAAAGCTAAACAAAACCATGGAAACACTTCCATTTTACAACATACCTTTCTTAACCTTGAAAGCCATTTCAAACAAGAAACCTTTTAAACCACTTCACAAGCCAACCAACACTTGCATTACACCAAGGCAACATATAAACCATACAAACATATTCACATGCCTTTCAAAACAAGTCCTACAAGACTTCAATGCATTAAGGATATTCATGCCCACATACATCATTTACCAAATGATAGTCAACACTTGTTCAACCTAACAAGTAAACATGCATTCACATGCATCATAAACCTTTCATGCAACAATGCATCTTTTCAAGCAACTCATGCTTCACATGCAACCATGCATCATTTCAAGCATCTCATGCTTCACATGCAACCATGCATCATTTCAAGCATCTCATGCTTCACATGCAACCATGCATCATTTCAAGCATCTCATGCTTCATAATATTTTAGAATATCATATTGGCCTTCAAGTGATCAATCACATCCACTTTTCAACTCAACATCCGATCGGATACGCGGATTCCGAGCGTTGTCCCTACGCTCCCTACACCCTACCCAATCCAAGGTCCTCGAATGGGCAACACCTCCATTATGACCTTACAAGCCTAAAGTTCCCATGCATGGACTTTTAAACACCATACAACCTTAGCTTTTCCCGAGGTTCCCATGTATGGACAACCATACAACCTCAACATGCACAAGGTTCTCCCGTATGGACTTTTAACCACCATACAACCTTTGCATAACCGATTGGTAGTTGTAGAAATCACTAACGAGATCCGGGACACCCTATACAAGATCCACACATGGACTTAACACCGCCATTGTGATCTCAACAAGCACAAGGTCCTCACATATGGACTTTTAAACACCATATAACCTTCGCTTAACCAAGGTCCTCGAATGGGCAACACCTCCATTATGACCTCAAATAACCAAGGTCCTCGAGTGGGCAACACCTCCACTATGACCTCATCTCGTTAGGATACTTGAAGGGAGCTTATCCGGTCCACTCTTGACCACTCCACCTCAAGGCGACTTTATTCACGCTGCACCCAATCCTATAGCCGGCTAACTATATCCGATCAAAGAACCAAGAACCATTTACATCACTTGCCAACATAACCATCTTACCACATTAATCCAATGTTTCACATGCATAACCAATATGCAAAACCATTTCATCATAATCCAATGATTCACATGCATAACCAATATGCAAAACCATTACCACATTAATCAAATGATTCACATGCATAACCAATATGCAAAAACCATCATTTATCATCATCAACTCACTGTTTTAAAGCATTACACAAGCCATTGAACAACATGCAACATCATGCATCAAAACCACATATTCAATGTATAAAACCAAGGATCTCCTACCTAGAGCATCCTTCACATATGGCTTTCAAAACCAGCACTAAACCATGCCAAAATATGCTTTCAAAACAGAATTAAACCATGCAAAACACATGCATTTCAATCATCAACCACAATTGCATAAAAACCACTTCATATCACAAATCAAGTAAGAAATCCATTTACTTACTCTTGAGCTTAGCAAAGTTGTTTAGACTTAAACTAAGCTCCCAAAACCTTCAAACCTTTGTTTAAAAGCCGAAAACCCAACTTCACTCACCGATAACCAAACAAGACTAGCCAACAAGCCTTCCAAGCTTCCGAAACCTTCCGCAAACACCTTCAAAGCTCAAGGATCAAACTCCCCTGTTTCAAGCACACAAAAACAGCACATTAATGCATCATTATGCATTAAGAACAGCAACCACACAACCAAACTCGCTGCTCAACACAAATCCAACAATTCGGCTACAAAACACAACCGAAATCACCTCCAAACATTATCAAAACTTAACCCAGCCAAGATCCATCACTTCTAACCATTTTTATACATCAATTAACATCCAAAATGATTACAAACACATCCTTATACCTCCAGGTATAACAGGTCACCAAAAACACTCCAAAAACAACCAAAAACTCAAGCAAAACTTAGGAAATTCAACCTATCCGGGATTGCATTAGTTAAACATCAATTTCTAATCAACTTAGCATTCATTTAACATCATTTTGACACTTCAAAACACTGCCCAAACAGATCACACGAAAATTCCACCAAAATCACCAAATCTTGCATTTTAGCCAAAAATCAAGATCTCATTTGAAAAACCATTAACAAATCTTAAATCAAGGATTGAGAACTTGGGAATTTCAATAAAGAACTTGAAGTTCAGAGGAGAAGGACGTTCTTACCTCCAAACTTGAATTTCTCCTTTTTAGAGCCAAAAAGCTTGATGAAACAACTTGCAAATTGTGAGGTTTTGTTGATGAGATGATTAGGAATCAAGTAAGAGTTGAAATGAGAGATTTAGATGCCAAAATCAGAGAAAGAAATCTGGAGAATTTTGTTTGGGTTGAGAGAAAATGAGAGAAAAGGAAAATGGAGAGAAAATGAAAAAGTAGTTAGGAAATGGTTAAAATGATTTCCCTCCTTTTCTTAATCTTTAAAATCAGAATAAAACCTTAAAATATCTTAGAAAAATCTGGAGAAATTCTTATTGGAATAATAGCTCCTTAAAGATTCAAAGTTTCAATCCTTTATAAAACTGTCCCGCAACTTTCAAAAATTACATTTTGGTCACTAGCCAAAATGTCAACCTTCCAAACCTCATTTTCCAAAATTGATTTCACAGTTCACTTTTATATATTAAAAGATGATTTTAGAACATTTTTCCATATTTTTAATGCAATCCGAACTAGGCTTTCCTAAATTCACTCTTATATATTCGATCAGCACTTTGACCGAACCGGTCAACGCCCAAAACTTCCGAGCCCAAAACCGGGGCGTTACATGCTTCCTAGTCACAAATCCAAATATGAGCTCTCAAACCTCAAACCAACCAAAAGGACCATTTACAACCCTTAAATGCCAACACAAACATGCCACAAGCTTAGGGAGTTCAAACTCATCTCCCAAATACAACCTTGAAGTCCCATTGCCAATATCAAAACTAAAGTGTATAAAAACATCACCATACATGAGCTTTGCACTTCCTTGGATGTTCTTAACCTTCTTACTGCCTGAAAACACCTCAATTATCTGCATTATTTGTAAAAGAGAGCGTAAGCACAATTGCTTAGTGAGGCGTGCTCTAAAGAAAACCAATACAATAATACATTCTTTAAAACACTTTCTCAAAAGCTTTTTCCACAACATGCTCATTCTATCTCATGCTTGAAAACCATTCAAAGCAACTTCTCATTGAAAACACATGTACCTCAATTCTATCTCATGCATTTAAACAAATGAAAATCTCATGGCAAAGTCATACTCATGCTTGTAAAACAAAAGCATTTCATATACAAATCTCATATGCATTTCTCATAGCATAAATCATCTCATCAAAGGTACATGTGAATCAAAAGCATTTTCATATATTATATTGGCATTTCACATCTCATTATTACTCGGATATGCGGACATCATTCTCAAACCACTAGACACTTCCGGTGGAATCTCACATCACCGTACTCACTTGTCTAGTAACATAATTTCCGGTGGAATCTCACATCACCGTACTCAAATGGCGAAATCTCTCATCGCCACAAAGCTTGGGTATTTCACCAAGTCCTACCTGATGGAATGCCCATCATCGGTTCTCTCCCTTTGGATTAACCAAAGAGCACGTATGAATTTTTAGTTTATAGTGCACTCTCATCCTATTGATCGATCAATTATATCCAGTAAGTATCTCATCTTCTATGCCAATATAGTTTGTCAAAATATCATCTCACCTACTGTTTTTCGTGCAACATTTCTCAAATCTTTCACATCTCATTTCAAACCATAACATTTGTCATGCTTTAAAACAAAAGCTGAAATCTCAACTATGCAACATGTTATTTCATGAAATCATTTCAAGCATCATCTCATGCTACAAATCATGCATAAAAACAGTAGGAATTTATCTATCTCAAACCATGAGCATGTAAAAGCATTTTAGGGGCAACCACCACATATAAGAGAGCAATCTAGCCAATACTTACTTCGGGACTTAGGAAGGTGTTTCAAACCATTCCTAAATCCACAAACCTTGATTCTTTGTCCCTCAAGGACTTCTAAAACCATACGCACTCACCGATTAAGTTTCGCTTGCTCACCGAAACGCTAACTAGGCTCCCGGATCAACACCAAAGGCGTCCGAAGATGTCTCCCCTGTTTATAACACATAAGAGCAGAGGATTAATGCATCATCATGCATTGAAATCATCAGCCACACACCTAAACTCGCTGCTCTACTCAAGAACCTCATTTCGGCTAACAAACACAACCGAAATCATCTCCAAACTCTTCCAAAACAAAGCCCAGCCAAGATCTACCACTTCTAATCATTTCTAAACATCAATCAACATCAAAATCACCACAAACTCCTCCTTATACCTCCAGCTATGACAGAACACCAAAGCCACCCCAAAAACCAACATTCTAGCATGCAAACTTTGGAATCCAATCCTATTCGGGATTTGTTTGATAAAACCTCATTTATAACATCAATTAACATCCAAAATACATTAGAAAACAACCTCAAAATAGAGCCTAACCATCAACCACGAAAATCATCAAGGTCTCTCCAAAAACCTTGAGTTTTAAGACAATTTCGTGTTTCTAACATTAAAGCAACTCAAAAATCATTAAATAAGGATTGATAACTTGGGAATTTCAGTAAAAAAACTGATCATTAGGGGTGAAGGACGAAGCTTACCTCTAATGGCTGATTTCTCCTTGAATTGGGCAATTTTTCTTGAAAATCCAATGTAAAAACAAGAGGTTTTGATGAGGAAAAGATTAGGAATCAAAAGGAGATTGAAATCTCATCAAAAGGAATGAAAATCAAAGGATAATTGATGGAGGAAATGTGTTTGGCTGAAAAGAAATTGAGAGAAAATTGATGAAAGGTAGTTATGAAAAGTCAAAGGTAGTTTCCTTTTAATTAATCTTTATTTTCCTTTAATTAAAACATTAATAAAATCATCCAAATTCAGAAGAAATTTGATAAAAAATATTTTTGTAAAATTAGCTCCTTAATGATTCAAAGTTTCAATCCTTTACAAAACAATCACTATTTAACTTTTACAAAAATTGCGATTCAGTCACTACACCGAAATGTAGTATTTCCAAACCTTATTTTGTAAAATTGATTCCACCATAATCGCACATATAATAAATGAGGATTTTTTAATATTTTCCATATTTTTAAAGCATTCCGAACTAGGTGTTCCCTAAACCTCCCTTTAAGATTCAAACCGTTCTCGACCGGTCCGATTCGAACTCTAAAACATCTAGGCCCAAATTTGGGGTGTTACAACTCTCCCCCTCTTAAGAAATTTCATCCTCAAAATTTACCTTGAGGGAAAAGGTAAGGAAATTGCTTATTCATGTCTTCCTTTCATTCCCACGTGGCTTCCTCAACACCACGATGTCTCCACAACACCTTAACCAGCTCAATGGTCTTACCACAAAGAACCTTACTGTCCGAATCCAAAATCTCAACAGGTTCCTCATCATATGTCAAATATGGATTCAACTCAACTTCCTCTACGGGCATAACATGCGAAGGATCCGATCTATACCTCCGAAGCATTGATACATGAAACACATTATGTATCTTTTCTAACTCTTGAGGTAGCCTCAGCTTATAAGCAACAGGACCCAACTTTCTATCACCTCGTATGGTCCAATGTACCTAGGGCTCAACTTACCCTTTCGACCAAACCTCATCACCTTTTTCCAAGGCGAAACTTTCAAAAACACACGGTCACCTACCGCATACTCAATCTCCTTACTCTTTAAATCCGCGTAAGACTTCTGTCGATCCAATGCTGCCTTCAACCGCTCACAAATGAGCTTCACCTTCTCGGTTGTTCCCTTCAACAGAGTCGGCATTGAGACCAACTTTTGACCCATTTCAGCCCAGCAAAGAGTAGTTCTGCACTTCCTCCCGTACAAAGCTTCATAAGGTGCCATTTGAATACTCACCTAGTAACTATTATTATAAGCAAACTCCACCAAAGGCAAGTGCATCTCTCAAGAACCTTGAAACTCAATAACACAGCACCTCAACATATCCTCAAGCACTTGGATAACACGCTCCGACTGTCCATCCGTCTCCGGATGATAAGAAGTATTGAAATTCAGCCGCGTACCCAACGCTTGATGCAAACACTCCGAAAACCTTGTAGTGAACTTCGGATCTTGATCTGACACTATATGTTTTGGTACACCATGCAAACGCACAATCTCAGCGATGTACAACTCTGCAAGCTTATCCAAGGTATACGTAGTATGCACAGGCAAGAAATGCGCATACTTCGTAAGGCGATCCACATTCACCCAAACATAATTCTTTTTTGATGGCGTTAGAGGCAAACCAGACACAAAGTCCATAATGATCCTCTCCCACTTCCATTCAGGGATTCTCAACGGCTGCAACAACCCCGAAGGAAACTGATGCTCAGCCTTAACCCGCTGACAAACCATACACTTGCTCACATACTCCGCGACAACCTTCTTCAAACCCACCCAATAGTACTCATCCTTCATATCACAGTACATTTTTGTACTACCAGGGTGCATAGCAAACAGATTACTATGAGCTTCGGTCAGAATAGCGCGCCTCAACTCAACATCATTCGGCACCACTATCCGACTCCTAAAACATAAAACACCATCATCATTAAAACAGAAATCCGATGGCCTATCCTCAGCAATATCTTGAACATGATGCACTAAGGAATCATCCAACAATTGCTTATCCTTTATCAACTGAACTAGAGATGGTTTCACTTGCAACACAACAACAAGACCACCATCTCAAGATATGCTCAGGCTAGCAAACATCGCTCTTAACTCCACCGACACTTTCCTGCTCAAAGCATCAGACACAACATTGGCCTTACCCGGGTGTGTAACCCCCTTAGCCCGGCCTAGACGGTTGACCCGAACTACGAAGATTACACGGGGAAAAACCAAAGTCAACCCGGAAGTTGACCTTGATTTACAACCCTTTTTTTCTTTTTAATCTTGTCTAGATGCACATTAACCCTAAGCGAACACTTGAGAAACATATACGTATAAAGCACAGCGAACGGATTTCAAAAAGGAACTAAATTGCACAATATACAAAGATTAAGGACCAAAATGTAAATTCTGGAAATGTGAAGGTCTTGGCTGGTTTTTAAGTTACCAATATGGAATTAGTCATATTACATGCTTCCCTGTCAAATTTCACTTTAATTGGACTTCTCGAACTCATACAATTACAATTACAACTTCTGGGACTAAAACGTAAAGCTTGTAAACTTCAACACCATTCAAATCAGTGCCCAACGGTCACCTGTTTCGAAACGGCTTTGACCGTTCCGAAACACGGGTTCATTCCAAGACTGGTTTCGAAACAGGGCTTGACAGTAGACAAAACGTTTCGGAACAGCCTCCAGTCGTTTCGAAACACGAAGGCCATTATAGGCCCCCGTTTCGAAACGCTAGTGCCCGTTCCAATACGGTTTGCCCAGAAGCTGCAGATTTTGCTGGTTTTGCATACATAAATCCATTCAAACACATCCTAATAACTTCCTAGTCAAGCCAACAAGTCATCATACTTATAAGGTACATGTTTGCAACTTCAAAACACATCCATAGCATCAAACGTGAAATTTCACAAGTCTATAGGCATGCATCCTATTATCCAACCCAAGCAATCAATCAATCTCCAAACCAAGTATTAAAAAGGCCTCTTACAAATCCAAAACATCAAAAGCATCATGCCACAAACTAGGGAGTCCAAAACATCTCCCAAAACACACTTTAGGTTCCCATTGCCAAATTACCAAAACTAATAGTGTATGAAAACATCACCATACATGAGCTTGGTTTCCCTTGGACACTCTAGCCTCCTTGTTGCCTTAAAACACTTCAATTATCTGCATTATTGGTACAAGAGAGAGAGAGCGTAAGCAGAATTGCTTAGTGAGGCATGCTCTAAAGAAACATCACAATAATGCATTTTAGAAAAACACTTTCATCAAAGGTTTTTAAACCACATGCTCATCTCTTTCTCATGCTTGGAAAAACCATCAAAGAAAAACTCATTGGAACCACATGTACCTCTATTCTATCCCATGCATTAAAACCATTACAAATCTCATGGCAAAGCCATTCACATGCTTGTATTGACTAAGCATTTCTAAACACAACACATATGCATATCTCATAGCATAAATCATTTCGAGAAGGTACATGTGTAACAAAAACCATTTCATCATTAATAATGGCATTTAGCATCTCATTAATACTCGAATATGCGGACACATTTCTACACTAGACTCTTCCGGTGGAATCTCGCATCACCGTACTCACTTGTCTAGCAACATAGCTTCCGGTGGCATCTCTCATCACCGTACTCACATGGCGGAATCTCTCATCGCCACAAAGCTTGGGTATTTCACCAAGTCCTACCATATGGAATGCCCATCATCGGAATATCTCCCTTTGGCTTAACCAAAGAGCACGTACGAATTTTTAGTTTATAGTGCACTCTCATCCTATTGATCGATCAATTATATCCGGTAAGTTTCTCAACATCTATGCCAGTATAATGTGTTAAAATATCATCTCAGCTACTGTTTTTCATGCAATAAAACTCAAGAGTTTTCTTATCACATATCAAATCATAAATCATACTTTGCTTCAAACCAAAAGCTCAAATCTAATCAAAGCAACATGCCATCTCATGACATCTTTACAAGCATAAACTCATGCTTCAAAACATGCATAAAAATAGTAGGAATTTAACAATCTCTAACCATGAGCATGTAAAAGCATTTTGGGGCCAAACGCCACTTTAGAGAGATCAAAACAAGCCATACTTACTTCCGGATTTAGGAAGGTGTTTCAAACCTCTCCTAAATCCCCAAACCTTGTATTTTTGTCCTCATGGACTTCAAACCCAAACGCACTCACCGATTTCGTTTCGCTTGCTTGCCGAAACGTCAATCAAGCCTCCGGATCAACTCCAAATGTGTCCGAAGATGTCTCCCCTGTTTTAGACACATAAAAGCAGAGGATTAATGCATCATCATGCATTGAAATCTTCAGCCAAAACACCAAAATTCGTTGCTCTACTTAAACCCAACATTTCGGCTACCAAACACAACCAAAATCACCTCCAAACTCTTCTAAAACTTAACCCAGCCAAGATCCATCACTTCTAACCATTTCTAAACATCAATTAACATCCAAAAAGAACCTAAACTCGTCCTTATACCTCCAGCTATAACAAAACACCAAAAACACCTCAAAAACCACCATTTTCACAAGAAAAAACTTAGGAAATACAACCTACTCGCGATTAGATTGATAAAACCTCATTTCAAACATCATTAGACATCCAAAATACATTAAAGAATCATCTCAAAACAGAGCCCAAGCAATCGCAACGAAATTCTTCAAGACTTCTTCCAAAATCTTGAGTTTTAAGGCAAAATCATGTCTCTAGTATCAAAACCATTTATAAAACTTAAATTAAGAATTGAAAACTTGGGAATTTCAGTAAAGAACTGAGTATTTAGAGGAGAAGAACAATCTTACCTCTAAATGGTGATTTCTCCTTGATTTGGGCCAAATTTCTTGAAAATTCAATGAGGAAATCAAAAGGATTTGGTGCAAGATTGATTAGGAAATAATGGATGATAATAATCTCATCAATTGAAGTGAAGATCAATGCAAAAGTTGCTAGAGAAAAGTGTTTGGATGATGGGATTTTGAGAGAAAATGGAATGAAGGAAAATTAGGAAAAAATAGTTATGAAAATCCAAAAAGTAGTTTCCCATCTTTATTTTATTTAATTAAACATTTAATAAATCACCCAAATTAAGGAAAAATCTGGAGAAAACATTTTTTGGTAAATTAGCTCCTTAAAGATTCAAAGTTTCAATCCTTACAAAACAGTCACCACTAAACTTTTCAAAAATCGCATTTTGGTCACTACACCGAAATGTAGTATTTCCAAATCTTATTTTGTAAAATTGTTTTCACCACTCTCTTATATATATTAAAAGAGGATTTTTAGATATTTTTCTATATTTTTAAAGCATCCCGAGCTAGGCTTTCCCTAAAACCTCCTTTTATAATCGAACCGTTTTCTCAGACCGGTCCGACCAAACCCTAAACTTCTAAGCCCAAAATTGGGGTGTTACAGGGTGATACTTGATCGTTAGATCGTAATCCTTAAGCAACTCCACCCATCTCCGTTGCCTAAGATTCAACTCTTTCTGAGACATCAAATACTTCAAACTCTTGTGATCCGTGTACACAGTACACTTCTCACCATAAAGATGATGTCTCCAGATCTTTAGAGCAAAAACCACTACAGCCAACTCAATATCATGCGTAGGATAATTGCGCTCATGCACTTTCAGCTGTCGCAATGTATAAGCCACCACCTTACCCTCTTGCATTAGCACACACCCCAAAC
Source organism: Hibiscus trionum (assembly GCA_030270665.1). NCBI lineage: Eukaryota > Viridiplantae > Streptophyta > Magnoliopsida > Malvales > Malvaceae > Hibiscus > Hibiscus trionum. The sequence goes on along the minus strand of BSYR01000001.1, from coordinate 40,171,030 downwards.
CAACATAGGATGTGTCGCTATACACCACAAACTCTTTCCCTGATTCAGCTTGAACCAAGATAGGAGCTTGCGTCAAAGCTGCTTTTAGCTTCTCAAAAGCTTACTGTCTCGCTTCCGTCCACTCATAATTAACATCCTTTTGCAACAACTTCATCAAAGGGGCAACAATCTTAGAAAATCCATCCACAAACCTTCTGTAGTATCCTGCCAACCCAAGGAAACTACGAACTTTATGAACAGACTTAGGAGGCTTCCAATTCATCACCACCTCAACCTTTTGGGGATCAACTCGAATCCCTTCGGCCGAAACCACATGACCAAGGAAAACAACTTCCTTAAGCCAAAAATCACATTTGCTCAGCTTAGCATAAAGCTGATTTTCCAACAACGTTTGTAAAACAATCCTTAGATGACCTTCATGCTCCTCATCAATACGATAGTACACAAGGATATCGCTGATGAACACCACAACAAACTTGTCCAAGAATTCATGGAACACCCTATTCATCATGTCCATGAAAGCAACAAGAGCATTCATCAAGCCAAACTGTATCACAAGGAACTCATAATGCCCATACCTCGTTCGAAAGGTTGGTTTCGGCACATCCACATCTTTCACCTTTAACTGATAGTACCCTGACCTCATATCAATCTTTGAAAACACAGCCGCTCCCCGAAACTGATCAAAAAGATCATCAATCCTCGGCAAAGGATACTACTTCTTGACGGTCAACTTATTCAGCTGACGATAATCGATGCACGTTTCATCGTGCCATCTTTCTTTTTAAGAAACAAGACCGGTGCACCCCAAGGTGATACACTAGGCCGAATGAAACCACGATCAAGCAACTCCTGAAGTTGCGTCTTCAACTCCTTCAACTCTTTCGGTGCCATGCAATATGGAGCAATGGACACCGGAGTTGTGTTCTCATACAACTCAATCCCAAACTCAACCTCTCGACTAGGCGGCAAACCGGGTAATTCCTCCGGAAACACTCAAGGGAACTAACACACGGTCCTTATATCTTGCATGCGCACCTCTTTTGAGCTAGGATTCATAACAAAGGCCATGTAAGCTTCACAACCTTGCCGCAACATCCGGCTTGCTTCCAACGTCGACACCACATTGGCAAGAAACTTCACATTTTCTCCCACCACTACCACCTCATAATCATCTACAAGTTTCAACAAAACTCGCTTGCTTTCGAAATCCACAACGGCTCTATGCTCAACAAGCCAATCCATGCCAAGGATTACATCAAAACCATAGAATGGCAATTCCATAAGATCAACAAGAAACACATGATCTTGCACCATTAAGGGGCATCTCCTATACAACTTTCTTGTTACAACAGTCTCACCAAAGGAACTAGTCACACGCATACCAACATCCAAAGACTCAACAGTCAAACCAAGCATTTGAACATGTTCACGCAATATGTAAGAGTGTGTAGATCCAGAATCAATCAAAGAAAGTAATAACAAGGATTGCAAGGTAAAGGTACCTACGATCACGTCCGTGTCATTCCTTCTCTCACGATGGGCATACACTCGAGCCTGACCACCACCCTCAGGTTGGACAGCCACCACATGTGCTACATTCCTTCCACCCTCATCTAAACCTCTAATCTAAGTTCTTTAATGAAATTCCCAAGATATTTGGCTTCTAAATATTATTCTTGAGTGAGTTTTCATTATAGTTTTGATTTAAGATCAAAATCTTGTGAAATTATGGATGAAATTTTGATTTTTGGACTTGATGAGTTAGGCTCTGTTTTGTGTTGATTTTAATTGATTTCTAAGTTGTTTTATATGTTAAAATTATGTGTTAATAATATAGATCCTGAAATCCTTGAGTTTCTTGGTAGTTTTAAGTCAGATTTTGGGGTGAAATGGTGGAATCTTGATTGCTTGAGGTATAAGGATGAGTTAGGATGTTTATTAGATGTGTTTTGATGTTGATAATTGTTTGGGAGTGATGTATGATGGCTGGGCTTTGATTAGGGAGCAATCGATTGAGTTTTCGGTTGTTTTGGAAGGGTATTTTGGTGTAGTTTGAGTGGGCAACTAGTTTATGAATTGTTACTAGTGTTAGAATGCATTTTAAAGAATTTAGATCTCTATTCTGATGATATGAAAACAGGGGATCTTGATCCGAAAGCAAACGAGGTGATTTTGGAGGCCCTAGAGGTGTAATTTCTGTTTCGGCGAACGAGGCTTCGCGTATCGGTGAGTGGAAATGCAATTTCCTGCTTTGTAACGCTTTGAGCGTGATCTTGGGAGCTTAGTGTAAGTTTGATACACTTAACTAAGCTCAAGTGTAAGTGTTTCGGTAATCCCTCTCTTGGAAATGTGCTATGTTTGATGAAATTGCAATTGTTGTAAGAGTGGATTTCTTACTGTTTTAAGCATGTTTAAGCATGGTTTAATGCTGGATTGTAATGCCATTATGTTAAGGATGCACTAGGTAAATTATCCTTGGTTTTTATGTGTTGAATGCATATGGTGTTAAGCGTGTTATGCTTGAGGAAATGACATTATGGTTATGCTTGTAAAACAATGGATTAATATGGTTAAATAATTATATTGGCAAGTGAAGAAATGGTTTTTGGTTAGTTTAATCAGATATAGTTAGCCGGCTATAGGATTAGGTGCACCGTGAATAAAGTCGCCTTGGATGTCGAGGGGTTGTGATTGTGCCGAAATCTCCATCCAAGTACCCTAACGATTGAGGTTAAGATCACAATGGTGAATGGTTAGTCCCGTGTGTGAGTCTTGTGTATGTGTCCCATACTCTCGTTAGTGGAATTATACAACTACCGATGAGTGATGTTGAGGGGTTGTGATTGTGCCATTAATCTCCATCACGGGTGTTGAGGGGTTGTGATTGTGCCATTTGTCTCCACCTTGTGTAGTCCGGTAGTTTGTATGAAGCGTGAGGGACAACACTTGTAATCTGCGTATCCGATTGTGTCTTGTGTTGAAATGGTTTATGACTATCACTTGAAAGCAACTATAATGTAAATGAATAAAGTGAAGCATGAGATGCTTGTATTTGATGCAAGGTTGCATGAGAGTGTTGTGTATGATGCAAGAATGCATGAGATGCTTGGTAAAATATGAGCAGTGTTCTAATTGTTGTTTATGATGTTGTATATGTGCATGTGTTCTTAAAATGCATTGATGTCTTGAGGAGACATGTTTTATAAAAAGGCATTTGATAAAAGAGGTGGCTTTGCAAGTCATGTTAAATGCATTGATGAATGTTGTTTAGCGATCCTCACTAAGCTTTATGCTTACGCTCTTTTGTTTCATCAATGCAGAAAAATTAAACATTTGAAGGCAACCCAAAAGCAAGAGGAATCCAAGGTTTTGCTAAAGAGATGTATGTGGTTCACCCTTAGTGTAATAAGAGTCAATGGGTGGGATTTATACTTTGGAATGTTTGAGGATGTTTCCCTTTACTTTGAGCATATTAGATTGCCATACTTGAGTTGTAAATGGTTTTTGGTGTTTGGATTTTGGTTTGTATGAAGTTATAGCTTGTTGTGATTTTGGTAAACTAGGGAGCATGCCTTTAGTACCTATGATTGCATAAATTATGCCATGATCTAGTTCAAGCTTCATAAATATGGTCTACGGTATGTGTATGAGATGTATGTATGTTGTGGTATGTTTCGGATAGATTTCGAATGTGAAAAAGCTTGAAAACCCAGCAAAATCTGCTGTTGCAGGGTAGGGTATATCGGGACACCCTTATCTGTTTCGAAATAGGGGCCCGAAATGGCCATAGTGTTTCGGAACGAATGAAGGTGTTTCAGAACACTTTGGCTACTCGAAGACCCTCTTTCGATACGGGTTCCGAAACGAGCCCGAGTACCGAAACGGTCAATTCAGTTTCGATACGAACGTTTCGATACCAGGGTAGGTGTAACGCCCCGGTTTTGGGCTCAGAAGTTTTGGGCGTTGACCGGTTTGGTCAAAGTGCTGTTCGAATCTAAAGAGGTGAAATTAGGAAAGCCTAGTTCGGGTTGCATTAAAAATATGGAAAAATGTTCTAAAATCATCTTTTAATATATAAAAGTGAACTGTGAAATCAATTTTGGAAAATGAGGTTCGGAAGGTTGACATTTTGGCTAGTGACCAAAATGTAATTTTTGAAAGTTCGGTGACAGTTTTATAAAGGATTGAAACTTTGAATCTTTAAGGAGCTATTTACCCAATGGGAGTTTCTCCAGATTTTCTAAATATATTAAATGATTAATTAAGTGTTTTTAAACAAAAGAAAAGTGGAGGGAAGATATTTTCCTAAATCTAACTAACTTTTCTCTCAACCATTTTCTCTCATCTTTTCTCTCAAACCAAACACATTCTCTCCAGATTTCCTCCTCTGATTTTGTCACTCAAATCACTCATTTCAACTCTCATTTGATTCCTAATCATCTCATCAACAAAACCTCTCAATTTGCAAGTTGTTTCATCAAGCTTTTTGGCTCCAAAAAGGAGAAACTCAAGTTTGGAGGTAAGAACGTCCTTCTCCTCTGAACTTCAAGTTCTTTACTGAAATTCCCAAGTTCTCAATCCTTGGTTTGTGTTTTGTTAAAGGCTTTTCAATAGAAATCTTGATTTTGGCTTAAAATGCAAGATTTGGTGATTTTGGTGAAATTTTCGTGTGATCTGTTTGGGCAGTGTTTTGAAGTGTCAAAATGATGTTAAATGAATTCTAAATTGATTAGAAGTTGAGGTTTAATTAATGCAATCCCGGATAGGTTGAATTTCCTAAGTTTTGCTTGAGTTTTTGGTTGTTTTTGGAGTGTTTTTGGTGATCTGTTATACCTGGAAGTATAAGGACGTGTTTGTGATCATTTTGGATGTTAAGTGATGTTTAAAAATGGTTAGAAGTGATGGATCTTGGTTGGGTTAAGTTTTGGTAGTGTTTGGAGGTGATTTCGGTTGTGTTTGGTAGCCGAATTGTTGGATTTGTGTTGAGCAGCGAATTTGGTTGTGTGGCTGCTGTTCTTAATACATAATGATGCATTAATGTGCTGTTTTTGTGTGCTTGAAACATGGGAGTTTGATCCGTGAGCTTTAGAGGTGTTGCGGAAGGTTTCGGATGCTTGGAAGGCTTGGTGGCTAGCCTTGTTTTGGTTATCGGTGAGTGAAGTTGGGTTTTCAGCTTTTAAACCAAGGTTTGAAGGTTTTTGGGAGCTTAGTGTAAGTCTAAACAACTTTGCTAAGCTCAAGAGTAAGTGGATGGATTTTCGCTCTTGAGTTATGATTGTGGAAGTGGCTTTTAAGCAATTGTGGTTGATGATTGAAATGCATGTGTTTTGCATGGTTTAATTCTGTTTTGAAAGCATATTTTAGCATGGTTTAGTGCTGGTTTTGAAAGCCATATGTGAAGGATGCTCAAGGTAAGAGATCCTTGGTTTTATACATTGAAAATGTGGTTTTGATGCGTGGTGTTGCATGTTGTTCTATGGCTTTGTCTAATGCTTTAAAACAGTGAATTAATATTGGTAAATGATGGTTTTTGCATGTTGGTTATGCATGTGAATCATTTGATTAATGTGGTAATGGTTTTGCATTATGGTTATGCATATGGAACATTGGACTAATGTGGTAAGATGGTTATATTGGCAAGTGATGTAAGTGGTTCTTGGTTCTTTGATCGGATATAGTTAGCCGGCTATAGGATTGGGTGCACCGTGAATTAAGTCGCCTTGGAGGTGGAGTGGTCAAGAGTGGACCGGGAAACTCCCTTCAAGTGTAACCCCCGTAGCCCGGCCTAGACGGTTGACCCGAACCACGAAGATTACACGGGGAAAACCAAAGTCAACCCGAAAGTCAACCTTGATTAACGACCCTTTTTTTTTCTTTTAAATCTTGTCTAGATGCTCATTAACCCTAGATGTGATCACACAAACAACATACTCAAAGATCACAACCATCAGAGATCATTCAAGGACCCAATTGCACAAAACACAACTTTAGGGACCAATTTGTAAATTCTGAAAACTTTGAGGCCTTAACCAGATTTTAAGTTACCAACTTAAAATTAATCATATTTCATGCATCTCGGCCAAATTTCAGCTCAAACGGACATCTCAAACTCATACAATTGCACATACAAGATTTAGGACCAAAATGCAAACATTTTGAAACACATAACTGCCACTGTCAGCCCCCAACGGTCAACCGTTCCGAAACGGGAGACAGCCCGTTTCGAAACGCGGGGCCGTTCCGCAACGGGTACCGAAACGGGGGTCGGGCAGTGGCCTATCCGTTTCGGAACGGTTTCACCCGTTTCGGACGCCTGGGCTGCTTCAAGGCACCCGTTCCGAAACGGTACACCCTGTTCCGAAACACCCTGTACAAAATGCAGAAATTTGCCTATTTAAACATGCAATTAACATCCAATCATGCTCCAACAGCCACCAAACTTTGCCAACATGCAATTTAACATAAAAGAGGCATACTTGCATCAACAATTCACCAACATGCCATCATACATGAAAAGCCCCAATTTTAAGACTAAGCTTCCAACACAAGCAATCCATTTAAGCAACATACTTCCAATTCAATCTCATAAGCCAAGCCATGTTCCAACAACATTAACAACACAAAACCAAACTTGTCTAAACATAAACAAACACATACATCAACCCAAGAGATTCTACCCCATTGCCTTTATTAACTATAGCTATTAACCGAGACATACATCTCAAGTGGAGTCCTTCTTGAATCCCTTGCTCCTCGCTGTCCAAACTTCAAGAACCTGCATTGATGGACAAAAAGGAGCGTAAGCACATAATGCTTAGTGAGGAAAGCTCAAAACCAAAACACCATCAATGCAGCGAGCCATAAATCACTTTTAAAACAAACTCGATTTGTTTACCAAAGCCATGTTTGAAAACTCCTTTTCAACAACAAGCTCAAAACCATGCATCGCACATACATGAAAACCAACCCTTAGTTTAGCAAACTAAGAAAACCCTTTTCAAAGCACAACTTGCAAAATCAACCATTTCGCCAAACCATGCATACACACCATATGCAAGCTAAAACAAAACCTTGGAAAACACTCCCATTTCACAACATACCTTTCTTTAAACTTGAAAGCCAAAACAAACAAGAATCTTTTAAAACCATTTCACAAACCAACCAACACATGCATTAAACCAAAGGCAACATATATGAACCACAACATCATCATCACATGCCTTTAAAAACAAGTCTCAACAAGACTCCAATGCACTAAAGATATTTCATGCTCACATGCCTCATTTTCCAAATGATAATCAACACTTGTTCAACTTAACAAGTAAACATGCATTCACAAGCATTATACACTTTCCATGCAACCATGCATCTTTTCAAGCATCTCATGCTTCACATGCAATTATGCATCAATTCAAGCACCACATGCTTCATCACAATCAAGAACATCATATTGGCCTTCAAGTGATCAATCACATCCACTTTTCAACTCAACATCCAATCGGATACGCGGATTCTGAGCGTTGTCCCTACGCTCCCTACACCCTACCAATCCAAGGTCCTCGAATGGGCAACACCTCCATTATGACCTCAACATCCTAAGGTTCCCATGTATGGACTTTTAAACACCACACAACCTTAGCTCTTCCCCAAGGTTCTCATGTATGGACTTTTAACCACCATACAACCTTGACATGCACAAGGTTCTCACATATGGGCATCACCTCCATATAACCTTTGCATTCACCGATTGGTAGTTGTAGAACATCACTAACGAGATCCGGGACACCCTACACAAGATCCACACATGGACTTAACACTGCCATTGTGATCTCAACAAGCACAAGGTTCTCACATATGGGCAACACCTCCATATAACCTTTGCTCAACCAAGGTCCTCGAATGGGCAACACCTCCATTATGACCTCAACCATCTCGTTAGGATACTTGAAGGGAGTTTCCCGGTCCACTCTTGACCACTCCACCTCCAAGGCGACTTAATTCACGGTGCACCCAATCCTATAGCCGGCTAACTATATCCGATCAAAGAACCAAGAACCACTTACATCACTTGCCAATATAACCATCTTACCACATTAGTCCAATGTTCCATATGCATAACCATAATGCAAAACCATTACCACATTAATCAAATGATTCACATGCATAACCAATATGCAAAACCATCATTTACCAACATTAATTCACTGTTTTAAAGCACTAAACAAAGCCATTGAACAACATGCAACACTATGCATCAAATCCACATTTTCAATGTATAAAACCAAGGATCTCTTACCTTGAGCATCCTTCACATATGGCTTTCAAAACCAGCATTAAACCATGCTAAAATATGCTTTCAAAACAGATTTAAACCATGCAAAACACATGCATTTCAATCATCAACCACAATTTCTTAAAAAGCCAATTCATATCACAAATCAAGTAAGAAATCCATTTACTTACTCTTGAGCTTAGCAAAGTTGTTTAGACTTAAACTAAGCTCCCAAAACCTTCAAACCTTTGTTTAAAAGCCGAAAACCCAACTTCACTCACCGATAACCAAAACAAGGCTAGCCATCAAGCCTTCCAAGCATCCGAAACCTTCCGCAACACCTCTAAAGCTCACGGATCAAACTCCCCTGTTTCAAGCACACAAAAACAGCACATTAATGCATCATTATGCATTAAGAACAGCAGCCACACAACCAAATTCGCTGCTCAACACAAATCCAACAATTCGGCTACCAAACACAACCGAAATCACCTCCAAACACTACCAAAACTTAACCCAGCCAAGATCCATCACTTCTAACCATTTTTAAACATCATTTAACATCCAAAATGATCACAAACACGTCCTTATACTTCCAGGTATAACAGATCACCAAAAACACTCCAAAAACAACCAAAAACTCAAGCAAAACTTAGGAAATTCAACCTATCCGGGATTGCATTAATTAAACCTCAACTTCTAATCAATTTAGCATTCACTTAACATCATTTTGACACTTCAAAACACTGCCCAAACAGATCACACGAAAATTTCACCAAAATCACCAAATCTTGCATTTTAAGCCAAAATCAAGATTTCTATTGAAAAGCCTTTAACAAAACACAAACCAAGGATTGAGAACTTGGGAATTTCAGTAAAGAACTTAAAGTTCAGAGGAGAAGGACGTTCTTACCTCCAAACTTGAGTTTCTCCTTTTTGGAGCCAAAAAGCTTGATGAAACAACTTGCAAATTGAGAGGTTTTGTTGATGAGATGATTAGGAATCAAATGAGAGTTGAAATGAGTGATTTGAGTGACAAAATCAGAGGAGGAAATCTGGAGAGAATGTGTTTGGTTTGAGAGAAAAGATGAGAGAAAATGGTTGAGAGAAAAGTTAGTTAGATTTAGGAAAATATCTTCCCTCCACTTTTCTTTTGTTTAAAAACACTTAATTAATCATTTAATATATTTAGAAAATCTGGAGAAACTCCCATTGGGTAAATAGCTCCTTAAAGATTCAAAGTTTCAATCCTTTATAAAACTATCACCGAACTTTCAAAAATTACATTTTGGTCACTAGCCAAAATGTCAACCTTCCGAACCTCATTTTCCAAAATTGATTTCACAGTTCACTTTTATATATTAAAAGATGATTTTAGAACATTTTTCCATATTTTTAATGCAACCCGAACTAGGCTTTCCTAATTTCACCTCTTTAGATTCGAACAGCACTTTGACCAAACCGGTCAACGCCCAAAACTTCTGAGCCCAAAACCGGGGCGTTACATCAAGTATCCTAACGAGATGGTTGAGGTCATAATGGAGGTGTTGCCCATTCGAGGACCTTGGTTGAGAAAAGGTTATATGGTGTTTAAAAGTCCATATGTGAGAACCTTGTGCTTGTTGAGATCACAATGGCAGTGTTAAGTCCATGTGTGGATCTTGTGTAGGGTGTCCCGGATCTCGTTAGTGATGTTCTACAACTACCAATCGGTGAATGCAAATGTTATATGGAGGTGTTGCCCATATGTGAGAACCTTGTGCATGTCAAGGTTGTATGGTGGTTAAAAGTCCATACATGGGAACCTTGGGGAAGAGCTAAGGTTGTGTGGTGTTTAAAAGTCCATACATGGGAACCTTAGGATGTTGAGGTCATAATGGAGGTTGTTGTCCATTCGAGGACCTTGGATTGGTAGGGTGTAGGGAGCGTAGGGACAACGCTCGGAATCCGCGTATCCGATTGGGTGTTGAGTTGAAAAGTGAATGTGGTTGATCATTTGAAGGCCAATATGATGTTCTTGATTGTGATGAAGCATGAGGTGCTTGAAATGATGCATATTTGCATGTGAAGCATGAGATGCTTGAATTGATGCATAATTGCATGTGAAGCATGAGATGCTTGAAAAGATACATGGTTGCATGGAAAGTGTATAATGCTTGTGAATGCATGTTTACTTGTTAAGTTGAACAAGTGTTGATTATCATTTGGAAAATGAGGCATGTGAGCATGAAATATCTTTAGTGCATTGGAGTCTTGTTGAGACTTGTTTTTAAAGGCATGTGATGATGATGTTGTGGTTCATATATGTTGTATTTGGTTTAATGCATGTGTTGGTTGGTTTGTGAAATGGTTTTAAGAGATTCTTGTTTGTTTTGGCTTTCAAGCTTAAAGAAAGGTATGTTGTGAAATGGGAGTGTTTTCCAAGGTTTTGTTTTAGCTTGCATATGGTGTGTATGCATGGTTTGGCTAAATGGTTGATTTTGCAAGTTGTGCTTTGAAAAGGGTTTTCTTAGTTTGCTAAACTAAGGGTTGGTTTTCATGTATGTGCGATGCATGGTTTTGAGCTTGTTGTTGAAAAGGAGTTTTCAAACATGGCTTTGGTAAACAAATCGAGTTTGTTTTAAAAGTGATTTATGGCTCGCTGCATTGATGGTGTTTTGGTTTTGAGCTTTCCTCACTAAGCATTATGTGCTTACGCTCCTTTTTGTCCATCAATGCAGATTCTTGAAGTTTGGACAGCGAGGAGCAAGGGATTCAAGAAGGACTCCACTTGAGATGTATGTCTCGGTTAATAGCTATAGTTAATAAAGGCAATGGGGTAGAATCTCTTGGGTTGATGTATGTGTTTGTTTATGTTTAGACAAGTTTGGTTTTGTGTTGTTAATGTTGTGGGAACATGGCTTGGCTTATGAGATTGAATTGGAAGTATGTTGCTTAAATGGATTGCTTGTGTTGGAAGCTTAGTCTTAAAATTGGGGCTTTTCATGTATGATGGCATGTTGGTGAATTGTTGATGCAAGTATGCCTCTTTTATGTTAAATTGCATGTTGGCAAAGTTTGGTTGCTGTTGGAGCATGATTGGATGTTAATTGCATGTTTAAATAGGCAAATTTCTGCATTTTGTGCAGGGTGTTTCGGAACAGGGTGTACCGTTTCGGAACGGGTGCCTTGAAGCAGCCCAAGCGTCCGAAACGGGTGAAACCGTTCCGAAACGGATAGGCCACTGCCTGACCCCCGTTTCGGTACCCGTTGCGGAACGGCCCCGCGTTTCGAAACGGGCTGTCTCCCGTTTCGGAACGGTTGACCGTTGGGGGCTGACAGTGGCAGTTATGTGTTTCAAAATGTTTGCATTTTGGTCCTGAATCTTGTATGTGCAATTGTATGAGTTTGAGATGTTCGTTTGAGCTAAAATTTGGCCAAGATGCATGAATTATGATTAATTTTAAGTTGGTAACTTAAAATCTGGTTAAGGCCTCAAAGTTTTCAGAATTTACAAATTGGTCCCTAAAGTTGTGTTTTGTGCAATTGGGTCCCTGAATGATCTCTGATGGTTGTGATCTTTGAGTATGTTGTTTGTGTGATCACATCTAGGGTTAATGAGCATCTAGACAAGATTAAAAAGAAAAAAGGGTCGTTAATCAAGGTTGACTTTCGGGTTGACTTTGGTTTTCCCCGTGTAATCTTCGTAGTTCGGGTCAACCGTCTAGGCCGGGCTACGGGGGTTACATTTGGTGGTATCAGAGCTGAGTTGCGAATGCTTGGGGAAAACGGTAAGTTGTTGTGATGTGTGCTTGTTGTTTACCCTGATGTGTGGTTGAATGTTGGTTGAAACACGTGTTTCTGGGCATGATGCTGGTGTTTCTGAGCAAATTGCTGATGTTTCTGAGCATGTTGCTGATGTTTTCAAGCATGTTTTATGGTTATGAATATTGGTTGAGCTTATGTGGTTTGTGCTGATGATAAGCTGATGCTGTGAGTTGGTTTTATGCATGATGAAAGTGCTGTGAGTATGTTATGTAATAATATGCTGTTGCAAGTGGATGCTGTTTGATGTAAGCATGATCAAGGTGTGTTGTTTGATATGCTTGATGTTGTGATATCCATGTTGTGTTGACTATTATGTCATGTAAGGGGAGGATTCGGGATACCCATTGCCTTATTAATATAGCTATTGTGTTATTTGGAGTTGGAGTTTGAATCCTTGCTTAATGCTGGTCTAACTGGTTTGTTTGTTTGTTGTGATTGTATGTTTGTTGTTGTTAGTAGTATGGCTAAGTCGATGAAACAATGGCAGTTGGGTGAGATGGTTGCTGCCTTGGGGCAGGTTGTTAAGGCGTGGAATTCACCCTTTCGTGGAGGTGTTTTGTCTCAGTTTTCTGTGCCTGGGGTTGAGATGGCAAGGCAAGGGAAAGAAGCTAGTTCTGCGGTGAAGAGTTCATCATCTGATGTTCAGGAGGTGTTGGGAACATCTCAGGCTGTGGTAAAGGTAAAGTCAGTGGATGTGCTGGCTGTGGAATGTGTGGGTTTGCCGAAGCAGCGTTTGCTTGATTTGGGTGCTGTGGAATATCATGGTTCTACACCAGAGATGTTTGAGGCTTGGTTGGCCAGTGTGGTTCTGATATTGGATCAGGAAGGCTGTGATCTTGCTTGTAAGTTGGGGAGTGTTGTTTCTCTGATGTTGGAGGATGCCTGTGTCTGGTGGACATCAGTGGCTGTGGCGTCACATATTCCTGATATTGATTGGGATTTCTTTGTATCTGCCTTTTATGAAAGGTATCTTGGAGGGAAGTTTCCAAGGGTTGAGCAAAGTGACGGTGGTGCTGTTGTGGAGCAAGTGTTGCTTGGGCAAGGAGTGGAAGTTCAGCCACCGGTGTGTGACCGTTGTGAAAGGCGCCATGTTGGAGGTTGTTGGGGCGCGGGTGCTTGCTGGAACTGTGGTTCCAAAGCGCATGTTAAGCGTGATTGTCCTTTAGGGGTGAAGCCAGCTTCAGTGATAGCCAAAGGATCTCAGAAAGGTCGTGGGCACGGCCGAGGCAAGGTTCAGAAGTGGCAGAAAGTGCAGAAAGTTGTGAAGAGTGTGGGAAAGGAGAATTGCTGGAAATGTGGGTCTGCTGGACACATGAGACGTGATTGTTTGATGTTGGCTCGGAACAGTCAAGGTTCTTTACCGCAAGGAGTTGGTGGGGGCCCTAGTGTGTTAGCTGGTGCTGCAGTGGTGCGGCAGGAGGTTGATGGTTCCGCGAGGAAGAGAGTTCGTCTGATGAAGCTTCAGGGTGGTGTGATGCTTTCAGGTAACCTTGTTTAGTAATCTTTGCTCTAGTTACCTTAGTTTGGTTTTTGTTGGTTTTCCTTGCGTGGTAAGTTTAGTCTTGTTGCTAGCATGTTTGGGGTAATGGTTGTAGTTTGGAAATGTCTTTGATGTGAAGAGGGCTTTGTGAGAATCTTGTGGTTAGTAGTTGCTGGTATGATGGAGTTAGATAAGCTAGAAGTGCGGTAGGAGGTTGTTCTTAGACGGATTTGAGGATGTTATTAGAGGGTGTGAACTGGCATTCATGCACAGTTAAAATCATTGTTATACGCTATATTATATATGTTGGTCCATGCATACATGTGGCATGACATTAGAGGTTTTGCATACATGTACATCAGGCATTGATAGGGCATGTAAGTGATCATGCATACGATGTTCACACTCGCTAATAATTAATCGAATCTGTTAGAGTGGTGGTTGGGTTAGGTTGGATGGTGGGTTTTTAGAGGTTGTGTTGGTGCTGAGTGGAAGTTAGAGGTAATGGAGTTTGTTAAGCTAGTTGCTAGTAATAGTGAGGGTGGTATAGCCTGTTGGTAGAAGATTGGTGTTTGATGCTTTATGAGTTTAGTGGTTTGGTGGTGAGGGGTACCGGTTGAGGTTAGAATCGATCAGGTGGTTTGATAGCTAAGTGGGAGTGGTAGTTCCTTGGTGCTAAGTGAGGTTGCAGTTTGGTGGTTGTTTTTCCAAGTGCTGAGGTAGCTTAGCATTTAAGTTGAAGTGGAAGGATCATGAAGGATCGAAGGCTTGTGTTGTTTGGAAGGATTCTTATGAGAAGTGGTTGGCTGGTTGTGTGTATGTGAATTTCTTTTGAGGTCAGCTGGTGGTGTATGGAGCAGCTGGCGGAGCCGAGTTGAGGTTGTGATGTAATTTTGGTTTGTGGGTGAGTAGACCTGGTGAGTCGTGGTGGTAATGTTAGCAACAGTTGTGGAGGTTTATCAGCTTTTGTTGAGGAGTTTGGGTAAGCAGTTGATGCTTAAGAATTTTTGCTTGTTGGGAAGATTCTTGGAAGAGGTTTGAGAGTTGCAAGAGTTTTGGAAGCAGAGAAGTTTGTATGGTGGTTGAATTGGATTGGTTAGAGTCCCTGTGTGAACCAGTCTTGGAAGTTGTGTGTTACAGTAGTGTGTGCTGTGAAAGCTAAAGTTCTTTATGGTTGAAGTTGGGGCTGTGTACAGTCTGGAGATGTGGAAGGTTAAGTTGTGGCTATCTTTGAGGGTTCTGGGTTTGTGAACAGCATGTAGTGGTGTTGGGTTCAGTGGAGTTTTGTGTGGAAAGTGTTCAGTGTTGGTTGAGGGTTTTGTGTTGCCTTGTGTGTGTTTTGAGGAAGTTGTTGTTCTCTTTTCGCCGGTTGAAATTTCGAGGAAGAAATTTCCTAAGGGGGGAGAGTTGTAACGCCCCGGTTTTGGGCTCAGAAGTTTTGGGCGTTGACCGGTTTGGTCAAAGTGTTGTTCGAATCTAAAGAGGTGAAATTAGGAAAGCCTAGTTCGGGTTGCATTAAAAATATGGAAAAATGTTCTAAAATCATCTTTTAATATATAAAAGTGAACTGTGAAATCAATTTTGGAAAATGAGGTTCGGAAGGTTGACATTTTGGCTAGTGACCAAAATGTAATTTTTGAAAGTTCGGTGACAGTTTTATAAAGGATTGAAACTTTGAATCTTTAAGGAGCTATTTACCCAATGGGAGTTTCTCCAGATTTTCTAAATATATTAAATGATTAATTAAGTGTTTTTAAACAAAAGAAAAGTGGAGGGAAGATATTTTCCTAAATCTAACTAACTTTTCTCTCAACCATTTTCTCTCATCTTTTCTCTCAAACCAAACACATTCTCTCCAGATTTCCTCCTCTGATTTTGTCACTCAAATCACTCATTTCAACTCTCATTTGATTCCTAATCATCTCATCAACAAAACCTCTCAATTTGCAAGTTGTTTCATCAAGCTTTTTGGCTCCAAAAAGGAGAAACTCAAGTTTGGAGGTAAGAACGTCCTTCTCCTCTGAACTTCAAGTTCTTTACTGAAATTCCCAAGTTCTCAATCCTTGGTTTGTGTTTTGTTAAAGGCTTTTCAATAGAAATCTTGATTTTGGCTTAAAATGCAAGATTTGGTGATTTTGGTGAAATTTTCGTGTGATCTGTTTGGGCAGTGTTTTGAAGTGTCAAAATGATGTTAAATGAATTCTAAATTGATTAGAAGTTGAGGTTTAATTAATGCAATCCCGGATAGGTTGAATTTCCTAAGTTTTGCTTGAGTTTTTGGTTGTTTTTGGAGTGTTTTTGGTGATCTGTTATACCTGGAAGTATAAGGACGTGTTTGTGATCATTTTGGATGTTAAGTGATGTTTAAAAATGGTTAGAAGTGATGGATCTTGGCTGGGTTAAGTTTTGGTAGTGTTTGGAGGTGATTTCGGTTGTGTTTGGTAGCCGAATTGTTGGATTTGTGTTGAGCAGCGAATTTGGTTGTGTGGCTGCTGTTCTTAATGCATAATGATGCATTAATGTGCTGTTTTTGTGTGCTTGAAACAGGGGAGTTTGATCCGTGAGCTTTAGAGGTGTTGCGGAAGGTTTCGGATGCTTGGAAGGCTTGGTGGCTAGCCTTGTTTTGGTTATCGGTGAGTGAAGTTGGGTTTTCAACTTTTAAACCAAGGTTTGAAGGTTTTTGGGAGCTTAGTGTAAGTCTAAACAAATTTGCTAAGCTCAAGAGTAAGTGAATGGATTTTCGCTCTTGAGTTATGATTGTGGAAGTGGCTTTTAAGCAATTGTGGTTGATGATTGAAATGCATGTGTTTTGCATGGTTTAATTCTGTTTTGAAAGCATATTTTAGCATGGTTTAGTGCTGGTTTTGAAAGCCATATGTGAAGGATGCTCAAGGTAAGAGATCCTTGGTTTTATACATTGAAAATGTGGTTTTGATGCGTGGTGTTGCATGTTGTTCTATGGCTTTGTCTAATGCTTTAAAACAGTGAATTAATGTTGGTAAATGATGGTTTTTGCATGTTGGTTATGCATGTGAATCATTTGATTAATGTGGTAATGGTTTTGCATTATGGTTATGCATATGGAACATTGGACTAATGTGGTAAGATGGTTATATTGGCAAGTGATGTAAGTGGTTCTTGGTTCTTTGATCGGATATAGTTAGCCGGCTATAGGATTGGGTGCACCGTGAATTAAGTCGCCTTGGAGGTGGAGTGGTCAAGAGTGGACCGGGAAACTCCCTTCAAGTATCCTAACGAGATGGTTGAGGTCATAATGGAGGTGTTGCCCATTCGAGGACCTTGGTTGAGCAAAGGTTATATGGTGTTTAAAAGTCCATATGTGAGAACCTTGTGCTTGTTGAGATCACAATGGCAGTGTTAAGTCCATGTGTGGATCTTGTGTAGGGTGTCCCGGATCTCGTTAGTGATGTTCTACAACTACCAATCGGTGAATGCAAAGGTTATATGGAGGTGTTGCCCATATGTGAGAACCTTGTGCATGTCAAGGTTGTATGGTGGTTAAAAGTCCATACATGGGAACCTTGGGGAAGAGCTAAGGTTGTGTGGTGTTTAAAAGTCCATACATGGGAACCTTAGGATGTTGAGGTCATAATGGAGGTTGTTGTCCATTCGAGGACCTTGGATTGGTAGGGTGTAGGGAGCGTAGGGACAACGCTCGGAATCCGCGTATCCGATTGGGTGTTGAGTTGAAAAGTGAATGTGGTTGATCATTTGAAGGCCAATATGATGTTCTTGATTGTGATGAAGCATGAGGTGCTTGAAATGATGCATATTTGCATGTGAAGCATGAGATGCTTGAATTGATGCATAATTGCATGTGAAACATGAGATGCTTGAAAAGATGCATGGTTGCAGGGAAAGTGTATAATGCTTGTGAATGCATGTTTACTTGTTAAGTTGAACAAGTGTTGATTATCATTTGGAAAATGAGGCATGTGAGCATGAAATATCTTTAGTGCATTGGAGTCTTGTTGAGACTTGTTTTTAAAGGCATGTGATGATGATGTTGTGGTTCATATATGTTGTCTTTGGTTTAATGCATGTGTTGGTTGGTTTGTGAAATGGTTTTAAGAGATTCTTGTTTGTTTTGGCTTTCAAGCTTAAAGAAAGGTATGTTGTGAAATGGGAGTGTTTTCCAAGGTTTTGTTTTAGCTTGCATATGGTGTGTATGCATGGTTTGGCTAAATGGTTGATTTTGCAAGTTGTGCTTTGAAAAGGGTTTTCTTAGTTTGCTAAACTAAGGGTTGGTTTTCATGTATGTGCGATGCATGGTTTTGAGCTTGTTGTTGAAAAGGAGTTTTCAAACATGGCTTTGGTAAACAAATCGAGTTTGTTTTAAAAGTGATTTATGGCTCGCTGCATTGATGGTGTTTTGGTTTTGAGCTTTCCTCACTAAGCATTATGTGCTTACGCTCCTTTTTGTCCATCAATGCAGATTCTTGAAGTTTGGACAGCGAGGAGCAAGGGATTCAAGAAGGACTCCACTTGAGATGTATGTCTCGGTTAATAGCTATAGTTAATAAAGGCAATGGGGTAGAATCTCTTGGGTTGATGTATGTGTTTGTTTATGTTTAGACAAGTTTGGTTTTGTGTTGTTAATGTTGTGGGAACATGGCTTGGCTTATGAGATTGAATTGGAAGTATGTTGCTTAAATTGATTGCTTGTGTTGGAAGCTTAGTCTTAAAATTTGGGCTTTTCATGTATGATGGCATGTTGGTGAATTGTTGATGCAAGTATGCCTCTTTTATGTTAAATTGCATGTTGGCAAAGTT
Organism: Hibiscus trionum; assembly: GCA_030270665.1. Lineage (NCBI taxonomy): Eukaryota > Viridiplantae > Streptophyta > Magnoliopsida > Malvales > Malvaceae > Hibiscus > Hibiscus trionum. The sequence goes on along the minus strand of BSYR01000001.1, from coordinate 40,152,674 downwards.
TGGTGGATGTTGGAGCATGATTGGATGTTAATTGCATGTTTAAATAGGCAAATTTCTGCATTTTGTGCAGGGTGTTTCGGAACAGGGTGTACCGTTTCGGAACGGGTGCCTTGAAGCAGCCCAGGCGTCCGAAACGGGTGAAACCGTTCCGAAACGGATAGGCCACTGCCCGACCCCCGTTTCGGTACCCGTTGCGGAACGGCCCCGCGTTTCGAAACGGGCTGTCTCCCGTTTCGGAACGGTTGACCGTTGGGGGCTGACAGTGGCAGTTATGTGTTTCAAAATGTTTGCATTTTGGTCCTGAATCTTGTATGTGCAATTGTATGAGTTTGAGATGTCCGTTTGAGCTGAAATTTGGCCGAGATGCATGAAATATGATTAATTTTAAGTTGGTAACTTAAAATCTTGTTAAGGCCTCAAAGTTTTCAGAATTTACAAATTGGTCCCTAAAGTTGTGTTTTGTGCAATTGGGTCCCTGAATGATCTCTGATTGTTGTGATCTTTGAGTATGTTGTTTGTGTGATCACATCTAGGGTTAATGAGCATCTAGACAAGATTAAAAAGAAAAAAAAAGGGTCGTTAATCAAGGTTGACTTTCGGGTTGACTTTGGTTTTCCCCGTGTAATCTTCGTAGTTCGGGTCAACCGTCTAGGCCGGGCTACGGGGGTTACAGTAGGCGTTCCGAAACGGATGACCGTTGGATTTAAATTTTGAGCTGTCCTGAGTTTCTGATTCTTACATTTTGGTCCTTAATTGTTGCTTGCTTAACTTAGTGGGTTTGAATGATACGTTTCAGTTGATTTTTGACATGATGGCATGTTATGTGATTAATTGAGGTTTGGTAATATTAAAATCATGAAAGTCTCTGTAATTTGTGGAATTTATAGTTTAGTCACTAAAAGTCAAATGTATGCAATTGAACCCCTAATTGAATTCTGATCGCTGTGTCGTTTTCCCCTAATCGCTTTGCTGCACTCATAGGTTAATAGTATGCATCTAGCGAAGATAAAAAGAAAAAAAGGGTCGTAAATCAAGGTTAACTTTCGGGTTGACTTTGGTTTTCCCCGTGTAATCTTCGTAGTTCAGGTCAAACGTCTAGACCGGGCTAAGGGGGTTAAATTTGATGGTATTAAAGCGTGGTTACGAAAGAATTGGGATATGTGAAATTGTTATGTATCGAAGTAAGATGTTTGAAAAGCATGCTATCGGTTGAATTTTGCATTCTATGCCATGCTTGAATTATGTGAATTGCAAGTGGAATGAATATGATGGTACGATGATGATGTTATGTGGATATGTGCTGATTTTGGGATGATGAAATGTATGTGAGCATGATGTTCTGTGTATGCTATTCTCTGTGGGTGAAATTGGGTGCCCATTGCCTTATTACACTAATCAAATGTTTTGTAAACTTGGATTCTTCCTTGCAGCTGGCCTAAATGGTTTTATTTGTTTTTGTTGTTGTGTTTGGTTTAAATAGTACATTGGGATCTAGAAGGGAGTTGAGGTCCAATACGATAGTGCCTGCAGCTGAGCAGGGTAACTAGGCTGAGCAAGGGGTTGATGTCCCTCCTGGTGAAGATCTACCTCCTCCGCCACCACCTGGAGGTGCGGAGCAGGTGCAACAAGGACAAGCTGGTCCTGGTTTTGGTAATTTGGCGCCACAAGTTGAGGCGATCACCGAAGCGTTTCAGGCTGATGTTGCCGGAGCGCATATGCAGGCCCCTGCAGCTGGGCAAGTGGGCTTACCTCTGGAAAGGTTGAGGAGTCTGGGAGCTGTAGAGTTTTATGGTATGTCACCTGAGGCGTCCGAGGCTTGGTTAGCTAGCACGATCCGCATTATGGATCAGATGGATGTAACGAGGTGCGCAAGCTGGGATGCGTGGTTTCTTTGCTACAAGATGATGCTTACAGCTGGTGGACGATTACCACAGCTGGTATAGAACCCAATGAAGTTGATTGGGAGTTCTTTAGAGGTGCCTTCAGGAGAAAGTATCTAGGTGTGAGATACTTGGATGAGAAGAAATGAGAGTTTATGTCGCTTGTTCAGGGCAATCTTTCGGTGGCTGGGTACGAGGTCAATTTCGTATGCTTGTGCCAGTATGCTCCTGAGTTGGTACCTAGTGAGAGGCATCGATCTGATCGCTTCTAGTATGGTTTGGTACATGAAGTTAAGATGTACATGCTGGACATGTGGTTCGAGGGACCATTTGAGGCGAGATTGTCTTCCAGCAGCTAGAGAGGTTCAGGCTCCTTTCGTGGTGACAGGGAACTCTTGTTTGAATTGTGGTTCGGTAGATCATATGAGGAGGGAGTGTCCTTTTTTGGCTGGTGGTGGCCAAGGACGTGCTCCTGCGGTAGCTGCACCTCAGAGAGACTGTGGGCGCGGCCGTGGGAACTTTCAGAGGAGAGATGAGGGGCATCGAGGTATTGCTCACGTTGTAGCCGTTCGACTTGAGGGAGGTGGACCGACGAGGGTGTATGCTCAGCGCGAGGAGCGCAACGATACCGATGTGATCGCAGGTACTTTTGCTCTCCAGTCTTTATCTTTGCTGGCTTTGATTGATTTTGGATCCACACATTCTTACATTTTGAGTGAGCATGAACATTTGCTTGATATACCTGTTGGGTTGCTTGAGGTAGGAATGCAAGTGACTAGTTCTTTTGGTGAGACTGTAGTCATTAGGAAGTTGTATAGGAGATGCCCTTTGTCTGTGCAAGGTCATGTTTTCCTCGTTGATTTGATGGAGTTACCTTTTTGTGGATTTGATGAAATCCTTGGTATGGATTGGTTGACGGTGCATAGGGTCGTGGTTGACTTTGATGTTAAGCGAGTCACCTTAAGGTTGGCCGATGATTATGAGGTTGTAGTCGTAGGCGAGAATGTGAAATTCTTGTCGAATGTGATTTCGGATTTTGAAGTAAACATTTTGAAGTAAACAACTCCAGTGTCCATTGCTTCTTATCGCATGGCACCTAAAGAGTTAAAAGAGTTGAAAACATAATTGCAGGAGTTGTTGGATCGAGGTTTCATTTGGTCGAGTGTGTCACCTGGGGGTGCACCGGTCTTGTTTGTGAAGAAGAAATATGGGACGATGAGAATGTGTATAGATTATCGGTAACTGAACAAGTTGACGATCAAGAACAAGTATCCCTTGCCTAGAATTGATGATCTCTTTGATCAGTTCCGGGAAGCCTCATTGTTTTCTAAGATAGACATGAGATCAGGGTATTATTAGTTGAAGGTGAAAGATGTGGACGTACCTAAAACTGCTTTTCGGACGAGGTACGTGCATTATGAATTTTTGGTGATGCCGTTTGGTTTGACCAACGCGCCTGCTACTTTCATGGACATGATGAATCGTGTATACCATGAATTCTTGGATCATTTTGTGGTAGTGTTCATCGATGATATCCTTGTGTATTCGCGTACTGAGGAGGATCATGATAGGCACTTGAGGATTGTTTTGCAAGCGTTGCTGGAGAATCAGTTGTATGCCAAACTGAGTAAATTTGAGTTTTGGCTTACGGAAGTGGTCTTCCTTGGACATGTTGTGTTGGCTGAGGGTATTCGCGTTGATCTGCAAAAAGTAGAGGCTGTGATGAGTTGGAAAGCGCCTAAGTCAGTGACGGAGGTACAGAGTTTCCTTGGATTGGTTGTGTACTACCGTAGGTTTGTCGAGGGTTTCTCAAGGATAGCGGCACCTTTGACCAAGTTGTTGCAAAAGAATGTTCTCTTTGAGTGGACGGAGGTGAGGCAAGAAGCTTTTGAGAAGCTGAAGGAAGCTTTGATGCAAGCACATGTTTTGATTCAACCTGAGTCTGGTAACGAGTTTGTGGTCTATAGTGATGCGTCCAATGTTGGTATGGGCTGCGTGTTGATACAGGAAGGTAAGGTGGTGGCCTATGCATCTAGACAGTTGAAGGTGCATGAGCACAACTACCCTACTCATGATCTTGAGCTTGCGGCTGTGGTGTTTGCCTTGAAAATTTGGAGGCATTACCTGTATGGTGAGAACTGTGTTGTGTTCACAGACCATAAGAGATTGAAATACCTTATGTCTTAGAAGGAGTTGAACCTTAGGCAGCGACGTTGGGTGGAGTTGCTTAAGGATTATGATCTAACGATCGAGTATCACCCGGGAATGGCTAATGTTGTAGCCGATGCTTTGAGCCGGAAAGTAGCTGTGGAATTGAGAGAGATGTTTGCTCGTTTGAGTATATCGCGTGATGGAGGCCTTGTGGCGGAGTTGCAAGTGAAACCGTTCTTGATACAGTTGATTAAAGATAAGCAGCTGCTTGATGATTCTCTTGTTTCGCATGTTCAGGACATTGCGGAAGATATGCCATCGAATTTCAGCTTTGGTGATGATGGTGTTCTGTGTTTTGGGAGTCGAATAGTGGTGCCAGATGATGCTGAGTTAAGGCACACTATTCTGACTGAAGCTCAAAGTAGTCCTTTTGCTATGCACCCATGCAGTACCAAGATGTATCATGACCTAAAAGATGAGTACTACTGGGTAGGGTTGAAAAAGGATGTAGTTGAGTTCGTTAGTAAGTGCATGGTGTGTCAGCGAGTGAAGGCTGAGCATCAGGTTCCTTCTGGATTGTTGCAGCCTTCGAGAATTCCAGAATGGAAGTGGGAGAGAATCACCATGGATTTTGTGTCTGGTTTGCCTTTGCCACTGACAAATAAGAATTCAGTTTGGGTGATTGTGGATCGGCTTACGAAGTGTGCGCATTTTCTGCCTGTGCATACTACGTATACCTTGGATAAGTTGGCTGAGTTGTACATAGCTGAGATTGTGCGATTGCACGGTGTGCCAAAGTCTATTGTGTCGGGTAGGGATCCGAGGTTTATGTTGCGTGTAAAATAGTCTATCGCAATTGTAGTGCAAGTGTACACGACGCAAGTAGTAAAGTGATACGAAGTATCGGATATCGTCTCCACAGGGATTGGGCTAATGACTTCACCTTGTTTACTGCACGAAAGTAAAGGAAATAATTAAGAGTTGTCACGAGAATAATAAGGTAAAAAAGTAAAATAAAGGATTGAGAAATTAAGATAGAGAGAATGAGCTGGTATTGAATTGCTCAGTAGTGTAGGTATTGAATTGCTTAGGATCTCTGGTTCTGTCGTCGCTCCCGTCGCTGACAGCACCTGTCGCGGCGCCTGTCCGTTGGCAGTTGCGGCAGCAGACACACCAACTCCGTACTTCAAGCTTGGCAAGAATCCCAGATCTGCCTTGCCCTATCCCTAGGCACAAGTCTGTCGATGATCACGTCTTTGATGATACCTCCCGGCGTGAATCGAAGGATGAACACCGATGTGTATGAATTCTTCCTTAGCCACTTAACCTCGCCCTATCCCTAGGCACGAGATGGTTCAACTATAAACTAGAGAACGCGCTCTTATCTCTTTCGTATACTTAACTCTCCCGATGCTAAGTAAATGGATAACCTCACAATGCTCTCCCGATGCTCTTGCAAGATATTAAAACCAAGATAAAAGAACTTGAAGTTTATTTTATTGAACTTGAAAAATCCTAAAACAAAGCAACCCTTGCAACTACTTTACAAAACAACCCGTAGCCCTAGGGGAAAATTAGAACATATCGGTGACAGGTAAACGGCAGGGGGTTTTTGGTTTCGGTTATGGGGTAGAATCAGGGAGGATTCTAGGTTAAAACCTATGCCCTTATATAAGATTTGGGCTCAAGTTATCTAAGGTAACAAGGATTACAACTTTAATTAGAAGTAAGATTCTAATAAAGGCTTAATCTCTAAATCTCCTACTTTGCAGCCGCCATCCTTGTTTCTAGGAATTTCCTCTCCTTGAGCTTTGGCTTGACATATCTTTTGATCCGGGGCTTGGAAAAATATTTGGCTTTCACACGACAGACGAGCAGATTTTTCTCTATCTATCGAGGTCCACTTGACTTTTCCTCTTCATAAATCTGCTGTCACCATGCTGTCACGACAGGTCCTTGACAGGTTCGTCTCCTTTGGCTGCTTGTCCAGTTCCGCTCCCCTGCTTCTCTGCCCTGCGCCTGCCTTCATCGTCTACTATGACAGATACCTGCGAAAATAGCCATCTTTTAGTAGAATCCGTGCCTTTTGTATAATTGTGATGTTTTACTAAAAACTAACCTAAATGCAATGCAATGATGCTTGAATGTAGCAGAAGTATGGGTTAAAAAGGGTGTAAATAATAGAACTTTTACACACTCAACACACCCCCAAACTCAAGTTTTTGCTTGCCCTCAAGCAATGAAGGAAGAAAGAAAAAAATGAATATATATATATATATTTTTTTTTTGTGTTGGCCTTCAAACAGTGAACTGTCCCTTACCCATCGCTCATTCTCTATGGCGGCAGCAACCTGTCGGAAAGATTAGGATCTGTCCGGAATCTCCCTATAGTCCTTGTGCAGTGTGTGCATGCTTGTGAACAGTTATATGCTTAGACTCTCTTAATTTCACTAGAATAATTGACTTTAGCTTGTTTAGAGTTTTTCCTACGAGACTGCTTTCTTTCTTTTTCTTACTAGAGCCAGAATAGGGCACCTCTAGTCATTTCCTTTTTTCAAACCTCTTTTCTTTTACTAGAGCCAGTATTTCAGGCACCTCTAGTTAACTGTCTAGAGCCGGTGATAGGCACCTCTAGAAGTTTTTCTCTGGTTATCTGCCTAGAGCCGGTGGTAGGCACCTCTAGGTTTCCTGAGATTCTAGTCTCTTTTCCACTCTAAGTGCTAAGTTTTCCTATTCTAGTTTGGCTAAAAGAAATCTAAGCAGTATAACAGTCACAAAAGTGTTTAAGTTTTTAGAACTATAAAAAGGCTCTAAACTTTTCCTTAACCTGTCCTAAGGATGCTGCCACGATAGAGCTGTCATGACAGGTAAGTTAACTTCACAGTTTTAAGCCAACAGTTTTAATAATTTTTTTTTTTAAGAACTTAAATAAAAAAACACAACAATAATTAAAAGATGTGCTAAAGACTCCATTAATGATGGAGGGTTGCCACCCCCAAACTCAAGGGTTGCATTGCCCTCAATGCAAAATGACATGAAAAAAAAATAAAAAAGGTACATCACAAAATATAAAGGCAGGCAGCAATAAGAGACAATAAATACTTAAATTTTCACGTGCTGCTCTCACTGCTGCTGCTGACGCGGATCTGATGGCGGCGCCTGCGCTGAGGTGGGGGCTGGACAGGTTCAACAGCAGGTTGCTCAACAGGTTCATCGGCCTGTTGAAGGGCAGGTTGCTCCACTAGTCTGACATCGGAACTGCTGCTGCTGTCCTAGCTGTCACTCGTGATGGCTTTGGACAGCCTTCTTTTGTCGGCCACATGCTTAATTCGTTTCACTCTTGTGAAGGCGCTGTCCAAATTCCTCCGGACAATAGGGCTGTCATCAGTGGCAGCTCGCTTTGTTCCTCGAGGGGAAGTGTCTGCCGAGGGGCTGCCGGCTGCCGTTGGGGATGGTGTGGAGGAGGCAGATTCTCCGTGGGGAGAGACAGGTGATGTGGGAGTGGGGGAGGGGATATTGAAATAATGGGCGGGGAAGGTGGGGAAAATGACATCCGTAAAATTCAAAGTATTGGTAATGAAATTTACCGTAGCATTGGAGAAGTCACGGATGAAAGTCATTAAACCCATCTGGCGCTCCTCTATCCTTAAGATGGCAGCAAGGATGTCGGGGTTCTGATCTGTCGGAGTGTTGTTGGTGGCAGCTTCTGGGGCAGGTTCGGTGGCCGGCTCATCATCAGACTCAGCAGGAGGGGCGTTTGGGTCGAAGGCGTTGATGGGAGTTGCAGCTACGACCTCCATGAGGCTGGAGATGTTGTTGTCTGTCCAGCCGCTGACCTTCTTGATTTTGTCGGATGGCTCCTCTGGTACGGCAGCACAGCGGCAGAGGGCGGTGATGGTTGACGGTAGGCATAGTCGTGAGTCCGAGCGGAAAGCACAATCGAGGATGCTGTCCCTCATGTACCTGCCCACATTAATGGGCCTGTCATGCATGATAGAGTGGATGAGGGCCAACCGCTGCCTGTTGACTGTCGTATGGTGAGATGAGGGCAGGATACGCTTTTTGATAAACGCGTTCCATAGTTTTGCCTCAGGGAGTAGCTGCCCCCTGTTGACAGAGTGGGGGTTCTTCTTACTGGTGCTCCATGTCGTTCCCGCTTCTGTCAATGCCCTCATGACAGCATCATGTCCGGCAGCGTCGAGGGTGTCCCAAAATTGTTGATGCCCATCATCATTGGGGCCAAGGAAAAGGCCGAATACATGGTTGATGCTGCTGGCGGTGAAAGGAACTGTCACTCCTCGGACGGTGACAGATGTCGCCGTCTTGCTGTCGATCGCTGCGTAAAATTCCCTGACCAGAGTGTCATTAAGCTCTGCCGGCTGCTCGGCGAAATCCTCCCACAGTTGTGCTGTTATGGCCTTCATTATGAACGGCCGGAGTCCCATATGGGGGGCATCTCTGTTATAGATGAAGCTCCGCTCCTCCCATAGTTCCTTGTTAGCGAACGGGGCTGCTGCTGCTGAAGAAGAAGCGGCAGCGGTGTTTTGTCGGGTTTGTCTTGAAGACATTTTTTAGTTGCAAGGGCTGCAAATGAAAGAAAAATAGATAAAACTAGAGGAGAATAGCAAGAGAGAAAATCTGAAGTGATGAAAAGTGAAAGGGAGAAGGGGGTTTTATAGCTGTTGGGGAGCTGCCCATTTAATGCCGCAACGGCAGGCGAGAATAACGGGGCGGCAGATTGAATATAGCGTGTCTGACGCGTCTGACACGTATTAATGCGTCTGCTGTACGTCTGTCGCACGCTTCTGCGTCTGCCGTGTCAGTCTGTTGACAGCCTGTCTTGTCCGTCTGCGGCGGCAGCTGAAACGGCAGGCTTTAATGAATGGGCTTTAGTGGGCTTGATGGATGGGCGGTGGGCTTGGGCCACTTCTTCTTTTCTTCTTGACTCCTTTATTTCCTAAAAACTGAAATTATAAAACAAAACATTATTTGAATAAAATAAACCTAATTTCCTAATAATAATAAAATAAATAAAAATAAAAATTAGGTTAAATTAGTGATGCCTTGTGGGGCATCATCTAAAGTAACCACTTCCTGTAGTCTTGGGGCTTCAGTCCCCTGATAGTGCTTGAGGCGTTGTCCATTGACTTTGAATTGGTGCCCATCTTTTAATGATTGAATTGTAATGGCACCATGGGGAAAAACTTGAACCACTTGGAACGGGCCAGACCATCTAGATTTTAGCTTCCCTGGAAAGAGTTTCAACCTAGAATTAAACAACAACACAAGCTGCCCTGGGCAGAACTGTCGTGGCAGCAACTTCTTGTCATGCCACTTCTTAGTCTTTTCCTTGTAAATCCTTGCATTATCGTAGGCCATTGTCCGTAATTCTTCGATTTCGTTCAGATCCAATAACCTTTTCTGGCCGGCCTTATCCAAGTCCATGTTCACTGCCTTAATTGCCCAATATGCCTTGTGCTCGATCTCGACAGGCAAGTGACAGGTTTTCCCGTAAATCAGTCGGAATGGAGACATGCCCAATGGAGTCTTGAAAGCTGTCCTGTATGCCCATAATGCATCATTCAGAAGTAAAGACCAGTCTTTCCTAGTTGGTTTAACCATCTTTTCAAGGATGTTCTTCACTTCCCTATTTGAGATCTCAGCCTGTCCATTGGTCTGTGGGTGGTATGCTGTCGCGATCCTGTGCTTGACACCATATTTTTTCAAAGCGGCAGCAATTACCCTATTATCGAAATGTCTCCCTTCATCACTGATAATCGCTCTAGGGATGCCAAATCTAGAAAAAATGTTTTTGTGCAGAAACTTTTGGACCGTTTTGGCATCATTCTTTTGCGTTGCGATTGCTTCTACCCACTTGGAGACATAGTCCACTGCTAGGAGGATGTAAAGGTTTCCACACGAGGATGGAAAAGGTCCCATAAAATCAATCCCCCAAACATCAAAGATCTCTACTTCTAAAATATTCTGCAATGGCATCTCGTTTCTCCTCGAGATGTTACCTGTCCTCTGGCACCTGTCACAGTTTCTGTAAAATTCCTGTGCATCTTTATAAAGTGTCGGCCAGTAGAACCCTGACTGCAGCACCTTGGCAGCCGTTTTATTGCCTCCTAAGTGACCTCCATATTGTGAAGCATGACAGTGATGGAGAATGTCTTCTTGTTCCTCTTGTGGTACACACCTTCTTATAACCTGGTCTGCACACATTTTGAAAAGAAGAGGTTCGTCCCAATAATAATGTTTAACATCATTTTGGAACCTCTTCCTTGCTTGATAATTAAGATCAGAAGGTAATATTCCGCTAACTATAAAATTAACGAAATCAGCATACCAAGGAAGGTTAGAAGACTTACCTGCCGCCATGGCTGTCGCGACAGCTAGTGCGGCAGCAAAGAGCTGTTCATCTGGGAAGGTCTCAAGTATTTGTGTCTCATCTAAAGGTAGACTCTGTCCCATGTCCAACCTCGACAAGTGGTCTGCCACTTGATTTTCTGTCCCCTTTTTGTCTTTGATCTCAAGGTCGAATTCTTGTAATAGCAAGATCCATCGTATCAACCTAGGCTTTGCATCCTTTTTTGCAAACAAATACTTGAGGGCAGAGTGGTCGGTGTGTATTATTACCTTCGTTCCAAGTATGTAAGAACGAAACTTGTCGATGGAGAACACCACAGCTAACAGCTCCTTTTCTGTGGTGGTATAGTTCACTTGGGCTTCATTTAATGTTTTGCTGGCATAGTATATGACGTGAAACAGCCTGTCCTTGCGCTGCCCAAGTGCTGCCCCGACAGCATAGTCACTAGCATCACACATGATCTCAAACGGTTGTGTCCAGTCTGGTGGCTGTACTATGGGGGCTGTCACTAATTTTTCCTTCAGAACCTTGAATGCTTCAGTACATTCTTCATTAAAGTCAAAGGGTCGGTTCTGTTCTAAGAGATGGCATAGGGGCTTGGTGATTTTTGAGAAATTTGCAATGAATCTCCTGTAAAAACCAGCATGTCCTAAAAAACTCCTAATGCCCTTGACAGTTGTTGGTGGCGGCAGCTTTTCAATGACCTCTATTTTTGCCCTGTCGACTTCTATCCCACGGCAGCTAATCTTATGACCTAAAACTATACCTTCATCTACCATAAAATGGCATTTTTCCCAATTAAGAACAAGATTAGCTTTTTCACATCTTTCAAGTACCTTTTTAAGGTTGCCGAGACAGCTCTCAAAATCATCTCCAAAAACGGAAAAATCATCCATGAAAATCTCAAGGAAGTCCTCTACCATGTCGGAGAATATTGCCATCATGCACCTTTGGAAGGTGGCAGGTGCGTTACAGAGGCCAAACGGCATCCTCCTAAATGCGTATGTTCCGTAGGGGCATGTGAAAGTCGTTTTCTCTTGATCTTCCGGTGCAATAGCAATTTGGTTATAACCTGAATAACCATCAAGGAAACAATAATAAGATTTACCCGCTAATCTATCAAGCATTTGATCAATAAAGGGTAAAGGAAAGTGGTCCTTTCGGGTAGCTTTGTTAAGCTTCCGATAGTCCATACAAACCCTCCAACCGGTCACAGTCCTGGTTGGGATTAGCTCATTGTTTTCATTGGTTATCACTGTCATTCCTCCTTTCTTTGGAACACATTGCACCGGGCTTACCCATTTGCTGTCGGAGATGGCGTAAATAATACCAGCGTCTAACCATTTAATTATCTCTTTACGCACTACCTCCTTCATCGCAAGGTTTAACCGCCTCTGGGCATCAATAGTCGGCTTATGGTCTTCCTCTAGGAGGATTTTATGCATACAGATTGCCGGACTAATGCCCTGAATGTCTGCTATCGTCCATCCAATTGCCTTTTTGTGCTGTCTTAACATGTCGACCAGCTGTCGTTCCTGTTCCTGCGGCAGCTTAGCAGAGATGATTACGGGCAGTGTTTTATCACAACCAAGATAAGCATATTTAAGCTGCCCTGGCAGGGGCTTAAGTTCTAAGACAGGTGGTTCAACAGTAGATGGCTTTTGGATTAAATGGTTATCCGAAGTGTAATTCAAGGGTTCGAATAACTTACCTGGACGATGGTCTAACCAGTCGACCTCCTCTTGACCTGCAGTGTCAGATGTATCGGATGCAGAGGAGTCACTGTCGTCGTTGCTGTCGTCATCACTGTCGTGACAGGTCTTTAAGTGGCTGTCGCAGCAGTGACCAAGTTTTATATCACGGCAGCCCGACCTGAAACAGGGGTAATCAAAGGTCACCTCAATGATGGCCTTGCATTCCTCGTCCAAATCAGCTCGTTTCATTGATTGGAGAACATTCAACTTAATCTCTTGATCGTTTACTCGCATGGTGAGTTCTCCTCTCTCCACATCAATCAGTGATCTTCCCGTGGCTAAAAATGGTCGCCCAAGGATGACTGGTGCGTTCTCATCTGCCTCGCAATCTAAAATAAGAAAGTCAGCAGGAAAAATAAACTTATCCACTCTTACCAAAATGTCTTCAATCTTTCCTTCGGGGTGAACGTAAGAGCGGTCGGCTAGCTGTAGGGTAACTGTCGTGGGCCGCGCCTTCCCAATACCTAATTTCTGAAAAACAGATTTGGGCATTAGATTAACACTAGCTCCAAGATCACAAAGTGCCTTACCCACAAATTTGTCACCGATTACACAAGGTATGAGGAAACTCCCTGGATCCTTCTTCTTCTGGGGTGGCTGCCGATGAAGAATACTCATGCAACCATCTGCCATCCTTACCGTTTCAAATTCCCCAAGTTTATATTTCTTTGACATGACATCCTTGAGAAATTTAGCATAACCGGGCATCTCCCTAACGGCGTCTAACAGCGGAATATTAATCTGAACCTGCTTAAAAATATCATAAATCTTTTTAAGTTGAGATTCTTGCTTAGCTTGCTTTATCCGTTGAGGAAAGGGTGGTGGGGGACGGTAATCAGCAACACGTCCTTCCCACTGCATACGAATCTGAGGACGATGTTCTTCATTTTTCTCCTCTGTCGCTTCTGCTGTCGTGACAGGATCATCGGCAGCAGTCTGTTTATCACCTGTCGGGGCAGCTTCCTCGGCAGGTTTATCCAAGGCGGGTTCCTTTTCTGTTTCAGCTTTTTCCGGTCCTGGTAACTCTTTCCCACTCCTAGTAGTAATCGCCTTACATTGCTCATGTGGGGGCGGTCTAGCATTTTCAGTATTGCTAGGAAAACCTCCATTCTGCCTTGGCTTAATATGCTGGGACACCTGACCCATTTGTGTCTCTAAAGACTTCAAGGTAGCCTCATGATTTGTCATTCTCATCTTGGTTTCATCTATAAAATTTTCCGTCTTTTTGACAAACTGATTAATATTCTCCATGTATGTACCAGTCTGAGACATAAAAGTGGCCAGAGTCTGTTCCAATACACTGCTTGTGGCAGGTGGTGGCTGCTGTTGCTGCTGCGGCGGCAGGTTCTGCGGCTGCTGTTGCTGTCGCGTCAACAGTCTAGGTCCCCCTTGATTCTGATTATATGCTTGAGGATTCAAGGCATTATTAGGGTTACTCCAGGAAAATTTGGGATCCTTCCTCCAATTAGGGTTGTAGTTGTTGGAATTGTAGGTTGACTTGTAATTTCCAACATATTTTCCCTCTTCTATATTTATAGGGCACTCATCCCTACTATGATTTCCTTCACAAGTAGTACAAACTTCCTCGACAGCAAATCCTCGTAAGTCTTCTTCATTTAATAAGTGCTTCATGGCTTTAGTGAGGAATGCTACCTGTGATTTCATAGTGCTGTCGGCCTCATAGTCCTTGACAGCAAGTACCCGTTTACCCCCTCTTCTAGCAGTCGGAAACTGCTCCTCATTCTTAGCTAGATTTTTCAGAACTTGTAATGCCTCGTCCGGATCTTTATCCAATAACAGTCCATTTGCTGCAGAATCAATGCGAATGCGAGTTTGTAAGTTAGCAGCATTATAAAACTTAGTTACCTGATTCCAGACAGGAAATCCATGCATTGGGCAGTTCCGTAGAAGAGTAGTAAATCTGTCCCAGGCCTCGTGCATCGGCTCGTCATCTTCCTGTTGAAAAGTAGCAATTTCATTACGTAATCGCTCAGATAAATGTGAAGGATTAAAACGAGATAAAAATTCACGAGTGAGATCTGCCCAAGTCATAATGGAACCCGGTGTAAGTTTATTCCACCAAGTTTTAGCTCTATCCCTTAATGAATGGGGGAATAACCGAAGCCTCAGTATCTCCGGACTAACTCCTGGCAGTCTAAACGAACCACAAATCTCCTGGAACGTTTTAAGATGCTCTCTAACATCTTCTGTTGCAGAACCACCAAACTGCCCGGCATTGTTGATCATACTAAACATGACAGGTTTAAGTTCAAAGTTGTCAACATCAATATCCGGCAGCGTGGTCTCCAGCTCTACATGATCATTCAGCATGTAGTCACGACATGACCGTCGTCCACCTGCTGCGGGCGGATCGGCGACAGGTCCACCAGCAGGTTGGTTATGGGCCATCTTCTCTAGCTGTCCTTCGAGATATTCGTTTCTGTCTAAAAGTCGGCGAAGTTGTTTCTTGAGATTGAAGGAACGTTCGATCTCCGGATCTAATTTATATTCAGGATCTTCACCTCTTTTGGATCTGCGCATAAACAAGAAAACCTCGTGAAAAGCAAGAGTTGGAAACACAAAAGAAAAATTAAAGAAAAATAAAAACGAAAAAAAATAAAAATAAAAAGTGCAATAAAAGAAAGATGTAGTTATGTTGCCAGTCCCCCGGCAACGGCGCCAAAAACTTGTTGCGTGTAAAATAGTCTATCGCAATTGTAGTGCAAGTGTACACGACGCAAGTAGTAAAGTGATACGAAGTATCGGATATCGTCTCCACAGGGATTGGGCTAATGACTTCACCTTGTTTACTGCACGAAAGTAAAGGAAATAATTAAGAGTTGTCACGAGAATAATAAGGTAAAAACGTAAAATAAAGGATTGAGAAATTAAGATAGAGAGAATGGGCTGGTATTGAATTGCTCAGTAGTGTAGGTATTGAATTGCTTAGGATCTCTGGTTCTGTCGTCGCTCCCGTCGCTGACAGCACCTGTCGCGGCGCCTGTCCGTTGGCAGTTGCGGCAGCAGACACACCAACTCCGTACTTCAAGCTTCGCAAGAATCCCAGATCTGCCTTGCCCTATCCCTAGGCACAAGTCTGTCGATGATCACGTCTTTGATGATACCTCCCGGCGTGAATCGAAGGATGAACACCGATGTGTATGAATTCTTCCTTAGCCACTTAACCTCGCCCTATCCCTAGGCACGAGATGGTTCAACTATAAACTAGAGAACGCGCTCTTATCTCTTTCGTATACTTAACTCTCCCGATGCTAAGTAAATGGATAACCTCACAATGCTCTCCCGATGCTCTTGCAAGATATTAAAACCAAGATAAAAGAACTTGAAGTTTATTTTATTGAACTTGAAAAATCCTAAAACAAAGCAACCCTTGCAACTACTTTACAAAACAACCCGTAGCCCTAGGGGAAAATTAGAACATATCGGTGACAGGTAAACGGCAGGGGGTTTTTGGTTTCGGTTATGGGGTAGAATCAGGGAGGATTCTAGGTTAAAACCTATGCCCTTATATAAGCTTTGGGCTCAAGTTATCTAAGGTAACAAGGATTACAACTTTAATTAGAAGTAAGATTCTAATAAAGACTTAATCTCTAAATCTCCTACTTTGCAGCCGCCATCCTTGTTTCTAGGAATTTCCTCTCCTTGAGCTTTGGCTTGACATATCTTTTGATCCGGGGCTTGGAAAAATATTTGGCTTTCACACGACAGACGAGCAGATTTTTCTCTATCTATCGAGGTCCACTTGACTTTTCCTCTTCATAAATCTGCTGTCACCATGCTGTCACCATGCTGTCACGACAGGTCCTTGACAGGTTCGTCTCCTTTGGCTGCTTGTCCAGTTCCGCTCCCCTGCTTCTCTGCCCTGCGCCTGCCTTCATCGTCTACTATGACAGATACCTGCGAAAATAGCCATCTTTTAGTAGAATCCGTGCCTTTTGTATAATTGTGATGTTTTACTAAAAACTAACCTAAATGCAATGCAATGATGCTTGAATGCAGCAGAAGTATGGGTTAAAAAGGGTGTAAATAATAGAACTTTTACACACTCAATAGTTTACAATGCGATTTTGGGAATGTTTGCATCGAGCCTTGGGTACACGGTTGAATTTCAGTACTTCTTACATTCGCAGATGGATGGGCAGTCACAACGTGTTATTCAAGTGCTTTAGGACATGTTGAGATGTTGTGTGATAGATTTTTGGGGTTCTTGGGAGAAGCAATTGCCGTTGGTTGAGTTTGCGTATAACAACAGTTACCAGGCAAGTATCCAAATGGCTCCATACGAGGCTTTGTATGGGAGAAGATGTAGAACCCCTCTCTGTTGGGCAGAAGCTGGGCAAAAGTTGATTTCAATGCCAGCTATGCTTAAGGGAACCACCGAGAAGGTGAAGCTCATTTGTGAGTGGTTGAAAGCGGCATCAGATAGGCAAAAGTCTTACGCGGACTTAAAGCGTAAGGAAATTGAGTTCGCGGTTAGAGAATGTGTGTTCTTGAAAGTATCGCCTTGGAAGAAGGTGATGAGATTTGGGTTTAAGGGTAACCTTAGCCCAAGGTTTATTGGACCTTACGAGATTGTAGAGCGTATTGGTCCTGTGGCATATCGGTTGAGATTGCCTGTAGAGTTGGAGAAGATACATGATGTTTTTCATGTCTCCATGTTACGGAAGTACAGATGGGATCCTTCACATATGATGCATGTTGAGGAGATAGAGTTGAATCCGGATCTGTCATATGATGAGGAACCACTGAAGGTTCTGGACGTGAGTAGCAAAGGTCTTCGTGGCAAGACGATAGATCTTGTGAAGGTGTTGTGGCGACACCGAGGAGTTGAGGAGGCCACAGGGGAAAGCAAAGCGGACATGATGAGGGAGTTTTCACATCTCTTTCCATCAGTTAAGAACTTCAAGGACGAAATTTCCTAAGTGGGGGAGAGTTGTAACGCCCTGGTTTTGTGCCTGGATGTTTTAGACATCGGACCAGTCGAGAATGGTTCGAATCGCGTAAGGTGATTTTAGGAAATCAAGGATCGGGATAGGATAAAATTGTGAAAAACTTGCTAAAATCGTCTAAAAATATAATTAAGAAGTTGGTCAAGTCAGTTTTACAAGAAAGGTTTTGGAAAATGGATATTTTGAATAGTGACCAAACTGTAAAGATTTAAAACTGGGAAAAATGTGTTTCTTAAGGTGGAAGCCAAAATCTTAGAATCATTAGGGGGCTTTAAGTCAATTTGACATTTCTTCAACATGGCATGTGATTTAAAAAGGGTTTTTAATTAAATGATTTTTAATTGGATTTTTATAATAATTAACTAAAAGATAGTTAATGGGATTTTCATTTACATAAGTACCAATTCCCTCTCATTTTCAGTCAAACACCATTTTCTCTCATCTTTTTCCAGAATTCTTCCTCTCAAAAACTCTCTCAACAATTTCTAAATCATTTTCAAGAGATTTTCCTTAATTCTTCAAGATTTTTGCAAGGAAAACTTGTAATCTATTGAAGGAAGCAAGGAAAACTTGTAATCTATTGAAGGAAGCAAGGATTGGAGGTAAATCCCATTCTCAACCTCTAATCTAAGTTCTTTAATGAAATTTCCAAGATATTTGGCTTCTAAATACTATTTTGAGGTAGTTTTCAATATAGTTTTGATTTAAGATCAAAATCTTGTGAAATTGTGGATGAGATCTTGATTTTCGGACTTGATGAGTTGGACTCTGTTTTGTGTTGATTTTATTTGATTTCTAAGTTGTTTTATATGTTAAAATGATGTGTTAATGACATAGATCCCGAAATCCTTGAGATCCTTGAGTTTCTTTGTAGTTTTAAGTGAGATTTTGGGGGTGAAATGGTGGAATATTGATTGCTGGAGGTATAAGGATGAGTTAGGATGTTTATTAGATGTGTTTTGATGTTGATAATTGTTTGGAAGTGATGTATGATGTCCAGGCTTGGTTTAGGGAGCAATCGGTTGAGTTTTCGGTTGTTTTAGAAGGGTATTTTGGTGTTGTTTGAGTGGGCAACGAGTTTATGAATTGTTGCTGGTGTTAGAATGCATTTTAATGCATTTAGATCTCTGTTTTGATGATGTGAAAACAGGGGATCTTGATCCGGAAGCAAACGAGGTGATTTTGGAGGCTTTGGAGGTGTAATTTCCGTGTCGGCGAATGAGGCTTCGCGTATCGATGAGTGGAAATGCAATTTCCTACTTTGTAACACTTTGAGTGTGATCTTGGGAGCTTAGTGTAAGTTTGATACACTTAACTAAGCTCAAGTGTTAGTGTTCCGGTAATCCCTCTCTTGGAAATGTGCTACGTTTGATGAAATTGCACTTGGTGTAAGAGTGGATTTTTTTACTGTTTTAAAGCATGTTTAATGTTGGATTTTAATGCCATTATATTAAGGATGCACTAGGTAAGGGATGCTTGGTTTTCATGTGTTGAATGCATATGATGTTAAGCATGTTATGCTTGAGGAAATGGCATTGTGGTTATGCTTGTAAAACAGTGGATTAATGTGGTTAAATGATTATATTGGCAAGCGATGAAATGGTTTTTGGTTACTTTAATCGGATATAGTTATCCGACTATAGGATTGGGTTCACCGTGAATAAAGTCGCCTTGGATGTCGAGGGGTTGTGATTGTGCCGAAATCTCCATCCAAGTACCCTAACGATTGAGGTTAAGATCACAACGGTGAATGGTTAGTCCCATGTGTGAGTCTTGTGTATGTGTCCCATACTCTCGTTAGTGGAATTATACAACTACCGATAAGTGATGTTGAGGGGTTGTGATTGTGCCATTAATCTCCATCACGGGTGTTGAGGGGTTGTGATTGTGCCATTTGTCTCCACCTTTTGTAGTCCGGTAGTTTGTATGAAGCGTGAGGGACAACGCTTGTAATCCGCGTATCCGATTGTGTCTTGTGTTGAAATGGTTTATGACTATCACTTGAAAGCCAATATAATGTAAATGAATAAAGTGAAGCATGAGATGCTTGTATTTGATGCAAGGTTGCATGAGATAGTTGTGTATGATGCAAGAATGCATGTGATGCTTGGTCAAGCATGAGCAATGGTCTAATTGATATTTATGATGTTTTATATGTGCATGTGTTCTTAAAATGCATTGATGTCTTGAGGAGACATGTTTTATAAAAAGGCATGTGATAAAAGTGGTGGCTTCGCAAGTCATGTTAAATGCATGGATGAATGTTGTTTAGCGATCCTCACTAAGCTTTATGCTTACACTCTTTTGTTTCGTCAATGCAGAAAATTGAATATTTGAAGGCAGCCCAAAAGCAAGAGGAATCCAAAGTTTTGCTAAAGAGATGTATGTGGTTCACCCTTAGTGTAATAAGAGGCAATGGGTGGGATTTATACTTTGGAATGTTTGAGGATGTTTCCCTTTACTTTGAGCATGTTAGATTGCCATACTTGAGTTGTAAATGGCCTTTAGTGTTTGGATTTTTGTTTGTATGAAGTTATAGCTTGTTGTGGTTTTGGTAAACTAGGGAGCATGCCTTTAGTACCTATGATTGCATAAACGATGCCATGATCTAGTTCAAGCTTCATAAATATGGTCTATGGTATGTGTATGAGATGTATTTATGTTGTGGTGTGTTTCAGATAGGTTTCGAATGTGAAAAAGCTTGAAAACCCAGAAAAATCTACTGTTGCAGGGCAGGGTGTATCGGAACACCCTTATCTGTTTCGAAACAGGGGCCCGAAATGTCCATAGTGTTTCGGAATGGATGACGGTGTTACAGAACACTTTGGCTACTAGAAGACCCTCTTTCGATATGGGTTCCGAAACGAGCCTGAGTACCGAAACGGTAAATTCAGTTTCGATACGACCGTTTCGATACCAGGGTAGGTGTTCCGAAACGGATGACCGTTGGATTTGAATTTTGAGTTGTCCTGAGTTTCTGATTCTTACATTTTGGTCCTTAATTGTTGGTTCCTTAAATTAGTGGGTTTGAATTATCCGTTTGAGTTGATTTTGACATGATGGCATGTTATGTGATTAATTGAAGTTTGTTAATATTAAATCATGAAAGTCCCTGTAATTTTTGGAATTTAAAGTTTAGTCCCTAAAAGTCAAATGTATGCAATTGAACCCCTAATTGAACTCCGATCGCTGTGTCGTTTTCTCCTAATCGCTTTGCTGAACTCATGAGTTAATAATATGCATCTAGAGAAGATAAAAAGGAAAAAAGGGTCGTAAATCAAGTTTGACTTTCGGGTTGACTTTGGTTTTCCCCGTGTAATCTTCGTAGTTCAGGTCAAATGTCTAGACCGGGCTAAGGGGGTTACATCATCATAGACAATTCATATCCTCAAAAACATGCTTTAAAACAGTAGGTAAATGCATTTAAAATCAAGTGCAACCAAAGGATCATAACTAGCACAACCGAGGGAGAAATTTTGATTTACTTCTGAACTTAATAAAGCGTTTCAAGCTCTAATTAAGTTCCCAAAACGTTTTCTAAAACGTTTCCACGCTGGAAAACCAAATTCCACTCACCGACTCGCGATACCACGCTTGCCAACGCACCTATCGATCTTTTGAAACCTCCAAAAACACTTCGTTCGCTTCCCGATCACTATCCCCTGTTTTCAAAACATCAAAAGAGAGGTTCAATGCATTAAAATGCATCCAAAACCCCAGCACACACAAGAAATCCCACAGCCCTGCTCTAAAGCAACAAAACACTCATTCGAAACAACCGAAAACTCAATCGATTGACCTCAAACTTCAGCCCAGCCATTACCCAACTCATCCAACAATTTCTAACCAAATCAACATCCAAAAATAACCTAAAACCAACCTTATACCTCCAGCAACTCAAATTCCCCAAGAACACCTAAAAAACTCACCCAAAACACCTCAAAAACCAAGGATCTCAAGGATTTCGTGATCTACATGATTAAGACTCCACTTCAACTCCAAAAACCTTTCAAAACTCATTTAGAAACAACCTCAAAACAGTAAAATCAATTAATGTCCAAAAATCACATTTTAAACCAATTTTCATCAAGATTTTAAGAGTTTAATATTCTAACAACAAAACCTCTATCAAAATTAGTATTAAAGAGTCAAATATCATTCAAATTTCATTAAAGAACTTAGATTATAGGGATGGCATGAAAATTACCTTCAATCATTGCCTCTCCTCTAATTTGGGAAGTTTTGCTTGAAGAAAATTGAAGGAAAATGGAAGATATCAATGAAGAAATGATAGGAATCAAAAAGTGGATTTGGGAGCAAAAGATTTCTGAAAAAATTGAGAGAAAAGAAGGGTGTTTGGCTGAAGCGAAAGTGAGAAAATGGAAGCTCGTGAAAATTTCCTTAACCGTTTAACTACTTTCTTTATTTACCCAAATTAAAAAGCCTTTTAATTTTTAATAGCATTTGAATCACATGACAAATTAGGGAAAATGAATAATTGCCAAGTAGCTCCTTATAGATTCTAAGATTTTGACTCTTCTTGAAAAACCATTTTTTCAACTTTTAAATCTTTACATTTTGGTCACTACCCAAAATGTATACTTTCGAAAACTCGTTTTGTAAAATTTATTTGGCCAACCTCTTAAACACCATTTTAGGGGATTTTAAAAAATTTTATCACATTTTTTTTCCTATCCCGAACTTCGATCTCCCTAAACCACCTTTTAAATGGTTCGAACAACCATCACCGGTCCAACCCGACTCGCCAAAACATCTAAGCCCAAAATCGGGGCGTTACAAGTACTGAGTATCATCTACACATGGATTGATGAAACCTTGAATGTTATCTTTTCGCATTGAAAAATAAATAAAAGTAAAGAACATAAATGAATAATCGAGTTTTTTGATTAATCTAATAAACAAAAAATTAAATAAGCCAATAAACTAAAAAGTTGAGTAATCAAGATGAGAGAATGAGCTAGATTAGATTGCGTCATAGTGTGGAAACCAATTGGACTGTCTCAGTCTTTGAATGCAACGAACACCAGATTGCCCCAGCAAGGACCAAAGTCTCTGCCGCGACAACGATTTGAGTAATTGCCCCGGCAATCCCTTCCTTGGGCAGCAACGAACAACGTCAAGGTTCGGCAAAGCATCATTCAGTGGCTCCTCCTTATCCCTAAGTCGAAACCGTGCTAATGTGCGGGCCTTGATAATACCTCCCAGCGTGAACCAAGGATGAACACCAACCAATCCTACGCCTTTTTTAGCCATTGAAACTCGAACTTATTCCTAAGCTGAGTTAATTTTCACCAATTGGGATGAAAACCATGCTTATTCATTTCGTGAGTCTTACGCTCCTGATATTAGACAAATAGATAGTTAACGAGATCCTCTCCCAATTAACTCGCAAACAAGTTAAAGAACCAAGAATAAGCAAACCTTGAACTAAAATTGCATTAACAAAAACTTAAACAAAATTAAATAGTTTTCTCACAACTACTAAACAATACAATCTAAACCCTAAGAAGGAATTAGAACATAATGACAATGAAAGCTCGCTACAAATTCTCTCCAAACTCGAGTTCTCTAGATAGATTCTACGGTCATTCTCAATGGCCAACTTTGCTTCAAATTTATAGAGGAGGTTTGGGTCAAGTCCTTCTTGAGGAGGAAATTAAGTTAGAATTAAACACATTAAAAGAAACGGTATTCTTTTAAAGTATTATATCTTTCTTCATTAAAATCCTCTTCTTGGCGTGTAATCTTCTCTTGACCTTCCCTCGACGTTTTCATGGTCTTCTTGCAGTCCAATCTTTATGCAAAGTGCATAAAAATATTAAACTTTTCATGCCCTTCAAAACGTGCTCCACTTTGCATATTTTCTCCATTGTCGAGTGTGTGAGGTCGTTACAGCGGCAGTGGCTTAGCTATAGCCTCAGAAATGGCCAGTATGTCTTTTTTCGCTCAACAAGGCTATATCCTATGGTTCAGCTTCCTTCAGTAGAAACTGACATCCACAATTAACTTGATCTGGACCCTCGATAGATGCTTCTGCTCCTCTCCCTTCTTTCCTCCAATGCCGCGACAGTTCTTCCCCGGGTAGTGAGTGGCGAAATCTGCTTACGCACCAAACATGCACATAAGTAGCATATTTTTCATCAAATAAACTAAATATAAGGATCAAGCATAATAAAGATGAGACTGATGTGATTGATGCATGGAGGGATATAATATGATTCAAGTGGGTGTAGTTTTCGCAATAATGTCATAGAAAAAGGGTGAAATAATAGTACATTTACACACTTAACACACCCCCAAACTCGAACTATTGCTTTTCCTCAAGCAATGCAACTAGTAGAAAAATAATTACTCACCAAATTCCTTAATCTTCATAGAGATTTCTTCAACTCGTCTTTTTCCTCATGACCTGGCACTTGAAAATACATGATTAATTTTTTCGGACGACTAAAGGAGATACCCGAAATCAAACTATGATGCTTGTGAGTGTGTGCATGCTTTTTGAGCAAGATGATTATCTGGGTTCTAAGTAAACACTTAAGCATTTACCTACTTAACTTGGGTAAATCAATTTTTTTATATAAGCAATCTAACTGACTAGAGCCAATTTCGTGCACATCTACTGGTTATCATAGAGCCAGTTTCAGGCACCTCTAGGGCTTCCATAAGCTAGAGCCGGTGTTAGGCACCTCTAGGGCTTCCAAAATTTTCTTTCTAAGCAAGCCTATGTCCTAAGTGTCCTAGAATTCCTTAAATCATATAAGTAACAGAAGTGTAATTTCATTTTCAGCTCCCATAGTGTAATAATAAGTGTTTTCTAATCGTCATCCTAACCTTTAAAGTATATTTTTAAGTGCTAAGATAGTTTCATCACTAGATGAATTTTTGCAAGTCTAGGCAATTCTAAGTCATATTGAAGAACTAGGCAATTATTACTCATTAATGAAAAAAACTACAATGTTTTTAGATAATGAACTGTTGGGCTAGTGGTTGCCTCGGCATTGACCTACGCCCCCAAACTCAAGATAAGCATTGCTCTCAATGCATAAATACATATCACAAATTATACAAGCAAAATAAAAGTCAAGAGAAGAAAGAAAAACTAGATTGCCAGGGACTCGGAGAAGTCCCCCATCACCATCTGGAATTATGAACTTTCTCTTGGTCGTCGTCTTGATTCATTTGGTGGATCTCGATGGTTGGGTGCGCGTAAGAAGAATCGATTTGGCTTTTGTGGTCACCCTCTCTTCCTCGTCCGTGTCAAGGAAAATCTCCTCAGTTGTGGTTGCCTTGCGCTTGAGTGATGAGGTTTCAATGGTAGCTTTGTCAAACGTCTTTAGAATGGAGTGGATGGTGTCGGACCAATCGAACAAGGACTCGGTGCAGATCGGCTCATCCATTGGAGCTTTGCCCTCTCTATGTGTGGCAGCAGATGGAGGATCAGTGAATGGCGAGGCAGAGAAGGCATGCGTTGCTGAGGCGGGGAAGGTGGGAATTGCCGCGACAGGAGAATATGGGGCTGCCTCGGTAGTGAGGTTGGCAGGGAACGACGTGAACAACATAATACTTTCCGGGAACTTCTCTTTGAGTACTTCGGTGATGGAATGGGTGAAGTCCCTCGTGAACTGCATGAACCGTCGCTGCCTTCAGTCCATCTCTTCCAACTTTTGGGCTATGTGCTTATGGTCACTGCCTCAACCGAGACATATGGGGTTTTTATTGTGCTGCTCAGTGATGTTGCGGCGACAGTTCCCTACACCAGCGTGGAAGTGGCCCGGCTTCTGCGATCTGCATTAGCTTGTAGTATGCCTCTTTGTCCCATCCTTTTCTCTTTGGTGTGTACTTGTCGGTTGAATCGGTGGGGACCTTCTTTAGTCGGCATAGGCCAGATTTAGCATAGGAAAATATAGGCGACCTCTCTCTTTTTGGATGCACTGATATATATATATATATATATCATTACAGATTATATTACCAACATTAATGATGCGTTTATGCAATATAGAAAGTATGAGTTCTAGCCTAGGTTTATCTACGGTACTATTATGAGAGGTAGGCATTAAGCATCTTTTCATAAAGGTATTTCCAGAGTTTTGCCTAGGACCAAAGCCTTCGCCGGTTTACGCTCCCCTTGTGTGCCTCGGCATTCCATGTTGTCTCGACAATGTAAAGCTCATTCTATTGAGTCATCGACTGTGAGCTTTTCCATGAACTCTTGGTGCTCATTCTGTGCCACATGGATGCCGTAATAAAGGTTTATTGATTCGGGATCGATGGGTTTTGCTTCGCCTCTAACGTGCAAAAATAGGTTGTTGGGAATCAGAGACTGAGCGTAAAATTCCCTCACCCATGTCAGATTTTCTAGTTCGGGCTGATGGCAAAAAAATTTCCACTTTTGATGAGCAATCTTGTCGAAAAGGAAGTGGTCGATGCAAAAGTCAGAGGTGGAGTCGGAATAATAGAAGCCTTGTTCCTCCCACACTTGTCGTCCTATGAAGTGTTTGTTGAATCGCCGTTCAACTTTCGGTGGTTGTAGAGCGTTAAGGTGTACTCGATTTATGAGAGCAAGTGCACACTCTTGTCAAGTTATAGTATATAAGATATCGTCTTCCACAAGGATTGGACAGCTTGGTTCGAATTGTTGTTCATGCACAAGTAAAGTAAATGCACAAGTAAGATAGTTGTTTGAAGAGAAAAGTAAAATAAAACACAAGTAAAAGAGGAAGTAATCAGATTGATAGAGAGGGCAGGGTTATGCTGATGCTTAGTGTGAATCTACGTTGAACTGCTTTGGCGGGTAATGGTGGATTGAGGCTGCATCAACTTTCGTTGCCACATCAGAACTCTGCTCTTGCAACTTTTGTTGTCTCAGCAGGTGAGATGGAGAGAAGTCCTTGCGGCAAGTCTAGCAGATACTCCAAGTTCGGCGAAGCAATTCTGAAGTGATCCTTCCTATGTCTAGG
Organism: Hibiscus trionum; assembly: GCA_030270665.1. Lineage (NCBI taxonomy): Eukaryota > Viridiplantae > Streptophyta > Magnoliopsida > Malvales > Malvaceae > Hibiscus > Hibiscus trionum. The sequence goes on along the minus strand of BSYR01000001.1, from coordinate 40,126,565 downwards.
CAAGGACTCTCTCACTGTGTGATGCATGCAATACCTAGCAATCTCAGCGTAAACCTAACACATGCACTCGACGTTTGGTTGCTCCTTTTAGCCATTGAAATTCTAACTTATGTCTAAGCCGAATTAGTTAACACCTCGTCATGATGAGACCATGCTTAATTCTTTCGTGAGTTTGACACTATCGTGCCCGAAAAATGGATTTCTTCAACTGAACTTTTGGAACTAATTGAAGAAGTGAAGTACATGAATTAAGAAAACTTGGAAGTATTTTATTGCAAAACAAACTTTGAAACCTAAACAATCATTCTCACAACTAATTACAGCATAACCCCAAACCCAAGAGAGAATTAGAACATGTCGGCGGCAAGAAAACCTAAGCTATGCCTAAAGAAAACCTAAGATGTCTTGAATTAGAATTACAATGAGTATTTATAGACATTAGCTAGATCTAGTCCTTATTGAAGTATAAGTCTTCAAAGTAGCTTTCCACATTAAATGTAACTTTAAACTCTGACTTCTTTGAGTTGAATGTGAACTTTATAACGTTGCCTTGTCCCACAAGCAATCTCAAGATTTAGCGTCAATGACTCTGCCTGCTGCTTTAGGCGTTAGAAAATCTAGTGGACGGCGCCGATAGACTCAGGATTTTCTGCTCTACAAATCGCACTCCGGATCTCCAACTCTATAGTCTGCTACCTTGGGCAGCAAGGTCAGCAATGGCAGCACTCGGTAGCTGTTGTTTCTGTCTGGAACTGCGTCAGTAGAGCTCCCTGGTTCGCTGCCTCAGCATCACATTCTCAGCTCCTCTTTCCCTCTGTCAGCCTTTAGTGCCTAAAACAAAAGGTGCACTAAAATAGTACATTTTCTTCACCAAATAAAAGATAAACAATGAAAACATGGTAAAGAAAGAAATACTGTAAAATGCAATTCAGGGTCCTAATTATGCCTAAGATGAACTCAAAAACAACAATAATATGTGATGGAATGTGCATAAATTTCTCTTGTCGTCCTATGAAGTGTTTGTTGAATCGCCGTTCAACTTTTGGTGGTGCAAATCTCTTGTAAGTCGGTTCCTCGGTGGGTCTCGAGCTTTCTCCTTGGTTAAGTTTTGGTTCCATTTGAGTGTAGTTGTGAGAAACATAAATTGAAAGCAAAAAAATGCAAGAATACTTATGAAATCAAGATTAGAGAAGAGAAGGGTTTGAAGGAGGAAAGTTGAGAGGGGGAAGTGGGTTATATTGGTTATGGCATGATATAGTCGTTGCGGTAATTAATGCGCACACGACAAGAATCTCGTTACATAGCCATTACAGCTTATAGCAGTTGCAACTTTCTGTCCGTTGAATTAGTCATTGCGGCTTGTATGTCGTTGGGCAGAACTTGTCATGTTGGCACCTGACTTCTCACACTAGACATTGGCGTCTATTTGCCGTGTGGGCAGGGGAATGTCGACCCAACTCTTCCGTTATTTCTTGATGTTCGTCCTAAGAAATACAATAAATAACATCAAATTAAAATAATACCTTATTCCTAAACAAAAATTAAATATGTGGAAAATAAACTAAAAAAAGAAAATAAAAAGGAAGGGAAGTGGGAAGGTTAATACACTAAAGGAGTGCATGGTGATGCATCTCCTAAAGTGATCACTTCCTTGTCTCTCATGAAATGCTGGCTAGTATAGTGCTTTAGCCTTTGTCCGTTCACTTTGTATTCGTGCCCATCATTGGTGGATTTGATTGTCACAACACCATGGGGAAATACTTTGACCCCTTCAAACGTCCCAGACCATCTTGATCGGAGTTTTCCTGGGAATAGCTTTAGTCTAGAATTAAAGAGTAACACTAACTACATGGGCAGGAACTGCCACGACAATAGCTTGCTATCATGCCAGCGTTTTGTTTTCTCCTTGTAGATTCTTGTGTTGCCGTACGCCTGTAACCCCCTTAGCCCGGCCTATATGTTTGACCTGAACTACGAAGATTACACGGGGAAAACCAAAGTCAACTCGAAAGTCAACCTTGATTCAAGACCCTTTTTTATCTTCTCTAGAAGCACGTTAAGCCTATTTGATTACTCAAGAATCATAGGAGAGAAAGACATCGCGATCAGAAAACATTTAGGGACTCAATTGCATGATTTACACATTTTAGGGACCAAAATGTAATTTTCAGAAAATATGAGGTCTTGATAGATTTTAAGCTTACCATTATGTAATTAATCATATCGTGGCCGCACGACGGTCATGTCGTGAATACATGATCAATGATCATGTGGAACTGGAGACCACCCTGCCAGACGTGGAAGCTGAAAATTTAGTGGTGCTGCTACAGAGGATGCCAGAGAACATCTGAAAACGTTCCAAGAAATATGTGGATCGTTTAGATTACCCGAAGTAAATCCGGAGATACTGAGGCGTCGGTTATGTCCTCATTCACTGAGGGACAGAGCAAAAACGTGGTGGAATAAACTAACGTCGTGTTCAATACGAACTTGGGCGGATCTCACTCGGGAATTTTTATCTCGTTTTAATCCTTCCCATTTATCTGAGCGATTACATAGTGAAATTGCTACTTTTCAATAGGAAGATGACGAGCCAATGCACGAGGCATGGGACAGGTTTACCACTCTTCTGAGGAATTGCCCATTGCACGGATTCCCTGTTTGGAATCAAGTCATCAAATTCTACAATGCTGCCAACACACACACTCGGATGAGAATAGATTCAGCAGCAAATGGACTGTTGTTGGACAAAGATCCAGACGAAGCCATGGTAGTATTGAAAAATCTAGCATAGAATGAAGAGCAATTTCCCACAGTGAGGAGAGGTAAATGAGTGCTAGTTGTCAAAGACTATGAAGCCGACAATTCCCTAAAGACACAGGTTGCGTACCTCACACAAGCAGTAGAAAATTTGCTAAAGAAAGATTTAAAACATGTCTACTCTGCGGAAGAGGTATGTGAAACTTGCAGTGGGAATCACAGTTCGAAAGACTACCCGTTAGAGCTAGAGGAAGGGATGTATGTTGGAAACTATAACAAGCCGAGAAATTACGACTCCAACAATTACAATCCCAAATGGAGGAAAGACCCCAAGTTCTCCTTGAGTAACCCAAACAACGCACTGAATCCTCAAGTGCAGAACACTCAAAACCAGGGGGCACCCAGAATTCTGACACGGCAGCAACCGCAACAGCAGCCGACAGCTGCACCTAGTATACTGGAGCAAATGTTGGCCACATTTATGTCTCAGACAGGAGCTTACATGGCAAACATGGATCATTTCGTCAAGAAGACTGAGTCGTTCATTGATAAAACATAGATGAGAATGACTAACCATGAAGCTACCCTGAAATCATTGGAGACACATATGGGTCAGGTTTCTCAGCATATTAAGCCAAGGCAGAACGGAGGATTCCCTAGCGATACTGAGGTCACTAGACAACCCACACATGAGTAGTGCAAAGTCATTACAACTAGGAGTGGGAAACAACTGCCAGGGCCGGAGATGAAAACCGTACCGATTGAGGAACCAACCCTAGAAAAATCTACCGCGAACACTGCCCCAGCAGAAGATAAACTACATGCTACCGCCACACCTGTCACGAAGGTAGAAGGGACAGAGGCGAAGAATAAGAATGATGAAGAACCTAAGCCTCCTCAGATCCGAATACCATGTGAAGGACGACTGGAAGATTACCGTCGTCCACCTCCTTTTCCACAGCGGTTACAAAAGCAGAAACAAGAGTACCAACTAAAAAAGATCTATGATATTTTTAAGCAGGTTCACATCATATATACCGCTGTTAAAGGCCATCAAGAAGATGCCCAATTATGCGAAATTTCTCAAGGACGCTATGTCGAAAAGATCCAGACTTGGGGAATTTGAGACGGTTAAAATGACTGAAGGATGCATGACTATCTTGCACAAGCATCCACCCAAGAAAAAGAAGGATCTTGGGAGCTTCATCATACCGTGCATAATTGGTGACAAATTTGTGGGTAAGGCACTTTGTGATCTAGGTGCTAGTATTAATTTAATGCCAAAATCTGTATTTCAGAAATTAGGTATTGGACGAGCATGGCCCACGAGAGTCATGCTGCAGCTGGCAGACCGCTCTTATGTACAACCGGAAGGGAAGATCGAAGATATTCTGGTAAGAGTGGATAAGTTCATTTTTCCTGTTGACTTTCTTGTTTTAGACTGTGAAGCAGATGAGAACGCACCAATCATCCTGGGGCGACCCTTCTTAGCCACAGACAGATCACTGATTGATGTAGAGAAGGGAGAACTTACAATGAGAGTAAACGATCAAGAGATTAAGCTCAATCTTCTCCAAGCGATCAAACATGTTGATGCATAAGAAGAATGCAAGGCTATCACTGAAGTAATCCTTGACCAACCCTGCATCAGGTCGAGCTGCCATGACATTAAATTTGGTCACTGCCACAGCAGCCATCTGGAAGATTGTCACGGCAGCAACGACGACAACAACTCCTCCGATTCAGATACATCCGACACTGAAGGTCATGAGGAGGTAAAGTGGATAGGAAATCGTCCAGGTAAGTTATTCGAGCCCCTAAAGTATACCTCGAATGAACACATAATCCAAAAGCCTTCAACTATAGAACCACCTGTTTTAGACCTAAACCCATGCCAGGGCAGCTTAAATATGTTTTCCTTGGATTAAATAATATGTTACCCGTAATCATCTCTTCCAAGTTAATGGAGGAACAGGAATATTAGCTGATAGGGATGTTGCAGCAACATAAAAAGACTATTGGATGGACGATAGCTGATATCCAAGGCATCAATCCGGCACTATGTATGCACAAAATTCTCCTAGAGGATGATCATAAGCCAACAATTGATGCTCAGGGACACTTAAACGACGCTATGCGAGAAGTGGTTCGAAAAGAAATTATCAAATGGCTTGACGCTGGGATAATTTATGCCATCTCGGATAGTAAGTGAGTGAGCCCGATGCAGTGTGTTCCTGAAAAGGGAGGAATAATTGTGGTGACCAATGAGGAGAACGAACTAATCCCAACCAGGACTATGACCGGTTGGAGGGTTTGTATGGATTACTGGAAGCTTAACAAAGCTACCCAGAAAGACCATTTTCCCCTACCTTTTATTGATCAAATGCTTGATAGATTAGCGTGGAAACCTTATTATTGTTTTCTTCATGGTTACTCAAGTTATAACCAGATAGCGATCGCACCGGAAGATCAAGAGGAAACGACCTTCACTTGCCATTTGGACTCTGCAATGCACCAGCAACATTCTAGAGGTGTATGATGGCGATATTCTCTAACATAGTGGAAGACTTCCTAGAAATATTCATGGACGATTTTTTCGTCTTTGGAGACAGTTTTGAAGGCTGTTTAGGCAACCTACAGAAGGTGCTCGAAAGACGCGAGAAAGCGAACTTGGTCTTAAATTGGGAGAAATGTCACTTCATGGTGGATGAGGGGATAGTCCTAGGCCACAAGGTAAGCTGCAGTGGCATAGAGGTCGACATAGCAAAGATAGAAGCGATTGAAAATATGCCGCCACCCACCACAGTCAAGGGAATTCGAAGTTTCTCAGGGCATGCTGGGTTTTATCGAAGATTTATTGCAAATTTCTTGAAGATCACCAAGCCTTTATGCCACCTACTGGAGCAGAATCGTCCCTTTGACTTCAATACTGAATGTACTGAGGCATTAAGAATCCTGAAAGAAAAGCTGGTAACAGCCCCAATTGTACAGCCACCAGACTGGAGTTTGCCATTTGAAATTATGTGTGATGCCAGTGACTATGTTGTAGGGGCAGCACTTGGGCAGAGGAAGGACAAGCTTTTCCACGTAATTTATTATGCCAGCAAAACACTAAATAATGTCCAAGTGAATTACACCACAACAGAAAAGGAACTATTAGCAGTGGTGTTCTCAATTGACAAGTTCCATTCATACATACTTGGAACAAAGGTGGTGGTCCTACAGACCACTCAGCACTGAAGTATCTGTTCACTAAAAAAGATGCAAAACCTAGACTGATACGTTTGATTCTGCTGCTGCAAGAGTTCGACATTGAAATCAAGGATAAAAAGGGGACATAGAACCAAGTTGTAGACCACTTGTCAAGATTAGAGATGGTAAAGAGTCTACCGACAGACAAGACCCACATACTGGAGACCTTCCCTGACGAACAGTTGTTTGCTGCCACAAGCACTGTCGCGACAGCCATGGCGGCAGGTAAGTTTTCTGAACTTCCTTGGTACGCTGATTTTGTTAATTACATTGTTAGCGGAGTACTACCTCCTGAACTTAATTACCAAGCAAGGAAGAGGTTCCAAAATGATGCAAAACATTATTATTGGGACAAACCTCTTCTTTTCAAACATTGTGCAGATCAAATTATCATGAGGTGTGTACCACAGGATGAGCAGGAAGCTGTGCTTCACCACTGCCATACTTAACCATATGCAGGACACTTGGGTGGAAACAAAACCGCTGCTAAGGTTTTGCAATCTGGTTTTTATTGGCCCTCACTGTTCAATGATGCCCAAGCATTCTACAAAAGCTGTGACAAGTGCCAACGGACTGGAAACATCTCAAGAAGATATGAGATGCCACTGCAAAACATCCTAGAAGTCGAAATCTTCGATGTATAGGGGGATTGATTTCATGGGACCATTCCCAGCATCATGTGGGAATCTATATATCCTACTGGCAGTGGATTATGTATCGAAATGGGTTGAAGCAATTGTCACGCAGAAAAATGATGCCAAGACTGTTTAGAGATTTCTACATAAAAACATTTTCTCCAGGTTTGGCATACCTAAGGCGGTCATCAGTGATGAAGGGAGACATTTCGACAATAGGGTAATCGCTTCTGCCTTAAGTAAATACGGCATAAAACACCGCATTGCAACAACATAACACCCTCAAACCAATGGACAGGCCGAAATATCCAACATGGAAGTAAAGAACATTCTTGATAAAATGGTTAAACCTACTCGAAAGGACTGGTCTTTACACCTAAATGATGTACTCTGGGCCTATAGAACAGCATTCAAGACACCATTGGGAATGTCACCCTACAGACTTATATATGGGAAAACATGCCATTTACCTATCGAGATAGAGCACATAGTTTATTGGGCTATCAAGGCAGTAAACATGGACTTAGATAAGGCAGGACAGAAGAGGCTACTGGACTTGAATGAAATTGAAGAAATTCGAGCAATGGCCTATGACAACGCAAAAATTTACAAGGACAAAACCAAGAGGTGGCATGACAAGAAGTTGCTGCCACGACAGTTCTGCCTAGGGCAGCTTGTGTTGTTGTTTAACTCTAGGTTGAAACTTTTCCCAGGAAAGCTTAAATCTAGATGGTCCAGCCCATTCCAAGTTGTGAAGGTTTTTCCCCATGGTGCCATCACAATCAAATCCTTAAAATACGGGCACCAATTTGAAGTCAACGGACAGAGACTAAAGCATTAACAGGGGACTGAAGCCCCAAGGATGCATGAAGTGGTTTACTTTAGGAGATGCCCCTCAAGGCACCCCTAATTTAACTTAATTTTATTTTTTATTATTTTATTTTTAGTATTTATGTATTTTATTTATTTATTAGGAATTAAGAATTATTTTATTTTTAGGAACTAAAGTTTGATCTTAATTATTTCTAGCAAATAAGTGAAACAAGGAGAGTAGAGGAAGTGAACCAGCCCACCATCTCAACAGCAGCCCAAAAAGCCCAACGGAGGAGTCTGTCGTCACAGCCTGTCAACAGCTGTCGCGACAGACGTAGAAAATACAGCTTGTCACCACGTTGTCGCGACAGACACGCAAACACGTAATAGACGCGCAGTAGACACGGAAACGCTTGACAGACGCGTCAAAAACCGCATAACAGCTGGCCCCATTATTCGCGCCTGCCGTTACAGCTCCAACGGGCAGAAAACCATTCATCTATATGAACCCCATTCACTATTCATTTTTCACCTCACTTTTAGTCTCTCAACTTGCTTTCTCTCTAGATCTCAAATTTCTTTTTATCTTCCACAGCCTTGCAACTATGACTACCAGACAGACTCGTAGAAGTGCTGCCTCCAGCTCTGCTGCAGCAGTCAACACGCCCAGCCACAGTGCCATCCCCAATCGCTTTGCCTCAACCCACTCCGCCGACAGCTATTACCGCTCCTTCCAGAAGAGGGAGATGTGGGAAGAAAGAGGGTTTCTTTACACCAAACGCACGGAAGACCTCGGGCTCGAACCGTTCATTACACAAAAAATCAAGGCCCTCAAATGGCAGATGTTTGTTGCCCAGCCAGAAGAGATGAATGTCACATTGGTCCGGGAATTTTACGCTGTCGTCGACAGCAAGGATACCAAGACCGTGACAATGCGAGGTAAAGAAGTTACTTTCGATCCTGCTTACATCAACACCCTTTATGGCATCTATGTCAGCAAAAAGGAGAACAGACACAAGAGATTCGTCGAGAGTCTGTCACCGGCAGACTATGATGCTGTGATGGCAGAGTTAACGGAGGAGGGGACAGAGTGGAATACTGACCCCAAGCATTGGTGGACGGTGAAAAGAACTCAGCTTACTCCCGAGGCCAAATTATGGAACCACTTCGTTAAGAAGAGAATCATGCCTTCCTCTCATAACAGTACGGTCGACAGACCCAGGTTAGCACTTGTCCATTCAATTCTTAATGAAACACCTATAAATGTCGGCCGATACATAAGGGAGGGGATTTTGGAATGTGCCTCCGACCGTGGGGACCTCTTGTTTTCCCGTACCTCATCACCGAGATCTGCCGAGGCCAAAACGTACCAAAAATCCTCGAAGACTTCAAAGTCCGAGGGAAAGGATGGACGGAGCATAACATTTTCAGCCTTATGGAGCTGAAAGCAGCCACACCACTCTCCTTCTTCAACCCGTCTGCCACAGCAGAGGAGCCGACAGATCCCAGTCAGCCTGAACCTGCCGCAGCAGAGCAGTAGTAGCCAACAGCAGCAACCCCTCCAGCAGACGCCTCCACTCAGATTCTTGCCACACTCAAAAAGATGGAGGAACGACAGCTTCGTCTGATGAGTTTCGTCAGAGACTTCACGGCAGCCCTTACACCTACACCTACTCCGACTCCTGCTGCCACACCAAAAACACAATCTGCTGCATCTACTCCAACTCCGGCCGCGACAGCTGAAGGCGGCAGCCACACTGCCACTGCCTCTGCCAGAGGTGAGAAACGAAAGGAGCCGCTGCCCGAACTCGATGACGACTACTTCGCAAGGTTCTCATCATCCTCCATCTAGCAAGACTCTTATGGGGAGCCCTTTGTTGCTAGAAACCTTTCCAAGGAGTTCACTCCTATGGAAAGGCAGAAGCCCAACCAAGCTGGTGAAGGACCCTCCAACCTGGGCAAGTCTGCCAGCAGCACCAGTAGTAGCAGCAGCAGCAGCTCGGAAGACGAGGTACAAGTGCTGGAAAAGCTACCCCAGATCTCACCCACTCGTAACCAGCCGCCAAGGGAAGCCAAGAAGAAAACTGCCTCCGCCTCTCCTAACACTCTGCTGGCACCCACAATGAAGGTCACTGCCCGCCGGCAGCTACAGATTAGCAGCAGCAGCAACGATGACAGCTCCTCAAATTAAGTTTCTATCTTATTTTGATTTCTTGCTGTTTTATTATTATTGTGATGTATTTTTTTATTTCTTTTTCTTTTTCATCTTTGTCATCATGCATTGAGGGCAATGCAACCTTCGAGTTTGGGGGTGGCATCCCTCTATTAAGGTAGTGTCTTTTAGGTTTTAAAATTGCGTCTAAGTGTTAATTATTATTTAAGTTTATTTTTGTCGAAAAAAATGGCTTAAGTCATTGAACTGAACTTACCTACCGTGACAGATTTTGTCGTGGCAGTGCGTTTAGGATATTTTTAGGAACAATTTAGAGCCTTACTATAGTTCTGATCTTTAAACACCCTTTGTGACTCTTATACTGTCTAGACTTCTACTAGTAAACTAGAATAGGAAAAGCTTAAACACTTGAGTTGCCCCTAGAGGTGACTAACACTGGCACTAGGAAAAGAAGTTAAGAAAAGTTAGACTCAATACACCTAGAGGTGCCCAAAACCGGCTCTAGGAAGTTAGATAGAGGTGCCCGAAAACAGGCTCTAGTCAAATTTAAATTAAGAAAAGAAAACCGAGTCTAAGAAAAACTAAAAGAGCCTAAGAATTGCCTCAAAGAAAATGAAAGTTGGCATAAAAATTCAAGTGAGTGGCTTAGCTATTCTAGTAAACTAATAGAGTCTAGGCATATAATTGTTCACAAAAAATGCACACACTAAACGAGAATTAAAGCAAGGTTCCGAATAAATCCAGAACTGTCCAACAAGGTGTTGTTCGCAATAGGGCATGAATGGTAGGTAAGGAAAAGTTCACTGATATAAGCCAAACAAAAAGTTTTTAATTTTTCTAGTTAGTTAGGTGATAAGTGCTTGAGGACAAGCAAGAACTTGAGTTTGGGCGTGTGTTGAGTGTGCAAAAGTTCTAACTTTTTACCCCTTATTTAACCCATATTTCTGCTGCATTCAAGCATAATTCATTGCATTTAGGATAGATTTCACATATACATCACAATTATATAAAATGGCACAATTGCTATTGGTTTTGGATGTTTTTGTAGGTAGTTGTTGTGCCAGACTCAGGGCAGTGAAGAAGCAAAGCTGGAACACAGGACTGGAGTCAAGAAGGAGGACGCTGTCGTGGTCACTACCATGGTAGCCATGACGACAGCAATGGTGAAGGGAAAAGTGAAGTGGAGCTCGACAGATAGAGGAAATTAAGCTGGTCTGTCGTGGGCCACTCTTATATTTTTCTGAGCTCTAGACAGAATGAAGGCCAAGCCCAAAGTTCAAGGAAGAAACCCAAAGCAAGAAAAGAGGACGAATTAAAGGCATCTTCTCTGGTGATTTAATCTTAATTAGAGTTGTACTTTAGTTTGAACTTGTAATCTTGCCTTATTAGAAAACTTGAACCCAAGGCCTATATAAAGGCATGTAATTCAACCTAGGGAAGAATATCTCATCTCTAGCCGTCTTCCCCAAAACCCTAGTCGTTTCCCCCTTCTCATCATGTTCTAAACTTCCCCTAGGGCTACGGGTTGATTCTGTAAAGTAGTTGCAAGGATTGTACTGTTTTTAGGAATTTTTTGTTCAATAAAATAAACTTCAATGTTTGCTTATTCTGGTTTTCAACATCTTGCAAGAGTATCGGGAGAGCTTTGTGAGATTATTTATTTACTTAATATCGGGAGAGTTAAGTATACGAAAGGAATAAGTGCGGGTTCTCCAGTTTATCGTTGAACTATCTCGGACCTAGGGATATGACGAGGTTAAGTGGCTAAGGAAGAATTCAACAACATTGGTGTTCATCCTTCGATTCACGCCGGGAGGTATCATACAAGACGTGTTCATCGATAGACTTGGACCTAGGGATAGGACAAGTCAGAGCAGGGATTCTTGCCGAGCTTGAAGTACAGAGTTGTGTGATCGCAGCCGCGACAACAACAGACTGTTGCCGCCGCAGGTGCTGCCGCGACAGGGACGACGACAGAACATGAATTTCTATACAGTGCAACATCTGCACTACCGAGCAAATCAATACCGGTCTATTTCTTTACCCTGAACCTTTTAATCTTTAATTTTCAGTATTCTCCAATATCAATTCCCAACAATTTAAACTCTCTTCTTTCTCTCTCATGCAACAATTCGAGGATAAAGCTATTTCCAATCCCTATGGATTCGACATCCGATACTTCGTGTATCAGTTTACTACTTGCGTCGTGTACACTTGCACTCTATTGCGATAGACTATTTTACACACAAAAGTCGTTACTTGTCGTTGGAGTTGAATTGGAGCTGTTGAGGACTTTATTTCCCACCATAAATGCAGTTCTACTACTGCCCGTATCGAAACGCTCGAACGCGTTTTGATACGCTCTTTAAGTAGAAAGAGCCGTTGCAATCTGATGAGCATCTGTATCGAAACGCCCGTATCAAAATGCTAGGCACCGTATCGGAACGCTCCACATTTAAATGTTAGTTGGAAAATAGCCGTTGGGGTTTATGACCGTTGTGGTCGATGCCATGTAGGCGTATCGAAACGGCATAGCCCGTATCGAGACGCTGGGCAAAAATTCTCATCCACGAAAGGCCCGTTTCGATAGCAGTATTGAAACGTTTTTGCTACTGGAATACCTCGTATCGAAACAACTAAGGGTGTTTCGAAACACCTGGATGGTTTTGTGTAGTTTGGCTTTTGAAAACATGTAAAACCCTTTAGATAACATCCCTAAACATAGTTTCAAGTTATTTGGATTTTGGAAATAATTTTGAATTCTATTTAAATTAGTCCAAAATATTTTTCAATTATTATATCAAAACATTAGTTCTACAAGTGATTATCGAAACACTTACACTTGAGCTTAGTTAAGTGTATCAAACAAACACTATGCTCCCAAGAGCACGCTCAAGGCGTTACAAAGCAGAAAATTGCATTTCCACTCACCGGTGCGCGAAGCCTTGTTCGTCGACACGGAAATTACACTTTCGGAGCTTCCAAGATCACCTTGTTAGCCTCCGGATCAAGATCCCCTGCTTTCACATCAACAAAACAGAGATCTAAATGCATTAAAATGCATTCTAACACAAGCAACAATCCATAGACTCGTTGCCCACTCAAACTACACCAAAATTCCCTTCCAACACAACCGAAAACTCAATTGATTGCCTCCTAAACAATCCCCGGCCATCATGCAACACTTACAAGGCATTAACAACATCAAAACACATCTATTAAACATCCTAACTCATCCTTATACCTCCAGCAATCACAATTCCACCATTACACCCCAAAATCACACCTAAACCTACCAAGAAACTCAAGGATCTCATGGATTTCGGGATCTATGTTAATAACACATCACCTTAACATATAAATCAACTTAAAAATCAATTAGAATCAACACAAAATAGTGTCCAACTCATCAAGTCTAAAAATCAAGATTTCACTCACATTTTCACAAGATTTTGATCTCAAATCAAAACTATATTAAAAACTCAATCAAAAATAGTTAATGGAAGCCAAATATCTTTGGAATTTCAATAAAGAACTTAGATTAGAGGTTAAGAATGGGATTTACCTCCAATCCTTGCTTCCTTCAATAGATGACAAGTTTTCCTTGCAAAAATCTTGAAGAATTAAGGAAGATCTCTTGAAATTGATTTAGATAATGTTGAGAGAAATTTTAAGAGAAAGAATTCTGGAAAAGATGAGTGAAAATGGTGTTTGGCTAAAATGATAGGGAATTGGTAATTACGTAAAATGAAAATCCACTAACTAGCAATTAATTAATATCTTATTTTAATTAAAATCCTTTAATTAAAATCCATTTAAAACACATGTCATATTTGAAGAAAGATCAAATTTACATAAAGCCCCCTAATGATTCTAAGATTTTGGCTTTCACCTTTAAAATCACATTTTTCCTAGTTTTGAAACTTTACAATTTGGTCACTACTCAAAATGTCCATTTTCCAAATCCCTTTTTGTAAAATTGATTTGACCAACCTATTAATTATATTTTTAGACGATTTTAGCAATTTTAATCACAATTTTATCCTATCCCGATCCTTGACTCCTTAAAATCACCTTACGCGATTCGAACCGTTCCCGACCGGTCCGATCCGATGTCTAAAACATCTAGGCCCAGAACCAGGGCGTTACAAAGCCAGGGCTCCGAACTCCTCTATTTCATTGAGGTCTAGGAGTTGTTTATGTCCAGCATTTTCCCAGTCCATATTCACCATCTTTATCGCCCAATATGCATTGTGCTCTATCTCAATTGGTAGATGGCAAGTTTTTCCATACACAAGTTGATATGGGGACATTCCCAATGGGGTTTAGAATATTGTTCAATATGCCCATAATGCATCATCAAGTCAAAGGGACCAATCCTTTCGAGATGGGTTAACTACCTTTTCTAGAATTATCTTCAGCTCTCTATTAGATATTTCGGCCTGCCCATTGGTCTGCTAGTGATATGACATGGCAAGCTTATGTGTGGACCCAAATTTCTTCAACGACGTGATAGTAAGCTTGTTGTCAAAGTGTTTGCCCTCGTCACTAATGATGTCTCTTGGTACTCCAAACCGTGTAAATATGTATTTTTGCAAGAATTTATGAACGGTTTTGGAGTCATTGTTTGGAGTGGCAACGAGTTCGGCCCACTTTGACACATAGTCAACGGCTAGAAGAATGTAGAGATTCTTGCATGAAAACGAGAAAAGCCCCATGAAGTCAATTCCCCAAACATCGAACAACTCAACTTCAAGGATGTATTGCAAGGGCATCTCGTTTTGTCTCGAAATATTCCTGGTCTGCTGACATCGGTCGTATTACTTATAGAAATCATGTGCATCTTTGTATAGTGTAGGCCAATAGAATCATGAATGTAGTACCTTTGGTCACAGTTCTGGTTCCTTCGAAGTGTCCTCCATATGGTGAAAAATGGCATTGTTGAAGTACCTCTCTCTGTTCTTCTTCAAGGATACATCTCCTTATAACTTGATTTGTACATTGTTTAAACAAAAGAGGCTCATCCCAAAAATAATTCTTGGCATCATGTTGGAACCTCTTCTTACCTTGATGGTTATGGTTATAATGTAATCTACCACTAACTAAGAAATTAACAAGATCAGCATACTAGGGTGTTGTTGAGGCAGACATCATTGTCAAGGGTATTCCCGAGGTAATGTTGTCAGTCGCTGCCAGGGCAGTAAGTTCAGTCTCTGTCGCGGCAGTAGTGTCGGAAAGGAAGAGCTGCTCAAATGGGAATACATCTTGTATTTTTGCGCCTGTGGTGTCTTCTCTTCCTTGTTCTAATCATGATAGGTGATCGACAACTTGATTTTTCCTTCCTTTTCGATCCTTGATGTTACATTGAATTCTTGTAATAGAAGAATCCATCGAATCAATCTGGGCTTTGCATCTTTCTTGGAAATAAGTATTTGATCGTCGAATGGTGTGTGTGGACAGTCACCTTGGTTCTGATTAGGTATGATCGAAACTTTTCAAATGCAAAGACTACGACTAGTAGCTCATTTTTCAGTGGTAGTGTGGTTGACTTGGGCCTCGTTGAGTGTTTACCTAGCATAGTAGATCACATGGAATATTCTGTCTTTCCTTTGAACCAGGACTACCCCGTCGGAATAATCACTTTTGTCACACATTAGTTCAAAGGGCAACGTCCAATCTGGGGGAACTACGATGGGTGTGGTCACAAGTTTTTGTTTCAGTGTTGCGAATGCTTTAGTGCATACGCCATTAAAGTCAAAGGTCCTATCCTGTTCAAACAAATTACACAAAGGTTTAGTTAATTTAGAAAAATTTGCAATAAATCTACTATAAAACTTGCATGTCCCAAGAAGCTCCAGATTCCTTTGATTGTAGTTGGTGGAGGTAGTTTCTTGATCACATCTATTTTCGCCTTGTCTACTTCAATCCCCTCTAACGAGATCTTGTGGCCGATAATTATACCCTCATCTACCATAAAGTGGCACTTCTCCCAATTTAGGACCAAATTGGATTCCTCGCATCGTGTGAGTACCCTTTAAAATTGCCGAGGAAATTATCAAAGTCTATGCCAAATACTGAGAAATCATCCATGAAGATCTCTAGGAAATCTTCCACTATGTCGGAGAAAATTGCCATCATGCATCTTTAGAAGGTTGTCGAGGCATTACAGAACCCGAATGACATCCTTCTAAATGCATTTATGTCATATGGGCATGTAAAAGTGGTTGGGATAATCCATACAAACCCTCCAACCGGTCACAGTCTTGGTTGGGATTAACTCGTTGTTCTCATTGGTTATCAATGTTATTCCACCTTTCTTTGATACACATTGTACCGAGCTTACCCACGTGCGGTCGGAGATAGGGTAGATGATTCTGGTATCAAGCCATTTGATAATTTCTTTTCTCACTACCTCTTTCATAACATGGTTAAGCCTTCATTGAGCCTCAATGGTAGGTTTGTGATAATCCTTCAAAAGGATTTTGTGCATGCATACCGCTGGGCTTATTCCCTTCAAATTGGCAAGTGTCTACCCCATTGCCCTCTTGTGCTGCCGCATCATGTTGATCAGTTTGTGTTCCTATTCGGGCTGCAACTTGGAAGAGATGATTACGAGCAATGTGTCATTGGTTCCCAAATAAACATATTTTAGTTGTTCAGGCAATTGTTTTAATTCAAGAACCGGTGGTTGCTCGATTGAGGGTTTTTCAACCTTCCTTTCTTCTCCAGAGTAATTGAGGGGTTCGAAATACTTACCTGGACGAGATGTTGTCCAGTAGGCTTCCTCTTGTGCCTCAATCTTCGAATCCTCAGTTTCTTTGGATTCAGACAAGTCATTTCCGAGGTAGGAGTGAAGGAGGTTGTCGAGATAATTGTTGAGACATGTGTCGGGGAGGTTGTCGAGGTAATTGTCGAGGCAGTCGTCACAGTGATTGTCGAGGTAGTAACCAGATTCATTGTCGAGGTAGTGTCTGGCAAATCATGGTACATCTTTGTCAAAGTTGAATTCAGCGGTTGCTTGAATCATTTGACATTCTTCTTGATCTCCAACACGTTTAAGGGTCTGGAACACATTCAGTTTCACTTGTTGATCACTTACCCTAATGGTTAGCTCTCCTTTTCCATATCGATCAAGGTCCTCCCGGTGGCTAGGAATGGCCTCCCGGTTATAATAGATGCATGTTCATCAACTTCGCAATCCAGAACAAAGAAGTCAAGAGGAAACATAAACTTATCTACTCTTACCAGTATGTCTTCGATTTTTCCCTCTAGATGTACATATGATCGATCAGCCAGCTGGACAATGATTGTGGTGGGTTTAGCCTTTCCAATTCCCAATTTTTGGAAAATGGATTTGGGAATCAAGTTAATGCTTGCTCCCAAGTTACAAAATGCCTTCCCCACGTAGTGATTCCCGATTGCACATAGTATTGTGAAGCTCCCAGGATCATTGAGTTTAGGTGGGGTTCAGTTGTGTAGTATCGCCATACATCCTTCTATTACGGCAACAATCTGAAATTCCCCAATTCTTGTTCAATTAGAGACCATGTCTTTAAGGAACATGGCATAGTTTGGCATTTTCTCAATTGCTTCTACCAAAGGTATGTTGATGTGGACCTGATTCAAGAATTCTAGGAATTTCTAGAATTGGTACTCATACTTCTGTCGTTTCATCCTCTGTGGGAATGGTGGTGGGATTCGAATGTGTTTGATCCATTCCTTGCATGAAAATTTAATATGAGGCATCTGGTCTGGTTGTTCAACAGCCTTTTGATTTTTCTCAGTGTTCTTGCCAGGCTCTGTCGCGGCAGTGTGGTCCAGTTCTATCGAGGCAGTGGGTTCAGGCATTACCGAGGCAATGTTTTCAGGCTTTGTTGCGGCAGTGACCTCCTTTGGTATGGTTTCCTCCTTTTCATTAGTTCGGGGATCCTTCAGTTGTTTGCTACTCCTTGTACTGATTGCTTTGCATTGTTCATGAGTTGCTCCCTTAACGATTTCAGTATCGCTTGGAAATCCTCCCATCGGTCTTGAATGACTTGTGTCTCGAATGACATTAGAGTTGCTTCATGGTTCTGCATCCTCATCTTAGTCATGTCCATAACAGCATCAGTTTTCTTTATGAATTTATTAGTGTTACCCATATATGCACTAGTTTGAGACATAAAAGCATTGAGAGAGTTTTCCAAAGAACTGGATTTCATAGGTTGCTGCTTCGGCATTAATTGTTGTTGTAGTTCTTGTTGTGGCATTGATTTCCAAGGCATGTTCTGTTGGAATCCCACAGCTGGAGCATTCTGATTATTTTGATTGAGTGCGTTGTTGAGGTTGCTCTATAGAAGTTCAGATGTTTCTTCTAGGCCGAGTTATAGGTGTTGGACATCATGTTTTTGTTTAAGTTGTAATTTCCAACGTAAAAGCCCCACTATAAATTCTGTGGACATTCAAAAGAAACATGGTTAGTTCCACAGTTTTCACAAAATAAATCCATTACCTTGACCTCCTGGTGATTATTTTGCTTTTGCATGTTCATGACCAACATGGTCAAGGTGGCTATTTGGGTTGAAATCGAGTCAGATGTTTCTTCATCCTTGTTTGCGTGTTTACAGAATTGTAGAACATTGTCACATGTCTCCCCAATGGGAATCCATGTAAAGGGCATTTATGTAATAGCTCTCCGTACCGCTCCCAAGCTTCGTACATGGATTCATCATCAACTTGTCAAAAAGGAATGATTTCATTACGCAATTTATATGTTAAATTTGTAGGATTAAAACGAGCAAGGAAATCACGACTTAGGTCAGTCCAAGATCCTATTGACCCTGCTGGGATGCTATTTAACCAGGTTTTTTCATATCCCTCTATGAATAGGGAAACAATTTCAGGCGCAAAATATCCTCGTCGACTCCTTGTATTTTGAATGAGATACAAATCTGCAGGAAAGATTTGAGGTGTTGTCTAGCATCTTCATTTGTTTAGCCACCAAATTGTCCCATAGTATTGATCATGTTGAACATTACGGGCTTTAGTTCAAAGTGAGCAGCTTCTATTTCAGGTGTGACAGCCTTTAGATTCAGTCAGTTTAGAACTTCTTCTAAGTAATCTCGGACGGTTGAGTTTCGAACTAAAGCAAATCGCAGTGGCGGGTTGTCTCCATCTCCTGTCGTTAGGGGAGTTCATATCCGGGTACCCTAAATTGCATGAACCTAAAAGTCAGCCTGTTACCCGACCCATAAGAACCGGGTACCTGCAAATCGGGTTCCCACAAAATTCGGGTACCCGCAAATTCGGTTACTGGGTACCCGGTTTACATTTTTATATTTTTTTAAATCTATTTTTTAAAATTGATAGGAAAGACATAAAATTTCATGATATATATTTTAAAAACAAAAATTATTTATTTAAGGTTAATTTCAAGAGAGAAATATTTGAATATATATATATATATATATATATATATATATATATGTATATATATATTAAAGTTTATCGATAAAAGAAGGTATTAAAAAGATTAATCTCGATCATAATTTTTCATTCGACTCTCATATTGATAAATTAATATAAATATTTTTTAAAAATTGTAAACTTAAAAGTATATAATACAAGTATAAAAAGAAGTTAGGGATATAAAATTAATTTTAAGGGAAAATGTTAAGAAACATAAAATGAAAATAGAATTTAAAATATAAAATGTATAAATATTAAAATTAACGGGTCGGGTCGGGTACCCGGTTATAAAAATATTTCAGCCCTTACATGGCCCAACTACCTGGAAAAAATTGCAGGTCGGGTACCCAGCCAGAAAAATTTGGGTACCTTAATATAAATACCTGGTAAATTTTAATCGGGTAGACGGGTCGACGTGCCGGGTAGTTCGGGCTGGGTATTTTTGAACACCCGTACCTACCGTGGCATTCTGATCACCATCAACAATCCTATTGTCATCAGCATTGTCAGGTCTACGTGTCATCTCTTCTCTTATCCTTTGTTTGAGTCTTTGTCAGCTACGATCGATTTCAGTATCAAGTGCGTACAACAGATACTTTGGGTTCACCCTCGTCATACACCAATGCAAAACCAAATTTGATTAGCGCTTGAAAAACTAAAAATAAAAAGTGCATGATAATAAAATTAGAATTTTCTATTGTCAATCCCCGGCAACGGCGTCAAAAACTTGTTGCGTGTGTAAAGTGTCATGCAATTGTGCAAGTATACATGTCTCAAGTAATAAAGTGATAAGTATTGAGTATTGTCTCCACAGTGATTCGTGAAACCTTCAATGTTATCTTTTCGCACTAAAAAAGAAATAAAAGTAAAGAACACAAGTGAATAATTGGGTTTTTAGAGTAATTTAATAAACAGAAAATAAAATAAGCCAAGAAACTAAAAGTTGAGTAATCAAGATTAGAGAATGGTCCAAATTATGTTGTGTCGTAGTGTGGAAACCAATTGGACTTTCTCAGTCTTTGAATGCAACGAACACCAGATTGCCTCGGTAAGGACCAAAGTCTTTACCGCGACAACATGTTAAGTGACTGCCTCGATAATCCCTTGCTTGGACAGCAGCGAACAATGGCAAGGTTCCACAAAGCGTCCTTCAGTGGCTCCTTCTAATCCCAAAGTCAAAACCGTGCTGATATGTAGGCCTTGATAATACCAACAAATCTTATGCTTCTTTTAGCCGTTGAAACTCGAACTTATCCCTAATCTGAGTTAGTTTTCACAAATTGGGATGAAAATCACGCTTATCCATTTCGTGAGTCTAACTCTCCCGATATTAGAAAAATAGATAGTTAACGAGATCCTCTCTCAATTCACTCGCAAACAAGATAAAGAACCAAGAATAAGCAAACCTTGAACTAAAATTGCATTAACAAAAACTTAAACAAAATCAAATCGTTTTCTCACAACTACTAAACAATACAATCTAAACCCTAAGAAGGAATTAGAACATAGTGACAATGAAAGCTCGCTACAAATTCTCTCCAAAGTCGAGTTCTCTAGATAGATTCTAAGGTCATTCTTAATGGCTGACTTTGCTTCATATTCATATAGGAGGTTTGGGTCAAGTCCTTCTTGAGGAGGAAGTTAAGTTAGAATTGAACACATTAAAAGAAAATGTCTTCTTTTAAAGTATTATATCTTTCTTCCTTAAAATCATACTATTGGCATAGAATCTTCTCTTGACCTTCCTTCGGCATTTTCATGGTCTTCTCGCAGTCCGATCATTATGCAAAGTGCATAGAAAAAATTCAGCTTTTCATGCCCTTCAAAATGCGCTCCGCTTTGCATATTTTCTCTATTGTCGAGTGTGTTAGGTCATTGTCGCGATAATGGCTTGGCTATTGCTCGACAGTTGTCTGTCTGTCTTTTCCGCTCAGCAAGGTTATATCTTATTGTTTAGCCTCCTTCAGTAGAAACTGACATCCAAAGCTAACTTGATCTGGACTATCGAGAGATGATTCTGCACCGCCCCCTTCTTTCCTCCACTGCCGCGGCAGTTATTGCCCAGGCAATGAGTGGCGAAATCTGCATACGCACCAAATACGCACATAATAGATTCAATAAGATTTTTGGAAAACAAATTGAAGAATCATTTAGGAAACAAAGGGTTAAAAAATCAAGATCATTACTTAAATTTTCTGATGAAAAGAATGTGTTTGGTTAAAGAGAAGTTGAGAGAAAATCTTGAGAAAAGAAAGATACGTCAAATTGTGATTTTAGAAAATAACCACCTTCCTTAATTAAATCCTTTTTAATTCCTTTAATTAAAGAACATTTAAAATAATCCTAATGAAGGGAAAACTCAAATTAGACCAAATAGTAAAATAGCTCCTTAAAGATTCAAAGTTTTGACCATTTACAAAACAGTCACTAAAACCAGTTTTACAATTCTTACATTTTTGTCACTACTAAAAATGTCACATTTCCAAAATTCGATTTCCAAAATATATTTCACCAAAACCTTTTATATTTAAAAAGTATTTAGGTAATTTTTTTATATTTTTATCACCTTCCGAAATAGGTTTTCCCTGAACTCATCCCAAAACTTACCCAAATCTATAATCTCAGTGAACCAGACCCTAAAACTATCCCATAAACCTCTAGGCACAAAATAGGGGCGTTACAACTCTCCCCCACTTAGGAAATTTCGTCCTCGAAACTTTACATGGAGGAAAAAGGTGTGAAAATTGTTTCAACATGTCTGCCTTGTTTTTCCATGTGGCTTCCTCAACTCCTCTATGACGCCACAATACCTTTACAAGTTCAATTATCCTACCATGAAGAACATTGCTACTAAAATCAAGAATATCAATAGGTTACTCATCATAAGACAAATCCGGTCGCAACTCAATTATATCTATTGGCATAACATGTGACAGATTTGATCTATACCTCTGCAACATCGACACATGAAACACATCATGAATTTTCTCCAACTCCGGAGGTAATTTCAAACGATTCGCAACATGACCAACACACTCCACAACTTCATATGGTCCAATAAACCTTGGCACAAGCTTACCCTTACGTCCAAACCTCATCAACTTCTTCGAAGTTGACACTTTCAAAAACACGCGATCACCAACCGCAAACTCAAACTCCCTACGCTTTAAATCCGCCTAGGATTTTTGACGATCTGAGGCAGCTTTTAAACGATAAAAAAATAAGCTTCACTTTCTCATTTGTGCTTTTCAAGACATCAGGCAAGGAAACATGCTTTTCCCCAACCTCATCCCAACACAAAGGCGTACGACACTTCCTACCATACAAGGCTTCATACGATGTCATTTGTATACTAGCTTGGTAATTGTTATTATATGCAAACTCCGCTAAAGGCAATTGTTTCTCTCAGGTTTCTTGGAACTCAATGACACAACATCTCAACATGTCTTCCAAAACCTGAATAACACATTCAGATTGACCATCCGACCGGGGATGATACGAAGTGCTGAAATTCAATCGTGTACCCAAAGCTCGATGTAGACATTCCCAAAACCTCACTTTAAACTGCGGATCTCTATCCAAAACTATAGACTTGGGCTGTCTGTGCAAACACACAATCTCACTAATGTAATAATCCTCCAACTTATCCAAAGTATATGTCGTATGCACAGGCACAAAATGTGCACACTTTGTAAACCGATCAACAATCACCCAAATGGAATCCTTCTTAGTTGGCATTAACGGCAACCCATACACAAAATCCATGGTGATTCTCTCCCATTTCCATTCCAGTATCCTCAATGGTTGCAACAAATCAGAATGAAACTGATGTTCAGCCTTAAAACGTTTGTCTAAAGAAAGATGTGCCTGATTATATTGCTTTTCCTTAATCCACTGTGACAAAGATAGCCTAACTTGAAACTCGGTCAAAAAACCTCCATCTTGTGTCACACTCAACCGTGCAAATATGGCTCTCAACTCATCCACAACTTTCCTAATCAAAGCATTGGCTACCACATTAGCTTTCCATGGATGATACTCAATCGTTAAATCGTAATCCTTAAGCAACTCCAACCATCTACGTTGCCGAAGATTCAAATCCTTTAGAGTCATCAAATACTTCAAACTCTTATGATCCGTGTGAACAACACACTTCTCGCCATAAAGATAATGCCTCCAAATTTTTAAAGCAAACACAATCGTGGCAAGCTCAAGATGATGGGTAGGGTAATTGCGCTCGTGCACCTTCAGTTGCATACATGCATAAGCCACAACTTTTCCACCTTGCATCAACACACAACCCAAACATACGTATGATGCATCACTATACACAACACACTCCTTACCCGACTCAGGTTGAATCAAGATAAGAGCTTGCGTCAAAGCTTCCTTCAATTTCTCAGAAGCTCGTTGCCTATCTTCTGTCCACTCAAAATGAACATTCTTTTGCAACAACTTAGTCCAAGGGGCAACAATCCTCGAAAAGCCATCCCTAAACCTATTGTAGTAATCAGCTAACCAAAGAAAATTACAAAATTTTGTCAATAATTTAGGTGAATTCCAACTCATCACCGCCTCAATCTTTTGGGGATCAACCCGAATTCCTTCACCTGAGATAACATGTCCAAGAAAAACAACTTCTCTAAGACAAAACTCACATTTGCTCAACTTAGCGTACAACTGGTTATCCAACAAAGCTTGTAACACAATTCTCAAGTGTCGATCATGATCCTCCTCGGTACGATAGTACACAAGGATATCATCGATGAACACAAACACGAATTGATCCAAAAACTCAAGGAACACTCGATTCATCGTATCCATGAACGCAACATGTGAATTTTCCAAACCAAATGGCATCACCAAGAACTCATAATTATCGTACCTTGTACGAAACACAGTCTTAGGTACGTCCACATCCTTCAACTAATAATACCCATTCCTCATATCAATCTTAGAAAACATTGAAACACCTCGAAACTGCTCAAACAGATCATCAATCCTTGGCAAAGGATACTTGTTCTTAATCTTCAACTTGTTCAGTTGTCGATAATCAATGAACATTCGCATTGTGCCATCCTTCTTTTTCACTAAACTTAACCCAGCCACAACCTAACGCTTGAAACCACCAAACATCATTAATTAACATCTAAAATCATCATATTAACATCCTTATACCTTCAACATTCATAAAACCACCACAACTCCCCAAAAACCCAAATCTAGCAACCTAAACAATTAAAGATTCACATAGTTTCGGCATCACAATTTTAAAACCTCTATCTAAACATTAGTAAACATCAAAATCATGATTAAAATCAATCATAAACCCAACAAAACTGATCCAATCTGAAAATTATGTAATTTCATCAATAAAACCTTGATTTAATCATATTACCCAATTAAATCATAAAACCACGTTAGAAAACACATATAAAGTATCAAGAACTGGGAATTTCAATAAAGAACCTTACATTAAAGGAGAAGAATGAAACTTACCTCCATTGTCCGAGTTTCCCCTTAATTGGACATTTTACTCTTGAAAATCAAAGAGATTCAATAAGATTTTTGGAAAACAAAATGAAGAATAATTTAGGAAATCAAAGGTTTAAGAAATCAAGATCATTACTGATGAAAAGAATTTGTTTGGCTAAGGAGAAGTTGAGAGAAAATCTTGAGAAAAAAAGTTATGTCAAATTGTAATTTTGGAATATAACCACATTCCTTAATTAAATCCTTTTAATTCCTTTAATTAAGGCACATTTAAAATAAAACTTAATTAAGGAAAAACTCAGATTAAACCAAATGGTAAAATAGCTCCTTAAAGTGATATGATCACAACCAGCAAGGACCCGGAGGAATTTCCTAGTGGACCTATGACTCGTGCTAGGTCCAAGAAGTTCCAAGAAGTTATGGGAAATTTGTTCAGTCGAAGCTTGAACTTGAAGGGAGAAACACCAGCTTTGATTTAACAATGCAACATCCTACTTGTGCATTATATATATATATATATATATATATATATATATATATATATATATATATATATAATTTCGGCATGTGTGCAACAATAAATAAGGCTTAATGTTCATCTAAGCATTCTGATTCGTTTATGCTTGTCTAGAACATTTAAGCATGCTATTTTACTTCATGTGTGTCAGTTTCTTAATTCATGTTAGTTTTCTTATGATTTTGAGTCATTTAGTGTGCTGGTTATTTAACTAAATTAGTTCATTCTATGCAACTAGTTTCATTAATTTAACTAGCTCATTAAAATTGTTTTGGCATTTACTTTCATTTTTCTAAGCAAAGTTGTTATCTAATGGTTGTTTAATGTGTTGTAATTAGTGAATTCAATTGACAAATGGCTTATCATCTTCTCATGATAGCCAATGCTTTTACCACCAATTGAAGGCACTTGAAGACACATCAAGGCTGATCGGTTACCATGCATTTGAAGAGAACAAATTTCCACACTTGAAGGCTTTAACACAACGTAAAGAGCTACTTTAAGCCTTCTTAAAGCTGATTGGTTATTGGCTCAAGGAAGACACACCATTAAGGCCTTCATTATCATCCATTAAGGGAGAGTAATGGCATGGATTAAAACAACATTTAAGGGACAACATTTAAGGATGGAATTCAGTGCCCACTTAAGACATGTTAGAAGTTATTTCTTTACAAGATCAAACATCAGTCAACTTGTTCACCATTTTTGGTTTGGATCCAAATAGATTTGGGTTTTTGTCTTCATCAAACTTATTCCCCATTTCTTACCTTTCTAACAATTTTCGAATCACCTCAATCTGATATCGGGAGCTTGAATTTCAATACGGGAATAAACATCATTCAAATTCAAGAGACCATTCAAAGTTGAATTCAATGTTATTGATTCATTCTTCATGCAAATCCTTTTTCATTTTTCCTCTTTAACATCACCAACCCATTAAAGGAGAATGAATGGCAACTTACTCAAGTTGGCAGCTCATGGGTTTTCTTTCTTTGGACGACATGGTTATCCACATTCATCTTCATCCAACACCAACTTTTCACCTAGCAATTGGAGAAGGAGTAACCTAAGCTTTTATATGCCTTTAACACTAGCATTATGAGTCTTTAATCCTTGTCTATCCCATTCAATTTGATGTTGCCTTACACCTATAAATAGGCAGCCATTTACTATTGTAAGGGACTTTTGGATCATATTATAAACTTTGGGAGTGTTCTCTTTTTCTTGTTCTACAAGAACTTTATCGGCTTCTAGTGGACTCTTGTGGAATTTTACCTTTCTCATTTTGTTATATTGTTGGTTCCTAGTTGTTAATAACTAGTGGGTCAAAATCCATCTCCTTCCACCCAAATTATGGTTTGTGAATTTTTAAAGTTCGGGTCATCACTTTTAAGTGTTGGTTCATCTTTGTTTCACTCCAACACACTTACACTGTCATTTCATTTCACCATCCATCACTCCATCTTCCATTTAAACATATCATTTTCACCCATTCATCTTATCATTTCCCCCTTCATATCATATCTTAAGTATCCGCCATCATACCAAAATTCACCATCACCTATCCTTTAAAAAAACCAATTTCTGCATTTTTTTTAAATACTTACCTGAGTCACAATCGGGAAAACACACATACAAATTCGGTCACAACACAACCGGATTTGTATCAATTGCTATCAGAGGGTTGGCGATTCAGTAAGTTGTTCGATTCATCTCCCTGAATATTGAAAAAAAATCGAAAATTTAAAAATAAAAAAAAATTGAAAAAAGAATAGATCAAGAGGGAGGGATCAATCTTATGTTACAAAAAAAAGATTTGGTTGTGATTCTTGCTATCTCATTTTTTTTCATTCTCATAATTTTTATTTCATATTTAACCACCGAGTTTGTTAGAATTTCCTTGTTATCCTATTCTAACCATTTTGTTTCAGTCGAATTCTACAAGAAAAACTTGTTGACCCTTGAGTAAGTTCTCTAAGGACTTTGAAAGGAGAACAAGATCGGTAAAAGGCAAGGGTGCACATTGAGGGTAAAAGCCATCCCGAGTGAAACACGAGTGTGAGTGTTTTTCTTGGAGTGTAACGGTGAGAATTTGTGCTAGTGAGGTTTATTAGTTAATCATTTCTCAAGATTTCGTGAGAAACACTATTGGTGCTAGTAATAATGTTAATGTGGATGCAAATAATTTCAATCTTCAAGATATTATCCGAGAAATTGACAGGTTGTTGCAACAAAGGTTAGGACCAATGCAAGTGCAACTAGAACAATTGGAGGAAATATCTCAAAGGAGGCATAATATTATGACGAGGAAGTGGACGATAAACAAGTAGACGAGCGAGCCTCCCTTCAAGGTTTGCGGTGTCAAGAGCCTAGGTACCAAAGAGCTCGCCCAATAGTTGATGATAATATTAGTAACATCAAAATTACTATTCCTCCATTCCAAAGGAAGAACGAATCCTGAAGCCTATCTTGCATGGGAAAAGAAAGTTGAGCACATCTTTGAGTGCCACAACTACTCTGAGCTTAAGAAGGTAAAACTTGCAGACATTGAGTTTACAGATTATGCACTAATATGGTGGGATCAGTTGACATCTAACAGGAGACACAATGGTGAACATCCAATTTCTACTTGGAATGAGATGGAAGTTGTTATGCGTCGGAGGTTCATTCCAACTCACTATCATAGGGAGTTGTTCAACAAGCTTCAAAATCTCACCCAAGGAAACTGTAGTATTGAGGACTACATTAAAGAGATGGAAGTAGCCATGATCCGAGCCAACATTGATGAGGATTGAGAAGCCACCATGGCCAAATTTCTATATGGCCTTGATACTAATATTGCGGCCACCGTTGAGTTGCAACATTATGTGGAGCTCGAAGACATGGTTCATATGGCCATGAAGGTCGAGAGGCAACTCAAAAGGAAGGGCACAACCCGTGCCTATGGAGGCTCCTCTTCTAAATGGGGGCAAGGTACCTACAAACAGAAGGCGTCTTTTACGCCTAATGAATGAAGCATTCCAACAAAGAGTGCCAAACCCATTGCCGAAACCAGCAAGGGAAAGAGCACAACTATGCCAGTTCAATCCCGTGATGTCCAGTGCTTCAAGTGTTTTGGGCGAGGTCACATTGCTAGTTAATGCCCTAACCGCAACACAATGTTCATCCGAGATGATGGAGAGATCGAAACTGACCAAGAAGAGGGAGAAGATGAAGACAAAGAATTTGAAGGAGAAGAAGAGTTAGAACATGTCATTGATGGAGAGGTCCTTGTTTTTAAAAGGAGCCGAAGCATGCATGAAATTGATGGGGATCAGCAACGCGAGAACATCTTCCATACTCGATGCCATATTAATGGAAAGGTATACTTTGTCATAATAGATGGTGGTAGTTGCACTAACGTTGCTAGTACTTTGATGGTAAAAAAGCTCAGTTTAGCAACAATAAAACATCCACATCCCTACAAGTTGCAGTGGCTTAATGATGGTGGAGAACTCAAAGTGACCAAGCAAGTCATTGTGCCATTTTTCATTGGCAATTATAAAGATGAGGTGCTATGTGATGTCGTGCCAATGCATGCCGTTTATCTCCTGTTAGGGCGGCCATGGCAGTTCGACGGGAGAGTCATACATGATGGTTATACCAATCGGTATACCCTCACCCATGAAGCTAGAGAGATCACCCTAACCCCACTTTCACCAAAGCATGTTCACAAAGATCAAATACTTTTGAGAGAAAGCTTTGAAAAAGCCACAAAGAGTGACAAAAATTTTGAGAATGAGGTAACATTCGAGGGAAAATCAAAAGAGAGTGAAAAAGAAGAGAGAAAAAAAGTGAGCATCTTTGCGAGAGAGAAAGAAATTAGAAAGTGCCTATTGTCAAAAAAGATTGTTCTTGTTCTCATGTACAAGGAGAGTTTATTAAGCACTAATGATCTTGACCCAAATTTGCCATCTTTTATCGTTTCATTGCTGCAGGAATACGAAGCCCTATTTACGGAGGAAATTCCATGTGGGCTGCCTCCAATTCGTAGAATAGAGCACCAAATAGACTTTGTTCCCGGTGCTATCATCTCTAATCGGCTAGCTTACCGGAGTAACCCCGAGGAGACCAAAGAGTTACAAAGGCAAGTTTCGGATTTAATGGAAAAGGGTTATGTTAGAGAGAGCCTTAGTCCTTTTACAGTACATGTTCTACTTGTGCCTAAGAAAGATGGTACATGGTGCATGTGAGTGGACTGTCATGCGGTGAACAAAATAACGGTAAAGTATCGCCATCCCATTCCATGTTTAGATGATATGTTAGATGAGCTTAGTGGTTCTAATGTCTTTTCTAAGTTTGATCTTAAAAGTGGTTATCACTAAATTCGTATGCGAGAAGGGGATGAGTGGAAAATTGCATTCAAGACTAAGCAAGGATTATATGAGTGGTTGGTTATGTCATTTGGCCTAACTAATGCTCCGAGCACTTTCATGAGGTTAATGAATCACATCTTTAGACAATTCTTGGGTAAATTTTGTGTAATGTATTTTGATGGTATTGTGATTTATACCAAGAATTGGAATGATCATGTTCAGCATTTAAGGTTGGTATAAGATTTATTACCTTTGCCCACTAATCAAATTGTGAATAAAGATGGAAGAAAAAAACTGAATTTGTCCAGAAGCTCCATCAAAAAGTACGAGACAATATCGAAAAGAGAACCATGCAATATGAGCAGCAAGCTAACAAGGGATGAAAATGAGTAACCTTTGAACTCAGGGATTGGGTTTGGCTGCACATGAGGTAAGAAAGGTTCCCTGCCCAACGCAAGTCAAAATTAATGCCTAGAGGGGATGTACTTTTCAAAGTAATCAAGCATGTCAATGTCAACGCCTATCAATTAGACCTCCCAAGTGAGTATAATGTCAGTGCAACTTTCAATGTGGTTGATTTATCTCCTTTTGATGTAGGAGATGATTTGGGGACAAATCGCTTTCAAGAGCGAGGGACTGATGTGATCACAACCCGCAAGGACCCAGAGGAATTTCCTAGCGGACCTATGACTCGTGCTAGGTCCCAGAAGTTCCAAGAAGCTATGGGAAATTTGTTCAGTTGAAGCTTGAACATGAAGGGAGAAACATCAGCTTTGATTGAACAATGCAATATCCGATTCGTGCATGAGTTTTTTTAAGTTATATATATAATTTCTGCATGTGTGCATGAATAAATAAGGCTTAATGTTCAACTAAGCATTTTGATTCGTTTATGCTTGTCTAGAACATTTAAGCATGTTAGTTTACTTAATGTGTGTCAGTTTCTTAATTCATGTTAGTTTTCTTATGATTTTGGGTCATTTAGTGTGTTGGTTATTTAACTAAATTAGTTCACTCTATGCAACTAGTTTCATTGATTTAACTAGCTCATTAAAATTGTTTTGGCATTTAATTTTGTTTTTAAGAAAAGTTGTTATCTAATGGTTGTTTAATGTGTTGTAATTTGAGAATTCAATTGACAAATGGCTGATCATCTTCTCATGATAGACAAGTCAAACACATCCCTATGACCTCCTAATCATGCCAACAAGTCATCATACATATAAGATACACATTTGCATCATCAAAACTTATTCATGGTACCAATTAGGAAAAACCACAAGTCTATAGGCATACATCCTAATATTGCAAACCAACCAATCATCAAATCATCAAAGCAAACACCAAATGGCCATTTACAAGTCCAAAAAATCATAGGCATCATGCCAAACTTAGGGAGTCCAAAACATCTCCCAAAAACACAACCTAGGTTCCCATTTCCAAATACCAAAAACTAATAATGTTGTAAAAATAGTCACCATACATGAGCTTAGCCTTCCCTTGGATTCTTAGCCTTCTTGCTGCCCTTTAAGCACTTCAATTCTCTGCATTATTGGTTCAAGAAAGAGAGCGTAAGCACAAATGCTTAGTGAGGCATGCTCTAAAGAAACAACACAATAATGCATCATATAAAACACCTTTCAAAAGGCCTTTTCATTCATAAACATCATTTCTCATGCAACAATACATACACAACAAGCATCTCATGCTTCATTAACATCAACATGTCATATTGGCTTCCAAGTGATACCATAACCATTTTTAACATAAAACACAATCGGATATGCAGATTACAAGCGTTGTCCCATACGCTTCATACACACTACCGAACACACAAGGTGGAGTTTACCGGTACAATCACAACCCCTCAACACCCGTGAGGGAGTTTAATGGTACAATTACAACCCCTCCACATCACTCATCGGTAGTTGTATAACATCACTACCGAGAACACGAGACACACAACACAAGATCCTCACATGGCCTTTTAACCACCATTATGATCTTAGACATCTCGTTAGTGTACTTGGATGGAGTTTACGGTACCATTACAACCCCTCAACATCCAAGGCGACTTAATTCACGGTGCACCCAATCCTATAGCCGGCTAACTATATCCGATTCAAGTACTTTAAAACCAAAACATCACTTGCCAATATACATCATTTATCATCAACATTCCACTGTTTTAAAGCATTAATCAAAGCCATTAAACCATCATGCATCATTATGCATCAAAACCACATATATCAATATCAAACCAAGGATCTCTTACCTTGAGCATCCTTCAACACATGGCTTTCAAAACCAGCATTAATCATGCTAAAACATGCTTTCAAAACAGAATTTAAACATGCAAACTAAACACATAGCATCCAACCATCTCATGGTTCATCAAAGAGAGAGTTTCTCCGAACACTTACTCTTGAGCTTAGTTAAGTTGCTTAGACTTAAACTAAGCTCCCAAAACCTTCAAACATTGGTTTCAAGGCTGTAAACCCAACTTCACTCACCAATTACGTTTCGCAAGCTTGCCGAAACGCAAGCCTCCGGATCAACACCACAAGGATCCGAAGATGTCTCCCCTATTTTAAACACATCAAATCAGAGGATTAATGCATCATCATGCATTAAAATCTTCAGCCATTACACCTAAACTCGCTGCTCTCACCAAATCTAACATTTCGGCTACCAAACACAACCGAAATCACATCCAAACTCATCGACAACATTACCCAGCCAAGATCCATCACTTCTAAACATTCTTAAACATCAATTAACATCCAAAAAGATCCTAAACTCGTCCTTATAGCTCCAGCTATAACAGAACACCAAGATCACCCCAAAAACCACCATTTTCACAAGTAAAAACTTAGGAGAATCAACCTATTCGGGGTTACATTGATTAAGCCTCAATTACACATCATTAAACATCCAAAATACATTAAAAAGACATCTCAAAACAGAGCCCAAACATTCATCAGGAATTTCTTCAAGATTAAATCCAAATCTTGAGTTTTATGCCAAAATCAAGATCACAACATTAAAACCTTTTATAAAACTCAATTTAAGGATTGAGAACTTGGGAATTTCAGTAACGAACTGAGTATTTAGAGGAGAAGGACATCATTACCTCTAAATGTAGATTTCTCCTTGTTTAGAGCCAAAATCCTTGAAAATTCAATAAGTAAATGAAGAGGATTTGATGTAGAAAGGATTAGGAATCTTTTGATGATTGAAACCTCACCATTTAGTGTGAAAATCAAAAGAAAAGCTGCTGTAGAAATGTGTTTGGCTGAGAGAATTTTGAGAGAAAATAAGATGAGAAAGTTTTAGCAAAAGTTAGTTATGAAATCTCAAAATTGGTTTTCCTCCTTTTCATTAAATTAATTAAGTCATTAAAATTAAGAGAAATCTGGAGAAATCCTTCCTTGGATAAATTAGCACCTTAAAGATTCAAAGTTTCAATCCTTACAAAACAGTCACCACTGAACTTTTCAAAACTTACATTTTAGTCACTATTTCGAACTGTCACACTTCCAAACCTTATTTTGTAAAATTGATTTCACCACTCTCTTATATATATTAAAAAAGGATTTTTAGATATTTTTCCATATTTTTAATGCATCTCGAACTAGGCTTTCCCTAAAACCAGCTTTTATATTCGAATCGAAAATCAGACCGGTCCGGTTCAGACCCTAAACTTCCAAGCCCAAAATTGGGGTGTTACAATTCTCCCCCCTTAAGAAATTCCGTCCTCGAAATTTACCTGAAGGAAAAAGGTATGGAAACTACTTCAACATGTCATCCCTTCTTTCCCACGTGGCTTCCTCAGCACCATGATGCTTCCACAACACCTTTACCAACCCAATGGTTTTACCTCGAAGTCTGGATTCAACTCCACTTCCTCCACAGGCATAACATGCGAAGGATCCGATCTATACCTCCGAAGCATAGAGACATGAAACACCTCATGAATCTTTTCCAACTCTTGTTGTAACCTCAGCTTGTATGCAACAGGACCCACACGCTCAATCACCTCGTAGGGTCCAATGTACCTAGGGTTCAACTTACCCTTTCGACCAAACCTCATCACCTTTTTCCAAGGCGAAACTTTCAAAAACACACGGTCACCTACCGCATACTCAATCTCCTTACGCTTCAAATCCGCGTAAGACTTCTGTCGAACAGAAGCTGCCTTCAAGCGCTCACAAATGAGCTTCACCTTCTCGGTGGTTCCTTTCAACAAAGCTGGCATTGAAACCAACTTCTAACCTGTTTCAGCCCAACAAAGAGGAGTCCTACACTTCCTCCCGTACAAGGCTTCGTAAGGTGCCATTGAATACTTGCCTGGTAACTATTGTTATAAGCAAACTCCACCAACGGCAAATGCTTCTCCCAAGAACCCTGAAACTCAAACACACAACACCTCAACATATCCTCCAACACTTGGATAACACGCTCAGACTGTCCATCCGACTGTGGATGATAAGAAGTACTGAAATTCAGCCGTGTACCCAAAGCCTGATGTAAACACTCCCAGAAACGCGATGTAAACCTCGGATCTCTATCCGACACGATCGACTTTGGCACACCATGCAGCCGCACAATCTCAGCAATGTACAGCTCTACAAGCTTGTCCAAGGTATATGTAGTATGCACAGGCAAGAAATGTGCACACTTCGTCAGGCGATCCACAATCACCCACACCGAATTCTTCTTCGATGGCGTCAAAGGCAAACCAGACACAAAGTCCATGGTAATCCTTTCCCACTTCCACTCAGGAATCCTCAACAGTTGCAACAACCCCGAAGGAAACTGATGCTCAGCTTTAACTCGCTGACAAACTATGCACTTACTCACATACTCAGCAACATCTTTCTTTAAACCCACCCAATAGTACTCATCACGAAGATCACAATACATCTTAGTACTACCAGGGTGCATAGCAAAAGGACTACTATGAGCTTCAGTCAGAATAGCACGCCTCAACTCAGCATCATTGGGCACTACTATCCGACTTCCAAAACATAAAACTCCATCATCATTAAAACAAAAATCCGATGGCCTACCCTCAGCAATATCCTGAACATGTGGCACCAAGGAATCGTCCAACAGTTGCTTATCCTTTATCAACTGAGCCAAGGATGGTTTCACTTGCAACTCATCCACAAGACCACCATCACGCGAAATGCTCAAACTGGCAAACATAGCCCTCAACTCCACTGCCACCTTCCTACTCAAGGCATCCGCTACAACATTAGCTTTTCCGGATGATACCCGATCGTCAGATCGTAATCTTTAAGCAACTCCACCCAACGTCGTTGCCTAAGATTCAACTCTTTTTGAGACATCAGATACTTCAAACTCTTGTGATCCGTGTACACCGTACACTTCTCACCATACAGGTAATGTCTCCAAATTTTCAAGGCAAAAACCACCGCAGCCAACTCAATGTTATGCGTAGGATAATTGCGCTCATGCACCTTCAACTGGCGCGATGCATAGGCCACCACCTTTCCCTCTTGCATCAACACACATCCCAAACCAACGTAGGATGCGTCACTATACACCACAAACTCTTTCCCTGATTCAGGCTGAACCAAGATAGGAGCTTGCGTCAAAGCTGCCTTCAGCTTCGCAAAAGCCTGTTGTCTCGCTTCCGTCCATTCAAAGTTAACATCCTTCTGCAACAACTTCGTCAAAGGTGCAACAATCTTTGAAAATCCATCCACGAACCTCCGGTAGTATCCCGCCAAACCAAGGAAACTACGGACTTCATAAACAGATTTAGGAGGCTTCCAATTCATCATTGCCTCAATCTTCTGAGGATCAACACGAATCCCCTTAGCAGAAACCACATGACCAAGGAACACAACTTCCCTGAGCCAGAACTCACACTTGCTTAACTTAGCATAAAGCTGATTCTCCAACAAAGCCTGCAACACAATCCTTAAATGCCCTTCATGCTCCTCCTCAGTACGAGAGTACACGAGGATATCATCAATGAACACCACAAAAAACTTGTCCAAATATTCATGGAACACTCTATTCATCATGTCCATAAAAGCTGCAGGAGCATTCGTCAAACCAAACGACATCACAAGGAACTCATAATGCCCATACCTCGTTCTGAAGGCTATCTTTTGCACATCCACATCCTTCACCTTCAACTGGTAATACCCTGACCTTAAGTCAATTTTAGAGAACACAGCCGCTCCCCGAAATTGATCAAAAAGATCATCAATCCTCGGCAATGGATACCGATTCTTGATAGTTAACTTGTTGAGCTGACGGTAATCGATGCACATTCTCATAGTGTCATCCTTTTAACGGTACAATTACAACCCCTCCACATCACTCATCGGTAGTTGTATAACATCACTAACGAGAACACGGTACACACAACACAAGATCCTCACATGGCCTTTTAACTTGCCGAAACGCCGTTCAAGTCTCCGGATCAACACCACAAGGATCCGAAGATGTCTCCCCTGTTTTAAACACATCAAAGCAGAGGATTAATGCATCATCATGCATTAAAATCTTCAGCCATTACAGCTAAACTCGCTGCTCTCACCAAATCTAACATTTCGGCTACCAAACACAACCGAAATCACATCCAAACTCATCCACAACATTACCCAGCCAAGATCCATCAATTCTAAACATTCTTAAACATCAATTAACATCCAAAAAGATCCTAAACTCGTTCTTATAGCTCCAACTATAACAGAACACCAAGATCACCCCAAAAGCCACCATTTTCACAAGTAAAAACTTAGGAGAATCAACTTATTCGGGATTACATTGATTAAGCCTCAATTACAAATCATTAAACATCCAAAATACATTAAAAAGACATCTCAAAATAGAGCCCAAACATTCATCACGAATTTCTTCAAGATTAAATCCAAATCTTGAGTTTTAAGCCAAAATCAAGATCACAACATTAAAACCTTTTATAAAACTCAATTTAAGGATTGAGAACTTGGGAATTTCAGTAAAGAACTGAGTATTTAGAGGAGAAGGACATCCTTACCTCTAAATGTAGATTTCTCCTTGTTTAGAGCCAAAATCCTTGAAAATTCAATAAGCAAATGAAGAGGATTTGATGTAGAAAGGTGTTGAGTTGTGTGGGGCTCGATTCGATCAACCAATTTAGCTCACCAAGTGGTGGAGAGGTGGATTTTTGGGTGTTAGGGTTTAGGGAGCTAGAATGGAAATTGACACAATGATTTATAGTGGTTCAACCATCTAACCAAGGTCTACATCCACTACCTTAGCTCCCCACTAAGGATTTCTCAATCAATCCACTATTAATTCGTCCCCTTTTCTAGGCTTAGGAGGTAACCCTTACAAACGATCAAGCTTCTACCCAAAGCCTTGATAAAAACCCTCTTTTACAAAGAGATAAACAACGCAAACTTAAAACCCTCTAATAGGTGTTTGTTTGCACAATTAAGCACTCACTCAAAACCTAAAACACTTGAGCAAATTTGACAATTTTGGCTCACTAGTGTTTGTCTATACAAGAAATGACAAATTAAGCACTAAGACAATTTCTTGATCATTTGATGTTTGACAATATGAGCATTAGCCTTCTCTTGATGCTTGGAGGTCCCTTTTATACTCCCAAATGAGTTTGTAGCCGTTACTAGCCGTTGGGATCAATTTGGAGCCGTTGAGGACTTTATTTCCCTTCATAAATGCTGTTCTGCAGCTATCGGTATCGATACGCGTGGAACGGTATCGATACGGCCTTCATAGGAGCTAGTCGTTGGGCTCTTGCCAGCCTGGGCGTATCGATACGCTTGAGGGCGTATCGGTACGGGTTCACATTTAAATGGCCGTTGGGAAATAGCTGTTGGGGTAGTTGAAATGGGATCGGTACGCTTACCTGGCGTATCAAAACGACCCCACTCCGTATCGATACGACAAGGGCCTGTATCGATACGGGTTTTGACAGTGGCCAAACTGAGGCAAAAAGGTATCAGTACGGGGGTTTACCGTATCAATACTGGTACTTTGAAAACACAAGTTTGGCTATTAAAAACATGAAAAGTCTTTGCCAAAAACCTCTTAAAATACCTCAAACATATTTTCAAGTTGTTTGGACTTAAAAACAAGTTTTAAATTCTTTTCAATTTAGTCCAAAACATTTTTCAATTATTATATCAAAACATTAGTTCTACAAAAGGATTAGGAATCTTTTGATGATTGAAACCTCATCATTTAGTGTGAAAATCAAAAGAAAAGCTGCTGTAGAAATGTGTTTGGCTGAGAGAATTTTGAGAGAAAATAAGATGAGAAAGTCTTAGCAAAAGTTAGTTATGAAATCTCAAAATTGGTTTTCCTCCTTTTCATTAAATTAATTAAACATTAATTAAGTTATTAAAATTAAGAGAAATCTGGAGAAATCCTTCCTTGGGTAAATTAGCTCCTTAAAGATTCAAAGTTTGAATCCTTACAAAACAGTCACCACCGAACTTTTCAAAAATTACATTTTAGTCACTATTTCGAAATGTCACACTTCCAAACCTTATTTTGTAAAATTGATTTCACCACTCTCTTATATATATTAAAAGAGGATTTTTAGATATTTTTCCATACTTTTAATGCATCCCGAACTAGGCTTTCCCTAAAACCAGCTTTTATATTCGAACCAAAAATCAGACCGGTCCGGTTCAGACCCTAAACTTCCAAGCCCAAAATTGGGGTGTTATAAAGGCACTTGAAGACACATCAAGGCTGATCGGTTACCATGCAATTTAAGAGAACAAATTTCCACACTTGAAGGCTTTAACACCAGTTAAAGAGCTACTTTAAGCCTTATTAAAGCTGGTCGGTTATTGGCTCAAGGAAGACATGCCATTAAGGCCTTCATTGTCATCCTTTAATGGAGAGTAATGGTATGAATTAAAAAATCATTTAAGGGACAACACTTAAGGATGGAATTCAATGGCCACTTAAGACATGTTTGAAGTTATTTCTTTACAAGATCAAACATCAGTCAACTTGTTCGCCATTTTTGGTTTGGATTCAAATAGATTTGGGTTTTTATGTATTCATCAAACTTATTCCCCTATTTCTTACCTTTCTAAAGCTCTTTGAGTCACCTCAATCCGATATCGGGAGCTTGAGATATGATTGTTTTTCTAAAGATAGTGCAGGCTTGAATATCAATACGGGAATAAACATCATTCAAATTCAAGAGACCATTCAAAGCTGAATTCAATGTTGTTGATTCATTCTTCAAGCAAATCCTTTTTCATTTTGCATCTTTAACATTACCAGCCCATTAAAGGAGAATGAATGGCAAGTTACTCAATTTGGCAGCTCATGGGTTTTCTTTCTTTGGACGACGTGGTTGTTCACATTCATCTTCATCCAACACCAACATTTCAGCTATCAATTGGAGAATGAGTAACCTAAGCTTTTATATGCCTTTAACACTAGCATAATGAGTCTTTAATCCTTGTCTAGCCCATTCAATTTGTTGTTTCCTTACACCTATAAATTTGCACCCATTTTCCATTGTAAGGGACTTTTGGATCATATTATAAACTTTGAGAGTGTTCTTTTTTTCTTGTTCTACAAGAAATTTATCGGCTTCAAGTGGACTCTTGTGGTATTCTACCCATCTCATTTTGTTATATTTTTGGTTCCTAGTTGTTAATAAGTAGTGGGTCACAGTCCATCTCCTTACACCCAAATTCTGGTTTGTGAATTTTATAAAGTTCGGGTCATCAGTTTTTAGTGTTGGTTCATCTTTGTTTCACGCCAACACACTTACACTATCATTTCATTTCACCATCCATCACCCTATCTTTGATTTAAACATATCCTTTTCACTCATTCATCTTATCATTTCCCCTGCATATCATATCTTAAGTATCCGCCGTCATACCAGAATTCACCATCACATATCCTTTAAAAAAACTCATTTTGTTTTTTTTTAAATACTTACTTGAGTCACGATCAGGCAAACACACATACAAATTTGGTCACAACACAACAGGATTCGTATCAATTGTATCAGAGCGTTGGCGATTCAGTAATTTGTTTGATTCATCTCCCTAAATATTGAAAAAAATCGAAAAATAATTCAGTAAGTGGTGCTAAAGCCTTCAAGTGTGGAAATTTGTTCTCTTCAATTGAATGGTAACCCATCAGCCTTGATGTGTCTTCAAGCGCCTACAATTGGTGGTAAAAGCCTTGTCTATCTTGAGAAGATGATCAACCATTTGTCAATTGAATTCTCTAATTACAACACATTAAACAACCATTAGATAACAACTTTGCTTTTAAAAACGAAAGTAAATGCCAAAACAATTTTAATGAGCTAGTTAAATTAATAAAACTAGTTACATAGTATGAACTAATTTAGTTAATAACCAGGACACTAAATGACTCAAAATCATAAGAAAACTAACATGAATTAAGAAACTGACACACATTAAGTAAACTAACATGCTTAAATGTTCTAGACAAGCATAAACGAATCAAAATGCTTAGTTGAACATTAAGCCTTATTTATTCTTTCACACATGTATATATATATATATATATATATATATATATATAACTTAAGAAAAACTCATGCAAACTCATGCACAAGTAGGATGTTGCATTGTTCAATCAAAGCTGGCGTTTCTCCCTTCAAGTTCAAGCTTCGACTGAACAAATTTCCCATAGCTTCTTGGAACGTCTTGGACCTAGCACGAGTCATAGGTCCACTAGAAAATTCCTCCGGGTCCTTGCGGGTTGTGATTACATCATAAAGATTCAAAGTTTTGAGCCTTTACAATACAGTACTAAAACCAGTTTTACAATTCTTACATTTTGGTCACTAGTCCAAAATGTCACACTTCTGAAAATCATTTTCCAAAATTAATTTCACCAAAACCTTTTATATATTTAAAATGGATTTTAGATAATTTTTTTCCATATTTTTATCACCTTCTAAAATAGTTTTTCCCTTAACTCATCCCAAAACTTACCCGAATCTCTAATCTCGGTCCAACAGACCCTAAAGCCATCCCAAAAACCTCTAGGCCCAAAACCGGGGAGTTACAATTTGGTTTCAATTTGTCAATTCCAAGTTGCTTCCATCAACTCATAGCACCACGGTCTCCTTGGATCGGATGTGCTTGATAGATTCGATTTTCAAGGGAAAGAAGATAGATGTGGGTGAGATTGTCCACAAGGAAATTGCTGATTGTGCTAAAAGAAAGAAGAGGATTTTTCTGTTTCCATCACTAATCATGCAATTGTTTAGTCTGAAGGGGATTAAGCCCTCGACAAATGAAGAAATGACAGCCAACTAAAGGCCACTTAAATAAGTCTCCATCGAAAGAATGGTGAGAAACACTGATGCCCCTACACCCAAGTTGGGTGCTGCAACAAGACAAGACAAAGGAAGGCCAAGGTGGAGTCTGCTATCGAGGATCTACCATAGAACAATGAAGTACGGCTGATGGTTCTGGAGATTTAGGACAAAATTAATGTTATCACAAGCACACCGGGGAAAGTTTCAGCCACAATAAAAACTTTAGACCTTGCACAAAACTTGTTCTATGCACATGTCAAGACGTGGCATAAATTTGTCCTCTCTACAATGAGTAGAGCTGTTCTAGTCTCTTTGCTAGAATTTCTAGAATTTCCACCAATCATACGCAGTGATGCTTGTCGAATAGTGATGCACTTTAGAGCAAGTATACTCGTCGAATCAAGTAATAAAGTGATAAGTAAAGTGTCGAACCCACGAGGATTGGATCGATAACTACGAAGTTATTAAGCTTAAGAATGAGTTTGCAAATAATGTGATTGTTGATTTATTAAAACTAAAACAATAAAAACTAAAGATAGTTATGATTTAAATGAACAAGTGTTGCAAATAACAGATAATTATGGAAGTTGGGATTACTGCTGAGGATATATGCTTGATTACTTATTTCAATGCTATAGCAACTGGTAGTACATGTCTGCGTAAATCATAAAGGTCTTTATCTACTCGACATGATTTTTTAAGGAACTTTTGCCTCTCCGAATGCTTAGAAGTTCATAATATTGAAGCTAAGGTAACACATGTGTGTGTGAACTCTAATAACTCTATTATTTGTTTAAGAACTCTCTTTCAGTCTTTGAAATCCTAAACTTATGTATAAGCCAATTTAAGACTAAGTTAACAACTTAGCCTCAATATTCAGATTTGCATAACCTAACTCTCTCGATATTAAGTCACAGATCAATAGTTAAAAGGCCTCTCTCGATAGCTCTTACAATAACTACGCATGAAGAACAATAAACATAATAGATAAAGGGAAAACAACTATAACATTAAAATAAGAAAATCAAAACATAAAATCCTAGGAAGCAAAAATCCCAACTAAAGTATTTAGCTCATTTCTGGGCCTTAAAAATCCATAACAAAAATATTAAAGTATGGCAGTTTATCAAGAAAGTAAAAGAAAATAGCCAAGCATCCTCGACATACTCCCTCCTTATCGTCCAACTATTGTTGAAGGTCTCCCACTCCGCCCACCTCTCTCGATGGCGTTAGTCGTGAGGAGATTTCTCTAGCTTACACTCTGGTGGTTCTTTGCAAGCTTCAGACTAGGGTCTTTTTCTATAATTGTGCTCCCTTTTAATTGGCATCCTAGTCTCTGTTATATAGGCAGTAAAACTAGGGTTTAACAACCCTAAAGTATACGCAACTTCATTAAAGAAGGCCATCGATTTCCCGATATATTTAATGTTTCGTATCTGGGAGAAATTCCACGTGGGTAAAAGTAGATTCATCTTCAACTCTTTATGCCTCGTCAGCTCTAGCCATGAGATCTGTGTAACCCCCTTGACCTGGCCTAGGCGGTAGGCCGAACTGAGAGAGCCACATTAGGTTTATCGTATCAAACCTGAACCAAATATCTCGAGTTAGGTCTAGTTTTTTACTTTATTTTATCTTTCTAGATGTACCATTATAACCTAGAATGTTCAAATTGGCAGCGGTTTAGGGACTAAATTATAAATATGGAAAATTAAAAGGACTTACTTAGGTTTAAGGTTACTAATCCTTAATTAATCAAGTTTCATGCTCACATGTTCAATTTCGGCTAAAACATGTCGATCGAATACATATACAATATCTAAATAACTTACGTAACATCCTTCATTATCGCTGCACGAGGTTCTGTACCGATACCAGGCTATATGGCAAGGGTTGTACATATACAAATATATATATGTACCGATAACCATGTCAAATTACAGAGACTCGTACCGATACGTCCTAGGGGTGTATCGGTACCCAGGCTTAATTGGACAAAACTCAAATTCGAATAGCCAAAACCATACTGATACACTTTCTCAAGTATCATTACATACGCCTAATTCACACTTCTCAAACCTGGTTCAGGTCCTACTTGTTTCTCATATATTGGAAAATGTTTTGACCATTAGATAAACCATTTTTTTATTAAAATCACATCGAATACATGGATTTCTCGGTATACTCACCTCTACCAAACCATACCTTGACCAAGATAGGCTCACCTCTATCCTACCTCAAGGTACACCATCAACTTGGGTTGCCTAGTTAAACCGCAAACCACAAGTGATAACCCAA
Organism: Hibiscus trionum; assembly: GCA_030270665.1. Lineage (NCBI taxonomy): Eukaryota > Viridiplantae > Streptophyta > Magnoliopsida > Malvales > Malvaceae > Hibiscus > Hibiscus trionum. The sequence goes on along the minus strand of BSYR01000001.1, from coordinate 40,083,493 downwards.
CAGCCCGAGTAGCCTAGTTAAACTGCTTTCCTCAAGGGTCGTGGTGCGATCGACTTTACATATTATACTACACTTCAAAGTCTATAGCATGCCGAAAATAACTGATGTTTTATTTCTTTTGTAACCCCCTTAGTCCGGTCTAGACGTTTAACCCGAACTACGAAGATTACACGGGGAAAACCAAAGTCAACCCGAAAGTCAACCTTGAGTTACGACCCTTTTTTCTTTTTATCTTATCTAGATTCTCATTATTATCCCATGTGTTCAGTGAGACACTCAGAAGAAAACGGCTCAGAAATCGAAGTTCAATTAATGGTTCAATTGCATACATTTGACTTTTAGGGACTAAACTGTAATTTCCATAAAATACAAGGACTTTCAAGATTTTAAAGTTACCAATCTTTAATTAGTCATGTATCATGCCTATATGCCAAATTTCAACTAAAACAGATCATCCAATCTCATTCAATTAAGCATTCAAAATTCAGGGACCAAAACGTAAGAAACATAAACTTGAAACAGTTCAAAATTCAAACCCAACGGTCAGGCGTTTCGATACGGATGGCCCTGTACCGAAACGGTCGTTTCAAAAAAGGGTTGATCGTTTCGAAACTCAGGTGTGTTCCGAGACCCGTATCGGAACACCCTCCTCCAAATGAAAAATTGTTTTGACACGTCCCCACCCGTTCCGAAACCTCTTAGCCATTTCATGCTTCTGTTCCGAAACAGTCAAGGGCGTTCCAATAAGCCTTTCCCTACAACAACATATTTTGCTGGTGTTTCATGTCTTTTCGTATCCGAAACATTTTCGAAACATGCCACAACATACACAGAGCTCACATATGCATCAAGGACCATATCTATGAATCATAAACTAGAACATAGCATCACTCATGCAATCATAGGTACTAAAGGCATGCTTCCTAGTCCACCAAAACCACAACAAGCTATAACAACAATCAAACCAAAATCCAAACATCAAAGGTCATTTACAACTCAAGTATAAGCAATCTAACATGCTCAAAGTAAAGGGAAACATCCTCAATCATTCAAAAGTACAAATCCCGCCCATTGCCTTTTATTACATCGGGGTAAAGCCACACACTTTGCAAGATCAAGAGCTTGGATTCTTCTTGCTTACTCGCTGCCTTGAATGCCTAATTTTCTACATTGATGAAACAAAAGAGCATAAGCACAAAGCTTAGTGAGGACCGCTATGCAACATTCATCAATACATTTCACACTATTGGGAAAACCACCATTTTACAACTCATGCCTTTTCATAAAACATGTCTTCACAAGACATCAATGCACTTTATAAACGCATGTTCAAATGCATCACTATAAAACAACAAATAAACCTTTGCTCATGCATTACCAGGCATCTCATGCATCCTTGCATCATTTACAAGCATCTCATGCTTCACATTATTTATTTACATTATATTGACTCGCAAGTGATAATCCATAAACCATTTCAACACAAGACACAATCGGATAAGCGGACTACAAGTGTTGTCCCACATGCTTTATACACACTACCGGACTACACAAGGTGGAGATCAATGGCACAATCACAACCCCTCAACACCCGTGATGGAGATTAATGGCACAATCACAACCCCTCAACATCACTCACCGATAGTTGTATAATTCCACTAACGAGAGTATGGGACACATACACAAGACTCACACACGAGACTAACCATTCACCGTTGTGATATTAACCTCAATCGTTAGGGTACTTGGATAGAGATTACGGCACAATCACAACCCCTCGACAACCAAGGCGACTTTATTCACGGTGCACCCAATCCTATAGCCGGCTAACTATATCCGATTAAAGTAACCAAAAACCATTTTCATCACTTGACAATATAATCATTTAACCACATTAACCCACTATTTTACAAGCATTACTACAATGTCATTTCCACAAGCATCACATGCTTAATATCATATGCATTCAACATATGCAAACCAAGGATCACTTACCTAGTGCATCCTTAACATAATGGCATTAACAATCTGTAGAACTAATGTTTTGATATAATAATTGAAAAATGTTTTGGACTGATTTAAAAAGTATTTAAAACAATTTCCAAAGTCCAAATATTCTGAAACTATGTTTAGGGATGTTTCTAAATAGGTTTTTCATGTTTTCAAAGGCCAAATTATACAAACCTATCCAGGTGTTTCGAAACACCTAAGGGCGTTTCGAAACAGGGGATTCCAGTAGCGATTTCGTTTCGAAACGTGTTTCGAAACGGGCCTTCCCTGGACTTGATTTTTGCCCAGCGTTTCGAAACGGGCTAGGCCGTTTCGATACGCCCACGTGGCAATGACCCCAAAGGGTCATAAACCCCAACGGCTATTTTCCCAACCAACTTTGAAATGCAGGCGTTTCGATACGGGACTATAGCGTTTCGATACGAGTTTCGAAATGGCCAGGAAGGCGTTCCGAAACGGACATGAGGCGTTCTGAAACGGCCAGGAGGCGTTCCGAAACGGATGCCCTGACAGATTGCAACGGCTCTTTCTACATTGAGAGTGTTTCGAAACGGCATCGAGCGTTTTGAAACGGGGAGCTGCAGAATGCATTTATGGTGGGAATTAAAGTCCTCAACGGCTCCAATTCATCCCCAACGGCTAGTAACGGCTATAAACTCAATTGGGAGTATAAAAGGGACCTCCAAGCATCAAGAGAAGGCTAATGCTCATATTGTCAAACATCAAATGATCAAGAAATTGTCTTAGCACTTAAATTGTCAATTCTTCTATAGACAAACACTAGTGAGCCAAAATTGTCAAATTTGCTCAAGTGTTTTAGGTTTGGGTGAGTGCTTAATTTTGCAAACAAACTCCTATTAGAGGATTATAAGTTTGCTTTGTTTATCTCTTGTAAAGAGGGTTTCAATCAAGGCTTTGGGTAGAAAGCTTGATTGGTTGTAAGGGTTTCCTCCTAAGCCTAGAAAAGGGGACGAATCAATTAGTGGATTGATTGTGAAATCCTTAGTGGGGAGCTAAGGTAGTGGATGTAGGTGCTTGTTAGAAGGCCGAACCACTCTAAAATCATTGTGTCTTTATTCTTTCTAGCTTCCTTGTAACGCCCCGGTTTTGGGCTTAGAAGTTTTGGGTTTGGACCGGACCGGTCGGGTTGCGGTTCGAATATAAAAGGTGATTTTTAGGAAAGCCTAGTTCGGGTTGCATTAAAAATATGGAAAAATGTTCTAAAATCCTCTTTTATTATATATAAGAGAAAGGGGAAATCAATTTTACAAAATGAGGTTTGGAAGAGTGACATTTTGGGTTAGTGACCAAAATGTAATTTTTGAAAACTGTGTGACTGTTTTAAAAAGGATTGAAACTTTGAATCTTTAAGGAGCTATTTACCCAATGGGAGTTTCTCCAGATTTTTCTAAAATATTAAATGATTTATTAAAGGTTTTTAAATAAAAGAAAAGTGGAGGGAAGATATTTTGCCATTTCCAACTAACTTTTCCATTTTCTCTCATCTTTTCTCTCAAACCAAACACATTTTTCTCCAGAGCTTTTCCTCTGATTTTTTCCCCTAAATATCACATTTCAATTCTCTTTTAATCTCTAATCATCTCTTCAACAAAACCTCACCATTTGCTATTTGGATTTTCAAGATTTTGGTTCCAAAAAGGGAGAAAACTCAAGTTTGGAGGTAAGAACGTCCTTCTCCTATGAACTTTAGGTTCTTTATTGAAATTCCCAAGTTCTCAATCCTTAGTTTGTGTTTTATAAAAGGATTTATTGATTTGTTCTTGATCTTGGCTTTTAAATGCAAGATTTGCTTGATTTTGTTGAAATTTCGTATGATCTGATTGGGCTGTGTTTTGAGGTGTCAAATTGATGTTAAATGAATGTTAAATTGACGAGAAATTGAGGTTTTATCAATGCAATCCCGAATAGGTTGAATTTCCTAAGTTTTGCTTGAGTTTTTGGTTGTTTTTGGAGTGATTTTGGTGATCTGTAATGGCTGGAGGTATAAGGACGTGTTTGTGATCATTTTGGATGTTAATTGATGTTTAAAAATGGTTAGAAGTGATGGATCTTGGCTGGGTTAAGTTTCGGAAGTGTTTTGTGGTGATTTCGGTTGTGTTTGGTAGCCGAAATGTTGGATTTGTGATGAGCAGCGAGTTTAGTTGTGTTGCTGGTGTTTTTAGTGCATTATGATGCATTAATCCTCTGATGTTATGTGCTTGAAACAGGGGAGATTGATCCGTGAGCATTTGAGGTGGTGTGGAAGGTTTCGGATGCTTGGAAGGCTTGTTGGCTAGCCTAGTTTTGTGTATCGGTGAGTGAAGTTGGGTTTTCAGCTTTTAAACCAAGGTTTGAAGGTTTTTGGGAGCTTAGTTTAAGTCTAAACAACTTTGCTAAGCTCAAGAGTAAGTAAAAGGATTTTCGCTCTTGGTTTGTGTTGTGCTTTGGCTTGTTAAGCAATTGTGATTGATGGTTGCTATGCATATGATTTGCATGTTTTAAACTCTGTTTTGAAAGCATATTTTAGCATGACTTAATGCTGGTTTTGAAAGCCATGTGTAAAGGATGCTCAAGGTAAGAGATCCTTGGTTTTGTATATTGAAATTGTGGAATCAATGCATAGTGTTGCATGTTGTTTAATGGCTTTGTGTGATGCTTTAAAACAGTGGAATATTGTTATTAATGATGCACATTGGTGAGTGATGGTTAAGGTTACAAAGGTGGTTGAAAGTCCTTGTGTAAGCCTTGTTTATTTAAGAACAACATGGTGTTTAAAAGTCCATGGGTGGTTCTTGGTTAAGGTTCACGATGGTTTTTGCTTTTTGACTATGCTTGTGAATCAATGGATAAATGTGGTAAGATGGTTATATTGGCAAGTGATGTAAGTGGTTCTTGGTTCTTTGATCGGATATAGTTAGCCGGCTATAGGATTGGGTGCACCGTGAATTAAGTCGCCTTGGATGTGGAGTGGTTAAGTGTGAACCGGTAAACTCCATCCAAGTATCCTAAAGAGATGGTTAAGGTTATAATGGAAGTTGAGATTCCATTCGAGGACCTTGGTTAAGCAAAGGTAATAATGGTGGTTAAAATTCCATTTGAGGACCTTGTGCTTGTTAAGATCACAATGGTGGTGTAAAGTCCATGTGTGGATCTTGTATAGGGTGTCCCGGATCTCGTTAGTGATGTTATACAACTACCAGTCGGTGATGCTAAGGTTATATGGTGTTTAAAAGTCCATGTATGGGAACCTTGTGCATGTTAAGGTTGTATGGTGTTTAAAAGTCCATACATGGGAACCTTGTGAAAGTTAAGGTTGTATGGTGTTTAAAAGTCCATACATGGGAACCTTGTGAAAGTTAAGGTTGTATGGTGTTTAAAAGTCCATACATGGGAACCTTGTGAAAGTTAAGGTTGTATGCTGTTTAAAAGTCCATACATGGGAACCTTGTGAAAGTTAAGGTTGTATGGTGTTTAAAAGTCCATACATGGGAACCTTGTGAATGGTAAGGTCAAATGGTGTTTAAAAGTCCATTTGGGGACCTTGGATTGGTAGTGTGTATGAAGCGTGGGGACAACGCTTGTGATCCGCGTATCCGATTGGTTGTTGAGTTGAAAAGTGGATATGGTTTATCACTTGGAAGCCAATATAATGTTCTTGATTATAATGAGGCATGAGATGCTTGAAATGATGCATGGTTGCATGAGAAGTGTGTAATGTACTATGATTGCAAGTTTACTTGTTAGTTTGAACAAGTGTTGATTATCTATTGAGAATGGTGCATGTGTGCATGAAATCTCTTTAGTGCATTGAAGTCTTGCTAAGACTTGTTTTTAAAGGCATGTGATGCAAATTTTGATGATGTGGTTCATATGTTGCAATTGCTAAATGCACCTGTTTGATTGAATGAGTAAATGGTTTAAAAGGTTTCTTGCTTAAAGATGGTTTTCAAGTATGAGAAAGATATGATGTGAAGTGGAAGTGATTTCCAAGGTTTTGAATTTAACCTTGCATATGATGTTCATGCATGGAATGGTTAAATTGATGGTATTGCAAGTTTATGTTTTGAAAAGGGTTTACTTAGCTTCCTAAGCTAAGGGTTGGTTTTCAAGTTTGAGCAATGCATGATTTTAAAGCATTATGTTGAAAAGGGTTTTCAAACTTTGCTTTGGTTTATCGAATCGAGTTTGCTTTTAAAAGTGGTTTTATGACTCGCTGCATTGATGGTGTTTTGGTTTTGAGCATTCCTCACTAAGCATTATGTGCTTACGCTCATTTTTGTCCATCAATGCAGACATTCGAAGTTGGAGCAGCGAGAAGCAAGGGATTCAAGGGGGAACTCCACTTGAGATGTATGTCTCGGTTAATAGCTATAGATAATAAAGGCAATGGGGGAAGAATCTCTTATGTTGATGTCTAATGAGATTGTATATGTTGGACAAGTATGGTTTATGATTTTGAACTATGTGGTGTAAGCTTGCAACGTTTGAATCTTCTTATGCTTAAGTTGTTATGCTATGCTTCTTGTTTGAAAAGCATGATTGAGTGTTGGATGTGTTGAATGAGCTGGTGCATCTAGGGGTGGTTTTGTATCTAGATTTTGATGCAAATTGGTAGGTTTGATGTTTGGCATGTTGTTGATTTATTGTGGAATGGTTTGGAGCATGTTTGATGGGGTTTAAAGGTGTTAAAACAGGCCAAATTGCTGTTTCTGGGCAGGGTGTTTCGAAACACCCTTGCCTGTTTCGAAACAGGCCCTTGTTTTGACTAGGGTGTTCCTGAACGGCCTAGCCCGTTTCTGAACACTTTGGCTACTGCCAAGGGGTGTTCCTGAACGGCCTAGACCCGTTTCTGGACATCTGATGGTTTGCAAGCTTTACGTTTTAGTCACGTTTCTTGTATGTGCAATTGCTTGAGTTTGAGATGTCCGTTTGAGATGAAATTTGGCAGAGAGGCATGAAACATGACTAATTTCATAATGGTAACTTAAAAATTGGTAAAGTCCTCTTAATTTTCAGAATTTACAATTTGGTCCCTAATTTCGTATTTTGTGCAATTGGGTCCCTTATCGTCTTCCGATTGCTGTGATTTTTGAGTATGCTTATCTCAAGAGTATGCCTAGGTTAAATGTGCATCTAGACAAGTTTAGGCCGGGTCGAGGGGGTTACGTGTATAGTTTCTTTGAAGATTTCTAGGAATAGATGTTTTATTAAAACTTATATATATTTCTTGTATTGATTGATGATGGTTAACTTTTTTAGGTGTGTTATAAACCTGATTTATCTTGGATTTTTAAGTTTAATATAATCTTATTAGCTTTCTTTATATGTCAATTGTTGGATTTGAGCTTTGTTTGCATGAGAGTGTTTAGCATAATCCCTGACATTGAGAGATGTAGTGACAGTTAAGATTAACAAGCCATTACAATGAAAGTTTGATAAGGATACAATGAGAGTTGATGCACTTATTCGAGGATGTGTAGTTTTGACGAACTGCGAGAGTTGTGGTTAATCTACATATTTGATTCATCAATTGAGAGTTGAATGAAAACCAGTAAGAAAGTTTATTATTTTATTTGTCAAATTAATCGTCGTATGTTGTTGCCTTGTTGCACATGGTAATCTGCCAAGTTGAGCCGAGGGGATCCACATCATTATTTGATATTTGATCTACCTTCGTTGATTTGTTTTTTAGTTATACAATCGATCTTATAATCAATCCTTTTATTCTTCTTTTACACTAACAATTGCACTTACAAACTTTTGATTTTCAGAATTGCTTGCAACCACATAAAAATACAACTAAATACATATCCTCAAGGGATCAATATCTAACAGGATTTATCTGTTAACTATACTTGCATCGGCAGTGTACGCTTGCACAATTCATGTGACACTTATTCACCGATAAATATCCTTGTGTCATCAGAGTTTGAATTGAGAATGAGATGATTATAGTTAAGATGTGGAAGACTGGAAATTTTGAAATGATTTTTGGAATAAAGCTTTTATCTCTTAGATGTGTCGTGGTAACGTTGATGTTGGCATTGATTTACTGGATGTATTAGCGGTGTTAGAATGGGAACCACCAGTTTTTCTCGCAAATATATGTTTGCCACTCTAAGTGACGTGTATGAAGGCATGTGGGTTATGGGATTTGAACAATAACAAGATAATTAGCGAGATGCCCTTATGTGTGGAAGAGACTAATTACCATGTCGTTAGTTAAGGAGAAAAAAGTTTGAGACTTCGTAAATGCTTTTTTATTTGGGATCATAGTTTCCTGGGAACGGGCCGAGGAACGACATATGAGCTTCGAGCTGCTCAAGACTATTTTGTTTGAGGTAGTGGTATTATAATGATGTATTTCTGTGCAAAAAAGATCGAATGTTGTCCCTATCCCAACATTGAGAAATTTTGAGTTCATGTACACTACGGGAATTGAGACCGGAGACAACGACGTGGGTCGAGCTAGTGAGAACTGTTGATCATGTGATTGGTCGATATTTGAGTGAAACAGACTTGATAAGTGATGGACTGTATGAATTTCTATTCGGGTTAAAGTATCATATTGCTCATGTAAATCGACTAATGATTGCAAGTGATGGATGTATGAGGGAGTACTGATACTTGCTCCATGTAGTACCGGTACTCAATTCCTCTGGTATCGATGCTAACTGGTAGTATCTGTATCCATGTGTTTTATTATTTAAGCTCCGAGCTAAGGATTGATTAGCTCTAAAAGTTGTGAGAAGTACATCTTATTGTATATAAGTAGGTACAGTGTTATGGTTGGATCTAGGTTCAATGGACCTTGGGATCTGTGGTGTGTGCCTTAGAAAGTGATATATCGAGATAGGAGATTATTCACCTGTAGTACAATAGGAAGTACAAGGAGTATTCTAGGAGCAACAATTGTACCAACTTTCAACGTGTGTATTGGGAGGTAGTAAAGAGATGTGTGTCTGATTTCGTTAGCAAGTGTTTGACTTGCCATCAGTTGGGAGTCAAACAACGTGTGTATTGGGATGCTTTGAGATTCCCTTAAAGGGAAATTTGATAGATTAACCGTGGAGTTTTTAAAAGAAGAGTTGTTAGAAAGAAATAGTTGACATCTTCTTCTTAGTTATTGGTATAAAATTTCGAGGATGAAATTTCTATAAGGAGGGGAGAGTTGTAACGTCCCAAATTTTGAGTTAATAATTCAGATCTTGGATCTGGGTATGGGTATCTTGATTTATAAAGATTAATTGAAGAAATTAGAATTTTGTGAGAGCTCGTTTAAGTGGAAACGGGGACTAGAATGAGTAAGGATTTAAGTTTTGCTCATAAACTGAAGAAAAAAAGATGAAATCTTTATGATAGAATTTACCTAAAGTAATTATTGAATCTTTTACAAGCAAGTTTTTTGGACCATTAGATTTGGATGAGTTTTCCATCTTTAATATGGACCATTGGATATATTCTTATTTATGAGATTCATTTTAATAGAAAAAATCATATTATAATGGGTAAGGAGAGAGAAAAAAGATGAAGCAACGTTCATCTTCTCCCCCCATTGTTCCCAACACGAGAAAGAAAAAGATTTGGTAGGTTTCTTTCTTATCCCTTTTTCTTCAAAACTATATGGATTTTGGCTTGGTTTGTGAAATATGAAATTGATCCTTGCCTTATTCTCTTTCATTTGAGCATAACATTGATGGGTCAATCTTCATCTTCTCCCACAAAGGTGGATGGTGTAACGCCCCGGTTTTGGGCTTAGGAGTTTTGGGATCCGGACCGGTTCGGTCGGATCGCGGTTCGAATATATAAGAGTGAATTTAGGAAAACCTAGTTCGGGTTGCATTAAAAATATGGAAAAATGTCTTAAAATCCTCTTTTATTATATATAATAGTTTGGTGAAATCAATTTTACAAAATGAAGTTTGGAAGTGTGACATTTTGGTTAGTGACCAAAATGTAAATTTCGAAAACTGTGAGACTGTTTTAAAAAGGATTGAAACTTTGAATCTTTAAGGAGCTATTTACCCAATGGGAGTTTCTCCAAATTTTTCTAAGATATTAAATGATTAATTAAAGGTTTTTAAATAAAACTAAAAAGGAGGGAAGATATTTTGGCATTTCCAACTAACTTCCTAAAATTTCATTTCCATTTTCTCTCATCTTTTCTCTCAAACCAAACACTTTTCTCCAGAGCTTTTCCTTCTGATTTTGATGTCCAAACATGAGATTATAATCCTCTTTTGATCTCTAATCATCTCTTCAACAAAACCTCACCATTTGCTAATTGGATTTTCAAGATTTTGGTTCTAAAAAGGGAGAAACTCAAGTTTGGAGGTAAGAACGTCCTTCTCCTCTGAATTCTCAGTTCTTTACTGAAATTCCTAAGTTCTCAATCCTTGATTTATGTTTTATAAAAGGTTTTATAGATGTATTCTTGATTTTGGCTTTTAAATGCAAGATTTGATTGGTTTTGATGAAATTTCGTATGATCTGATTGGGTAGTGTTTTGAGGTGTCAATTTGATGTTAAATGAATGTTAAATTGATGTGAAATTGAGGTTTAATTAATGCAATCCCAGATAGGTTGAATTTCCTAAGTTTAGCTTGTGTTCTTGGTTGTTTTTGGAGTGATCTTGATGATCTGTTATAGCTGGAGGTATAAGGGTTTGATTAGATCCTTTTTGGATGTTAATTGATGTTTAAGGATGATTAGATTTGATGGATCTTGGCTGGGTAGTGTTGTGGAGTTGTTTGGAGGCATTTTCGGTTGTGTTTGGTAGCCGAAAATGGGGTGTGGATGAGAGCAGCGGGTTTAGGTGCTTTCATTGAGGATATTAATGCATGATGATGCATTAATCTACTGTTTTGATGTGTTTAAAACAGGGGAGTCATCTTTGGATCCTAGTGGTGGTGATCCGGAAGCTTGATTGGTGTTTCGGCAAGAGGCAAAACGGAATCGGTGAGTGGATTTTGGATTTCAGCTTTGAAACCAATGTTTTGAAGGTTTGGGAGCTTAGTTTAAGTCTAAGCAACTTAGCTAAGCTCAAGAGTAAGTTTTCGGAAAAACTCTCTTGATGATGAACCATGTATTGGTTGTATGCAATATGGTTTGTTTGCATGTTTTAGATCCTATTTTGAAAGCATATTTAGCATGTTTATTTGCTGGGATTGTAAGCTATGTGTTGAAGGATGCTCAAGGTAAGAGACCCTTGTTTTTGAACATTGTCTTAATGTGGTTTGATGCTTAAAGATGCATGATGTTTATGGCTTTGTTAAATGCTTTAAACTGTGGAATATGGTGGTTAATGATGAATATTGGCAAGTGATGGTTAAGGTCACAAAGGTGGTTAAAAGTCCTTGTGTGAGCCTTGTTTATTTAAGAACAACATGGTGTTTAAAAGTCCATGGTTGGTTCTTGGTTAAGGTTCAAGGTGGTTAAAATTCCTTGTGTAAGCCTTGTTTATTAAAGAACAACATGGTGTTTAAAAGTCCATGGTTGGTTCTTGGTTAAGGTTCAAGGTGGTTAAAATTCCTTGTGTAAGCCTTGTTATTTAAGAACTCCAAGGTGTTTAAAAGTCCTTGGGAGATTCTTGTTAAGGACACAAAGGTGTTTAAAAGTCCTTGTGTGGTCCTTGCCATGGTGTTTAAAAGTCCATGGGGTTAAGGACACAATGGTGTTTAAAAGTCCATGTGTGGTCCTTGGAAAGTGTAAGATCACAATGGTGTTTAAAAGTCCATGTGTGGATCTTATGTTGAATGTATCACTTGTTGCTAATATGACATGTTATGAACTTGAAGCATGTATTGCTTGTTTTAAATGCTTATGAGCATGTACAAATGATGATTGGATTTAAGGGTTATAAATGTGTTTTGTAAATGCATTATTGTGTGCTTTTAAATGAGCATTCCTCACTAAGCTTTTGCTTACGCTCTCTCTCTTTTCTTAAACCAATAATGCAGAGCATTAAAGTGCATTGAGGGCAGCAAGGTGGTGAAGAATCCAAGTGGTGAACTAAGCTCAAGTATGGTGAACGTTTCTTAAACACTATTAGCTTTTGGCATTTGGCAATGGGAACCTATGTTGTTGTTTTGGGAGATGTTTTGGACTCCCTAAGTTGGTTCAATGATGTTAATAATGTTGGAGCTTGTAATTGGCCTTTATGAGATGGTTTTGGTATTTTTGATGCTTGAATGGTTTGCTAAGTAGGAAGCATGCCTATAGATTTGGGGATTTCCATAATTGTTGCCATGTTGACGTTTGGTTGGTACAATTATGTTCCTTGTATGTTGAATGACTTGCTGGTATAGTTTGGTTGCATTTGGAGCATGTTTGTTAAGTCAATTGCATGATAAACCAGCAATTTTTCTGCAATCTGGGCAGCCTGTTTCGGAACAGGTGCTACCGTATCGGAACGGGGGCCTGAAATGGCCTGGGCGTTCCGAAACGGGAGGCACTGTTCCGGAACGGTTTGGCCTCTGCCAGGCCATGTTTCGGTACTAGTTTCGGAACGGTCCCACGTTTCGAAACGGGCCTTCCCTGTTCCGAAACACTCGACCGTTGGGCACTGAAATTGTTGGTTAGATGTTCTGAAATGTTGCGTTTTGGTCCTGAAACTTGTTATTGCAATTGTATGAGTTTGAGATGTCCGTTCGAGCTGAAATTTGGCAGAGAAGCATGTAAGATGATTAATTTCAAGTTGGTAACTTTAATTTGGGTTAAGTCCTTATAATTATCAGAATTTACAATTTGGTCCCTTAAGTTGTAATTTGTGCAATTGGGTCCCTGAATGTTCTCTGATTGTTATGATGTTTGAATATGATTATCTTGTGAACATATCTAGGGTTAACGTGCATCTAGATAGGTTTAAAAAGAAAAAAAAAGGGTCGTTAATCAAGGTTGACTTTGGTTTTCCCCGTGTGATCTTCTTAATTCGGGTCGACCGTCTTGGCCGGGTTAAGGGGGTTACATTTGGTGGTATCAGAGCTGAGTTCTCGAGTAATTGGGAATGTTTATGTGAATGACTAAAGTATGTATGCTTTGTATGCTTGTTGAGTGAAAGCATGATGTGTGATTTGTGAATATATTGCAATTGAGTTGTATGCTGTGATGAAGCATGTTGTGGGTACCCATTGCCAAATCAAAGCTAATGAAATGATATTGTTTTTAATTGAAAATGAGCTTGAGTACTTGGATTGCTTACCTTGCTGGGCCTGACTTTGTTTATTTGCATTGTGATTGCATTGTTAGAGTATGGCACCTCGTAGAGAGTTGAGGAGTAATGTGCGAGCTACGGCTCAGAACGAGAATGAGAATGATGAGAATGTTAAGAGTGCGGTGGATTTACCTCCTCCACCTGGTGGTGGTGGTGCTGGGGGTGAAGGAGCTGGAGCTGCAGCTGGTGCTGGGGTCGCTGGACCTGAGGCTGGTCAGGGGCAAGCTGTTCCTGACATGACAGTGTTGATACAAGCTATTGCTGGAGCTTTTCAAGCAGCAGTAGCTGGAGCTCAAGGAGCTGGGCATCAGGGAGATGCTGGAGTTAGACTACCCTTGGAGCGTTTGCGCAGTCTAGGTGGGACTGAGTTCAGGAGTTTGTCTGCTGAAGGTTCGGAATCATGGTTAGAGGGTACCAAGAGAATCTTGGGTCAGATGAGTTGCACTGATGTGCAAAAGCTGGGCTGTGTAGTATCATTGTTGCAAGATGATGCTTACACTTGGTGGACTACCTCTATCGCTGGGATGGCGGAAGCTGATGTAACTTGGACGTTCTTTCAGAACGCGTTCAAGAGAAGTTATCTAGGTGTGAGGTACCTAGATGAAAAGAAGAGGGAGTTCATGTCTCTTACCCAGGGGAGCATGACTGTGGCTGAGTATGAAGTACAGTTTGTTCGACTCAGTCAATACGCACCTGAGCTTGTCCCGGATGAGCGGGAAAGGTGTGAAAGGTTCCGTTATGGTTTAGTGACGGATGTAAAGATGTATGTGCTGGCTACCGAGTATGATGATTTTGATGTGTTGGTGGGCCGAGCAAAGGATATTGAAACGAACTTGGGTTTATCTGCTAGAAGTGTTGGGTCAAGTGCTGGTAAGCGAGCTGCTAAATATAGTTCTGGTGGTGGACGGAACAAGAGGGGACGTGATCAGAAGTATCAGTCCTCAGCTAGGCGAGGTGGTGGTGCGCCTGCTCGGGGAGGCAATGCTAGAGTTGATCCGAGTGCTTGTTGGACATGTGGTTCGCGTGGCCATATGAAACGTGATTGTCCTCGAGCTGTGAGGGAGGTGCAAGCTCCTGTTGTGGCGGCTGGTAATGCGTGCTGGAACTGTGGATCTGCGGATCATATGAGGAGAGAGTGTCCTATGTTGGCTGGTGGCCAAGTGCGTGCTCCTGTTGTTGCTGCACCACAGAGAGGTCGTGGGCGCGGCCGTGGTAATTTTCAGCGGAGAGAGGAAGGTGGTAGGGGTGTGGCTCATGTTGTGGCTATTCAGCCTGAGGGTGGCGGCCAAGCTAGGGTGTATGCTCAGCGGGAGGGAAGGAATGACGCGGATGTGATCGCAGGTACTTTTACTTTGCAATCCTTGTCATTACTTTCCTTGATTGATTCTGGATCTACGCACTCATACATATTGCGTGAGCATGCTGAATTGCTTGGTTTGCCTGTTGAGTCTTTGGATGTTGGTGTGCGTGTCACTAGTTCTTTTGGTGAGACTGTTGTGACTCGAAAGCTTTATAGAAGATGTCCTTTGGTTGTTCAAGATAATGTTTTTCATGTTGACCTTATGGAGTTGCCTTTCTATGGTTTTGATGTGATCCTTGGTATGGATTGGCTTGCTGAGCATCGAGCTGTTGTGGATTGTGAGAATAAGGGAGTTTCGTTGAAGCTTGCGGATCATTATGAGGTGGTTGTGGTTGGTGAGAATGTGAAGTTTCTTGCCAATGTGGTGTCTACGTTGGAGGCGAGCCGGATGCTGAGGCAAGGTTGTGAAGCTTACCTAGCTTTCGTGATGAATCCTAGCTCTAAGGAGTTGCGTGTGCAAGATATCAGGATTGTGAAGGAGTTTCCTGGTGTGTTTCTTGAGGAGTTGCCTGGTTTACCTCCTAATCGCGAGGTGGAGTTTGGGATTGAGCTGTATGAGAATACAACTCCTGTGTCCATTACCCCTTATAGAATGGCACTTAAAGAGTTGAAGGAGCTGAAGACGCAGTTGCAAGAGTTGCTTGATCGTGGGTTCATTCGGCCAAGTGTGTAACCTTGGGGTGCATCGGTCTTGTTTGTGAAGAAGAAGGATGGCACTATGAGAATGTGCATTGATTATCGTCAGCTGAACAAGTTGACTATCAAGAATCGGTATCCTTTGTCGAGGATTGATGATCTCTTTGATCAATTTCGGGGAGCAGCTGTGTTCTCTAAGATTGACTTGAGGTCAGGATATTACCAGTTGAAGGTAAAGGATGTGGATGTGCCTAAGACAGCTTTCAGGACAAGGTATGGGCATTATGAGTTCCTTGTGATGCCGTTTGGGTTAACAAATGCTCCTGCGGCTTTCATGGACATGATGAATCGTGTGTTTCATGAATACCTGGATAAGTTTGTTGTGGTATTCATTGATGATATCCTCGTGTACTCGCGTACTGAGGAGGAGCATGAAGAGCATTTGAGGATTGTATTGCAAGCTTTGTTGGAGAATCAGCTTTATGCTAAGCTGAGCAAGTGTGAGTTCTGGTTAAGTGAAGTGGTGTTTCTTGGGCATGTGGTTTCTGCTGAGGGGATTCGTGTTGATCCTCAGAAGATTGAGGCGGTGATGAATTGGAAGGTTCCTAAGTCTGTTCATGAGGTTCGTAGTTTCCTTGGTTTGGCGGGATACTACCGGAGGTTTGTGGATGGGTTTTCTAAGATTGCTGCACCTTTGACGAAGTTGTTACAGAAGGATGTTAAGTATGAGTGGACGGAAGCGAGACAACAGGCTTTTGAGAAGCTTAAGGCAGCTTTGACGCAAGCTCCTATCTTGGTTCAACCTGAATCAGGGAAAGAGTTTGTGGTGTATAGTGATGCGTCCTATGTTGGTTTAGGATGTGTATTGATGCAAGAGGGTAAGGTGGTGGCTTATGCATCGCGACAGTTGAAGGTGCATGAGCGCAATTATCCTACGCATGATATTGAGCTGGCTGCGGTGGTTTTTGCTTTGAAGATCTGGAGACATTACCTGTATGGTGAGAAGTGTACTGTGTACACGGATCACATGAGTTTGAAGTATCTGATGTCTCAGAAGGAGTTGAATCTTAGGCAGCGACGTTGGGTGGAGTTGCTCAAGGATTATGATTTGACGATTGAGTATCACCCTGGAAAAGCTAATGTTGTAGCGGATGCCTTGAGTAGGAAGGTAGCTGTTGAGTTGAGGGCTATGTTTGCCAGTTTGAGTATTTCGCGTGATGGTGGTCTTGTGGCTGAGTTGCAAATGAAACCATCTTTGGTTCAGTTGATCAAGGAAAAGCAGTTGCTGGATGATTCCTTGGTACCGCATGTTCAGGATATCGCGGAGGGTAGGCCTTCGGATTTCTGTTTTAATGATGATGGTGTGTTGTGTTTTGGGAGTCGGATAGTAGTGCCCAATGATGCTGAGTTGAGGCGTGCTATTCTGATTGAAGGTCATAGTAGTCCTTTTGCTATGCACCCAGGTAGTACTAAGATGTATCGAGATCTTCGTGATGAGTACTATTGGGTGGGTTTGAAGAAGGATGTTGCTGAGTTTGTAAGCAAGTGCATGGTGTGTCAGCGAGTAAAGGCTGAGCATCAGGTTCCTTCAGGGTTGTTGCAACCGTTGAGAATCCCTGAATGGAAGTGGGAAAGGATTACCATGGATTTTGTATCTGGTTTACCCTTGTCACCATCGAAGAAGAATTCGGTGTGGGTGATTGTGGATCGCCTGACGAAGTGTGCGCATTTCTTTCCTGTGCATACTACGTATTCTTTGGATAAGCTTGCGGAGTTGTACATTGCTGAGATTGTGCGGCTACATGGTGTGCCTAAGTCGATTGTGTCGGATAGGGATCCGAGGTTTACATCGTGGTTCTGGCAGTGTTTGCATCAAGCTTTGGGTACGCGGTTGAATTTCAGTACATCTTATCATCCTCAGTCGGATGGTCAGTCCTAGCGTGTTATCCAGATTTTGGAGGATATGTTGAGGTGCTGCGTGATTGTAACCCCCTTAACCCGGCCCAGACGGTTGACCCGAATTAAGAAGTTTACACGGGGAAAACCAAAGTCAACCCGAAAGTCAACCTTGATTAACGACCCTTTTTTTCTTTTTAAAATTGTCTAGATGCACATTTAACCTAGGCATACTCTTGAGATAAGCATACTCAAAAATCACAGCAATCGGAAGACGATAAGGGACCCAATTGCACAAAATACGAAATTAGGGACCAAATTGTAAATTCTGAAAATTAAGAGGACTTTACCAATTTTTAAGTTACCATTATGAAATTAGTCATGTTTCATGCCTCTCTGCCAAATTTCATCTCAAACGGACATCTCAAACTCAAGCAATTGCACATACAAGAAACGGGACTAAAACGTAAAGCTTGCAAACCATCAGGTCTTCAGAAACGGGTCTAGGCCGTTCAGGAACACCCTGGCCAAAACAAGGGCCTGTTTCGAAACAGGCAAGGGTGTTTCGAAACACCCTGCCCAGAAACAGCAGTTTGGCCTGTTTTAACACCTTTAAACCCCATCAAACATGCTCCAAACCATTCCACAATAAATCAACAACATGCCAAACATCAAACCTACCAATTTGCATCAAAATCTAGATACAAAACCACCCCTAGATGCACCAACTCATTCAACACATCCAACACTCAATCATGCTTTTCAAACAAGAAGCATAGCATAACAACTTAAACATAAGAAGATTCAAACGTTGCAAGCTTACACCACATAGTTCAAAATCATAAACCAAACTTGTCCAACATATACAATCTCATTAGACATCAACATAAGAGATTCTTCCCCCATTGCCTTTATTATCTATAGCTATTAACCGAGACATACATCTCAAGTGGAGTTCCCCCTTGAATCCCTTGCTTCTCGCTGCTCCAACTTCAAATGTCTGCATTGATGGACAAAAAGGAGCGTAAGCACATAATGCTTAGTGAGGAATGCTCAAAACCAAAACACCATCAATGCAGCGAGTCATAAAACCACTTTTAAAAGCAAACTTGATTCGATAAACCAAAGCAAAGTTTGAAAACCCTTTTCAACATCATGCTTTAAAATCATGCATTGCTCAAACTTGAAAACCAACCCTTAGCTTAGGAAGCTAAGTAAACCCTTTTCAAAACATAAACTTGCAATACCATCAATTTAACCATTCCATGCATGAACATCATATGCAAGGTTAAATTCAAAACCTTGGAAATCACTTCCACTTCACATCATATCTTTCTCATACTTGAAAACCATCTTTAAGCAAGAAACCTTTTAAAACCATTTACTCATTCAATCAAACATGTGCATTTAGCAATTGCAACATATGAACCACATCATCAAAATTTGCATCACATGCCTTTAAAAACAAGTCTTAGCAAGACTTCAATGCACTAAAGAGATTTCATGCACACATGCACCATTCTCAATAGATAATCAACACTTGTTCAAACTAACAAGTAAACTTGCAATCATAGTACATTACACACTTCTCATGCAACCATGCATCATTTCAAGCATCTCATGCCTCATTATAATCAAGAACATTATATTGGCTTCCAAGTGATAAACCATATCCACTTTTCAATCAACAACCAATCGGATACGCGGATCACAAGCGTTGTCCCCACGCTTCATACACACTACCAATGCAAGGTCCCCAAATGGAATTTTAACCACCATTTGACCTTACAATACACAAGGTCCTCTTATGGAATTTTAACCACCATATGACCTTAACATTTACAAGGTTCCCATATATGGAATTTTAACCACCATATAACCTTAACATTCACAAGGTTCCCATATATGGAATTTTAACCACCATATAACCTTAACATGCACAAGGTCCCCCATATGGAATTTTAACCACCATATGACCTTAGCATCACCGATTGGTAGTTGTACAACATCACTAACGAGATCCGGGACACCCTACACAAGATCCACACATGGACTTTACACCACCATTGTGATCTTAACAAGCACAAGGTCCTCAAATGGAATTTTATCCACCATTATTACCTTTGCTTACCCAAGGTCCTCGAATGGAATTTCAACCACCATTATGACCTTAACCATCTCGTTAGGATACTTGGATGGAGTTACCGGTTCACTCTTAACCACTCCACATCCAAGGCGACTTTATTCACGGTGCACCCAATCCTATAGCCGGCTAACTATATCCGATTCAAGTAACCAAGAACCACTTACATCACTTACCAATATAACCATCTTACCACATTAACCCAATGTTTTACAAGCATAACCAAAATGCAAAAACCACCATTTACCATCATCAATCCACTGTTTTAAAGCATTAGACAAAGCCATTAAACAACATGCAACACCATGCATCAATTTCACAATTCCAAAATACAAAACCATGAATCTCTTACCTTGAGCATCCATCACACATGGCTTTCAAAACCAGCATTAAACCATGCTAAAGTATGCTTTCAAAACAAAATTTAAAACATGCAAATCACATGCATTGCATCCAACAATCACAAGTGCTTTAAAACCAACTCATACACAATCCAAGTGAGAAATTCCATTTACTTACTCTTGAGCTTAGCAAAGTTGTTTAGACTTATACTAAGCTCCCAAAACCTTCAAAACCTTGGTTTAAAAGCTAAAAACCCAACTTCACTCACCGATACACAAAACAAGGCTAGCCAACAAGCCTTCCAAGCATCCGAAACCTTCCACACCACCTCTAATGCTCACGGATCAATCTCCCCTGTTTCAAGCACATAACATCAGAGGATTAATGCATCATAATGCACTAAAAACACCAGCAACACAACTAAACTCGCTGCTCATCACAAATCCAACATTTCGGCTACCAAACACAACCGAAATCACCACCAAACACTTCCGAAACTTAACCCAGCCAAGATCCATCACTTCTAACCATTTTTAAACTTCAATTAACATCCAAAATGATCACAAACACGTCCTTATACCTCCAGCCATAACAGATCACCAAAATCACTCCAAAAACAACCAAAAACTCAAGCAAAACTTAGGAAATTCAACCTATTCGGGATTGCATTGATAAAACCTCAATTTCTCGTCAATTTAACATTCATTTAACATCAATTTGACACCTCAAAACACAGCCCAATCAGATCATACGAAATTTCAACAAAATCAAGCAAATCTTGCATTTAAAAGCCAAGATCAAGAACAAATCAATAAATCCTTTTATAAAACACAAACTAAGGATTGAGAACTTGGGAATTTCAATAAAGAACCTAAAGTTCAGAGGAGAAGGACGTTCTTACCTCCAAACTTGAGTTTTCTCCCTTTTTGAAACCAAAATCTTGAAAATCCACTTAGCAAATACAAAGGTTTTGATGAAGAGATGATGAAGGATCAAAAGAAAATTGAAATGAGTTATTTAGGTGAAAAAATCAGAGGGAAAAGCTCTGGAGAAAAGGTGTTTGGTTTGAGAGAAAAGATGAGAGAAAATGAAAATGGAAATTTGGAAAGTTAGTTAGAAAATGCCAAAATATCTTCCCTCCACTTTTCTTTTATTTAAAAACCATTAATTAAATCTTTAATATTTAGGAAAAATCTGGAGAAACTCCTATTGGGTAAATAGCTCCTTAAAGATTCAAAGTTTCAATCCTTTTTAAAACAGTCTCACAGTTTTCGAAAATTACATTTTGGTCACTAACCCAAAATGTCACACTTCCAAACCTCATTTTGTAAAATTGATTTCACCTTTCTCTTATATATAATAAAAGAGGATTTTAAGACATTTTTCCATATTTTTAATGCAACCCGAACTAGGCTTTCCTAAAAATCACCTTTTATATTCGAACCGCAACCCGACCGGTCCGGTCCAAACCCAAAACTTCTAAGCCCAAAATTGGGGTGTTACAACTCTCCCCCTTAGGAAATTTCATCCTCGAAATTTCAACCGGTGAAAAGAGAACAACCAACTTCTCAAAACAACACACAAAGCAACACAGGAGGCTTAACCACCACTGAACACTCTCCTCACAAACTTCACCCAAACTCAACACCACCACATACTGTTCACAAATTCTAGAACACTCAGATGTTAACCACATCTTAACTTTTCACACTTCCAGACTGCTCATAGCCCCAACAACAACCTGAAGAACTTCCAACTTTTACAGCATACAACACTTTAACTCATAACCAAGAACCAACCATGGACTTTTAAACACCATGTTGTTCATAACAAGAATCATCCAAGGACTTTTAAACACCTTGATGTTCTTAAATCACAAGGCTCACACAAGGACACCAACCAATCCCGTTCAGCCACCATGTGATCCACAACCTTCACTACTTCTAAAACTCCTTGCAGAACTACTCAACCACTTCCAAAGACTACCACAACAAGCAAAAATTCATAAGCATCAACTGCTTACCCAAACTTCTCCACGTAAAGCTGACATTCCTTCACATCTGCCGTTATCATTACCATAACGATTCACTAGGACTACTCACCTAACATCCGAAAATCACATCACAAGACCCCAACATTGACTCCGCCAGCCGTTCCTTACACCACCAGCTGACTTCAAAAGGAATTCACTTATTCCCAACCAGCCCACCACTTCTCACAAGAACCCGTCCAACCAACAATGGCCTTCGATCTTTCACTGCCTTTCCACTTCAAGCTTTGACCACAACACTTGCCTTATTAGAACATCGCCCAACATACATCTCAAGATTACGAAACTTCTATTCTCCCAGGCTAACCCTTTTCTACAACCTTCAACACAACATCAATGCCAAGTTACCTCAGCACTCTGAAACACAACCACTAACCCGCAACATCACTTAACACCAAGGAACCACCACTTCTACTGGCCATTCAAAACCACCTGGTCGGTTCTGACTTCAACCAGCAATCTCCTCACCGCCACACCACTAAGCCCATTAAGCAGCAAACACTTTCCCTCTACCAACAAGCTATACCGCACTCACTATTACTAACAGCTCGCTTAATACCCTCCACAACTTCTAACATTTCCTAGCACCAAAACAACCTCTAAAAACCCATCATCCAACCTAACCCTATCACAACACTAACAGACTCGATTAGCTATTAGTGAGTGTGAACGTTCGTATGCATGGTCACCAATATGCCCTATCAATGCCTGATGTACATGTATGCAAAACCTCTAATGTCATGTCACATGTATGCATGGTCCAGCACATATATAATATAGCATATAACAAATGATTTTTAACTGTGCATGTATGTCAGTTCACACCCACCAATAACATCCTCAGAATCTGTCTAAGAACAACCTCCTAACTCACTTCTAACTTGTCTAACTCCATCATTCTAGCAACCATTATCCACAAGATACTCACTAAAGCCCTCTTCACGCTAAAGTTGTTTTCAAAACAACTACAACTACTACCCCAACACGCTAGCAACAAGACCAAACCCGCAACGCAAGGGAAACCAAACCAAAACCAAACTAAGATAACTAGGCAAAGGTTACTTAACAAGGTTACCTGAAAATACCTCACTGCCCCGAAGCTTCAACAGACGAGCTCTCTTCCTCGCAGAACCATCATCCCCTAGCCGCACCGCTGCAGCATTAGCTAACACACTAAGGTCATCACCATCTCCCCGCAGCAAAGCACCCTGGCTATCCCGAGCCAACTTCAAACAATTACGCCTCATATGTCCAACAGACCCACATTTCCAACAGATTTCATTTCCCAAACTCCTCACAACTTTCTGCTCTTCCTGCCACCTTCGAACTTTGCCTCGGCTGTGCCCACGACCATTCAGAGACCCTTTTGCTACCACTGAAGCTGACTTTACCACAAAAGGACAATCTCGCTTCACATGCTCTTTAGAACCACAGTTTCAACAAGCACCTGCGCCCCAACACCCTCCAACATGTCGCCTTCCACAACGGTCACACACCGGTAGCTCAGCTTCCACTCCCTGATCAAGCAGCACTTGCCCCAGATTTGCATTACCTTCACTTTGCTTAACCCTTGGGAATTTCCCTCCAAGTTACCTTTCATAAAAGGCAGACACAAAGAAGTCCCAATCTATATCGTGGATGTGCGACGCCACCGCCACAGATGTCCACCAGGCACACGCGTCCTCCAACATCAATGAGACAACACTTCCCAACTTACAAGCATAATCACAACCTTCCCGATCCAAAATCAAAACTACACTGGCTAACCAGGCCTCAAACGTCTCAGGTGTCGAACCATGATACTCCACAACTCCCAAATCATGTAAACATTGTTTCGAAAAACCCGCACATCCCATGGCCAGCACATCTATAGGCCTCACTTTCGCCACAGCCGGAGATGTTCCCAACACCTCTTGAACAATAGGTGATGAACTCTTCATCACAGAACCAACTTCTTCCTCCTGCCTCACTACCTCAACACCAGGCACAGAAGACTGAGACGAAACACCTCCACAAAAAGGTGAATTCCACGCCTTAACAACCTGCTCTAAAGCAGCAACCATCTCACCTAACTGCCATTCTCCCATCAATCTCACCATGCTATTAACAACAAACAATCATAACAAAACAAACAAATTGATTAGACCAGCTTTAAGCAAGGATTCAAAACTCCAACTCCAAAATAACACAATAGCTATAATAATAAGGCAATGGGTATCCCAAATTCTCCCCTTCACATGACATAACAGTCAAAAACACATGGATATCACAACATCAAGCATATCAATCAACATACTTCGATCATACTCTCATCAAACAACATTCACTCATAACAGCATAGCTTCATCAATAACATACCCATTACACTTTCATCATTCATAAAAACCAGCTCATAACACCAGCACAACATCAGCACAAATCCACATTAGTTCAATGAAGATTCACAATCAAAAGCATGCTAAAAACATCAACAATTCACTAAAAAACACGCATTTCATCCGACTTTCAACCACACTTCAGGATAAACATCAAACACATAATACAACAATTTACCGTTTTCCCCAAGCATTCGCAACTCAGCTCTGATACCACCAAATGTAACCCCCTTAACCCGGCCCAGACGGTTGACCCGAATTAAGAAGTTTACACGGGGAAAACCAAAGTCAACCCGAAAGTCAACCTTGATTAACGACCCTTTTTTTCTTTTTAAAATTTTCTAGATGCACATTTAACCTAGGCATACTCTTGAGATAAGCATACTCAAAAATCACAGCAATCGGAAGACGATAAGGGACCCAATTGCACAAAATACGAAATTAGGGACCAAATTGTAAATTCTGAAAATTAAGAGGACTTTACAAATTTTTAAGTTACCATTATGAAATTAGTCATGTTTCATGCCTCTCTGCCAAATTTCATCTCAAACGGACATCTCAAACTCAAGCAATTGCACATACAAGAAACGGGACTAAAACGTAAAGCTTGCAAACCATCAGGTGTTCAGAAACGGGTCTAGGCCGTTCAGGAACACCCCTTGGCAGTAGCCAAAGTGTTCAGAAACGGGTCTAGGCCGTTCAGGAACACCCTGGCCAAAACAAGGGCCTGTTTCGAAACAGGCAAGGGTGTTTCGAAACACCCTGCCCAGAAACAGCAGTTTGGCCTGTTTTAACACCTTTAAACCCCATCAAACATGCTCCAAACCATTCCACAATAAATCAACAACATGCCAAACATCAAACCTACCAATTTGCATCAAAATCTATATACAAAACCACCCCTAGATGCACCAACTCATTCAACACATCCAACACTCAATCATGCTTTTCAAACAAGAAGCATAGCATAACAACTTAAGCATAAGAAGATTCAAACGTTGCAAGCTTACACCACATAGTTCAAAATCATAAACCAAACTTTTCCAACATATACAATCTCATTAGACATCAACATAAGCGATTCTTCCCCCATTGCCTTTATTATCTATAGCTATTAACCGAGACATACATCTCAAGTGGAGTTCCCCCTTGAATCCCTTGCTTCTCGCTGCTCCAACTTCAAATGTCCGCATTGATGGACAAAAAGAAGCATAAGCACATAATGCTTAGTGAGGAATGCTCAAAACCAAAACACCATCAATGCAGCGAGTCATAAAACCACTTTTAAAAGCAAACTCGATTCGATAAACCAAAGCAAAGTTTGAAAACCCTTTTCAACATCATGCTTTAAAATCATGCATTGCTCAAACTTGAAAACCAACCCTTAGCTTAGGAAGCTAAGTAAACCCTTTTCAAAACATAAACTTGCAATACCATCAATTTAACCATTCCATGCATGAACATCATATGCAAGGTTAAATTCAAAACCTTGGAAATCACTTCCACTTCACATCATATCTTTCTCATACTTGAAAACCATCTTTAAGCAAGAAACCTTTTAAAACCATTTACTCATTCAATTAAACATGTGCATTTAGCAATTGCAACATATGAACTACATCATCAAAATTTGCATCACATGCCTTTAAAAACAAGTCTTAGCAAGACTTCAATGCACTAAAGAGATTTCATGCACACATGCACCATTCTCAATAGATAATCAACACTTGTTCAAACTAACAAGTAAACTTGCAACCATAGTACATTACACACTTCTCATGCAACCATGCATCATTTCAAGCATCTCATGCCTCATTATAATCAAGAACATTATATTGGCTTCCAAGTGATAAACCATATCCACTTTTCAACTCAACAACCAATCGGATACGCGGATCACAAGCGTTGTCCCCACGCTTCATACACACTACCAATCCAAGGTCCCCAAATGGAATTTTAACCACCATTTAACCTTACAATACACAAGGTCCTCTTATAGAATTTTAACCACCATATGACCTTAACATTTACAAGGTTCCCATATATGGAATTTTAACCACCATATAACCTTAACATTCACAAGGTTCCCATATATGGAATTTTAACCACCATATAACCTTAACATGCACAAGGTCCCCCATATGGAATTTTAACCACTATATGACCTTAGCATCACCGATTGGTAGTTGTATAACATCACTAACGAGATCCGGGACACCCTACACAAGATCCACACATGGACTTTACACCACCATTGTGATCTTAACAAGCACAAGGTCCTCAAATGGAATTTTAACCACCATTATTACCTTTGCTTACCCAAGGTCCTCGAATGGAATTTCAACCACCATTATGACCTTAACCATCTCGTTAGGATACTTGGATGGAGTTACCGGTTCACTCTTAACCACTCCACATCCAAGGCGACTTTATTCACGGTGCACCCAATCCTATAGCCGGTTAACTATATCCGATTCAAGTAACTAAGAACCACTTACATCACTTGCCAATATAACCATCTTACCACATTAACCCAATGTTTTACAAGCATAACCAAAATGCAAAAACCACCATTTACCATCATCAATCCACTGTTTTAAAGCATTAGACAAAGCCATTAAACAACATGCAACACCATGCATCAATTTCACAATTCCAAAATACAAAACCATGAATCTCTTACCTTGAGCATCCATCACACATGGCTTTCAAAACCAGCATTAAACCATGCTAAAGTATGCTTTCAAAACAGAATTTAAAACATGCAAATCACATGCATTGCATCCAACAATCACAAGTGCTTTAAAACCAACTCATACACAATCCAAGTGAGAAATTCCATTTACTTACTCTTGAGCTTAGCAAAGTTGTTTAGACTTATACTAAGCTCCCAAAACCTTCAAAACCTTGGTTTAAAAGCTGAAAACCCAACTTCACTCACCGATACACAAAACAAGGCTAGCCAACAAGCCTTCCAAGCATCCGAAACCTTCTACACCACCTCTAATGCTCACGGATCAATCTCCCTTGTTTCAAGCACATAACATCAGAGGATTAATGCATCATAATGCACTAAAAACACCAGCAACACAACTAAACTCGCTGCTCATCACAAATCTAACATTTCGGCTACCAAACACAACCGAAATCACCACCAAACACTTCCGAAACTTAACACAGCCAAGATCCATCACTTCTAACCATTTTAAACATCAATTAACATCCAAAATGATCACAAACACGTCCTTATACCTCCAGCCATAACAGATCACCAAAATCACTCCAAAAACAACCAAAAACTCAAGCAAAACTTAGGAAATTCAACCTATTCGGGATTGCATTGATAAAACCTCAATTTCTCATCAATTTAACATTCATTTAACATCAATTTGACACCTCAAAACACAGCCCAATCAGATCATACGAAATTTCAACAAAATCAAGCAAATCTTGCATTTAAAAGCCAAGATCAAGAACAAATCAATAAATCCTTTTATAAAACACAAATTAAGGATTGAGAACTTGGGAATTTCAATAAAGAACCTAAAGTTCAGAGGAGAAGGACGTTCTTACCTCCAAACTTGAGTTTTCTCCCTTTTTGGAACCAAAATCTTGAAAATCCACTTAGCAAATACAAGGTTTTGATGAAGAGATGATGAAGGATCAAAAGAGAATTGAAATGAGTTATTTAGGTGACAAAATCAGAGGGAAAAGCTCTGGAGAAAAGGTGTTTGGTTTGAGAGAAAAGATGAGAGAAAATGAAAATGGAAATTTGGAAAGTTAGTTAGAAAATGCCAAAATATCTTCCCTCCACTTTTCTTTTATTTAAAAACCATTAATTAAATCTTTAATATTTAGGAAAAATCTGGAGAAACTCCTATTGGGTAAATAGCTCCTTAAAGATTCAAAGTTTCAATCCTTTTTAAAACAGTCTCACAGTTTTCGAAAATTACATTTTGGTCACTAACCCAAAATGTCACACTTCCAAACCTCATTTTGTAAAATTGATTTCACCTTTCTCTTATATATAATAAAAGAGGATTTTAAGACATTTTTCCATATTTTTAATGCAACCCGAACTAGGCTTTCCTAAAAATCACCTTTTATATTCGAACCGCAACCCGACCGGTCCGGTCCAAACCCAAAACTTCTAAACCCAAAATTGGGGTGTTACAGTGATTGAGTTCCAAGGCTCTTGGGAGAAACATTTGCCTTTGGTAGAGTTTGCTTATATCAATAGTTATCAGGCAAGTATTCAAATGGCACCTTATGAGGCTTTGTACGGGAGGAAGTGTAGGACTCCTCTTTGTTGGGCTGAAACGGGTCAGAAGTTGGTTTCGATGCCGGCTTTGTTGAAAGGAACCACCGAGAAGGTGAAGCTCATTTGTGAGCGTTTGAAGGCAGCTTCTGATCGGCAAAAGTCTTACGCGGATTTGAAGCGTATGGAGATTGAGTATGCGGTGGGTGACCGTGTGTTTTTGAAGGTTTCGCCTTGGAAAAAGGTGATGAGGTTTGGCCGTAAGGGTAAGTTGAGCCCTAGGTACATTGGACCATACGAGGTGATTGAGCGTGTGGGTCCTGTTGCGTACAAGTTGAGGTTACCTCACGAGTTGGAGAAGATACATGATGTGTTTCATGTTTCTATGCTCCGGAAGTATAGATCAGATCTTTCGCATGTGATGCCGGTGGAAGAAGTGGAATTGAATCCGGATTTGACCTATGATGAGGAACCGGTGAAGGTTCTGGATTCGGATAGCAAGGTTCTTCGTGGCAAGACCATTGAGTTGGTGAAGGTGTTGTGGAAGCACCGTGGTGTTGAGGAAGCCACGTGGGAACGGAAGGATGACATGCTGAAGCAGTTCCCGTATCTCTTTCCTTCAGGTAAATTTCGAGGACGAAATTTCTTAAGGGGGGGAGAGTTGTAACGCCCCGGTTTTGGGCTTAGGAGTTTTGGGATCCGGACCGGTTCGGTCGAATTGCGATTCGAATATATAAGAGTGAATTTAGGAAAACCTAGTTCGGGTTGCATTAAAAATATGGAAAATGTCTTAAAATCCTCTTTTATTATATATAAGAGTTTGGTGAAATCAATTTTACAAAATGAAGTTTGGAAGTGTGACATTTTGGTTAGTGACCAAAATGTAAATTTCGAAAACTGTGAGACTGTTTTAAAAAGGATTGAAACTTTGAATCTTTAAGGAGCTATTTACCCAATGGGAGTTTCTCAAGATTTTTCTAAGATATTAAATGATTAATTAAAGGTTTTTAAATAAAACTAAAAAGGAGGGAAGATATTTTGGCATTTCCAACTAACTTCCTAAAATTTCATTTCCATTTTCTCTCATCTTTTCTCTCAAACCAAACACTTTTCTCCAGAGCTTTTCCTTCTGATTTTGATGTCCAAACATGAGATTATAATCCTCTTTTGATCTCTAATCATCTCTTCCACAAAACCTCACCATTTGCTAATTGGATTTTCAAGATTTTGGTTCTAAAAAGGGAGAAACTCAAGTTTGGAGGTAAGAACGTCCTTCTCCTCTGAACTCTCAGTTCTTTACTGAAATTCCTAAGTTCTCAATCCTTGATTTATGTTTTATAAAAGGTTTTATAGATGTATTCTTGATTTTGGCTTTTAAATGCAAGATTTGATTGGTTTTGATGAAATTTCGTATGATCTGATTGGGTAGTGTTTTGAGGTGTCAATTTGATGTTAAATGAATGTTAAATTGATGTGAAATTGAGGTTTAATTAATGCAATCCCGGATAGGTTGAATTTCCTAAGTTTAGCTTGTGTTCTTGGTTGTTTTTGGAGTGATCTTGATGATCTGTTATAGCTGGAGGTATAAGGGTTTGATTAGATCCTTTTTGGATGTTAATTGATGTTTAAGGATGATTAGATTTGATGGATCTTGGCTGGGTAGTGTTGTGGAGTTGTTTGGAGGCATTTTCGGTTGTGTTTGGTAGCCGAAAATGGAGTGTGGATGAGAGCAGCGGGTTTAGGTGCTTTCATTGAGGATATTAATGCATGATGATGCATTAATCTACTGTTTTGATGTGTTTAAAACAGGGGAGTCATCTTTGGATCCTAGTGGTGGTGATCCGGAAGCTTGATTGGTGTTTCGGCAAGAGGCGAAACGGAATCGGTGAGTGGATTTTGGATTTCAGCTTTGAAACCAATGTTTTGAAGGTTTGGGAGCTTAGTTTAAGTCTAAGAAACTTAGCTAAGCTCAAGAGTAAGTTTTCGGAAAAACTCTCTTGATGATGAACCATGGATTGGTTGTATGCAATGTGGTTTGTTTGCATGTTTTAAATCCTGTTTTGAAAGCATATTTAGCATGTTTATTTGCTGGGATTGTAAGCCATGTGTTGAAGGATGCTCAAGGTAAGAGATCCTTGTTTTTGAACATTGTCTTAATGTGGTTTGATGCTTAAAGATGCATGATGTTTATGGCTTTGTTAAATGCTTTAAAACAGTGGAATATGGTGGTTAATGATGAATATTGGCAAGTGATGGTTAAGGTCACAAAGGTGGTTAAAAGTCCTTGTGTGAGCCTTGTTTATTTAAGAACAACATGGTGTTTAAAAGTCCATGGTTGGTTCTTGGTTAAGGTTCAAGGTGGTTAAAATTCCTTGTGTAAGCCTTGTTTATTAAAGAACAACATGGTGTTTAAAAGTCCATGGTTGGTTCTTGGTTAAGGTTCAAGGTGGTTAAAATTCCTTGTGTAAGACTTGTTATTTAAGAACTCCAAGGTGTTTAAAAGTCCTTGGGAGATTCTTGTTAAGGACACAAAGGTGTTTAAAAGTCCTTGTGTGGTCCTTGCCATGGTGTTTAAAAGTCCATGGGGTTAAGGACACAATGGTGTTTAAAAGTCCATGTGTGGTCCTTGGAAAGTGTAAGATCACAATGGTGTTTAAAAGTCCATGTGTGGATCTTATGTTGAATGTATAACTTGTTGCCAATATGACATGTTATGAACTTGAAGCATGTATTGCTTGTTTTAAATGCTTATGAGCATGTACAAATGATGATTGGATTTAAGGGTTATAAATGTGTTTTGTAAATGCATTATTGTGTGTTTTTAAATGAGCATTCCTCACTAAGCTTTTGCTTACGCTCTCTCTCTTTTCTTAAACCAATAATGCAGAGCATTAAAGTGCATTGAGGGCAGCAAGGTGGTGAAGAATCCAAGTGGTGAACTAAGCTCAAGTATGGTGAAGGTTTCTTAAACACTATTAGCTTTTGGCATTTGGCAATGGGAACCTATGTTGCTGTTTTGGGAGATGTTTTGGACTCCCTAAGTTGGTTCAATGATGTTAATAATGTTGGAGCTTGTAATTGGCCTTTATGAGATGGTTTTGGTATTTTTGATGCTTGAATGGTTTGCTAAGTAGGAAGCATGCCTATAGATTTGGGGATTTCCATAATTGTTGCCATGTTGATGTTTGGTTGGTACAATTATGTTCCTTGTATGTTGAATGACTTGCTGGTATAATTTGGTTGCATTTGGAGCATGTTTGTTAAGTCAATTGCATGATAAACCATCAATTTTTCTGCAATCTGGGCAGCCTGTTTCGGAACATGTGCTACCGTATCGGAACGGGGGCCTGAAATGGCCTGGGCGTTCCGAAACGGGAGGCACTGTTCCGGAACGGTTAGGCCTCTGCCAGGCCATGTTTCGGTACTAGTTTCGGAACGGTCCCGTGTTTCGGAATGGGCCTTCCCTGTTCCGAAACACTCGACCGTTGGGCACTGAAATTGTTGGTTAGATGTTCTGAAATGTTGCGTTTTGGTCCTGAAACTTGTTATTGCAATTGTATGAGATTGAGATGTCCGTTTGTGCTGAAATTTGGCAGAGAAGCACGTAAGATGATTAATTTCTAGTTGGTAACTTTAATTTGGGTTAAGTCCTTATAATTATCAGAATTTACAATTTGGTCCCTTAAGTTGTAATTTGTGCAATTGGGTCCCTGAATGTTCTCTGATTGTTATGATGTTTGAATATGATTATCTTGTGAACATATCTAGGGTTAACGTGCATCTAGACAGGTTTAAAAAGAAAAAAAAGGGTCGTTAATCAAGGTTGACTTTCGGGTTGACTTTGGTTTTCCCCGTGTGATCTTCTTAATTCGGGTCGACCGTCTAGGCTGGGTTAAGGGGGTTACATTTGGCAAGTTAGAAGAAAATTAGAGGTAAGAGTGTAAACTTTGTTCTTCAAATTCCTCTTTATTTAGATTGATTTTGGGTAAGGTTGTGAGATGAGAAAATGCACATCTCTTCATTTTCTACAAGTTGGTTGTATTTTTGAAGGATATTAATTGGGTTTAAGTAAATCCTAAATTTGATGGAACCCTAGAGTGAAAAAAAACTTGGGTTATGATAGAGAAAATATAAACTGAGAGTGAATTATGAAGGAAAATGAGTATTTGAGTTAGGTTTTTGATAAACCCTAATATGTTTTATAAATATTCTTGGAAAATCTTATTTTGGGTTTTTAAAGGATTGATTTTAAGAATGATTCGAGTTTAGTTTGTTAATTAAATTATATTAGTGACCTTTATTAGTCTTTTGAAAAGATAATAATTGGTTCTTACACTTGTTGGCTTAGTGAAAGAATTGGTGAAACTTCTAACACCAAGGGGAAAGAGAAAAGTAGTAGAGAATTGGTCGATGGTTTCCATTGGAGTCTATGCTTAAGATTTGTACATCTCCAACTTTGAAGTGCTTCATGCCTTTCATAATTATGATTGCTTTGCATGTTTAGGCATTATTGAGTTGTTTGGGTGTTTTAGCATGTTGACCATCGGATGCTCTTGAGATAGTTGTTCTAGTTGTTAAAAACGCGATTAAAGGCCAAAACATGCTAATAAAATCCACTTCGTTGCCTTGTTTCAAAATTTGATAGCCTATGACAATACCCTCGGAACCATGAAGTGGCACTTACCCTAATTGAGCACTAGGTCGGTTTCTTCACATCTCTTTAACACCTTGGCAAGATTGCCTAAGCACTGGTTGAAAGAGTCCAAAGATTGAGAAATTGTCCATGAATATCTCTAGGAAATCATCCACCATGTCCAAAAAGATGGCTATCATACAACACTAGAATGTTGTTGGCGCATGGCATAGGCCAAAGGGCATTCATCAAAGTCATAAATGCCATATGGACATGTGAATGTGATCTTATCTTAGTCCTCCAATGCTATAGAAATCTGGTTGTACCAAGAGTAACCATCAAGGAAGTAATAGTAGGGTTTCCCCCAAGCTTATCTAGCATCTAATTGATGAATGGAAAAGGGAAGTGGCCCTTCTTGGTGGCTTTGTTCTGCTTTCGATAATCAATGCAAATCCGCCACCCCATGATGGTTCTTGTAGGAAGGAGCTCATCGGCAACGTTTTTTATTATGGTCATTCATCCCTTCTTCGACACGCATTGGACAAGACTAACCTAAGAGTTATCCAAGATGGGGTAGAGTATCCCAGCATTGAGCTACTCGATAATCTCTTTCATAACCATGTTCCTCATGATTGGATTAAGTCTTCGTTGTGGTTCAATTGAATTGTTGTGACATTCTGCAAGCAAAATCTTATGCATACATGTTGGGTTTTTCGGTTCTCGATTCCTTCAACCGTTCTTGCTCGCCAAGTGGTGGAGAAGTGGAATTTTGGGTGAAAGAGGTGTGGAAGCTAAAATTGATAAAGACAAGAAGATTTATAGTGGTTCAACCTTCTAACCAAGGTCTACATCCACTACCTTAGCTTCCCACTAAGGATTTCCAATCAATCCACTATTGATTCGTCCCCTTTTCTAGGCTTAGGAGGAAACCCTTACAAACCGACCAAGCTTTCAACCCAAAGCCTTGATCAAACCCTCTTTACAAAGATATAAAAATAAGCAAACTCAAATCCCTCTAATAGGTATTTGTTTGCACAATAAAGCTCTCACCCAATCCTAAAACACTTGAGCAAATCTAACAATTTTGGCTCACTAGTGTTTGTCTATACAAAGAATTGACACTTAAGCATTAAGACACATTTTGATCATATGTTGTAATACAATTGAAGCATTAACCATTACTAGATGCTTGGAGGTCCCTTTTATACTCCTTAATGAGTTTGTAGATGTTACTAGCCGTTAGGGTTGAATTGGAGCCGTTGGAGATTTTATTTCCCATCTTTAATATTGTTCTGGAGCCTTCCGTAACGATACGCGAGGACTCGTATCGGTACACTCTTCTTCAGAAACTAGCTGTTCCACTCTTGCCAGCCTAAGCGTATCGATTTGAAATAAATTTGGAATAAGAGAATTAGATTTGAAATCAATTAAAGCTCCCCTTATTCATTTGAAAATTCAAATTTTCAAACCATTTCTCCCCATTTCTGTTATATCAAAAAAGAATTTAAAACACTTTTAAGCTCAAAATAACAATAAAGGTTTAGATTTTGAAAACATTAAAATGTTTGGTTTTAAAATGGCTCCCCTTACTCAAAGCATCATCAAAATGTTAGTCCAACGTATGTCATAATCTAGTTGAAATAAAAAATAAATCAAATTTAACAAATAAAGAAACTAGATTTTTACCACACTTCAACACAAGAGAGGATGTGAAGCCTTCCTTCTCCAAGTGTCTTTCTTTGTGTGCATGGAGCTCCCCCTCAATTTTTGACTTGTTGATCACTCTCCATCACACCTAGCAAAAGACAATCAAGTAATTTTTGGTATCCAAATTGCTTTGGATCCATAGACATTATTAGCACAAAATTTAGTCCCCTTAGGAATCCATTTTTCACTTTCATCCTTTTTAGTTGAAGTGGTTAGTCCTTTTGGGACCCAAACAATTCTAAAACATTTAGGGGCACTAGATTGTCTTACATAAAAGTTTGATTTTCCAAAAAAAAAATCTTTTCAACCTCTTTGGAAATCAAATATTTATCTTCTTGAACTTTATGAAGCAAATTTTGTAAATCAAAACATTTTTGTTCAAACTCATCGAGTTTTGCTTCAAGTTCAAGTTTGGTTTTAGAAATCAAATCATTTTGAATTTTCAACTTTGAAATCATTTTATTGTTTTTCAAAATGTAATCTTTAAACTCTAAAACCAAATCATCATAGGCTTCTTGTAATTCATCAAAAGAATATGAACATGAAGTAGATGAATTAGAAGTTACTCATGAATCTTCTTTGATGGCCATAAGGAAAAGGTTGGCTTGTTCATCGTTGGTGGAGTCTTCATCACTCCAAGTAGCCACATATGCCTTCTTCTTATGGCTTGAAGTGCTTGCCCTCTTCTTTTTCACGGATTCTCGTCCAAGCTCTTTCAAGGCTTTCTTCATGTAAGGGGCACACTTCTTGAAGAGATGAACTATATCTTCTTCATCACCATCCTCTTCACTTGAATCTACATGATGGCATGTAGAGGATTTGAGAGCAATGGCGTTTGTGTTGATGCCAAGCCCTTTGAGCTTCTTCTCCCCCATAGCTCTAATTTCTTCCCTCTTCTTCTCCTCTTCTTTATTTTTCTTCATAATTTGGTGAGTGAGAAGTGACCCCATGAGTTCATCAAGCTTCAAGGTC
Source organism: Hibiscus trionum (assembly GCA_030270665.1). Classification (NCBI taxonomy): domain Eukaryota; kingdom Viridiplantae; phylum Streptophyta; class Magnoliopsida; order Malvales; family Malvaceae; genus Hibiscus; species Hibiscus trionum. The sequence goes on along the minus strand of BSYR01000001.1, from coordinate 40,047,899 downwards.
TTCAAATTCTTAGCTTCGATGATGGCGGTTCTCTTTGAGTCCCATGACTCGGGAAGGGAGTAGATGAGCTTCCGGACAAGTTTTTCTTCCGGGATGGCTTCTCCATAGCCTTTAAGTCCATTGGTGATGGTGGAGAACCTATCGAACATCTTCTCAATGTCCTCTTCCGGATCTATCTTGAAGTTTTCATACGCTAGGTTGAGGAGCCCGATCTTGGTCTCCTTTACTTCATTTTCCCCTCGTATGTAACTTCGAGCTTGTCCCAAACTTCCTTGGCACTCTCACAAGAAGACATATTCTCATAGATGTTGGGGCCAAATGCACAAAATAGGATATGCAAGGCTTTGCAATTAAGCTTCATCTTCTCACTCCAATCCGCCTTGCTTTGTTGAGGCACGAACGAACCATCTTCTACTATGTCCCAAAGCTTGTAGTCCTTTGACTTGATAAAGAGCTTCATCCTTGTCTTCCAATGGGCATAGTGTGTTCCGTCGAAGAATGGGGGTTTGTCGATGGATTGCGCCATTGAGCCGATTGTTTGAAAAGTTGATCAAGCTTGACGGATCTTCTCAATAAGATGTTAATCCTCTTCAATTGATCCAAGCTCTGATACCAATTGTTGGTTTTTCCGTGCTCGATTCCTTCAACCGTTCTTGCTCGCCAAGTGGTGGAGAAGTGGAATTTTGGGTGAAAGAGGTGTGGAAGCTAAAATTGATAAAGACAAGAAGATTTATAGTGATTCAACCTTCTAACCAAGGTCAACATCGACTACCTTAGCTTCCCACTAAGGATTTCCAATCAATCCACTATAGATTCGTTCCATGTTCTAGGCTTAGGAGGAAACCCTTACAAACCGATCAAGCTTTCTACCCAAAGTCTTGATCAAACCATCTTTACAAAGAGATAAAAATAAGCAAACTCAAATCCCTCTAATAGGTATTTGTTTGCACAATAAAGCTCTCACCCAATCTTAAAACACTTGAGCAAATCTAACAATTTTGGCTCACTAGTGTTTGTCTATACAAAGAATTGACACTTAAGCACTAAGACACATTTTGATCATATGTTGTATTACAATTTAAGCATTAACCATTACTATATGCTTGGAGGTCCCTTTTATACTCCTTAATGAGTTCGTAGCCGTTACTAGCCGTTGGGGTTGAATTGGAGCCGTTGGAGACTTTATTTCCCATCTTTAATGTTGTTTTAGAGCCTTCCGTATCGATACGCAAGAACCTGTATCGGTACGCTCTTCTTCAAAAACTAGCCGTTGAACTCTTGCCAGCCTAAGCATATCGATACGCTTGAGGGCGTATGGGTACGGTATGTCATTTAAAAGACCATTGGGAAATAGCCGTCGGGGTTGTTAAAATAGGGATTGGTACGCTTAAGGGGTGTATCGAAATGATCCCTATCCGTATCGATACGGTCTCACCCGTTTCGATACGAGTTTTGGCAGAATCAAAACCTGGGCAAAAGTGTATCGATACGGGGTACACCGTATCGGTACGAGCTTCCTGAAAAGTCAAGTTTGGCTAATTTAAATCATTAAAAACTTTGCCAAAAACCTTTTTAAATGCCTCAAACATATTTTCAAGTTTTTTGGACTTAAAGACAAGTTTTAAATTCTTTTCAAATTGTCCAAAACATTTTTCAATTATTATATCAAAATATTAGTTCTACAAAACAAATAGTAGGGCTTATGTCGTTCAAGTCAATAATAGTATAGCCAATAGCTCTCTTAAGTTGAGTCAATACATGAAATAAACTATTTTCTTGGTCGGAAGTAAGGCTAGCAGATTTAATTACATGTAATGTATTATTCTCCCCTAAATATTCATACTTCAATTGTGAGGTGGGCTTTTAATTCTATGGCAGAGGGATGCTCCAGCTATAGTTTGGGAGATTTAAACTGAAAAATCTAAGGGTTCAAAAGACATAGCTGGCCTGGTTAGAACAACATTGGATTGTTCTCCATCCCCTATGCCTTCAATGTGTGCCTCCTTTATTGCCTCATTGAATTCTAATTGCTCATCAGCATGGATCGAGTTTCTGCAAGATAGTTCCTGAATGTTCTCTTCGACAAGGGTTTCTACACTATGCACAAGCTGGAATTCCTCATAGTCATCCGCGAACTTGAGAGTGTTGAAGACATTTAATGTGATCTTTTGTACATTCATCTTCACGGTAAATTCGCCATTCCCACAATTGATGACTATGCATCCGGTAGCAAGGAATGGTCTCCCTAGGATAATGGGAGCATTTTTATCAGTCTCATAATCAAGAATGATGGAATTTTCCGAGAAGAAGAATCTATCAACCTTGACAAGGATATCTTCAACTCTCCATTCGCGTCGAACCTGGGAGCGTTCGACCAATTGTAGAATGAACAACGTAGGCTTGGCTTTCTTCATGCTAATTTTCATGAATACAGACTTCGGCATGAAGTTCACACTAGCATCGAGATCACACAATGCACAGTCGGTGTAACCCCCTTAGCCCGGCCTAGACGATTGACCCGAACTACGAAGATTACACGGGGAAAATTGAAGTCAACCCGAAAGTCAACCTTGATTAACGACCCATTTTTTATTATTTTTATCTTGTCTAGATACATGTTAACCCTAAGTTTGTACTCACGAATCATTATTGAGAAAGGCACATCGATCGAATAACATATAGGGTCTCAATTGCACCTCACACAAGTTTAGGGACCAAAATGTAAATTATGTAAATTAGAGGGACTTCATTGGTTTTAAAGTTACCATCTTGAAATTAGTCATGTTATATGATTCTCTGCCAAATTTCAACTTAAAATGACACCTCAAGTTTAGGCAATTGCAATATCAACATTTAGGACTAAAATGTAAAGCATGCAAATATCCAAACAATTCAAACCTGGGTCTAACAGTAACCCGTTTCGAAACACCCACCTACCGTACCGAAACGCTGTATCGAAACGTCGTTGACCGTTTCGGTACGCGGGTTGGTTCCGAGACTAGTTCCGAAACGTGTAGATCCAGTAGCCAAATCTTTCCGAAACATCCTCCACCGTTTCGAAAAACAAAGGCTATTACAGGCCCCCGTTCCGAAACACTTGAGGGTATTTCGATACGATTTGCCCAGAAACAGCAGCAAATGCTGGTTTTTCACTCATTAACCTACTCAAACATGTCCTAAGGACTTTCTAATCATACCAACAAAGCATCATACATACAAGGATCATATTTGGGACATTCAAGCACAACCATAGCATCAAACACAATATTCCATTATTCTATAGGCATGCTCCCTAATCTCAAAACCCAAATAGGCAAACCAATCTCAAAACAAGCAATTAAGGCCGTTTACAACACAAATAAGCTAAAACAAACATGCCACAACCTTAGGGGGTTTAACACATCTCCCAAATACAATCCTTGGTATCACATTGCCAATCTATCAAAACTAAAGTGTACGAAAACTTCACCATACATGAGCTTGGACTTCCTTGGATGAACTTAGCGTCCTTGATGCCCGAAAACACCTCAATTATCTGCATTATTGGTAAAAGAGAGCGTAAGCACAAATGCTTAGTGAGACATGCTCTAAAGAAAACCAACTCAATAATGCACATCTTGAAAACACTTTCATCAAAACTTTTAAACCACATGCTCATTTCTATCTCATGCTTGGAAACCCTTCAAAGCAATTACTCATTGAAACCACATGTACCTTCATTCTATCTCATGCATTTAAACCAATGCAAAACTCATGGCAAAGCCAAACACATGCTTGTACTCTAAGCATTTCATATACAAATCACATATGCATTTCTCACAGCATAAACCATTACATCAAGGTACACGTGAATCAAAAACCATAACATGTTTTATATTGGCATTTCACATCTATTTAATACTCAGATATGTGGACATCTCACTAGAAACTTTCGGTGGCATCTATCATCACCGTACTCACTCGTCTAGCAACATAGTTTCCGGTGGAATCTCTCATCATCGTACTCACATGGCGGAATCTCTCATCGCCACAAAGCTTGGGTATTTCACCAAGTCCTACCCGATGGAATGCCCATCATCGGTTCTCTCCCTTTGGCTTAACCAAAGAGCACGTACGAATTTTTAGTTTATAGTGCACTCGCATCCTATTGATCGATCAATTATATTCGGTATGTATCTCAACATCTATGTCAATATATTATGTTAAAACATCATCTCACCTACTGTTTTTCATGCAACAAAACTCATCATTCTCATCTCATTTCAAAACCATAACATTTGATATGCTTCAACATAAAAACCCAAATCTCAAATATGCAATATGTTACTTTATGAAATCATTTCAAGCATCATCTCATGCTATAATTCATGCATAAAAACAGTAGGAATTTATCATTCTAAAAGCATGAAGCATTTAAGGGGCAATCACCACATTCTAAAGAGAAATCTAGCCAATACTTACTTCCGGACATAGGAAGGTGTTTCAAACCTTTCCTAAATCCCCAAACCTTGATTCTTTGTCCCTCAAGGACTTCTAAAACCATACGCACTCACCGATTACGTTTCGCTTGCTTGCCGAAACGCTATCTAAGCTTCCGGATCAACTCCAAAGGTGTCCAAAGATGTCTCCCCTGTTTTAAACACGTAAGAGCAGAGGATTACTGCATCATCATGCATTAAAATCATCAGCCACACACCTAAACTCGCTGCTCTACACAAAAACCACATTTCGGCTACCAAACACTACCGAAATCACCTCCAAACTCTTCCGAAATCAAACCCGGCCAGGATCCATCACTTCTAATCATTCTAAACATCAATTAACAACAAAAACAAACACAACCACGTCCTTATACCTCCAACTATAGTAAAACACCAAAATCACCCCAAAAACCACCATTTTAACAAGCAAAAACTTAGGAAAACAACCTATTCAGGATTGGATTGATAAAACCTCATTTATAACATCATTTAACATCCAAAATAAATTAGAAAACCATCTCAAAACAGAGCCCAATCAATCACCACGAAAATCTTCAAGATCTCATCCAAAATCTTGAGTTTCAAGCCAATTTCTTGTTTCTAACATTAAAACCACTTTAAAATCATTAATAAAGGATTGATAACTTGGGAATTTCACTAAAGGACTGATCATTAGAGGAGAAGGACAAAGCTTACCTCTAATGGATGATTTCTCCTTGATTTGGGCAAGTTTTCTTGAAAATTCAATGTAGAAATCAAGTGGATTTGTTGAAGGATTGATTAGGAATCAAAGAGTGATTGAAATTTCATCAAATGAAGTGGAAATCAAAGTAAATTTTCTGGAGAAAAAGTGTTTGGTTGATAGGATTTTGAGAGAAAATGAAATGATAGAAAATTGGTTTTGAAAAGTCAAAGGTAGTTTTTCTATTTTAATCACCTTCATTTTCTTTAATTAAAACATTAATTAAATCACCCAAATTAAGGAAAATTTTGATGAAAATATTTTTGGTAAAATTAGCTCCTTAAAGATTCAAAGTTCCAATCCTTTACAAAACAGTCACTACTAAACTTTGCAAAAACTATGATTGGGTCACTACACCGAAATGTAGTATTTCCAAACCTTATTTTGTAAAATTGATTTCACCATTCTCTCTTATATATTAAATGAGGATTTTTAGATATTTTTCTATATTTTTAAAGCATCTCGAGCTAGGTGTTCCCTAAAACCCCCTTTTAGATTCGAATCGATTTCTAGACCGATCGGGTTCAGACTCTAAACATCTAGGCCCAAATTTTGGGTGTTACAGTCAGTGTAGTTGCAGCCTATGGAACATAGAATGGTAAAGTTGGTTGGATCCATCATATTGAGCGGTAAGTTACTTAAGACTACTACACACTCGCCTATTGTAGCAATCGTTTTGACCTCTCTACCATTTGCTTCTTGGTCACGATTTCCTTTAGAAATTTCGCATAGATAGGCATTTGGTCAATAACCTCCAGGAATGGGACATTAATATGCAGTTGTTTGAGCATATCCAAGAATTTTTGGAATTGAACATCTTGCTTCTCAGCATTCAATCACTGTGGAAATGGTGGTGGAGGTCTAGGCTCGTCTCGCGGTGATTTGGATGTTGTGTCATCCTACTCTGTACTCTTCTTGCTATTAGTAGCAAGGTTCGTCACTGTATCTGGCATGTGTGGTCCATCTTTAGATGCCAGAGCATCGACTGGATTCTTGTTTGGGTTGGAATCAACAAGGTGTCCTCCCTCAAACTTGTCATCTTTTTCCAATTGTTTCCCAATACGCAATGTAATAGCTTTGCATTGTTTCGCACCAAAAGTTTTAGTGACTTCATTGTCACTAGGTAAGCCACCTTGAGGTTTGGTCTTCAGGATTTGGGCAATTTGCTCAACTTGTGTTTCCAATTCCCTTAGCAAAGCGGTGCAATTCTTCAGGATTGATTGTTGGTTTTGCAACATAGTTGCTTGTGTTGTTAACATGTCTCCATCGTTTTTAAGATTTGCCAAATGAACCTACAAAATAACCCTAATAGTGTCCATAGGAAGTTTCAAAAGAATTAGAATTGGAAAAAGAAGAAACTCCCTCGTTTTTCCTCTAGGCATTCTATTGGAATCCAAGAGGTTTTGTCGTTGCATTCGATTTAACTCATGTGTTGGAGGTGTTTCCTACTTGGTTTCCCCATCCAAAATTTGGATGTTGACGTCACCCAAGATTATAGGTGTTTGAGTATGGATTGTCATTGCGGTTGTAGTTCCCTACATAGCATCTAAATTCTTGTTGAAGGGGGCATATATTCGACTGATGTTCCCCATCGCAATGCTCACAAGTGTAATTAACCACCTTGTCATCTCGGGTAGTAGACGCTAGTTGTAGGTTCTTGAACATATTTGTGATGAAAGAGAGTTCAGCCACCATGTTTTGGGACTTATCCAAGTGGAGGGCTCCGGAATATTTAGGACTGGGGTTCAACCTCGCCGTAGGAAATTGTTAGGCTCGATATTCTTCAACCGAAATGCTTTCCAAGTATTAAAGAAGATGTATTTTTTGGGTGTTTGTGGGGGAAGTGTTGAGTGCATAAAAGTTCTATATTTTGACCCTCATATATCCACATTTTTGCTACACTCAAGCATGTTTAGTCGCATTTTAGGATAGATTTTTGCATACGCATCACAATTAGATAAAACTACACAGATGCTGCTGATATCAGTCGCTTTTTGCAGGTATCTGACACGGCAGCATCCAGGGCAGCAAAAGAGCAGAGGCGAGTTGCGGAGCTGGAGCGAAAGGACATAGAACACTGCCTATCGTGACATCTGCCGTGACAGAGAAGACGACATTGAAGACATTAGGGTGGAAAAGCAAAGTGGAGCTCGACATATAGAGAATTTTAAGTTGGTCTGTCGTAGACTACTCCCATATTTTTCTGAGCCTTGAAGCAGAAGGAAGGCCGGGTCCAAAGTTTGAGGAATAAAGTCAAATCAAGAAAAGAGGGCAAATTAAAGACATCTACTCAGAAGATTTAGTCTTTAATAAGAGTTGTACTTTAATTTAAACTTGTACGCTTGCCATATTAGATAACTTGGACCCAAGGCCTATATATAGGCTTGTAATTCGACTAGGCAAGGGATATCAAGCTCTTAGCCGTCTTCCCCCAAAACCATAGTCGTTTCTCTCTCTCCATCATGTTCTAAACTTCCCCTGGGGCTGCAGGTTGATCTTGTAAAGTAGTTGTAAGGATTGTACTGTTTTTAGGAGTTTTTATGTTCAATTCAATAAAAGCTTCAAGTTTATTTACTCTGGTTTCAACATCTCATAAGAGTATCGGGAGAGCATTGTGAGGTTATCCATTTACTTAATATCGGGATAATTAAGTATACGAAAGGAGTAAATACGTGTTTTCCAGTTTATGGTTAACCATCTTGGCCTGGGGATAGGTACAAGGTTAAGTTGCTAAGGAAGAATTCATAAACATCGGTGTTCATTCTTCGATTCGCGTCGAGAGGTATTATCTAATATGTGTTCATCGACAGAAGTTGGACCTAGGGATAGGACGAGTCACAAAAGGGATTCTTGCTGAACTTGAAGTACAGAGTTGTTGATTGCTGTTGCGACATCGACAGACCTCTGCCACGACAGGTGCTGTCGCAACAGGCACGAAGACAGACAAAACATGAAGCCTTCTGAATAGTGCAACAACTGCACTACTGAGCAAATCAATACCAGCCTATTTCCTAAATCTGATTACTTTATCTTTTATTTTAGCTTATTCTCAAGATTTCTCTGAACATTTATTTAAACTTAATTCTTTTCTTGTGCAGCAATCTAAGGATAGAAGTATTTGCAGTCCTTGTGGGGATGATATCCGATACTCCGTATCACTTTATTACTTGCGACGTGTACACTTGCACCTATTTGTGATAGACTATTTTACACGCAACAAGTTTTTGGCGCCGTTGCCGGGGATTGGCAATATACATTTACCGTTTATTACTGCACCTTTTTATGTTTGTTTTTATTTATTTTTGTGTTTAGTTGTTTTATTTTCCCTTTGCTTTTCACAAGGTTTCTCTATTGCTTATGCGCAGATCGAGACGATGTAAAGAACCTGAGTACGAATTAGATCCAGAAATCGAATGAACATATCAACTCAGCAACCAAGCCTGACTCTTGTTAGAAAGAAACAACTATCTTGAGTTAAGACTAGAAGCAATGGTGAACGGAAGACAAGGCAATGGGGAAGATAATTTCAACAACAACAATAACCCTAGGGGTGATGTTAATCCTCCTATCGATGACCAAAATAATCGGCCGCCTCCTACTGCCCCATCAGCACGAAAAACTTGTCGAGAGTACATGGATAACGACCATGTTGAACTGGAAACTACACTGCCAGATGTGGAAGCTGAACACTTCGAACTGAAACCTTTGATGTTCAGCATGATAAATTCTGTTGGTCAATTTGGTGGTTCTGCTACTGAGGACGCGCGTGAACATCTGAAAACTTTCCAAGAGATCTGTGGATCATTCAGACAGCCATGAATAAGCCCGGAAGTACTGAGACTCCAACTATTTCCTCATTCATTGAGGGATAGAGCGAAAATCTGGCGGAACAAGTTAACGCCGGGTACAATAAGAACTTGGGCGGACCTTTGTCGTGAATTTCTCTCTCGTTTTAATCATTCCCTCTTATTTGAAAGATTACGTAATGAGATTTCTACTTTTCAACAAGAAAATGACAAACCAATGCACGAAGCATGGGGCCGATTTACAACTCTCTTACGTAACTGCCCGATGCATGGATTCCCTATGTGGAATCAGGTTGTCAAATTCTATAATGCTGCCAATACACACACCTGGATGAGGATAGACTCAGCAGCAAACTGATTGTTACTGGACAAGGAACAAGAGGATGCAATGCTGGTGTTGAAAAAGTTAGCTAAGAACGATGAGCAGTTTCCCACAGCTCGAAGAGGAGGTAGACGAGGAGTATCTATAAAGGAATATGAATATGACAACTCGGTCAAAACTCAGATTGCATACCTCACTAAGATAGTTGAAAACATGCAGTGGAAGGAATCTAAAGTTGTATTTTATGCCGAAGAGGTGTGTGAAACCTGTAGCGGAAACCACAGTACAAATGACTGTCCCTTACAGCTGGAAGAAGGAATGTATGTTGGAAACTATAACAAGACATAAGTTATTATTCCAACAACTACAACCCAAACTGGAGAAAGGACCCCAAATTTTCCTAGAGTAACCCAAACAATGCATTGAACCCTCCAGTCCAGAATAAACAAAACCAAGGAGCCCCCAGAATCCTGTCACGACAACAACCACAACAGCAGCCGGCAACCACAACGAGCATACTAGAACAGATCCTGGTGACCTTCATGTCTCAAACAGGAGCATATATGGCAAACATGGATCACTTTGTCAAGAAAACCGAATCCTTCATGGATAAGACAGAGATGAGAATTACAAACCATGAGGCTACCCTAAAATCCCTAGAGACACAGATGGGTCAGGTTTCACAGTTCATAAACCCAAGGCAGAATGGAGGATTCCCTAGTGATACTGAGGTCACTAGAAAACCCACACATGAGCAGTGCAAAGCTATTACAACGATGAGTGGGAAACAATTACAAGGGTCGATAACTAAAGAAACATCTGATAAGAAATCGACCCCATAGACACCTGCCGAGAACATTGCCCCGGCATAAGCAAAATAGTCTGCTGTCACCACACCTGCCATGACAGTTGTAACACCCCAAATTTGGGCTTAGAAGTTTAGGGTCTGAACCGGATCGGTCTGTGAAACGGTTCGAATCTAAAAGGGAGTTTTAGGGAACACCTAGTTTGGGATGCTTTAAAAATATATAAAAATATCTAAAAATCCTCATTTAATATATATAAGAGAATGGTGAAATCAATTTTACAAAATGAAGTTTGGAAATATTACATTTCGGTGTAGTGACCAAATCGCAGTTTTTGCAAAAGTGAAATAGTGATTGTTTTGTAAAGGATTGAAACTTTAAATCTTTAAGGAGCTAATTTTACCAAAATGTTTTCATCAGATTTTTCCTTAGTTTGGGTAATTTTATTAATGTTTTAATTAAAGGAAATGAGGGTTAATTAAATGAGAAACTAACTTTGACTATTCATAACTACTTTTCACAAATTTTCCCTCTCTTCATTTTCTCTCAAATTCCTTTCAACCAAACACATTTTCTCCAGCAAATTTACATTGATTTTACACTTCATTTGATGAGATTTCAATTCCTCTTTGATTCTTAATCAATTCCCTATCAAATCCACTTGACTTCTACATTGAATTTTCATGGAAACTTGCCCAAATCAAGGTGAAATCATCTTTTAGAGGTAAGCTTGTTCTTCTCCTCTAAATACTCAGTTCTTTACTGAAATTCCCAAGTTGTCAATCCTTTATTAAAGATTTATGAATGGTTTTGATATTGGAAACAAGAATTTGGCTTAAAACTCAAGATTTTGGAAGAGATCTTGAGGATTTTCGTGGATCTTGGTTAGGCTCTGTTTTGAGGTTGTTTTCTAGTGTATTTTGGATGTTAATTGAGGTTACAAATGAGGTTTTATCAATCAAATCCTGAATAGGTTTGTTTTCCTAAGTTTTGCTTGCTAGAATGGTGGTTTTTGGGGTGGTTTTGGTGATCTGCTGTTGCTGGAGGTATAAGGTCATGTTTATGTTGCTTTTTTATGTTAATTGATGTTTATAAAAGGTTAGAATTGATAGATCTTGGCTGGGCTTTGTCTTGGGAGAGTTTGGAGGTGATTTCGGTTGTTTTTGGTAGCCGAAATGGGGTTCTTGAGTAGAGCAGCGAGTTGGGTTGTATTGTTGGTGATTTTAATGCATGGTGATGCATTAATCCTCTGTTGTTATGTGTTAAAAATAGGGGATATTGATCCGGAAGCGATAGAGGTGGCGTTGGAGGTTTCGAACGCTTGGGAGGCTTGTCGGCTAGCATAGTTTTGTGTATCGGTGAGTGAGATCGTGTTTTCCAGCTTTGGAATGATTTGAAAAGAGGTTTGGGAACTTAAATCTAGGTTTGAAACGCCGGTTTAAGTTCAGAAGTAAGTGAAGTTGAATTCTCTCTCGATTGTGCTATTATTGTTTTGAAAACTATCAAAATGGATTTTGATGTATTGATTTGACAATGTGGTTTAAGTTGTTGTTTATGCATGGTTTTTAAGCATGTGAGTTGGTTGTCAAACTTGGTTTGAGGAAAGATGCATAAAATTGATATTCCTTGAGAGTATGAGTTGTCAATTTGTGTCTTTAAGGCTTTGTTCGGCTTTTTGGCCTTGAAGGTGTTACATGCTTTAAAAAACAGCGAATGTGTTGATGTTTAACATGACATATATTGGCATAGGTGATGTAAAGATTACCGGATATATTGATCGATCAATAGGATGTAGAGTGCACTACAAACTAAAAATTCGTACGTGCTCTTGGGTGTCGTCCCAAAGAGAGAGACCAATGATGGGCATTCCATTGGAGTAGGACTTGGTGAATTATCCAAGCTTTTTGGCAACAAGAGTTCTTGCCATGAGACCGATGATGGGCATTCCATCGGAGTAGGACTTGGTGAGAGACCAAGCTTTTTGGCAACAAGAGTTATTGCCATGTGAAATCGATGAGGGGCATTCCATCGTAGTAGGACTTGGGTAGATACCGCCATGAGAGCCGGTGGCGAGATCCCACCGGGGTAGGACTTGACCTCGAGTCAAGCTGTCCACATATCCGAGTACAATAGAATATGAAAAATGCAAATATATGAGAATGAAATGTGTCACATGTACCAATGCTTGAGATGTTGTTGTATGTAATGAGAAATGCATATGAGATAATAATTTTATGAAATGCTTTTGTGTATCAAGCATATGTGGCCTTGCCATGAGATTTGCATAGGTTATATGCATGTGTTAGCTAGATGGTACATGTGGTTTTCAAAATGGAGATTTGCTTATGCAAATGAGGATTTTGAGTTTATAAAATGCTTTTGAGTAACAAGCATGTGTGGCTTTGCCATGAGTATTGCATTTGTTGAATACATGGGATAGATAGAAGGAACATATGGTTTCCAAAAGGTATTTACTTTGAAACGATCATCAAGCATGAGAAAAGTATAGTGTGAAGTGGAAGTGATTTCCAAGGAAATTGGTTTAAACTTTGCATGAAGTGGTTGTGCATGGAAAGGTTTAAATGATAGTATTTGCAAGGGTTTTGTTTTGGGGTGAGTTGTTTAATGTATCAAAGTTAATGTTGGTTTTCTTATTGAGCAATGCATGTTTTAAAGAAATGGTGTTTCAAAGGAGCTTTTCAATCAAAGCTCTGGTTTATTGGATTGTGATTACATTTTAAGAAGGTTTTATGATTCGCTACATTGATGGTGTTTTGGTTTTGAGCATTCCTCACTAAGCATTATGTGCTTACGCTCCTTTTTTTCATCAATGCAGATAATTGAAGTTGGGACAGAAAGAAGCAAGGGATTCAAGAAGAGCTCCACTTGAGAAGTATGTTTGGTTTATAGCTATTGATAATAAAGGCAATGGGGGGAAAGCTTTCATGTTGTTGTGTAACGAGGTTGTTTATCTTGACCACGTTCGGTTTATGGTTTGAAACTTGTTGTTGATCGCTTTGCAATATTTAGATCTTATTCTTTATATGTTGATATAGCTATGTTCTTGGGTTAAGGTAAGATCTTGTGTTGAATGTGATTAGGGAGTTGGTGTGTCTAATGCTTGATTTGTATCTAGTCTTTGTTGCAATTTGATAGTTATAATGCTTAGCATGTTGATGATATGTTATGGAATGATTTAAAGTATGTTTGAGGGTGTCTTAAGGTGAAAAACCAGAAGTTTCTGCAGTTTCTGGGCAGGGTGTATCGAAACACCCTTGGCTGTTTCGATACGGGTGCTTCAAATGGCTTGGGCGTTTTTGAACGGCTAGAAGTGTTTCGAAACACTTTGGCTACTGGAAGTGTCTGTTTCAGAACTAGTTTCGGAACATACTCGCGTACCGAAACGGTCAACTCCGTTTCGATACGGGCATTCGACACGGGTGTTTCGATACGGTTGTCAGTGTTTCGAAACGGGTGACCGTTGGACACAATTTTGAATTGCTTTGAGGTCTGCATGCTTTACATTTTAGTCCTGGAAGTTGTAATTGCAATTGCTTGAGCTTGAGATGTCTTTTTAAGCTGAAATTTGGCAGAGAGGCTTGTAATATGATTAATTGAGGTTTGGTAAAACTAAAATCTTGAAAGTCCTTTTATTTTCCAAAATTCACATTTTGGTCCCTAAAAGTGTATTTCTTGCAATTGAGTCCTTAAACGTTTTCCGATCGCTGTGCTTTTCTCTCCCAAGGTTCTTGGGCTTCCACATAGGTTTAATGTGCATCTAGAGAAGATAAAAATAAAAAAGGGTCATTAATCAAGGTTGATTTTCGGGTTGACTTTGGTTTTCCCCGTGTGATCTTCGTAGTTCGGGTCTAGCGTCTAGGCCGGGCTATAGGGGTTACAACAGTAGAAGAAATAGAGGAGCAAATAGAGGAAACCACATAATGTGAGCCTCCTAAAATCCGATTCCCATGTGAAGGACGCCTCGAAGACTACCATCCTCCACCCCTTTTTTCGTAGCAGTTGAAAAAATAGAAACATGAGTATCAGCTTAAGAAAATCTATGATGTTTTTAAGCAAGTATACATCAACATCCCACTATTTGAAGCCATTAAGCAGATGACTGGTTATGTAAAGTTCCTCAAAGATGCAATGTCCATAAGATCCAGACTTGGGGAGTTTGAAACTGTGATGATGACAGAAGGATGCATGGCAATCCTTCATAAGCGTCCAACCCCAAAGAAGAAGGATGTTGGGAGCTTCATCATACCATGCATAATTGGTGATAAAGTTTTGGGTAAGGCACTTTGTGATCTAGGTGCTAGTATTAATCTAATGCCCAAATATGTATTCCAAAACCTAGGTATTGGACAAGCAAGACCCACAACCATCATGCTGCAACTGGGAAACCACTCTTACGTACAACCGGAAGGAAAGATTGAATATATTTTGGTAAGAGTGGATAAGTTTATATTTCCTGCTGACTTTCTTGTCTTAGACTGTGAAGCAGATGAAAACACACTGATCATCCTTGGGAGACCCTTCCTAGCCACAGGGAGAACAGTGATCGATGTAGAGAAGGGAGAACTGACTATGAGAGTCAATGACCAGCAGATAAAGCTCAATGTTCTTCAAGCTATTAAACAAGCTAATGCAGAGGAAGAATGTAAGGCAATATCAGAAGTAATTATAGACCAACCTTGCATCAAATCAAGCTGCCATGACAGACAATTTGGTCACTGCCACCGCAGTAACTTAGCAGACTGTCACGACAACGTTGACGACAGCGACTCCTCAGTCAATGAAGAATCTGACACTGAAGGTTCTTAGGAGGTAAATTGGATAGGCACACGTCCAGGTAAGTTCTTCAAGTCTCTGAAATATACCTCGAATGAACATGTGATCCAAAAGCCTTCTATTGAGCAGCCACTTGTTTTAGATCTCAGGCCCATGTCAGGGCAACTAAAATATATTTTTCTTGGAATTAATGATACGTTGCCCATAGTCATCTCTTCTAAGTTGATGCAGGAACAGGAACAGCAGCTGATCAGAATGCTACAACAGCATGAAAAGGCTATTGGATGGACCATTGTCGACATTCAAGGCATCAGTTCGGTGATTTGCATGCATAAGATCCTCCTAGAGGATGACTATAAGTCGGCGATTGATGCCCAAAGATGACTGAACGAAGCTATGCGAGAGGTGGTACGAAAAGATATCATCAAGTGGCTTGATGCTGGGATAATTTATGCCATCTCGTATAGCATATGGGTGAGCTCGGTGCAATGTGTACCCAAAAAAGGAGGAATAACCGTGGTAACAAACAAGGACAACAAGCTAATCCCAACCAGGACTGTGACCGGTTGGAGGGTTTGTATGGACTACCGGAAGCTTAATAAAGCAACCCGAAAAGACCACTTCCCCTTACCCTTTATTTATCAAATGTTAGATAGATTAGCGGGGAAGCCTTATTATTGTTTCCTTGATGGTTACTCAGGTTACAACCAAATCACAATTGCACCGGAGGACCAAGAGAAAAAAACCTTCACATGCTCATATGGAATGTACGACTTTCGAAGAATTCCATTCGGATTGTGTAATGCACCAGCAACCTTTCAACGGTGCATGATGGCAATATTCTCCGAAATGGTGGAAGATTTCCAAGAGATCTTCATGGATGACTTTTCCATCTTTGGAGACAGTTTCGAAGATTGCCTAGGCAATTTACAGAAGGTGCTTGAAAGATGTGAAGAGGCAAACCTTGTTTTAAACTGGGAAAAATGCCACTTTATGGTGGACGAGGGCATAGTGCTGGGATACAAGGTCAGCTGCCGCGGCATAGAGGTCAGCAGAGCCAAAATCAAAGTTATTGAAAAACTGCCGCCACCCACCACAGTCAAGGGCATAAGATGTTTCTTAGGACACGAAGGGTTTTGTCGTTGATTTATTGCCAATTTCTCTAAAATTACTAAACCCTTGTGTCTCTTGTTGGAATATAATAGGGCCTTTGACTTTAACACTGGATGTACTGAAGCATTCATGACACTGAAAGAGAAGCTGGTAACATCCTCAATAGTACAGCCACCAGACTGGAGTCTATCATTCGAAATAATGTGTGACACCAGTGACTATGCTGTCGGTGCAGCGCTAGGGCAGCAGAAGGAAAAACTCTTCCATGTGATCTATTATGCATGCAAGACTCTCAATGATGCCCAAATAAACTACATGACGGAGAAGGAGTTGCTAGCAGTGGTGTTTGCTTTTGACAAGTTCCGGCCATACATACTTGGAACAAAAGTAGTGGTCCATACGGATCTTTCATCACTTAAATATCTATTCACGAAGAAGGATGTAAAACCTCGGTTGATACGTTGGATTCTGCTATTGCAAGAATTTGATATATACATCAAGGACAAGAAGAGAACAGAAAACCAAGTGGCTGGTCACTTGTCTAGACTAGAGATGGGAAAGGACCAAGTTCAGAACAAAGTGAACATACAAGAGACCTTCCTAGACGAGCAGTTATTCACTGCCACTAGCACTGCCACGACAGCCATGGTGGCAGGTAAGCTTCCTGAAATCCCTTGGTATGTTGATATAGTAAACTACCTTGTTAGTGGTTTATTACCTCATGAACTTAACTACCAAGCAAGGAAGAGGTTCCAAAATGATGCAAAACATTATTACTGGGACGAACATCTCCTATTTAAGCATTGTGCAGATCAGATCATCAGGAGACGCATACCACAGGAAGAGGTGCTCCACCACTGTCATGTTGCCCCTAATGGAGGACACTTTGGAGGAAACAAAATTGCTGCCAAAGTTTTGCAATCTGGTTTCTTCTAGCCTACACTGTTCAAGGATGCACAAGCTTTTTACAAGCAGTGTGACAAATGCCAAAGAACTGGAAACATATCTCGAAGGCATGAGATGCCCCTACAGAACATTTTTAAAGTCGAAATTTTCAAAGTTTGGGGAATCGACTTCATGGGACCATTCCCAGCCTCTTGTGAGAATTTGTACATACTGTTGGCAGTAGACTACATGTCCAAGTGGGTAGAGGCTATCGCCACACAAAAGAATGATGCCAAGACCGTGCAAAGATTTCTCCACAAACATATCTTCTCAAGGTTTGGCATCCCATGGGCGATTATTAGTGACGAGGGCAGGCACTTTGACAATAGGGTAATTGCTAGTGAGCTGAAGAAATATGGAGTTACACACAAGATCGCAACAGCATATCACCCTCAAACCAATGGACAGGTTGAAATCTCAAACATAGAAGTAAAGAACATCCTAGAAAATATGGTTAAACCAACTCGAAAGGACTGGTCTCTTCACTTGAATGATGCACTCTAGGCTTACAGGACTGCATTCAAGACACCATTGGGAATGTCGCCCTACCGCCTCATCTACGGAAAAACCTGCCACCTACCTGTCGAGATAGAACATACAGCATATTGGGCTATCAAGACAGTTAATATGGACTGGAATAAGGTAGGGCAGAAAAGGATGGTGGACTTGAATGAAATTGAAGAAATTTGAGCCATGGCCTATGAGAACGCCAGGATATACAAGGATAAAACAAAAAAGTGGCACGATAGAAAATTGCTGCCACGAAAGTTTAGCCCAGGATAGAAGGTGTTGTTATTCAACTCTAGGTTGAAGCTTTTTCCAGGAAAGCTAAAATCTAGATGGTATGGACCCTTCCAAGTAGTCCAAGTTTTTCCTCATGGTGTCATCACAATCAAATCAATCAAGGACGGGCACCAATTCAAAGTCAATGGAAAAAGGATAAAGCACTATTAGGGGACTGAAGCCCCGAGAGTGTAATGCCCTAGTTTTGGGACTAGAGGGTTTAGACATCGGATCGGACCGGTCGAGAACGGTTCGAATCGCGTAAGGTGATTTAAGGAAATCAAGGATTGGGATAGGATAAAAATGTGGTAAAAATTGCTAAAATCCTCTAAAAATATGTTTAAGAGGTTGGTCAAGTCAATTTACCAAATAGATTTAAAAAATGGGACATTTTGAGTAGTGACCAAATTGTAAAGTTTCAAAACTGGGAAATGTGATTTTTAATGTGGGGGCCAAAATCTTAGAATCCTTAGGGGGCTTTAAGTCAATTTGACATTTCCTCAATATGACATGTGTATTAAAAGGCTTTTAATTAAATAGATTAAATTGGGTTTATATTAATTAATTACTAAAGTTAGATAATGTGAGATTTTCAATTACGTAACTACCAACTATTTCTCATTTTCAGTCAAACACTAATTCACTAATCTTTTTCCAAAATTCTTTCTCCCAAAAACTCTCTCAACATTTTCTAAACCATTTCAAGAAATATTTTCTAATCCTTCAAGATTTTGCTAAGGAAAACTTGTCATTCGTTGAGGGAAGCAAGGATTGGAGGTAAATCTCATTCTCAACCTCTAATCTAAGTTCTTTATTGAAATTCTCAAGATATTTGGCTTCTAAATACTATTTTTGGTTGAGTTTTCATTATAGTTTTGATTGGAGATCAAAATCTTGTAAAAACATGGTTGAAATATTAATTTTCGTACTTGATGAGTTAAGCTCTATTTTATGTTGATTTTAATTAAGTTCTAAGTTGATTAATATGTTAAAATGATGTGTTGATAACATATATCCCGAAGTCCTTGAGATGTCTTGTTAGTTTTAAGTGAGTTTTTGAGGTGGAATGGTGGAATCTTGCTTGGTGGAGGTATAAGGTTTGGTTAGGTTGTTTATTAGGTGTGTTTTGATGTTTATTATGGTTTGGAAGTGATGTATGTTGGTTGGGCTTGGTTTAGGAAGCAATCGATTGAGTTTTTGGTTGTTTCGGTTGGGTAAATTGGTGTAGTTTGGGTGAGCAACGAGTTTGTGAATGGTTTCTAGTGTTGGAATGCATTTTAATGCATTTAGATCTCTGTTTTGATAATGTGAAAACAAGGGATCTTGATCCGGAAGCAAACGAGGTGTTGTTGGAGGCTCCGGAAGAGTAATTTCCGTGTTGGCGAGCAAGGCTTTGTGTATCCGTGAGTGGAAATGCAATTTCTTGCTTTGTAACGATTTGGGCGTGGTCTTGGGAGCTTAGTGTAAGTTTGAAACACTTAGCTAAGCTTAAGAGTAAGTGGTTCGAATGTTCTCTCTTGGAAATGTGCTATGTTTCGATGAAAATGCACTTGAGATAAGTGCAGTTTTGTTTACTGTTTTTAAGCATGGTTTAATGCTGGATTTTAATGTCATTATGTTAAGGATGCACTAGGTAAGTGATCCTTGGTTTTCATGTGTTGAATGCATATGATATTAAGCATGTTATGCTTGCGGAAATGGCATTGTGGTTATGCTTGAAAAATAGTGGATTAATGAGGTTAAATAATTATATTGGCAAGTGATGTAAATGGTTTTTGGTTACCTTAATCGGATATAGTTAGCCGGCTATAGGATTGGGTGCACCGTGAACAAAGTCGCCTAGGATGTTGAGGGGTTGTGATTGTACCGTATACTCCATCCAAGTACCCTAACAATTGAGGTTAAGATCACAACGGTGGATGTTAATTCCGTGTGTGGATCTTGTGTTATGTGTCATGTGCTCTCGTTAGTGGAATTATACAACTACCGATGAGTGGTGTTAAAGGGTTGTGATTGTACCGTTATACTCCACCACGGGTGTCACAACAATGGATGATTGCTCTCGTGTGTGAGCCTTGTGTAGTCTGGTAGTGTGTATGAAGCGTGTGGGACAACGCTTGTAATCTGCGTATCATGGATCAGATGGGCTGTAGTGATGTACGCAAGCTGGGATGCACAGTATCTTTGTTGCAAGGTGATGCCTACAACTGGTGGACGACTACCACGGCTGGTATGGAACCCAATGAGGTTGATTGAGAGTTTTTCATAGGTGCCTTCAGGAGGAAGTATCTAGTGGGGAGATACATGGACGAAAAGAAACGTGAATTTATGTTGCTTGTTCAGGGCAACCTTTCTGTGGCTGAGTACGAGGTCCAGTTCATACGCTTAAGCCAGTATGCTCCTGAGCCGGTACCTAGTGAGATGCACCGATGTGATCGCTTCCGGTACGGGTTGGTACAGGAAGTTAAGACGTATATGATGGCTTCTGATTATACTGATTTTGATGTGCTTGTTTGTCGAGTGAATGACATCGAGCATAATTTGGGTTTGTCCTCTCGAGGTGTTGGTTCTAGCTCTTGGAAGAGAGCTGCTGAGTCTAGTTTTGGTGGTGGATGAAACAAGAGGGGACGAGATAGGAGGTACCAGCCTACTGCTAGGCGGGGTAATGGTGGACATGGTGCACCTGCTCAGGGAGATAGGATGAGGGTTGAATAGAACACGTGTTGGACGTGTGGTTCTCGTGGTCATTTAAGGAGAGATTGTCCTCGGGTGGCTAGGGAGGTCCAGGCTCCTGTGGTGGTGACAGGGAATTCCTGTTGGAATTGTGGTTCGATGGATCACATGAGGAGGGAGTGTCCTTTGTTGGCTGGTGGAGGCCAAGGACGTGCTCATGTGGTAGCTGCACCTCAGAGAGGTCGTGGGCGCGGCCGTGGGAACTTTTAGAGGAGAGACGAGGGGCAGCGAGGTATTGCTCATGTAGTAGCCGTTCGACCTGAGAGAGGTGGACCAGCGAGGGTTTATGCTCAGCGCGAGGAGCGTAATGATACTAATGTTATCACATGTACCTTTGCTATCTAGTCTTTATCTTTGCTGGCTTTGATTGATTATGGATCCACGCATTCTTATATCTTGAGTGAGCATGCACAGTTGCTTGATATTCTTGTTGAGATGCTTGAAGTAGGAATGCAAGTGACTAGTTCTTTTTGTGAGATTGTAGTCACTAGGAAGTTGTATAAAAGATGTCTTTTATCTGTACAAGGACATGTTTTCCTTCTGGATTTGATGGAGTTACCTTTCTACGGATTTGATGTAATTCTTGGCATGGATTGGTTGTCGGAGCATAGGGCGGTGGTAGACTTTGATGTCAAGCGAGTCACCTTAAAGCTGGCCAATGATTATGAGGTAGTGGTAGTAGGCTAGAATGTGAAATTCTTGTCGAATGTGATTCGGTTTTGGATCCTGGCACCAAAGATGTGCCTGTGTAGGACATCCGCACTATTCGCGATTTTTCGGGTGTCTTTCCGAAAGAATTGACTGGGTTGCCACCAAACAGGGAAGTGGAGTTTGGTATAGAGCTGTACGAGAATACGACTCTGGTGTCCATTGCTCCTTATCGCATGGCACCTAAAGAGTTAAAAGACTTGAAAACGGAATTGCAGCAGTTGTTGGACCGAGGTTTCATCTGGCCGAGTGTATCACCTTGGGGTGCACCGGTCTTGTTTGTTAAGAAGAAGGATTGGACAATGCAGATGTGCATAGATTATCGGTAACTGAACAAGTTGACGATCAAGAACAAGTATCCCTTGCCTAGAATTGATGATCTCTTTGATCAGTTTCGGGGAGCCTCAATGTTTTCTAAGATAGACTTGAGATCGGGGTATTATCAGCTGAGAGTGAAAGATGTGGACGTACCTAAGACAACTTTTCAGACGAGGTATGAACATTATGAATTTTGGGTGATGTTGTTTGGTTTGACCAACGCGCCTGCTGCTTTCATGGACATGATGAATCGTGTATTCCATGAATTCCTGGATCAGTTAGTGGTGGTGTTCATCGATGATATCCTTGTGTATTCGCGTACCGCGGAGGATCATGATAGACACTTGAGAATTGTTTTGCAAGCGTTGTTGGAAAATCAGTTTTATGCCAAACTGAGTAAGTGTGAGTTTTGGCTTAGGGAGGTGGTCTTCCTTGGACATGTTGTGTCAGCTGAGGGTATTCGCGTTGATCCGCACAAGGTATTGGCTGTGATGTGTTGGAAAGTACCTAAGTCAGTGACAGAGGTACGGAGTTTCCTTGGATTAGTTGGGTTCTACCGTAGGTTTGTCGAGGGTTTCTCGAAGATAGCGGCACCTTTGCCAAATTGTTGCAGAATTCGCTTTGAGTGGACTGATGCGAGACAGCAAGCTTTCGAGAAGTTGAAAGAAGCTTTGACGCAAGCTCCTGTTCTGATTCAACCCGAGTCTGGTAAGGAGTTTGTGGTCTATAGTGATGCATCCATTGTTGCTTTGTGCTACGTGTTGGTGTAGGAGGGTAAGGTAGTGGCCTATGCATCTAGGTAGTTGAAGGTGCATGAACGCAACTACCCTACTCATGATCTTGAGCTTGCGGCTGTGGTGTTTGCCTTGAAGATTTTGAGGCATTACTTGTACGGTGAGAAGTGTGTTGTGTTCACAGATCATAAGAGTTTGAAGTATCTTATGTCTTAGAATAAGTTGAATCTTAGGCAGTGTCGCTGGGAAGAGTTGCTTAAAGATTATGATCTGACGATTGAGTATCACCTGGCTAAGGCTAATGTTGTAGCCGATGCCTTGAGCAGGAAAGTAGCTGTGGAGTTGAGAGTAATGTTTGCTCGCTTGAGCATATCACGTGATGGTGGTCTTATTGCAGAATTGCAAGTGAAACCATCTCTGATACAGTTGATAAAAGATAAGTAGTTGCTTGATGATTCTCTTGTTTCGCATGTTCAGGACATTGCGGAGGGTAAACCTTCGGATTTCAGCTTTAGTGATGAAGTTGTTTTGTGCTTTGGGAGTCGAATAGTGGTGCCAGATGATGCTGAGTTGAGGCGCGCTATTCTGACTGAAGCTCATAGTAGTCCTTTTGCTATGCATCCTGGTAGTACGAAGATGTATCGAGACTTGAAAGATGAGTACTACTGGGTGGGTTGAAAAAGGACGTGGCTGAGTTCGTTAGTAAGTGCATGGTGTGTCAACAAGTGAAGGCTAAACATCAGGTTCCTTCTGGGTTGTTGCAGCCTTTGAGAATCCCAGAATAAAAGTGGGAGAGAATCACCATGGATTTTGTGTCTGGATTGCCCTTGTCGCCATCAAAGAAAAATTCAGTTTGGGTGATTGTAGATCGGCTTACAAAGTGTGCACATTTTCTGCCTGTGCATACTACGTATACCTTGGATAAGTTGACTGAGCTATACATAGCTGAGATTGTGTGGTTGCACGGTGTACCAAAGTTCATTGTGTCAGATAGAGATCCGAGGTTTACAGCACGATTTTGGGAATGTTTGCATCAAGCCTTGGGTACACGGTTGAATTTCAGTACTTCTTATCATCCTCTGACGGATGGAGAGTCGGAACGTGTGATCCAAGTGCTTGAGCACATGTTGAGATGTTGTGTGATAGATTTTCAGGGTTCTTGGGAGAAGCACTTGCCGTTGGTTGAGTTTGTGTATAATAACAGTTAACAGGCAAGTATTCAAATGGCTCCATACGAGGCTTTGTATGGGAGAAGATGTAGAACCCCTCTTTGTTGGGCAGAAGCTGGGAAAAAGTTGATTTCGATGCCAGCTATGCTAAATGGAACCACCGAGAAGGTGAAGCTTATTTGTGAATGTCTAAAGGCAGCATCGTATAGGCAAAAGTCTTACGCGGACCTGAAGCATAAGGATATTGAGTTCGCGGTTGGCGAACGTGTGTTCTTGAAAGTATCGCCTTGGAAGAAGGTGATGAGATTTTGGCGTAAGGGTAAGCTTAGCCCATGGTTCATTGGACCTTACGAGATTGTGGAGCGTATTGGTCCTGTGGCATATCGGTTGAGATTGCCTGTAGAGTTGGAGAAGATACATGATGTGTTTCATGTCTCCATGTTACGGAACTACATATCGGATCCTTCACATGTGATGCATGTTGAGGAGATAGAGTTGAATCCAGATCTGTCATATGATAAGGAACCGGTGAAGGTTCTGGATGTGAGTAGCAAAGTTCTTCGTGGCAAGACGATAGAGCTTGTGAATGTGTTGTGGCGACACCGAGGAGTTGAGGAGGCCATGTTGGAAAGCAAGGCGGACATGCTGAAGCAGTTTCCGCATCTCTTTCCATCAAGTAAGAATTTTGAGGATGAAATTTCCTAAGTGGGGGAGAGTTGTAACGCCCTGGTTTTGGGCCTATATGGTTTAGACATCAGATCGGACCGGTCGAGAACGGTTCGAATCGCGTAAGGTGATTTAAGGAAATCACGGATCGAGATAGGATAAAAATGTGGTAAAATTTGCTAAACTCCTCTAAAAATATGTTTAAGAGGTTGGTCAAGTCAATTTTACAAAATGGATTTCAAAAATGGGACATTTTGAGTAGTGACCAAATTGTAAAGTTTCAAAACTGGGAAAATCTGATTTTTAATGTGAAAGCCAAAATCTTAGAATCTTTTGGGGGCTTTAAGACAATTTGGCATTTCCTCAATATGACATGTGTTTTAAAAGGCTTTTAATTAAATCGATTTAATTGGGTTTTAAAAATCTGATTTTCAATTACATAACTACCAATTCTTTCTCATTTTCAGCCAAACACTAATTCACTCATCTTTTTCAGAATTCTTTCTCCCAAAAACTCTCTCAACATTTTCTAAACCATTTTCAAGAAATCTTTTCTAATCCTTCAAGATTTAGCTAAGAAAAACTTGTCATTCATTGAGGGAAGACAGGATTGGAGGTAAATCCCGTTCTCAACCTCTAATCTAAGTTCTTTATTGAAATTCCCAAGATATTTGGCTTCTAAATACTATTTTTGGTTGAGTTTTCATTGTAGTTTTGATTGGAGATCAAAATCTTGTAAAAACATGGTTGAAATCTTAATTTTCGGACTTGATAAGTTAAGCTCTGTTTTGTGTTGATTTTAATTGAGTTCTAAGTTGATTAATATGTTAAAATGATGTGTTGATAACATAGATCCCGAAGTCCTTGAGATCCTTGAGTTTCTTGTTAGTTTTAAGTGAGTTTTTGAGGTGGAATGGTGGAATCTTGCTTGGTGGAGGTATAAGGTTGGGTTAGGTTGTTTATTAGGTGTGTTTTGATGTTTATTATGGTTTGGAAGTGATGTATGCTGGCTGGGCTTGGTTTAGGAAGCAATCGATTGAGTTTTCGGTTGTTTCGGTTGGGTAAATTGGTGTAGTTTGGGTGAGCAACGAGTTTGTGAATGGTTGCTAGTGTTGGAATGCATTTTAATGCATTTAGATCTCTGTTTTGATGATGTGAAAATAGGGGATCTTGATCCGAAAGCAAACGAGGTGTTTTTGGAGGCTCCGAAAGGGTAATTTCTGTGTCGGCGAGCAAGGCTTCGCGTATCGGTGAGTGGAAATAAAATTTCCTGCTTTGTAACACTTTGGGCGTGGTCTTGGGAGCTTAGTGTAAGTTTGAAACACTTAGCTAAGCTCAAGAGTAAGTGGTTCGAATGTTCTCTCTTGGAAATGTGCTATGTTTTGATGAAAATGCACTTGAGATAAATGTGGTTTTGTTTATTGTTTTTAAGCATGGTTTAATGCTAGATTTTAATGCCATTATGTTAAGGATGCACTAGGTAAGTGATCCTTGGTTTTCATGTGTTGAATGCATATGATGTTAAGCATGTTATGCTTGCGGAAATGGCATTGTGGTTATGCTTGTAAAACAGTTGATTAATGAGGTTAAATGATTATATTGGCAAGTGATGTAAATGGTTTTTGGTTACCTTAATCGGATATAGTTAGCCGGCTATAGGATTGGGTGCACCGTGAACTAAGTCACTTTGGATGTTGAGGGGTTGTGATTGTACCGTATACTCCATCCAAGTACCCTAACGATTGAGGTTAAGATCACAACGGTGGATGTTAATTCTGTTTGTGGATCTTGTGTTATGTGTCACTTGCTCTCGGTAGTGGAATTATACAACTACCGATGAATGGTGTTGAGGGGTTGTGATTGTACCCTTATACTCCACCACGGGTGTCACAACGATGGAGGGTTGCTCTCGTGTGTGAGCCTTATGTAGTCCGGTAGTGTGTATGAAGGTGTGGGACAACGCTTGTAATCCGCGTATCCGATTGTGTCTTGAGTTAAAATGGATTATGGATTATCACTTGTGAGCCAATATAATGTTAATGATAAATGTGAAGCATGTGATGCTTGTAAATGATGCAAGAATGCTTGAAATGCTTAGCAAGCATGAGCAATGGTTTAATTGTTGTTTTAATATGTTACATATGAGTATATGTTATTAAATGCATTGTTGTCTTGAGAAGACATGATTTATGAAAAGCATGTGATAAAAGTGGTGGTTTTTCAAGTTATGTGAAATGCATTGATGAATGTTGTTAGCGATCCTCACTAAGCTATATGCTTACGCTCATTTGTTTCATCAATGCATAGAATTGAACATTTCAAGGCAGCCCAAAAGCAAGAGGAATCCAAGGCTTTGTTTAAGAGATGTATGTGGTTCACCCTTAGTGTAATAAGTGGTAATGGGTGGGATTTCTATTTCCTGATTTTGTCAGTGGTGTTTGTTGTTTCAAGCATGTTTAGTTTCTGATTGTGGACTTGTATTTGGCCTCATAATGGTTCTATGGTATGATTGTAGTGTTTTATCTTTGCTATATCTTAGTATCTTAAGCATGCTTGGATAGCTTAAATGTTACCTTAGTATGATGTGGTTGAGGAGTATGCTTTGCTGTTTGATGATGTTTATAAGTCTATTAGATGGATTACATCATGTATGCATGATTTGAGCTTGTTTGGATGTGTTTTAGTATGTTTAAAAGATGTTGGAGTAAGCCAATCTGGTATGCGTATCGATACTCGGGGAAGTGTAGCGATACGCTAAGGCAAAAGTAAGGCATTTCTGTACAGGGGTATCGAAACGGATTGCCCGCATATCGATACGCCTAGGCCAAGTTTGAAAGCCGTACCGATACGCGGGGAAGCGTTTCGATACGCTCAACCCTTCTTTAGGTATTGTCTTCCCGCTTATCGATACAGGCTCAGGTGTATCGATACGGGTAGTTAAATTTCAGTTAAAAGTATCTTTTAAAGTTTGGAAATGTTGCATTTTGGTCCCTGAATTTTGTGTATGCAATTGAATGAGTTTGGATGATCCGTTTGAACTGAATTTTGGCATGTTGCCATGTTACATGACTAATTAAAGATTGTTAACTTTAAAATCTTGGAAGTCCCTGTATTTTATGGAAATTACAGTTTAGTCCCTAAAAGTCAAATGTATGCAATTGAACCCCTAATTGAACTCCGATCGATGTGCCGTTTTCACCTGATCGTGTTGCTGAACATATAGGATAATAATATACATCTAGAGAAGATAAAAAGAAAAAAAAGGGTCGTTAATCGAGGTTGACTTTAACGAGTTGGCATTGGTTTTCCCCGTGTAATCTTCTCAGTTCGGGTTGGGCGTCTAGGCCGGGCTAAGGGGGTTACAAAGAGTGCACGAAGTAGTTACTCTGGGAGATGCCCCTCAACGCTTCCCTAATTTAACTTAGTTTTATTTTATTTATTTTATTTATTTTTATTGTTTTAAGAAATAATAATTTAATATTTTATTTATTTTAGATTTCAGGTAAATAAAGGAAGCAGAGTAAAGAGAAGGAATGAACCAGCCCACCACACTCACAACAGCCCAAGAAGCCCAATAGAACAAAGTTGTCGTGACAGTTTGTTACGAGCTGTCACGGCAGACGCGCAAAATATAGCCTGTCACGAAGCTGTCGCGACAGATACGGAAACGCGTAATAGACGCGTAGCAGACACGAAAATGCGTGACAGACGCGTCAGGAAACCGCGTGACAGCTGGCTCCGTTATTCACGCCACCCGTTACAGTTCCAACTGGCAAAAAAATCCCTTTCTATATAAACCTCTCTTCCCATTTCATTTTTCACCTCATTCTTTTCTCTCTACTTTGTTTCCAAATATTTTAGTTTTTCAAGAATTTTCTTTTATTTTCCATAGTTTCCTTACAATGACTACTCGATCAAACAGAAGGAGTACTGCCTCCACCTCTACCGCGGCAGTCTCTACACCAAGCCACAACAGAATCCTCAGAAGGTTCGCATCGGCAGATTCGGAGAAGAGATACTACGACTCCTTCCAGAAACGGGAGATGTGGGAGGAACGAGGTTTAACCTACACTAAGAAAAAGGGAGATCTAGGACTTGAACCGTTCATCTCGAAGAGGATCATCACGTTAAAGTGGCAGATGTTTGTTGTCCAACCAGAAGAGATGAATGTCACCTTGGTCCGTGAATTTTACGCTGCCATCTCATCCAATGATGCCACGACATTAACTGTTAGGGGTAAGGAAATCTTTCTTGAGCCAGCCTATATCAACACACTTTATGGCTTTTTTGTGGGAAAAAAGGAGGATGCACACAGTAGGTTAGTCAGCAGTCTATCGTCGGCAGACTATGATAGCATCATGGCAGACTTGACGGAAGAAGGCACCACTTGGAACGATGATCTAAAGCATAGATGGACGGTGTGAAGGACCCAGCTCACATCGTCTGCAAAACTCTGGAACCACTTCGTGAAGAAGCGTCTTATGCCAACATCACACAACACGATAGTGGACCGGCAGAGACTTGCCCTCGTACATTCCATTATCAACAAGCGGTAGATCAACATTGGTAAATACATACTCGATGGCATCCATGAGTGTGCAACACGAATTATGGGCCCACTATTCTTCCCCTACTAAATCACCACCCTCTGCCGAGCCAACAATGTGTTTGAGATTGCTGAAGACGTGAAGATCCGAGGAAAGGGGTGGACACAGCAGAACATTTTCGGCTTGATGAAGTTGAAGCCTGCCACCCATTTGGCATATGTGGACCCCTCTGCCACGACAAAACCTGATTCCACAGAACTTGTCGCAGCAGTGCCTGAGCAGACCGAGGCCGCACAATCGGCAGCCACCTCCTCCAGCCAAATCATTCAAATGCTAAAGAAGATGGAGGAACGACAGCTGGGGTTCATGGAATTCTTGAGGGACTTCACCACTGCCACGGTAAATTTCATTAAAGTTGATCTTAATCACCCAAATGTGCAGTTTCCCTCCTTTCCAGAAAACCTTTTTCCTGCCCAAGCACCTCCTGCAAGCCCTAAGACGCCCACGCCAACTGCTGCCTCCACTACACCCTCTGCCACTGCCGGAGACGGCGACAGGCGATCTGCCACTCCCCGAGGAACCAAATGGAAGGAACCACTACCAGAGATTGATCCTAAGTACTTCGAAGGTTTCTTTTCATCCTCAGTCTGGCAGGATAACTCCGACTCGGAGCCCTCTATCGTCCGGCAGATAGCCAAAGACTTCTCTCCAATGAAGAAGAAGAAGATGAATGTTACTGTTGAGGGACCCTGTCATGACAGAGCAGACGGCAGCATCAGCAGCAGCGACAGCGAACTCGAGGTCCTAGACAATGCCCCAAATATCTCACCCACCAGAGTCCAGCCACCTCGAGAGGCCAAAAAGAATGTAGCCTCACCATCTCCAACACCCAAGTCAGCCTCTGCCACAAATGTGATTGCACGCTGGCAGCTCCGCATCAGCAGCAGCAGCGACGACAGCTCGTCAACTTAAGTTCGTTTCTTTTATGCTTGTTGTTTCTGTTGTTTAGATTATCTCCTTGTGATGTTTTCTTTTTCCTATTTTTCATTTTATTTTGTTGTCATGCATTGAGGTCAATGCAACCCTTGAGTTTGGGGTGTGTTGTTCTCCTTTAATTAATGAATTTTATTTAAGTTGTGCCTCATTTCAAGTTTAATTAAAAAAATTGGCTTAAGTCTTTGAACTTTTCTTATCTGTCGTAGTCTTCACTGTCGTGACACAATCTTTAGAATGTTCTAGGAAATAATTAGAGCCTTAGTATATTTCTGAAATCTTAAACACTTCGTGACTTACATGATAAAAGACTTCTTTTAGCAGACTTAGAGTAGAAAACTTAACCACTTGAGTTAGAAAAGATTTAAGCTTAGGATACTCCTAGAGGGGGCTATCACCAGCTCTAGGAAAATAACCAGAGAAACTTCTAGAGGTGCCTATCACCGGCTCTAGAAAGTTAACTAGAGGTGCCTAAAATACTGGCTCTAGTAGAAAAAATAAATATAATAATAATTATTATTATAACAATTTTTTAAAAACTAGAGGTGCCCGAAACTGGATCTAGTAAAGATTGTTTGGAAATAAAACTCTAAATAGGTTAAGTAAATACTCTAGTTGCTAAAGAGTCTAAGTCATGTTTTTTCACAAAACATGCACACACTTGCACGAGAACTATATTATTGCTCTGGATAGATTCTTTAACATTTGAACAGATGCTGATCTTGATGGTAAAGGTGTTGTGGGTAAGGACTGTTCACTGAGCTAAGCCATAGCCAAAATAATAATCAATGTAGTTAGGATGCATTTGCTTGAGGACAAGCAAAGATTCGAGTTTGGGGGTGTGTTGCGTGCATAAAATTTCTATATTTTCACCCTCATATATCCACATTTTTTATGCACTCAAGCATGTTTAGTCGCATTTTAGGATAGATTTTTGCATACGCATCACAATTAGATAAAACTGCACATATGTTGTTGATTTCGGTCGCTTTTTACAGGAATCTGACATGGCAGTAAAGAAACAGAGGCGAGTTGTGAAGCTGGAGCGGAAGGACGTAGAACATCGCCTGTCGTGACATCTACCGTGGCAGAGAAGACGACAGTGAAGACACTGAGGTGGAAAAGCAAAGTGGAGCTTGACAAATAGTGAATTTTAAGCCGGTATGTCGTGGACTACTCGCATATTTTATGAGCCCTGAAGCAGAAGGAATGTCGGGTCCAAAGTTCAGGAATAAAGTCAAAGCAAGAAAAAAGGACGAAGAAAAGACATCTACTCAGAAGATTTATTCTTTAATAAGAGTTGTACTTTAATTTAAACTTGTACTCTTGCCATATGAGAAAACTTGGACCCAAGGCCTATATATAGGCTTGTAATTTGACTAGGCAAGGGATATCAAGCTCTTAGTCGTCTTCCCCCAAAACCTTAGTCGTTTCTCTCTCTCCATCATGTTCTAAACTTCCCTAGGGTTACGGGTTGATCTTGTAAAGTAGTTGTGAGGATTGTACTGTTTTTATGATTTTTCTATTCAATTCAATAAAAGCTTCAAGTTTATTTACTCTGGTTTCAACATCTCATAAGAGTATCGGGAGAGCATTGTGAGGTTATCCATTTACTTGATATCGAGAGAGTTAAGTATACGAAAGGAGTAAATACGTGTTTTCCAGTTTATGGTTAAACCATCTTGGCCTAGGGATAGGTACAAGGTTAAGCAGCTAAGGAAGAATTCATAAACATTGGTGTTCATTCTTCGATTCATGCCGGGAGGTATCATCTAAGATGTGTTCATCGACAGAACTTGGACCTAGGGATAGGACGAGTCACAACAAGGATTCTTGCTGAACTTGAAGTACAGAGTTGTTGATCGATGCCGCGACAGGCATGACGACATACAGAACAGGAAGCCTTCTGAACAGTGCAACACCTACACTATTGAGCAAATCAATACCAGCCTATTTCCTAAACCTAATTACTTTATCTTTTATTTTAGCTTATTCTCAAGATTACTCCAAACATTTATTTAAACTTAATTCTTTTCTTGTGCAGCAATCTAAGGATAGAAGTATTTCCAGTCCCTGTGGAGACGATATACGATACTCTGTATCACTTTATTACTTACGACGTGTACACTTGCACCTATTTGCGATAGACTCTTTTACACGCAACAGGAAGCAAAAATTGAAAGAATTTAGACAAGGATTTAGAGTGGTCGAATTTCTAACCAAAGCCTACATCCACTACCTTAGCTTCCCACTAAGGATTTCCCAAAATTCACTATTGAATTTCTTCCCCTTTTCTAGGCTAAGGAGGCAACCTTTACACACTCAAAGCTTTCTAACCCAAAGCTTGAGTAAAACCTCTTGTACAAAGAGAAATTCAAAGAAAACAAGAAATCCATCTAAAAGGTATGTGTTTGCACTAATTAAGCACTCACGCAATCCTAAAACACTTGAACAATTATAACAATGTAAGCTCACAAGTGTTGTCTATACAAAGGATGGAAAATTAAGCTCTAAGACATGGTTTGATCATAATGTTGTTGACTTGTGGATCATTACTCTTGCATAGATGTTTGGAGGTCCATTTTATACTTCCAAATGAGCTTCTAGCCGTTGGAGACCGTTGGGGTTGAATTAGAGCCGTTGGGGCCTTTATTTCCCGTAAAAATACAGTTGTGGAGCTGTCCGTATCGATACGCGGATAGTCGTATCGGTAGCCGCATCGGTACACCCTTCTTCAAAACTATCTGATGTACTTTCCTCAGCTGATACGTATTGATACACGTTAGAGCGTATCAGTACGGCCTGCAATTCGAATAGCCATTGAGAAAATGACCGCTGGGAATAGTTAGGCGTATCGATACTCGATAAATTGTATCAGTACGGGATACTAGTCGTTGGGGTTTTAAAACAACTGTATCGAAACGTCACGTAGCGCATCGATAAAGGTCCTACCCATATCAGTACGGCCAAGCTGTATCTGTACGAGTTTTGGCTATTAGAATTTTCGTGTAGCTGAAACCCTAAAGCGTATCAATACGATGTATACCATATCAGTACGGTGGCTTGAAAAACAAAGGTTTGGCTACTTTAAAGACATTTTAAATCATTCCAAAGCCTTATAAAATCCATCAAACGTATTTTCAAGTTGTTTGGACTTATAAACATTTTGAAATCTTTTCAATTTAGTCCAAAACAATTTTTTCTATTATTGTATCAAAACAAACATCTCAACAATCTCCCCCTTTTTAATATAATAAAACCAACTTGAAAAATTGTTTGTGATTCACCTCTTAGTATTTAAAAATATGAATAAGAGATTTTAAAAATGAAATGTAGTTAAAGCTCCCCCTTATTCACTTGAGAAATCAATTTTTCAAACTATTTCTCCCCCTTTTTGTTGTATCAAAAAGAATTTAAACAACTTTAAGCTCAGAATAACAATGGAGGTTTGAAAGATTTTGACAAAAATAAGAGTTTTTGTTTTAAAATGGCTCCCTCTTACTCAAAGCATCATAAAATGGTTAATCCAACAATTATGATAAAGTAGTTGAATTAAAATAAATAAAACAAATTAAATCAAACAAAATTCAACTAATTTTTACCACACTTGAACCAAATGTAGGATGTGACGCCTTCATTCTTCAAGTGATTTTTTTGTGTGTATGGAGCTCTCCCTTAATGTTGTACTTTATTGACCAGTCTCCATCACACCTAAAACAAGACAATCAAGTAATTTTTGGTATCCAAATTTCTTTGGATCCATAAGCGTTAGTAGCACATAATTTAGTCCTCTTAGGAACCCATTTTTCAATTTCATCCTTTTTAGTTGAAGTGATTAGTCCTTTTGGGCACCAAATACTTCTAGAACATTTACCATTTAAAAATATAAGGGCACTAGATTGTCTTTGATAAAAGTTTGATGTTCCAAAATTGGTTTTCTTTTCAAGCTCTTTGGAAATCAAATATTTTCCTCTTGAACTTTATGAAGCAAATTTTGTAAATCAACACATTTTTGTTCAAACTCATTGAGTTTTGTTTCAAGTTCAATTTTGGTTTTAGAAATCAAATCATTTTAAATTTTCAAATTTGAAACCACTTTCTTGTTTTTCAAAATGTGATTTTTAAATTCTAAAACCAAATCATCATAGGCATATTGTAATTCATCAAAAGAATAAGAAGTTGAAGTAGATGAATTAGAAGTTACCCTTGAATCTTCTTGGATGGTCATAAGGCAAAGGTTGGCTTGTTCATTATCGGTGGAGTCATCATCACTCCAAGTAGCCACATATGCCTTCTTCTTATGGCTTGAAGACCTTGCTTTCTTCTTCTTCTTCGATTAATGCATGGCTTTTTTCCATTTTGCTCTTCATGAATCGAGCACATTTTTTGAAGAGATGAATTATCTCTTCATCTTCACTTTCCTCCTCACTTGATTCTTCATGTTGGCATTTGGAGGAATTGAGAGCAATGACATTAACTTTAATGCCTTGCTCTTTAATCTTCATCTCCTTCTCCCTTTTCAAGGGTGTAGACATCATTTCATGGGTAAGAAGGGACCCAATTAGCTCATCAAGTTTGAGCTTCTTTAGGTTTTTGGCTTCAATGATAGTCGTCGTCTTGCCCTCCCATGATTCAAGAAGTGAATAAATCAACTTCCGAAAGAGCTTGTCTTCCGGAATCTCCTCTCCAAATCCTTTGAGTTTATTGACAATTGTAGAGAACTAATCGAAGATGCTCGTGATGTCTTCTTCCGGGTTCATCTTAAATTTCTCATACTCATAGTTAAGAGCACCGATCTTGGTCTCATTTACTTCGTTTGTTCCCTTGTATGTAGCTTCAAGCTTGTAACATACTTCCTTGGCACTTTCACAAGAAGATGTCTTTGCATAAACATTCGGGCCAAAATTACAAAAGAGAATGTGCAACGCCTTGCAATTAAGCTCCATCATCTTCTTGTCATTGGAATTCCAATCAACTTTCCTTCTTTGAGGCACGACTGGTCCATCTTCAACAAGATCCCATAGACGATAGTCTTTGGCCTTGATGAAGTACATCATCCTATTCTTCCAATAGGCATAATGCTCACCGTTGAAGAATAGTGGTTTTTCGAATGATTGTGTCATTTATCACCGGTTGACTTGTTTTTTGATCAAGCTTCCAGATTGTCTCAATAGGTGGTTAAACCTTCTCGATTGAGTCTTTCTCTTATAGCAATTGTTAGGCTCGATATCCTTCAACCGAAATGTTTTCCAAGTTGTGGAGAAGTATTTTTTGGGTGTTAGTGGTGGAAGCAAAAATTGAAAGAATTTGGACAAGGATTTAGAGTTTTTCGTCTTTCTAACCAAAGCCTACATCCACTACCTTAGCTTCCCACTAATTATTTCCCAAAATTCACTATTGAATTGCTTCCTCTTTTCTAGGCTAAGATGGAAACCTTTACACACTCAAAGCTTTCTAACCCAAAGCTTGAGTAAACCCTCTTGTACAAAGAGAAATTCAAAGCAACCAAGAAATCCCTCTAAAAGGTATGTGTTTGCACTAATTAAGCACTCACCCTATCCTAAAACACTTGAGCAATTATAACAATGTAAGCTCAAAAGTGTTGTCTATACAAAGGATGGAAAATTAAGCACTAAGACATGGTTTGATCATAATGTTGTTGACTTGTGGATCATTAGTCTTGTATAGATGCTTGGAGGTCCCTTTTATACTTTCAAATGAGCTTCTAGCCGTTGGAGACCGTTGGGGTTGAATTGGAGCCGTTGAAGCCTTTATTTCCTGCAATAAATGTCATTCTGAAGCTGCCCGTATTGATATGAAGGTAGCCATATCGGTACACCCTTCTTCAGAACTAGTCGTTGTGCTTTCCTCAGCTGATGTGTATCGATACGCGTTGGAGTGTATCGATACAACCTACAATTCAAATAGCCATTGGGAAAATGACCGTCGGGAGCAGTTATGCGTATCGGTACTCGATACAACTGTATCGGTACGGGATACTAGCCATTGGGGGCTTGTAAAAAATCGTATCGAAACACCACATAGCGTATTGATATAGGTCCTCTTCGTATCGGTACGGCAAAGTTGTATTCGTATGGGTTTGGCTATTGGAAATTTCCTGTAGTTGAAACCCTAAAACGTATCAATACGGTGTATACCGTATTGGTATGGTGGCTTGAAAAACAATGGTTTGGCTACTTTAAAGACCTTTTAAATCATTCCAAAGTCTTATAAAATCCATCAAACATATTTTCAATTTGTTTGGACTTATAAACATTTTGAAATCTTTTCAATTTAGTCCAAAACAATTTTTCTATTATTATATCAAAATAAACATCTCAACAGAAATCGATAGTCATTGTTGGCTATCTTATCAATAATTTTGAATGCTTCTTCGGGATAATTATCTAAAAGGATTCCATTAGCTGAAGAATCAATCATTATTTTTGTGGGAGCATTAACACCGTTATAGGATGTTACCACTTGAAGCCAATCCTGGAAGCCATGAATCGAGCACTTGTGTATCATCTCTTTGTATCCATCCCAACATTTGTACATGGATTCATCATCCCTCTATCGAAATGCTATGATATCACTTTGTAACTGGTTGTTCACATTTGATGGATTGTATCGAAGTAGGAAAATTTGGCAAATATCGTCCTAGGACGTGATAGATCCCGGTGCTACTTCTTTTTAACCATGCTCTTTCTCTATATCTCAAGGAATAAGGGAAAAGTTTGAGCCTTAGCACATCATCGTGCACTCCTTGTTGCTTGCATACCTCCAATAAGGCTCGAATATGCTCTCTACTATCTTCCTGTGAGGATCCACTAAATTGGCGATAGAGTTTAGCATGTTGAACATAATAGGCTTAAACTCGAATTGAGCCGTCTGAATTTCTGGCACATCAATCCCTACAACCAATTCATCTAAAATGGGTGCAAAGTTGTCCTCATTGGGTCTCCTTCGAACCAAGATTTGTACATTTTGTTGTACAATCCCTAGTGCTCTAGTAGATGGTGGATCATTGAGGTTATCAGTCAGGTTCTTATCCTAGTTTCGATTATTATCCCCCATTTCTCTTTGCTCTCGTTGTCTACTGTAGAGTGTCTACAAGTTCTATATTTTGTACACATTCCTGCCTTTATTATTGCTATTCTTAATCTTATTTAGGCATATTTAGGTGCATTGCATGCAAAAAGACAATATTTTCTCTTTCACCATGCTTTTATTGAATATTTTATGTTTGGTTAAGAAAAGATATTGTTTTAGTTTAGTTTTTATTTTTCAGGTGTTGTAGCTGAGGAGAGGATGAGAGGATAGGAAAGTTGGAACAAAAGGAGTTGTACTAAAGTTGTTCCAGATGCTGCCAAGGATGCTGCCGAAGCAGTATTGTCGCCAAGTGCCGCCCAGGCAGGAGTTACACGGACTTAGCCAAGATGGGTCGCGATTGAAAGATGGTAATTCCATGAGCCCAGTCTTGCAATTTTCTAAAGCCTGTAGCGGCAGGTAAAACTGATCCAAGATTGATAAGTAGGAGTACTTATCCTTACTTGCGGGAGAAGGCAACATCCAAATAGTCCACATTCAACACAAAAAGGACTCAACATTTAATGTTAACTACTTTAAGAAATCCTATTTCAAGGAGGACTCAACCTTAGGCCATGAGCCCTATATATACCCAATATATGTGAGGGTATATGCCCATGAGGGGATGCACACATGAATAGCTCCATAGCGGAGAGGTAGCTAGGTAGATGGGAGTTGTTGGGGGTAGCGGCCCAACTCTTCCAGGGTTTAGGTCTTTGTATGTAAAGTAGTTGTGAGAAACGGTTGTAATAGTTTAAGTATGTTTTCAATAAAGTTCCAAGTTTGCTTAATCTATGCACTTCATTCTTTCAATTAGTTCTAACCGTTTAGTTGAGAGAACTCATTTGTCGGGCACGAAAGTGTAATGCTCACAAAAGGGTTAAGCACGGTCACAACATGTTGAGGCGTGACTAACTTGGTTTAGGAAGCAATCGATTGAGTTTTCGGTTGTTCCGGTTGGGTAAATTGGTATAGTTTGGGTGAGCAACGAATTTGTGATTTGTTGCTGGTGTGAAATGCATTTAGATCTCTATTTTGTTGATGTGAAAATAGGGGATCTTGATCCGGGAGCAAACGAGGCGTTGTTGGAGGCTCCGGTAGAGTAATTTTCGTGCCAGCAAGCGAGGCTTCGCGCATCGGTGAGTAGAAATGGATTTTCCAGCTTTATAATGCTTTGAGCGTGGTCTTGGGAGCTTAGTGTAAGTTTAAAACACTTAGCTAAGCTCAAGAGTAAGTGATTCGAAAGTCTCTCTCGGAAATGTACTATGTTTTGATGAAAATGCACTTGGGTTAATTATGGTTTTGATTACTGTTTTAAAGCATGTTAGAAGAATGAGTAATGCTGAATTTTAATGACATTGTGTTAAGGATGCACTAGGTAAGTGATCCTTGGTTTTATGTAATAAATGCATATATGTTAAGCATGGTTATGCTTGTGGTAATGGCATTGTGTTTATGCTTGTAAAGCAGTGGATTATTGATGTTAAATGATTATATTGGCAAGTGATGAAAGTGGTTTTTGGTTCTTGTAATCGGATATAGTTAGCCGGCTATAGAATTGGGTGCACCGTGAATAAAGTCACCTTGGATGTCGAGGGGTCGTGATTGTGCCGTAATCTCCATCCAAGTATCCTAACGATTGAGGCTAAGATCACAACGGTGAATGATTTAATCTCGTGTGTGAGTCTTGTGGTATGTGTCTCGTACTCTCGTTAGTGGAATTATACAACTACCGATGAGTGATGTTGAGGGGTTGTGATTGTGCCATTAATCTCCATCACGGGTGTTGAGGGGTTGTGATTGTGCCATTGATCTCCACCTTGTGTAGTCCGGTGGTATGTATGAAGCGTGTGGGACAACGCTTGTAATCCGCGTATCCGATTGTGTCTAATGAGTTGGTTTTGGTATGGTTTGAGAAATGATCACTTGTAAGCCAATATAATATTGTTGACTAATGGTTTAAGCATGAGATGCGTGTGATTTATGCTAGAATGCATGTGATGCTTGGTAAAGCATGAGCAAAGGTTTATTTGATGTTTTTAAGTGATGTATATGAGCATGTATTTTAAAAAGTGCATTGATGCCATGAGAGGGCATGTTTTAAGTAAAGGCATGTCTTGTTAAATGATGTTTTGCCGGTTATGTGAAATGCATTGATGAATGTTGTTTTAGCAAAACTCGTTAAGCTTTGTGCTTACGCTTATTTGTTTCATCAATGCAGAAAATTAGGCATTTGAGGCAGCAAGTAAGCAAGGGGAATCCAAGCACTTTGGTCGAGCAAAGTACGTGGTTTTACTTTGGTGTAATAAGAGGCAATGGGTGGTATTTCTACTATTGGATGTTTGAAGATGTTGTTAATTACCTTAAGAATGTTTGGTTGCGTAACTTTGTTTTGTAAATGGCCTTTGAGGATTGATTTTTGTTTGAATGTTGATTTTAGCTTTGTATGGCTTTAGAAGACTAGGGAGCATGCCTATAGTTCCAATGCTTGCTTGAATGATGCCATGTTTCAGCTTATGCTTCGTATAATTGTTCTTTGATGCTTATACATGTTGTATGTATGTTGTGGCATGAATTGGAATGTTTTCGGGGGTGTTTATGAGTGAAAAACCAGAAATTCGTGTAGTTGCAGGGCAAGGCGTATCAGAACGCCCTTACCTATTTCGGAATAGTGGCCTGAAATGGGCATAGGGTTTCGGAACGGATAGGAACGTTCCAGAACGATTTGCTACTAGAATGTTGTGTTTCGATACGGGTTTTGGAACGCACCCGAGTATCGAAATGGCCAACCTGGTTTCGAAACGACCGTTCCAATATAGGGCCTTGTGTTTCGAAATACCCGACCGTTGGAGTTGAATTTAAATTGTTTCAGGTTTCTATTTCTTACGTTTTAGTCCCTGAGTCTTGAATGCTTAATTAAATGAGTTTGGATGACCCGTTTAAGATGAAATTTGACATGTCGGTATATTATAAGTTTAATTTTGGATTGGTTACGTTAAAACTTGTTTAGTCCTTATAATTTTGGAAATATACATTTTAGCCCCTAAAAGACGTTTGTATGCAATTGAACCCCTAAATGAGCCTTGTTCGCTATGTCGCTTCCGCTAAAATGATTTGATATTCACATAGGTTAATAATGTGCATCTAGAAAAGTTAAAAAGAAAAAAAGGTCGTTAATCAAAGTTGACTTTCACGAGTTGACTTTGGTTTTCCCCGTGTAAACTTCTTAGTTCGGGTCGGGCGTCTAGGTCGGGCTAAGGGGTTACATTTAAAAATATGGAAATATATCTAAAAATCATCATTTATTATATAAATGATTATGCTGGAAAAAATTTACAAAATGTGATTTGGAAATATTACATATTCGTATAGTGACCAAAATGCAGTTTTTGCCAAAGTTGATTAGTGATTGTTTTGTAAAGGATTGAAACTTTGAATCTTTAAGGAGCTAATTTTACCAAATGTTTTTATCAGATTTCTCTTTAATTTGGGAGCTTTTAGTAATGATTTAATTAAAGAAATAAAAGGGGATTAAAAGAAAAATCAAAGGTTGACTTTTCATAACTACTTTACGATAATTTTCTCTCTTTTCATTTTCTCTCAACTTCCAATCAGCCAAACACTTTTCCCTCACCAAAGAAACTCTAATTTTCATCTCATTTGCTGAGATTTCATCTTCCAAAGGATTTTCTATCTTTGTCTCGTCAAATCCTTTTGTTTTCTCTTTGTATTTTTAAGGAAACTTGCCCGAATTGAGGAGAAATCAGCCATTAGAGGTAAGCTTCGTCCTTCTCCTCTAATGATCACTTCTTTACTAAAATTCCCAAGTTATCAATCCTTTGTTAATGGTTTTTGAGTTGTTTTAATGTTATAAACATGAAATAGTTGTTAATTTCAATATTCTTGATGAGATCTTGGTGATTTTTGTATTTCTATGTTAAGCTCTATTTTGAGGTTGGTTTCTAATATATTTTGGATGATATTTGATGTTGAAAATGAGGTTTTAACAAATAAATCTCGAATAGGTTTGGATTCCTAATTTTGAGATGTTAGATTGATGGTTTTTGAGGTGTTTTTGGTGATCTGTTGTTGCTGGAGATATAAGGTTGTGTTTATGTTGATTTTTGTTGTTGATTGAAGTTTTGAAAGGGTTAGAATTGATAGATCTTTGTTGGGCTTTTTTTTGAGAAAGTTTGGAGGTGATTTCGGTTATTTCGGATAGCTGAAATGCTTATTTTGTGTAGAGCTGCGAGTTAGAATGAGTGGCTGGTGATTTTAATGCATGATGATGCATTAATCCTCTGCTCTTATGTGTAATGATCTTTGGCAATGGGATTTAATGGTTTGCTTTGGGAGATGAGTTTGGACTCCCTGTGGTCAATGCAAGTTTCGTATGGTTTATCTTGTTTGTAAAAGGCCTTTGTATTGGTTTTGATGTTATGTCTTGCTTTTGAGAATGCTTTTGGTTTGTGGTTTATGCATGTTTCATTAT
Source organism: Hibiscus trionum (assembly GCA_030270665.1). Taxonomy (NCBI): domain Eukaryota; kingdom Viridiplantae; phylum Streptophyta; class Magnoliopsida; order Malvales; family Malvaceae; genus Hibiscus; species Hibiscus trionum. Next base: position 40,006,658 of record BSYR01000001.1, on the reverse strand, counting down.
ATGCTTTGCTATGCTTGAGTTAATCAATTAGATGTTATCATGTCGTTGGGATTGCATGTTTACATGATTGGGTTGATGCCATAAACATGTCCAAGTGATTTGTTGAATTTTGAAATGTTTTCGAGGCTGATTTTGGGACAGTTCTGGTATGCGTATCGATACACGGGCTTGCGTATCGATACGCATAAGCCAAATTTGTGCTTTTCTGCACAGGGGCTTCGGTACGGTTGGGGAGTGTTTCGATACGGGCTTGAAAGGCGTACCGATACGCGGGGGAGCGTATCGATACACTTTCTACGACTTTGGTCACTGCCTTCCCGCATATCGATACGGTCCCTAGGCGTACCGATACGCGTCCATTAATTCTGTTAATGGCATCTTTCTAAGTTTGAAATTGTTGCATTTTAGTCCCGATTTATCATGTATGCAATTGGATGTGTTGAAAATTTACAGAGAAGCCTGAAATATGTCTAATTGAATAAAGATAACTTTAAAATCAGTGAAGTCCTTATAATTTGAAGAAATTACATTTTGGTCCCTAAATGTCTAGTTTGTACAATTAAACCCCTAATTGAAATTCGATCGTTGTGCCATTTCTTCCTATACTCTTTAGTGATCACATAGAACTTAACCTGCATTTAGAAAAGATAAAAAGAAAAAAAGGGTCGTCAATCAGAGTCGGCTTAACGAGTTGGCTTCAGTTTTCCCCGTGTAATCACCTCGGTTCGGGTCAACTGTCTAGACCGGGTAAAGGGGGTTACATTTGTTGGTATCAGAGCTAGGTTTACGAATAATTGGGGAGTTGGTAAGTGGTTGGTAAGTGTTAATGTGAGTAGATATGACCTTTGTGAAAGCATGTTGTGTAATTGTGCACTGTTTGAGCTTTAATGAGATAAAATGCATGCAAGTTGAATGTTTGAGATGAAATTGTGTTGTTATGCTATGTTTGGGGTATAGATGGGGAGCTCATTGCCATATCATTACTATTGGAAAGAATTGTTTTGAAAATGAACTTGAGCACCTTGGATTTCTTGCCTTATATTGCCTAACTGAGATTTATTGCATTTTGCTAGTTGCATTGTTTTGAATGGGGCCACTTAGAGAGCATAGAATAAACACGCGTAATATGGTTGAGAATGAGAGGAATGAGAATGATGAGCGTGTCGAGAATCTACCGCCTCCTTCTCCTGGTGGACCACCCGGTGGTGGTGGAGCGGGGGCTAGTGCTGCTGGAGCTGGAATAGGGGTTGTTGAACCCGAGGGAGCACGAGAGCAAGCTGCTCCTGATATGACCGTGCTAATTCAGGCTATTGCTGGAGCCTTTCGGGCGGCAGTAGCTGGTTTGAGTTTGCCTTTGGAGCTACTCCGCAGTCTAGAAGGGACTGAGTTTAGGGGGCTGACCCCTGAGGGTTCCGAGTCTTGGTTGGAGATCACCAAGAGGATCCTTGGGGAGATAAACTGTAATGATGTCCAGAAGTTGGGGTGCATCGTATCTTTGTTGCATGGTGATGCCTATACATGGTGGACGACCACTATAGCTGGTTTAGAAGATGCTGAGGTGTCTTGGACGTTCTTTCTGAATGTGTTCAAGAGGAAATATCTGGGAGTCCGTTATCTGGACGAGAAAAGGATAGATTTTATGTCCCTAGTGCAAGGTAGCATGTCTGTGGCAGCATATGAGGTGCAGTTTGTACGCCTTAGCCAGTATGCACCAGAGTTGATCCCTAGTGAACGGGAGAGATGCGAGCGTTTCAGATATGGGCTGATGGTTGATGTGAAATCATATATACTTGCATCGGATTATACCGATTTTGATGTCTTGGTCACTCGAACCAAGGACATTGAGCTGAACCTTGGTCTGTCGAGTCGAGCAGGAGGATCTAGCTCGGGGAAGCAAGCTGCGGATCGTGATGTTGGAAGGGATCGATTTAAGAGGCCTAAGGATAGAAGATCACATATGGATGTTAGACGTGGGGGAGGTAACCACAGGAGAGGTTAGCAAGGGCCGAATGCTTTCATTCGTACACCCGAGTGTAATTGGTGTGGCAGGAGGCACACGGGAGAGTGTTGGGGCAATATTGGTACGTGCTGGAATTGTGGTTCTCGTAGGCACATGAAACGGGATTGTCCTCAGCCGGTGAGAGAGGGGAAGGCTCCGGTAAGAGCAGTTGAGCCGCAGAGAGGTCGTGCGCGCGGCCGAGGTAGAGATGATGGTGCGAGGAATGTGGCACACGTTGTAGTTGTCCAGCCCGAAGAAGGTGGCCAGGCCAGAGTGTATGCCCATCGTGAAGGGAGGAATGACACTGACGTGATCTCAGGTACCTTTATTTTATAGTCTAGCCGGGAGGTTGAGTTTGGAATTGAGTTGTGTTGAGTGTGTAAAAGTTCTATATTTTACCCCCTATTTAACCCATATTTCTGCTGCATTCAAGTATAATTCATTGCATTTAGGTTAGATTTCAGTTTTACATCACAAATATATTAAATGGAACAGTTTCTACTGAAATGGATTGCTTTTGCAGGTAGCTGTTGTAGTAGATGGAGGGCAGTAGAGAAGCAGAGTTGGAACTGGATGTGCAGACGTGAAGGACGATGCTGCCATGGCCGCTGCCGTGGCAGCCAAGGACGACAGAGATAGTGAAGGGAAGAAAGTGAAGTGGACCTTGACAGAAAGAGAAAATTAAGCCCGTCTGTCGTGGAGTACCCCTATATTTTTTCGAGCCCTAGATCAGAATGAAGGCCAAACCCAAGGTTCAAGGAAGAATTTCCAAGCAAGAAGCAAGGACGAATTAAAGACTGCTGCTTTGAAGATTTAGTATTTATTAGAGTTGTACTTTAATTTAAGGTTGTATTCTTGCCATATTAGAAAACTTGAACCCAAGGCCTATATAAAGGCATGTAATTCGACCTAGGAGATGATATCACCATTCTCTAGCTTTCTTCCCAAAACCCTAGCCGTTTACCTTCCTCACCATGTTCTAAACTTCCCCTAGGGCTAAGGGTTGTTTTGTAAAGTAGTTGCAAGGATTGCTTTGTTTTAGGATTTTCTTTGTTCAATAAAATTACTTCAAGTTCTCTTATTCTGGTTTTAACATCTTGCAAGAGTTTCGGGAGAGCGTTGTGAGATTATCTATTTGCTTAATATCGGGAGAGTTAAGTATACGAAAGGAATAAGTGTGAGTTCTCTAGTTTATAGTTGAACTATCTCGGACCTAGGGATAGGACGAGGTTAAGTGGCTAAGGAAGAATTCAACAACATCGGTGTTCATCCTTCGATTCACACCGGGAGGTATCATCAAAGACGTGTTCATCGACAGACTTGGACCTAGGGATAGGCCAAGGCACAACAGGGATTCTTGCCAAGCTTGAAGTACTGAGTTGAGTAATCGATGCCGCGACAACCAACGGACTGCTGCCGCGACAGGTGCTGCCGCAGCAGGCGCGACGATAGAACAAAGTTTCCTAGACTTTGCAACACCTAAACTACTGAGCAATTCAATATCGGCCCATTCTCTCTATCTTGATTATTTTAATCTTAAATTTCAGTTCTCTTTATTATTTTCGTGACAACAACTCAATTTATTCTTTTCCTCTCTCGTGCAGTAATCCAAGGTGAAGCTATTAGCCCAGTCCCCGTGGAGACAATATCCGATACTTGTGTATCACTTTACTACTTGCGTCGTGTACACTTGCACTACATTGCGATAGACACTTTTACACGCAACAAGTTTTTGGCGCCGTTGCCAGGGACTGGCAACATAACTTTACCCTACCTTTTACTGCATTCGTTTTATTTTTCTGTTTTACTTGGATTGTTCAACCTATACCTTTCACAAGGTCTTTTTGTTTTCGTATGCGCAGATCTCAACGGGGAAGGAACCGGAGTACCAGTTAGATCCTGAACCCGAACGAACGTTCAATCTCAAGAAAAGATTCTGTTACCTCGTTGAAAGGAACGAATACCTAGAGGAACTAATCGAAGCAATGGTGAACGAAAGACATGAAGAAAGAAGGGACAACCAAGGGAATCTCCAGGATAATAACAATCCTGTCGGAGATGGAGGGATCGATCCACCTGTCGTTGACCCTCCTGCCGCTGCCGCACGCTGGTCATGCCGAGACTACATGCTCAATGATCATGTAGAACTGGAAACAACCCTGCCAGACGTAGATGTTGACAACTTTGAGCTGAAACCTGTCATGTTCATCATGATCAACAATGCTGGCCAATTCAGTGGTGTTGTTACAGAGGATGCTAGGGAGCATCTGAAAACGTTTCAGGAAATTTGTGGTTCGTTTAGACTACCAGGAGTTAATCCGGAGATACTGAGGCTTCGGTTATTTCCTCATTCATTGAGGGACAGAGCAAAGACTTGGTGGAATAAACTGACGCCAGGTTCAATACGAACTTGGGCAAATCTAACTCGTGAATTTTTATCTCATTTTAATCCTTCACACTTATCTGAGCGATTACGTAACGAAATTGCTACTTTTCAACAGGAAGGAGACGAGCCGATGCACGAGGCCTGGGACAGATTTACCACTCTCTTGAGGAACTGCCCGATGCATGGATTTCCCGTTTGGAACCAGGTAACAAAGTTCTATAATGCTGCCAATTTACAAACTCGTATTAGTATTGATTCGGCAGCAAATGGATTACTGCTGGACAAAGACCCAGATGAGGTGATGGCAGTATTGAAAAATATGGTGAAGAATGAGGAATAGTTTCCTACAGCAAGAATAGGGGGTAAACGAGTTCTAGCTGTAAAGGATTATGAGGCCGACAGTTCATTAAAATCACAGGTGGCATACCTCACTAAGGCGATGAAAAAGCTCTTAAAAGAAGATTCACAGTCTGTCTATTCTACTGAAGAGGTATGCGAAACTTGCGATGGAAATCACAGTTAGGAGGAGTGCCCGTTACAGTTAGAAGAAGGGATGTATGTTGGGAACTTCAATAAGCAGAATTATAACTCCAACAACTACAATCCCAACTGGAGAAAGGATCCCAAGTTCTCTTGGAGCAATCCTAATAATGCCCTGAATCCTCAAGCACAGAACACTCAGAATCAGGGAGGACCTAGATTAATGACTCAGCAGCAACCGCAGCAGCAGCAGCAACAGACACCACCTGCCTCGACTAGTATACTGGAGCAAACCCTGGCTAAGTTTATGTCTCAAACAGGAACCTACATTGAGAACATGAATCACTTTGTCAAAAAGGCTGAGACATTCATGGATACAACAGAGATGCGGATGACTAACCATGAAGCTACTCTAAAGTCATTAGAGACACAAATGGGTCAGATTTCCCAGCATGTTAAACCAAGGCAGAATGGTGGATTTCCTAGCAATATTGAATATGCTAGACAGCCCACACATGAGCAGTGTAAAGCCATCACTACTAGGAGTGGGAAGAAATTACCAGGGCCAGAGAAGAAAGCTGAAACAGTTAAGAAACCAGCCTTGGAGTCTCCTGTCGAGGAAGCTGCCCCAGCAGACGACAAGCAGCCTGTTGCTGATGAACCTGTCACGACAGCAGAAGGGACAGAGGAGAAAGATGATAAACCTAAACCTCCTCAGATCCGTATGCAGTGGGAAGGACGCATTGCTGATTACCGTCCCCCACCACCTTTCCCTCAGCGGCTACAGAAATTGAAACAGGAATCACAGCTTAAGAAGATTTATGATATTTTTAAGCAGGTTCATATCAACATTCCACTCTTAGATGTTGTGAGGGAAATACCTGGTTATGCCAAATTTCTCAAGGATGCCGTGTCAAAGAAATCCAGACTTGGGGAATTTGAAACGGTTAACATGACACATGGATGCATGAGTATTCTGCACAAGTATCCACCCCAGAAAAAGAAGGATCCTGGGAGTTTCATCATACCGTGCACAATCGGAGACAAATTTGTGGGTAAGGCACTTTGTGATCTTGGTGCTAGCATAAATTTAATGCCCAAATCTGTTTTTCAGAAATTAGGTACTGGAAAAGCTCGGCCCACAACAGTAGTACTGCAGCTGGCAGACCGCTCTTACGTTCACCCAGAAGGAAAAATTGAAGATATTCTGGTAAGAGTGGATAAGTTTATTTTTCCTGCTGATTTTCTTATTTTAGATTGTGAAGCGGATGAGAACGCACCAATCATCCTGGGGCGACCATTCTTAGCCACAAGAAGATAATTGATTGATGTGGAAAGAGGAGAACTCACTATGAGAGTGAACGATCAAGAGATCAAGCCGAACGTTCTCCAAACAATGAAACATGATGATGCAGGAGAAGAGTGCAAGGCCATCACTGCAATTACCTTTGACCAACCCTGCATCAGGTCGGGCTGCCACGACATCAAATTTGGTCACTGCCTCGGCAGCCATTTTGAAGACTGTCACGACAGCACCAACGACAGCAGCTCCTTAGAATTTGATACATCTGATACTGAAGATCAAGAGGGGGTAAATTGGATTGGCAATCGTCCAGGTAAGTTGTTCGAGCTTTTAAATTATACCTCGGATAACCATATAATTCAAAAGCCATCAATTGTTGAGCCCCCTATTCTAGATCTTAAGCCCCTGCCAGGGCAGTTAAAATATGCTTTCCTTGGTTTAAATGATACGTTGCCCGTAATCATCTCTTCCAAGTTGAAGCAGGAACAGGAACAGCAGCTGATAGGGATGTTGCAGCAGCACAAAAAGGCTATTGGATGGACGATAGCTGATATCCAAGGCATCAGTCCGGCACTATGCATGCATAAAATCCTCCTAGAGGATGATTATAAGACGACCATTGATGCACAGAGACGTCTAAACGATGCTATGCGGGAGGTGGTGCGTAAAGAGATCATAAAATGGCTAGATGCTGGAATAATCTATGTCATCTCGGATAGCAAGTGGGTGAGCCCGGTGCAGTGCGTTCCCAAGAAACAAGGAATAATTGTGGTAACCAACGAAGACAATGAGCTAATCCTAACCAGGACTGTGACCGGTTGGAGGGTTTGTATGGACTATCGGAAGCTTAACAAAGCTACCCGAAAGAACCACTTGCCCTTACCCTTTATTGATCAAATGCTTGATAGATTAGCGGATAAGCCTTACTATTGTTTTCTTGATGGTTACTCAGATTATAATCAAATAGCCATCGCACTGGAAGATCAAGAAAAGACGACGTTCACATGCTTGTACGGTACATATGCTTTTCGGAGGATGCCCTTTGGACTTTGTAATGCACCAGCCACCTTTCAAAGGTGCATGATGGCAATATTCTTCAACATGGTGGAGGATTTCCTAGAAATATTTATGGATGATTTTTCAGTCTTTTGAGACAACTTTGAAAGCTGCCTAGGCAACCTACAAAAGGTGCTCGAGAGATGTAAAAAAGCAAACTTGGTATTGAACTGGGAAAAGTGTCACTTCATGGTGGATGAAGGGATAGTCCTCAGCTATAAAATTAGCTGCCGTGGCATAGAAGTCGACAGGGCTAAGATAGAAGTTATTGAAAAGCTGCCGCCACCCACCACAGTCAAGGGAATCAGAAGTTTCTTAGGACATGCTGGTTTTTATCGGAGGTTCATTGCGAATTTTTCAAAAATCACCAAGCCCCTATGCCATCTTCTGGAGCAGAACCGACCCTTCGACTTTAACGCTGAATGTACTGAGGCTTTCAAGGTTCTGAAGGAAAAGCTGGTAACAGCCACCAGATTGAAAACTGCCGTTTGAAATCATGTGTGATGCTAGTGACTATGCTGTCGGGGCAGCACTTGGGCAGAGGAAAGACAAGATCTTCCATTTCATATACTATGCCAGAAAAACACTGAATGACGCCCAAGTGAACTACACCACCACAGAGAAGGAGCTTTTAGCTGTGGTATTCTCTATTGACAAGTTTCGTTCTTATATACTTGGAACGAAGGTCATAGTCCACACAGACCACTCTGCATTGAAGTATCTGTTCACCAAAAAGGATGCAAAGCCTAGACTGATACGTTGGATTCTGCTACTGCAAGAGTTCGACCTGGAAATCAAGGACAAAAAGGGGATAGAGAATCAAGTCGCAGATCACTTGTCAAGGCTAGAGAAGGGAAAGAGTCTCCCAGCAGACGAGACACACATATTGGAGACCTTCCCTGATGAGCAGTTGTTTGCTGCCACAATCACTGTCGCGACAGCCATGGCGGCAGGTAAGTTTTCTGAACTCCCCTAGTATGCTGATTTCGTTAATTTCTTAGTTAGCGGAATAACTCCTTCTGACCTTAATTATCAAGCTAGGAAGAGGTTCCAAAATGATGTTAAGCATTATTATTGGGACGAACCTCTTCTGTTCAAAATCTGTGCAGATCAAGTTATTAGGAGATGTGTACCACAGGATGAGCATGAAGCCATACTACATCACTGTCATGCTTGACAGTATGGAGGACATTTTGGAGGCAACAAAACTGCTGCCAAGGTTTTGCAGTCAGGATTTTACTAGCCGTCACTGTTTAAGGATGCCCAAACATTCTACAAAAACTGTGACAAGTGTCAAAGGACTGGAAACATCTCAAGGAGACACGAGATGTCGCTGCAAAATATTCTTGAAGTCGAGATCTTCGACGTATGGGGGATAGATTTTATGGGACCATTCCCAACTTCATGTGGGAATTTATACATCCTCCTGGCAGTAGACTATGTGTCCAAATGGGTTGAAGCAGTCGCCACTGAGAAGAATGATGCCAAGACAGTTCAAAGGTTTCTACATAAAAACATTTTTTGTAGATTTGGCATCCCCAAGGTGATCATCAGTGATGAAGGGAGACACTTCGATAATAGGGTTATAGTTGTTGCCTTGATAAAGTATGGTGTCAAGCATCGGATTGCAACAGCGTATCACCCTCAAACCAATGGACAGGCTGAAATATCCAACAGAGAGGTTAAGAACATTCTGGAAAAGATGGTTAAGCCAACTAGGAAGGACTGGTCTCTACACCTTAATGATGCATTATGGGCCTACAGAACAGCGTTCAAAACTCCATTGGGAATGTCTCCCTATCGGCTGATTTATAGGAAAACGTGTCATTTACCTGTCGAGATTTAGCACAAAGCATATTGGGCCATCAAGGCAGTTAATATGGACTTGGAAAAGGCAGGACAGAAAAGGCTGCTTGACTTGAACGAGATCGAAGAAATTCGAGCAATGGCCTATGACAACGCAATAATATACAAGGACAAGACCAAGAAGTGGCATGACAAGAAGTTGCTGCCACGACAGTTTTGCCCAGGGCAGCTTGTGTTGCTATTTAACTCTAGGTTGAAGCTCTTCCCAGGGAAGCTGAAATCTAGATGGTCTGGCTCATTCCAAGTGGTACAGGTTTTCCCCATGGTGCCATCACGATCAGATCTTTAAAAGACGGGCACCAATTCAAAGTGAATGGACAACGATTGAAGAATTATCGGGGGACTGAAGCCCCAAGAATGCAAGAAGTGGTTACCTTAGGAGATGCCCCTCTTGGCATCCCTAATTTAACCTAATTTTATTTTTTATTATTTTTATTATTTATATATTTATTAGGTAATTAGAGTTATTTTATTTTTAGGAATTAAAGTTTTTATTTTTATTATTTTTAGGAAATAAAGGAGACAAGGAAAAGAAGAGAAGTGAATCCAGCCCACCATGTTCCATCAGCCCAAAAAGCCCAACATTTTGTCGCTGCCGCGACAGAACACGGAAAATACAGCCTGTCGACACGCTGTCACGATAAACACGCAAACGCGTAACAGACGCGCAGTAGACACGGAAACGCGTGACAGACGCGTTAGAAACCGCGTAACAGTTGGCCTCGTTATTCGCGCCTGTCGTTACAGCTCCAACGGGCAGCAAACTCTTCCCTATATAAACCCTGTTTCACTTTTCATTTTTTCACTCACTTCTACTCCTTCTACTTGCTTCCTCTAGAGTTTTTACTTGTTTTCATTTTCCTTTTCATTTTCTTACACAATCCTTGCAACCATGTCTTCTAGAAACACCCGAAGAAGTGTTCTTCAGGCTCTGCCCCAGCAGCATCCACCCCACGATCCTTCCAGATTTGCGACATGTGGGAGGAAAAGGGCTTTATTTACACTTCCAAATAGGGGAATTTGGGACTGCAGCCATTCATAGCAAAGAAAATCAGAGCCCTGCAGTGGCAGCTGTTTGTAGAACAACCAGAGGAGATGAATGTGTCTTTGGTCCGAGATTTCTATACTGCCATCAACAGCAGACACAGAACAGCAGTCACGGTAAGAGGAAGAGAGGTGCCCTTCGAACCAGAATACATCAACACTTTATATGGCTTCTATGTGGGCATCAATGAAGATGGTCACCAGCAGTTTCTGGAGAGCCTCAACCCTGCTGCCTACGATGATGTCATGGCAGCGCTCACGGAAGAAGGAACTCAGTGGAATATGGACCCAAAGAACCCGAGAACGGTGAAGAGAGTTCAACTAACCTCGGAGGCCAAGTTGTGGAACGCCTTTATTAAAAAGTGAATCATGCCCTCCTCGCACAATACAACCGTGGACCAACCCGGGTTAGCCCTCATTCATTCTATACTACATGAGTAGCCGATTAACGTGGGTAGATACATCCGAGAGAGCATTTTGGAATGCACACACCGGCCGACCGGACCACTCTACTTCCCCTACCTCATCACTGCCCTATGCCGCGGCCATCATGTTCTAGAAGCTGTCACCGATCTATGAATCCAAGGGAAGGGCTGGACTGAGCGAAATCTACTCAGCTTGATGGAACTCACTGCTGCTACCCCGTTGTCATCCTTCGGCCCCACTGCCACGGCAGTAGAGACGACAGAACCGACAGATACTAAACATGCTGCCATGGAAGCCAGGTAGCCCACAGCAGCAGCAGCCCCGGCCGATACCTCCTCCCAGATTCTTGCTGCCATACAGAAGATGGAGGAACGACAGCTCGGCCTTATGAGCTTCATCAGGGATTTCACCACAGCCACGGTACAATTCATTCAAACTTCTCTTAATTTCCCTGATGTCGTATTTCCTGCCTTTCCATCCCATTATTTTGCTGCTACCACCCTTGCCCACACCCCCACACCTGCTGCCACACCCAAGACACCTTCTGCAGCGTCCACACCAACTCCTGCCACTACAGCTACTGGCAGCAACCGCACAGCTGACACCTCTGCCCGTGGAACCAAGAGAAGAATGTCGTCCGACGAACTCGATGCATTCATATCAGGCTTCTCCTCTTCTTCAGTTTGGGCAGCATCTGATGGTGAACCCTCCGTAAAGAGGAATCTGTCCAAAGAGTTCACACCCGTCAAGAGGCAGAAAACAGTGGCAGACAAGAACAAGAAAGATAGTGGCAGTATCAACGGCAGCAGTAGTGACAGTGGCAGCAGCAGCAGTAGCTCCGAGGTGCAGGTAGTGGAGAAACCTCCTCACATCTCCCCTACCCGTATTCAACCTCCAAGGGAGGCCAAAACGAAGAATACCTCTGCCTCCCCCATCCGCCAGCAAGCACCAGTTAAGAAGGCCCGTGCCCGCCGACAGATCTGTCTCAGCAGCGACGACGACAGCAACTAAACTTTAAGTTTCTTATCTTATTATTGTTGTCTGCCTCTTTTGATATTTTATGATGTAGTTTCATTTTCTTTTTCACTGTCATGTGCATTGAGGGCAATGCAACCCTCGAGTTTGGGGGTGGCATCCCTCCATTAATGGAGTCTTAATTTAGTTTAAAACTCGTGTCTTTTACTTAGTTTATTTTTGTCAAAAAAATGAAAATTTTGGCTTAAGTCTTTTGAACTGAACTTACCTGCCGTGACAGCCTCTGTCGTGGCAGCACTTTTAGGATAGTTTTAGGAACAGTTTAGAGTCTTGCTATAGTTCTGAAACTTAAACACCATTTGTGACTCTTATACTGTCTAGAACTTTACTGGTACACTAGAATAGGGAAAAGCTTAGTACTTGAATAGCCCCTAGAGGTGCCTAACACTGGCTCTAGGAAAAGAAGTTAAGAAAAATAGGCTCTTACACCTAGAGGTGCCCGAAACCGGCTCTAGGAAGTTAGCTAGAGGTGCCCGAAACCGGCTCTAGTTAAACTTAAGCTTGAAAAATAGAATCGAGTCTGAACTAAAGGAACCTAAAAATTTCCTCCAAAAAGGTGAACTTTGGAATAAAAATTCAAGTTAGAAGTTTCAGCTATTCTAGTAAGCTAAGTGAGTCTAGCCATATAATTGTTCACAAAGCATGCACACACTACACGAGAATTATAGCATGGTTCCGAATTAATTCTGAATTATCCGACAAGGTGTTGCTTGCAATAGGGAATGAAATGGTAGGTAAGGGAAAGTTCATTGTTTTAAGCCAAACAAAAAAATTTTATTTTTCTTAGGTATGAATTGCTTGAGGGCAAGCAAAAACTTGAGTTTGGGATGTGTTGAGTGTGTAAAAGTTCTATATTTTACCCCCTATTTAACTCATATTTCTGCTACGTTCAAGCTTAATTCATTGCATTTAGGTTAGATTTCAGTTTTACATCACAAATATATTAAATGGCACAGTTTCTACTGAAATGGGTTGCTTTTGCAGGTAGCTGTTGTAGTAGATGGAGGGCAGGAGAAAAGCAGAGTTGGAACTGGATGTGCAGACGTGAAGGACGATGCTGCCATGGCCGCTGCCGTGGCAGCCAAGGACGACAGCGATAGTGAAGGGAAGAAAGTGAAGTGGACCTCGACAGAAAAAGAAAATTAAGCTCGTCTGTCGTGGAGTACCCTTATATTTTTCTGAGCCCTAGATCAGAATGAAGGCCAAACCCAAGGTTCAAGGAAGAATTAAAGACTGCTGCTTTGAAGATTTAGTCTTTATTAGAGTTGTACTTTAATTTAAAGTTGTATTCTTGCCATATTAGAAAACTTGAACCCAAGGCCTATATAAAGGCATGTAATTCGACCTAGGAGACGATATCACCATTCTCTAGCTTTCTTCCCAAAACCCTAGCTGTTTACCTTCCTCACCATGTTCTAAACTTCCCCTAGGGCTAAGGGTTGTTTTGTAAAGTAGTTGCATGGATTGCTTTGTTTTAGGATTTTCTTTGTTCAATAAAATTACTTCAAGTTCTCTTATTCTGGTTTTAACATCTTGCAAGAGTTTCGGGAGAGCGTTGTGAGATTATCTATTTGCTTAATATCGGGAGAGTTAAGTATACGAAAGGAATAAGTGCGAGTTCTCTAGTTTATAGTTGAACTATCTCGGACCTAGGGATAGGACGAGGTTAAGTGGCTAAGGAAGAATTCAACAACATCGGTGTTCATCCTTCGATTCACGCCGGGAGGTATCATCAAAGACGTGTTCATCGACAGACTTGGACCTAGGGATTCTTGCCAAGCTTGAAGTACTGAGTTGAGTAATCGTTGCAGCGATAACCAACGGACTGCTGCCGCGACAGGTGCTGTCGCAGTAGGCGCGACGACAGAACAAAGTTTCCTAGACTTTGCAACACCTACACTACTGAGCAATTCAATACCGGCCCATTCTCTCTATCTTGATTATTTTAATCTTAAATTTCAGTTCTCTTTATTATTTTCGTGACAACAACTCAATTTATTCTTTTCCTCTCTCATGCAGTAATCCAAGGTGAAGCTATTAGCCCAGTCCCTGTGGAGACGATATCTGATACTTGTGTATCACTTTACTACTTGTGTCGTGTACACTTGCACTACATTGCGATAGACACTTTTACACGCAACAAGTTTTTGGCGCCGTTGCCGGGGACTAGCAACATAACTTTACCCTACCTTTTACTGCATTCATTTTATTTTTCTGTTTTACTTGGATTGTTCAACCTATAACTTTCACAAGGTCTTTTTTTTCGTATGCGCAGATCTCAACGGGGGAAGGAACCGGAGTACCAGTTAGATCCTGAACCCGAACGAACGTTCAATCTCAAGAAAAGAGTCCATTACCTCGTTGAAAGGAACGAATACCTAGAGGAACTAATCGAAGCAATGGTGAACGAAAGACATGAAGAAAGAAGGGACAACCAAGGGAATCTCCAGGATAATAAAAATCCTGTAGGAGATAGAGGGATCGATCCACCTGTCGTCGACCCTCCTGCCGCTGCCGCACGCTGGTCATACCGAGACTACATGCTCAATGATTATGTAGAACTGGAAACAACCCTGCCAGACGTAGATGTTGACAACTTTGAGCTGAAACCTGTCATGTTCAGCATGATCAACAATGCTGGCCAATTCAGTGGTGCTGCTACAGAGGATGCTAGGGAGCATCTGAAAATGTTCCAGGAAATATGTGGTTCGTTTAGACTACCAGGAGTTAATCCGGAGATACTGAGGCTTTGGTTATTTCCTCATTCATTGAGGGACAGAGCAAAGACTTGGTGGAATAAACTGAAGTCGGGTTAAATACGAACTTGGGCAGATCTAACTCGTGAATTTTTATCTCGTTTTAATCCTTCACACTTATCTGAGCGATTACGTAACGAAATTGCTACTTTTCAACAGGAAGAAGACGAGCCGATGCACGAGGCCTGGGACAGATTTACCACTCTCTTGAGGAACTGCCCAATGCATAGATTTCCCATTTGGAACCAGGTAACAAAGTTGTATAATGCTGCCCAGTTCTCTTTATTATTTTCGTGACAACAACTCAATTTATTCTTTTCCTCTCTCGTGCAGTAATCCAAGGTGAAGCTATTAGCCCAGTCCCTGTGGTGACGATATCCGGTACTTGCGTATCACTTTACTACTTGTGTCGTGTACACTTGCACTACATTGCGATAGACACTTTTACACGCAACAAGTTGTATGAGAACACATCTCCGGTGTCTATCGCTCCCTGTCGGATGGCACCTAAGGAGTTGAAGGAACTGAAGACGTAACTTCAGGAGTTGCTTGACCGAGGCTTTATTCGGCCTAGCGTGTCACCTTGGGGTGCACCGGTCTTGTTTGTAAAGAAGAAATATGGCACGATGAGAATGTGTATTGATTATCGTCAGCTGAATAAGTTGACTATCAAGAATAAGTATCCTCTGCCAAGGATTGATGATCTTTTTGATCAGTTTCGTGTAGCAGCTGTGTTCTCAAATATTGATTTACAGTATGGGTATTATCAATTGAAGGTTAAGGATGTGGATGTGCCGAAAACTGCTTTTCGGACAAGGTATGGGCATTATGAATTCCTGGTTATGCCTTTTGGTTTGACGAATGCTCCTGCTGCATTCATGGATATGATGAACATGGTGTTTCATAAGTTCTTGGATAGGTTCGTTGTGGTGTTCATCGATGACATCCTTGTGTACTCTCGTACCGGGGAGGAGCACGAGAAACATTTGAGAATTGTTTTGCAAGTGTTGCTAGAGAATCAGCTTTATGCTAAGCTGAGTAAATGTGAGTTTTGGTTCAAGGAGATCGTTTTCCTTGGTCATATGGTTTCGGCCAAGGGGATTCGTGTTGATCCTCAGAAGATTGAAGCAGTGGTGAATTGGAAGCCTCTTAGGTCTGTTCATGAAGTTTGTAGTTTCCTCGGTTTGGCGGGTTACTATCGACGGTTCGTGGATGGATTTTCTAAGATTGATGCTCCTTTGACGAAGTTATTGCAGAAGGATGTTAAGTTTGAGTGGACGGAAGCGAGACAGCAAGCTTTTGAGAAGCTAAAGGAAGCTTTGACGCAAGCTCCTATCTTGATTCAACCTGAATATGGAAAAGAGTTTGTGGTGTATAGTGACGCATCCTATGTTGGTTTGGGGTGTGTGCTAATGCAAGAAGGTAGGGTAGTAGCTTATGCCTCACGACAGTTGAAGGTGCATGAGCGTAACTATCCCATGCATGACATTGAGTTAGCGACAGTGGTGTTCGCTTTAAATATTTGGAGACATTATCTATATGGTGAGAAGTGTACTGTGTATACGGATCACAAGAGTTTGAAGTATCTTATGTCTCAGAAGGAATTGAATCTTAGGCAACGACGTTGGGTGGAGTTGCTTAAGGATTATGACCTAACGATCAAGTATCATCCGGGAAAGGCCAATGTTGTGGCTGATGCTTTGAGCAGAAAAGTGGCAGTGAAGTTGAGGGTGATGTTTGATTGTTTGAGCATACCGCGAGATGGTGGCCTTGTTGATGAGTTGCAAGTTAAACCTACTTTGGTTCGGTTAATAAAGGATAAGCAGTTTCTTGATGATTCTCTTGTACCGCATGTTCAGGATATTGTGGAAGGAAGGCCTTCGGACTTCAGTTTCAATGATGATGGTGTTCTATGTTTTGGGAGTCGGATAGTGGTGCTGAATGATGTGAAGTTGAGGCGCACTATTCTGAATGAAGCTCATAGTAGTCCTTTCGCTATGCATCCTGGTAGTATGCAAATGTATCGTGATTTGAAGGATGAGTACTACGGGGTAGGGTTGAAGAAGGATGTTGTTGAGTTCATTAGCAAATGTATGGTTTGTCAGCGGGTTAAGGCTGAACATCAGGTTTCTTCTGGGTTGTTACAGCAGTTGAGAATCCCATAATGGAAGTGGGAAAGGATTAACATGGACTTTGTGTCTGGTTTTCCATTATCGCCATCGAAGAAAAATTCTGTTTGGGTGATTGTGGATCGCCTTACGAAGTGTGCACATTTCTGGTATGTGCATACTACGTATACCTTGGATAAGTTAGCTGAGTTGTATATTGCTGAGATTGTGCGGTTGCACAGGATGTCGAAATCTATAGTATCGGATAGGGATCCGAGGTTCACGTCAAGGTTTTAGGTATGCTTGCATCAAGCTTTGGGTACGCGGTTGAATTTCAGTACTTCTTATCATCCGCAGACGGATGGACAGTCAGAGCGTGTTATCCAAGTGCTTGAAGATATGTTGAGGTGCTGCGTTATTGATTTTCAAGGGTCTTGGGAGAAGCACTTGCCTTTGGTTGAGTTTGTTTATAATAATAGTTACCGGGCAAGTATTCAAATGGCATCGTATGAGGCTTTATACGGGAGGAAGTGTAGAACTCCCCTTTGTTGGGCTGAAACAAAACAGAAGTTGATTTTGATGCCAGCTTTGTTAAAAGGAACCACCGAGAAGGTGAAGCTCATTTGTGAGCGTTTGAAGGCAGCATCGGACCGGCAAAAGTCTTACGCAGATTTGAAGCGTAAGGAGATAGAGTTTGCAGTTGGCGAACGTGTGTTTCTGAAAGTTTCACTTAGAAGAAGGTGATGAGATTTGGCCGGAAGGGCAAATTGAGTCCGAGGTTCATTGGACTATATGAGGTGATAGAACGTGTGGGTCATGTTGCTTACAAGCTGAGACTGCCTTCAGAGTTAGAAAAGATACATAATGTATTTCATGTATCCATGCTTCGGAGGTATAGATCGGATCCGTCGCATGTCATGTCTGTAGAAGAGGTTGATTTGAATCCAGACTTGACGTATGATGAGGAGCCCATTGAGATTTTGGATACGGATGGTAAGGTTCTCCGGGGTAAGACTATAGACTTGGTTAAAGTCTTGTGGAGACATCGTGGCGTTGAGGAAGCCACGTGGGAAAGGAAGGATGACATGAAGAAGCAATTTCCTTACCTTTTTCCACCAGATAAATTTCGAGGATAAAATTTCTTAAGTGGGGGAGAGTTGTAACGCCCTGGTTTTGGGCCTATATGTTTTAGATGTTGAATCGGACCGGTCGAGAGCGGTTCGAACCCTTTGAGGTCAGTTTAAGGAATACCTAATTCGAGATGCTTTAAAAATATGGAAAAATATCTAAAAATCCACATTTATTATATAAATGATTATGGTGAAAACAATTTTACAAAATGTGATTTGGAAATATTACATTTTGGTATAGTGACCAAAATGCAGTTTTTGCCAAAGTTGACTAGTGACTATTTTGTAAAAGATTGGAACTTTGAATCTTTAAGGAGCTAATTTTACCAAATGTTTTTATCAGATTTCTCTTGAATTTAGGAGCTTTTAATAATGATTTAATTAAAGAAATAAAAGGGGATTAAAAGAAAAATCAAAGGTTGACTTTTCATAACTACTTTACGATAGTTTTATCTCTTTTCATTTTCTCTCAACTTCCAATCAGCCAAACACTTTTCTCTCATCAATTTTTATTTTGTTTGCTGAGATTTAATCTTCTAAAAAATTTCCTATAATTGTTTCAACAAATCCTTTTGATTTTTTACTTTGGATTTCAAGAAATCTTGCCCAAATTGAGGAGAAATCAGCCATTAGAGGTAAGCTTCGTCCTTCTCCTCTAATGATCAGTTCTTTACTGAAATTCCCAAGTTATTAATCCTTTGGTAATGGTTTTTGAGTTGTTTTAATGTTATAAACATGAAATAGTTGTTAATTTCAAGATTCTTGATGAGATCTTGGTGATTTTCGTATTTCTATGTTAAGTTATGTTTAAAGGTTGGTTTCTAATATATTTTGGATAATATTTGATGTTGAAAATGAGGTTTTAACAAATAAATCTCGAATAGGTTTGGATTCCTAAGTTTGAGATGTTAGATTGGTGGTTTTTGAGGTGTTTTTGGTGATCTGCTGTTGCTGGAGATAAAAGGTTGTGTTTATATTTATTTTTGTTGTTGATTGAAGTTTAGAAAGGGTTAGAATTGATAGATCTTGGCCGTGCTTTGTTTTTAGAAAGTTTAGAGGTGATTTCGGTTATTTCAGATAGTCGAAATGCTAGTTTTGTGTAGAGCAGCGAGTTAGAATGGGTGGCTTGTGATTTTAATGCATGGTGATGCATTACTCCTATGCTCTTATGTGTAATGAATAGGGGAGATATCTTCGGAAGCATTTGGTGTTGATCCGGAAGTGTTGGAAGCCTAGAAATTGTTTCGGCAAGCAAGCGAAACGTTATCGGTGAGTGCGAATGGTTTTAGAAGTCCTTGAGGGACAAGGAAACAAGGTTTGGGGATTTAGGATTGGTTTGAAACACCATCCTTAGTCCGGAAGTAAGTATGTTTAGATTTGCTCTCGAAAAGTTGTTGATGCCCCTAAGTGCTTTTGACATGCTCTTGTTTTGAGATAGACAAATTCCTACTGTTTTATACATGATTTATAACATGAAATGATGTTATGTGTTGATCCCATGAGATAGCATGACTTTGCAAAGAGTTTTGAGATTTTGATTAAATGCTATGCATGAATTGTGGTTTTGAAATGGGATGAGATAGATTTGAGAAATGTTGCATCAAAACAATAGGTGAGATGATGATTTTAATGTAATATATTGGCATAAATGATAAGATAATTACCGATATAATTGGTCGACCAATAGGATGAAAGTGCGCTATAAACTAAAAATTTGTACGTACTCTTTGGAGTCGGGCAATGGGGGTAGTGCCATCCCGGTCCAAAGTGAGAATACGATGATAAGAGATACCATCGGGGTAGGTCTTGGTGAAACACCCAAGTTTTATGGCGATGTTTACATTTCGTTTAGCAATGATCTTTGGCAATGGGATTTAATGGTTTGCTTTGGGAGATGTGTTTGGACTCCCTGTAGTCAATGCAAGTTTTGTATGGTTTATATGGTTTGTAAATGGCCTTTGTATTGGTTTTGATGTTATGTCTTGCTTTTGAGAATGCTTTTGGTTTGTGGTTTATGCATGTTTCATTATATGCTTTGCTATGCTTGAGTTAATCAATTAGATGTTATCATGTCTTTGGGATTGCATGTTTACATGATTGGGTGGATGTCATAAAGGTGTCTAAGTGATTTGTTGATGATTTGTTGAAGTTTGAAATGTTTTCGAGGCTGATTTTGGGACAGTTCTGGTATGTGTATCGATACGCATAAGCCAAAATTTGTGCTTTTCTGCACAGGGGTTTCGGTACGATTGGGGAGTGTTTCGATACGGGCTTGAAGGGCGTACCGATACGCGGGGGAGCGTATCGATACACTTTCTACGACTTTGGTCACTGCCTTCTCGCGTATCGATACGGTCCCTAGGCGTACCGATACGCGTCCGTTAATTCTGTTAATGGCATCTTTCTAAGTTTGAAATTGTTGCATTTTAGTCCCGGTTTATCATGTATGCAATTGGATGTGTTTGGATAATCGGTTTGTCATGAAAATTTACAGAGAAGCATGAAATATGTCTAATTGAATAAAGATAACTTTAAAATCAGCGAAGTCCTTGTAATTTGCAGAAATTACATTTTGGTCCCTAAATGTCTAGTTTGTGCAATTAAACCCATAATCGAAATCCGATCGATGTGTCGTTTCTTCCTATACTCTTTGGCGATCACATAGGACTTAACTAGCATTTAGAAAAGATAAAAAGAAAAAAAGGGTCGTCAATCGGAGTCAGCTTAATGAGTTGGCTTCGATTTTGCCTGTGTAATCATCTCGGTTCGGGTCAACCGTCTAGACTGGGCTAAGGGGTTACACCAAATCTCTCACTATCATCCCTCTCATCACTATCTTTATTTTACCTGTGTTTTTATATTTCCACATTGTGAGATTTGATTGCGCATTTACTAAATTTTTGTGCAGGAAACCATTCATAGAAGCTACTCCAATCCATGTGGGAGACGATATCTTTTATACTATAACTTGACGAGAGTGTGCACTTGCGCTCATAAATAGAGAACACCCAAACGCTCTACATCTAGCACCAAAGAGTCTCTCGATCTCAGGTTCGAACGAAATAAGGTGTTCGTATCGATGTGTGCTTCTGGTCATGCACTAATAACACACATGAAAAGAAAAGAAAAAAAAAGAAAATAAAATTTATAATTAAACTAAAAATTTAGTGCAACTACTAAGCTATAATCACCAATAGCCGATCCCTGAAAACGGCACCAAAAACTTGATGCATGTAAAATAAATGCGCAGTTTAGATTAAGTATACTCGTCGATCAAGTAATAAAGTGATAAGTAGAGTGTCGAACCCATAAGGGTTGGAGTGATAAACCCAAAGTGATTGCACATAAGAGTTAGTGAAAATAATGATGTAGGTGTGATGATAAGAACTAAATGCAATAGCAAAGAAAAGTAAAAGGAAGTAGTTAATAAAGAATAAACATATGTTGTAGCAAAGATTCTAATGAGGATAGATGTTGGGTTTATTGCTAAGTACAATGCTAACTACTATTCGAATGCTATAGCAACGAGACGACACTTATCTACTTGACCAGGTTTTCATATAAACTTCTAAACTATGTATAGATAGAAGTTGATAACATGATACTATGGCAATACATGTTTGTATTTACCCTAATAACTTATTATCAATTTAAGTTTCCCTTATTAGTCGTTGAAACTCTATACTTATGTCTAAGCCAGATTAGAACTCAAGTTAACATCTTAAGCTCTATTGTTCATACGGTCTAACTTAACTCTCTCAATATTAAGTCACAATTCAATAATCAAAGGCCTCTCTCGATATATCTTCCAAGATCAAGCATTAAGTTTAATGATCAGTATAGATAAGGAACAAATGTTATAGCATTAAACAATAATTAAACAAAGTGACTTAAAACAATAAACCCAACAAAAAGTATTTAGCTCATGTCCGAGCAAATAAAATCTATCAAAATAAAAGTATAAATCATGACACTCAATAAATCAAGAGAGAAAGAAAATCCAAGCGTCCTAGGATCTCTTCTTCAAGCCCTCGACCGATGATGCAACGCTCAAAACTCCTCTAGCTTCTCTCGATAGCTTTCGTTGCTTGGAGACTCCTCTTGACCTTCAAAGATGGTGGTTCTCCAATTGCTGAAGATAAAGGGTCGTTCCTTCCAATCAAGCTTGTGTAAATTGTTGCCCAAGTTGTCTTTATATAGAGACGGCAGTTGAAAACCCCTAAAGTTCATGTGATCCCTTAACGAGGATCTAGGTTTCCTCATTATTCAATGACTCTATGTGTTAGTTGGCATCAAAAGAGTCAAATATTTGTCCTCATCTCCTCAACGATGTTGTGGCACCAAGTTCATCACGAGAGAGTGCAGATCCAATGCTCTAATGCTCCACTATTTCCTTCCACTCCATTGCTTCATGCCCAAGCATCGCTAAAAGCACACTACCTTCCCCATTAATAGCATCAATATATATAAACATTAGGCTCAAGCATAAACTCCTTAATTATATGCAAACTAATCCTAAATGCAACTATATAGGCTCAAACACATGCAATATGCCAAGTAAAAGTACCTAAAATAAAGGTTTACTACACAGTCATCAATATCCCCCGCTAGATTTCAACATGGTTTTCCAAGAGCATTAAGATGCCTTCGTTCCGCATCGTTGATTTTCTATATTGTTCCTCCAAGAGCATTGAGACCCCACCACTCCATTTAAAGGTATCAAATTTGGTTTCCACAAGTCATAATAACAACACTCTAACAATTAAAATTTGCAAACTTAATCAAATTTATAATTGGACATTAAAATCATCCGCAAAGTTAGCGTCCAAACGTTTCCGCTTCCAATGATTAACATCAAAGGTTAAGCGACCCCATTTTTCACTTCGAGGATTAGCAAATCTAAAAACTCCTGACTAAGTTCAGGTGATGACGGGTGATGACAGGTGTCACCTGATTGGGGGAAAGAAAAATCAAAGGCAAAGAGATGCCTTTGTGGAGACTTGAACCTAGGTCTTTGGGAGTAAGTGGTGCATGCTTACCACTGGGTCAAGCATATTTTTGTGATATGTGATACAACCATTAATATATGACTTATATGATTGTTCATCCCCTACTCGCAACTCCATTGTCTCCATGGGCTCCATTACAGAATGGGAAACATCAGTATTCTGCAAAGATGTTCTCCCATTCTCTCTAGCAAACGATGGTCATATCATGAAAGGTAAAGACATTAGAAGTAGTTTATTTGTCAAATTAGATCGATCATTTGTCAAATATACAGTTGGGGCTGAATAACGCAAGTAACCATGAGAAGTTGCCACTGTCATTGATGAATCAGCCACGTCAAGATCGTTGACCTGCAAATCAACCCATAAATCTAATTATTTGGGAGAGTAGACTAAAGCATATAATCAATTTGATAGAACCGATATTTCACCTCAGTAGTAAAAAGAAATGGGGTTACATATGGATAAAAATGTACAGCCCGAAGAGAATGTCGTGTCTTTAATATAATAGATGGAGATTGTAACACCCCAATTTTGGGCTTGGAAGTTTAGGGTTTGAACCGGACCGGTCTAATTTTTGGTTCGAATATAAAAGGTGGTTTTAGGGAAAGCCTAGTTCGGGATGCATTAAAAATATCTAAAAATCCTCTTTTATTATATATAAGAGAGTGGTGAAATCAATTTTACAAAATGAGGTTTGGAAATATGACATTTCAAGTTAGTGACTAAAATGTAATTTTTGAAAAGTTCGTGACTGTTTTAAAAGGATTGAAACTTTGAATCTTTAAGGAGCTAATTTACCCAAGGGGGGATTTCTCCACATTTTTCTTAAATTTTAAAGACTCATTTAATGATAATTAATAAAAAGAAAAGAGGGAAAAGTGATATTTTAGTTTCATAACTAACTTTTACCAAAATTTTCCCATTTCATTTTCTCTCAAAATTCCCTCAGCCAAACACATTTCCACAGCAACTTTCCTTTTAATTTTCACACCTAAAGAAGAGTTTTCAATCCCTAAATGATTCCTAATCATTTCTACACCAAATCCTCATCATTTGCTTATTGAATTTTCAAGGATTTTGGCTCTAAACAAGGAGAAATCCACATTTAGAGGTGTGAACGTCCTTCTCCTCTAAATACTCAGTTCTTTATTGAAATTCCCAAGTTCTCAATCCTTAAATTGAGTTTTATTAAAGGTTTTAATGTCGTGTTCTTGATTTTGGCTTAAAATGCAAGATTTGGATTTAATTTTGAAGAAATTCGTAATAGATAATTGGGCTCTGTTTTGATATGTCTTTTTGATGTATTTTGGATGTTTAAATGAAGTGAAATGGAGGTTTAATCAATGTAATCCCGAATAGGTTGATTTTCCTAAGTTTTTACTTGTGAAAATGGTGGTTTTGGGGTGATTTTGGTGTTCTGCTATAGCTAGAGGTATAAGGACGTGATTAGGTCCTTTTTGGATGTTAATTGATGTCTAAGAATGTTTAGATTTGATGGATCTTGGCTGGGTAATGTTGTGGAAGTGTTTGGATGTGTTTTCGGTTGTGTTTGGTAGCCGAAATGTGAGTTTTGGTGAGAGCAGGGAGTTTAGGTGTAATGGATGATGATTTAAATGCATGATGATGCATTAATCCTCTGCTTTGATGTGTTTAAAACAGGGGAGATATCTTCGGATCCTCTTGGTGTTGATCCGGAGGCTTGATCGGCGTTTCGGCAAGTTTGCGAAACGGAATTGGTGAGTGAAGTTTGGTTTTCAGCTTTGAAACCAATGTTTGAAGGTTATGGGAGCTTAGTTTAAATCTAAACAACTTAGCTAAGCTCAAGAGTAAGTTTTCGGAGAAACTCTCTTTTTGATGAACCATGAGATGGTTGGATGCAATATGTTTAATTTGCATGTTTAAATTCTGTTTTGAAAGCATATTTTAGCATGTTTAATGATGGTTTTGTATGTCATGTGTTGAAGGATGCTCATGGTAAGAGATCCTTGATTTGGACATTGATAAATGTGGTTTGATGCATAGTGATGCATGACTATTTAATGGCTTTGTTAAATGCTTAAAAACAGTGGATTGATGATGGTAAATGATGTATATTGGCAAGTGATGTGTTGGTTTAAAAGTACTTGAATCGGATATAGTTAGCCGGCTATAGGATTGGGTGCACCGTGAATAAAGTCGCCTTGGATGTTGAGGGGTTGTAATGGTACCGTAAACTCCATCCAAGTACACTAACGAGATGTCTAAGATCATAATGGTGGTTAAAATGCCATGTGAGGATCTTGTGTTGTGTGTCCCGTGTTCTCGTTAGTGATGTTATACAACTACCAATGAGTGATATGGAGGGGTTGTAATTGTACCGTAAACTCTATCACGGGTGTTGAGGGGTTGTGATTGTACCGGTAAACTCCACCTTGAATGTTTGGTAGTGTGTATGAAGCGTATGGGACAACGCTTGTAATCCGCGTATCCGATTGTGTTTTGTGATGAAAAATGGTTATGGATTATCACTTGAAAGCCAATATGACATGTTGATGTAATGAAGCATGAGATGCTTGTTTTGTATGCATTGTTGCATGAGAAATGATGTTTATGAATTTAAAGGCCTTGAAAGGTGTTTTACAAAGTGCATTATTGTGTTGTTTCATTAGAGCATTTCTCACTAAGCATGTGTGCTTACGCTCTCTTTCTTGAACCAATAATGCAGAGAATTGAAGTGCTTAAAGGGCAGCAAGGAGGTCAAGGATCCAAGTGAAAGTCTAAGCTCTTGTATGGTGACTATTTTTACAACACTATTAGCTTTTGGTAATTGGCAATGGGAACCTAGTTTGTGTTTTTGGGAGGTGTTTTGGACTCCCTAAGTTTGGTTTTATGCATATGATGTTTGGAGTATGTAAATGGCCATTTGGTATTTGTTTTGAAGATTTGATGATAGT
This sequence comes from Hibiscus trionum, assembly GCA_030270665.1. Lineage (NCBI taxonomy): Eukaryota > Viridiplantae > Streptophyta > Magnoliopsida > Malvales > Malvaceae > Hibiscus > Hibiscus trionum. The sequence goes on along the minus strand of BSYR01000001.1, from coordinate 39,981,127 downwards.
TTGATTTCCAATTTTAGGATGCATGCCTATAGACTTGTGGTTTTTCCTAAATGATGCAATGATTGAGTTTTGAAGATGCAAATATGTTCCTTTAGTGATTGATGACTTGTTGGCATGATAAGGAGGTCATATGAATGTGTTTGATGGGTCGAAAGTGTGTAAATCAGGTTTTTCTGCTGTCTCTGGGCAGGGTGTTTCGAAACACCCTTGCATGTTTCGAAACAGGTGCATGATTTGGCCTGGGCATTTCGAAACTGGCAGAGGTGTTTCGAACGGTCTATTCCCGTTTCGAAACACTTGACCGTTGGGCACTGATTTGAATGGTCTTGAGGTTTACAAGCTTTACGTTTTAGTCTTGATTTTTGTATGTGCAATTGTTTGTGTTTGGGATGTCCGTTTGAGATTAAATTTGGCAGAGAAGCATGAATCATGACTAATTTCATAATGGTAACTTAAAAATTGGTAAAGTCCTCTTAATTTCCAGATATTACATTTTGGTCCCTAAATTTGTATGTTGTGCAATTGAGTCCCTTATTGTTTTCCGATTGCTGTGATTTTTGAATTTGCTTATCTCAAGAGTACGCCTAGGGTTAATATGCATTTAGATAAGGTTAAAAAGAAAAAAGGATCGTTAATCAAGGTTGACTTTCGGATTGACTTTGGTTTTCTCCGTGTAATCTTCGTAGTTCGGGTCAACCGTCTAGGCCGGGCTAAGGGGATTACATTAGTTGGTATCGAGCTGAGTTCTCGAGTATTTGGGAATGGTAATGTGGGTGATGTGTGTATGATTGCTTGTATACTTGTTGAGAGAAAGTATGATGTATGAATTGTAAGAATGTTGCAATTGTGGTGTATGTTGTGGTGAAGCATGTTAGAGGGACCCATTGCCATACCAAACTAATGAAATGAATTGTTTTAAATTGGAAGTGAGCTTGAGTACTTGGATTCTTACCTTGCTGAGCCTGATTATGTTTATTGCATTTGTGTTATTGCATTGTTTAGTGAATGGGACCTCGTAGGGAGACGAGGATTAATACGCGAGCTATGGCTCAAAATGAGAACGAAGAGGATGCGGAAAATGTAGTGGATTTACCTCCTCCACCCGGTGGTGGAGGTGCTGGGGGTGAGGGAGCTGGTGCTGGGGTCGCTGGACCTGAAGCTGGGCAGGGGCAAGCTGCTCCTGACATGACAGTGCTGATTCAGGCTATTGCTGGAGCCTTTCAGGCGGCGGTAGCTGGAGCTCATAGAGCTGGGCATCAAGGAGATGCTAATGCTAGACTACCTCTAGAACGCTTGTGCAGTCTGGGAGGGACTGAGTTCAGGGGATTGTCTGCTGAAGGTTCCGAGTCTTGGTTGGAAAGTACCAAGAGAATTTTGGGACAAATGTACTGCAATAAGGTGCAGAAGCTGGGTTGTGTAGTATCGCTGTTGCATGACGATGCATATACCTGGTGGACGACCACTATCTCTGGAATGGAGGATGCTGATGTGACTTGGACGTTCTTTTTGAACGCGTTCAAGAGGAGGTATCTGGGTGTGCGGTACCTGGATGAAAAGAAAAGGGAATTCATGTCTCTTACTCAAGGGAGCATGATAGTGGCTGAGTGCGAGGTTCAGTTTGTCCGACTCAGTCAGTACGCACCTGAGCTTATCCCTGATGAGCGGGAGAGGTGTGAACGTTTCCGTTATGGTTTGGTGACGGATGTAAAGACCTATATGCTGGCTGCTGAGTACACTGACTTTGATGTGCTGGTTGGTAGAGCGAAAGATATTGAGTTGAATTTGAGTTTATCTTCTAGAGGTGCTGGTCCTAGTGCGGGCAAGCGGGCTGCTGAGTATAGTTCCGGTGGTGGACGGAACAAGAGAAGACGTGATCGGAGGTATCAGTCTTCAGCTAGGCGTGGTGGTGGAGGGCAAGGTGCGCCTGTTCAGGGAGACAGGGCGAGAGCTGATCAGAACACATGCTGGGCATGCGAATCGCGTGGCCATTTGAGGCGTGATTGTCCTTGAGCAGCGAGGGAGGTACAGGCTCCTATTGTGGTGACCGGTAATTCGTGCTGGAACTGTGGTTCAGCGGATCATATGAGGAGGGAGTGTCCTCTGTTGGCCGGTGGTGGTCAGGGACGTGCTCCTGGAGTTGTTGCACCACAGAGAGGTCGTGGGCGCGGCCATGGTAACTTCTAGCGTAGGGAGGATGGTGGAAGGAATGTGGCTCATGTGGTAGCTGTTCAGCCTGAGGGTGGTGGCCAGGCCAGTGTGTATGCTCAGAGGGAAGGGAGGAATGACACGGATGTGATCGCAGGTACTTTCACTTTGCAATCCTTGTCATTACTTTCCTTGATTGATTCTGGATCTACACACTCATACATATTGCGTGAACATGCTCAATTGTTTGGTTTACCTGTTGAGTCTTTGGATGTTGGTATGCGAGTAACTAGTTCTTTTGGTGAGACTGTTGTGACACGAAAGCTTTATAGAAGATGTCTCTTGGTTGTGCAAGACCATGTTTTTCATGTTGATCTTATGGAATTGCCTTTCTATGGTTTTGATGTAATCCTTGGTATGGATTGGCTTGTGGAGCATCGAGCTGTAGTGGATTTTGAGAATAAGCGACTTTCGTTGAAGCTTGTGGATGATTATGAGGTGGTGGTGGTTGGTGAGATTGTGAAGTTTCTTGCCAATGTGGTGTCTACTTTGGAAGCGAGCCGGATGCTGAGGCGAGGTTGTGAAGCCTATCTAGCCTTTGTGATGAATCCTAGCTCTAAGGAGTTACGAGTGCAAGATATCAGGACTGTGCGAGAGTTTCCTGGTGTGTTTCCGGAGGAGTTGCCGGGATTGCCTCCTAATCGCGAAGTGGAGTTTGGAATTGAGCTGTATGAAAACACAACTCCAGTGTCCATTACTCCTTATCGAATGGCACCTAAAGAGTTGAAAGAGCTGAAGACGCAACTTCAGGAGTTGCTTGATCGTGGTTTCATTCGGCCGAGTGTGTCACCTTCGGGTGCACCAGTTTTGTTTGTGAAGAAAAAAGATGGCACTATGAGAATGTGCATCGATTACCGTCAGCTTAACAAGTTGACCATCAAGATTCGGTATCCATTGCCGAGAATTGATGATCTTTTTGATCAATTTCGGGGAGCGGCTGTGTTCTCTAAAATTGACTTGAGATCAGGGTATTATCAGTTGAAGGTGAAGGATGTGGATGTGCCAAAGACAGCCTTCAGGATGAGGTATGGGCATTATGAGTTTCTTGTGATGTCGTTTGGTTTGACGAATGCTCCTGCAGCTTTCATGGACATGATGAATAGAGTGTTCCATGAATACTTGGATAAATTTGTTGTGGTGTTCATTGATGATATTCTCGTGTACTCTCGTACTGAGGAGGAGCATGAGAGGCATTTGAGAATTGTGTTGCAGGCTTTGTTGGAGAATCAGCTTTATGCCAAGCTGAGCAAGTGTGAGTTCTGGCTTAGAGAAGTTGTGTTTCTTGGTCATGTGGTTTCTGCTGAAGGAATACGTGTTGATCCTTAGAATATTGAGGCAGTGATGAATTGGAAGCCTCCTAAGTCTGTTCATGAAGTCCGTAGTTTCCTTGGTTTGGCGGGATACTATCGGAGGTTCGTGGATGGGTTTTCAAAGATTGCTGCACCTTTGACAAAGTTGTTGGAGAAGGATGTTAAGTATGAGTGGACAGAGGCGAGACAACAGGCTTTTGAGAAGCTTAAGGCATCTTTGACGCAAGCTCCTATCTTGGTTCAGCCTGAATCAGGGAAAGAGTTTGTGGTGTATAGTGATACGTCCTACGTTTGTTTGGGATGTGGTGTTGATGCAAGAGGGTAAGGTGGTGGCTTATGCATCGCGTCAGTTGAAGGTGCATGAGCGCAATTATCCTACGCATGACATTGAGTTAGCTGCGGTGGTTTTCGCTTTGAAAATTTGGAGACATTACCTGTATGGTGAGAAGTGTATTGTGTACACGGATCACAAGAGTTTGAAGTATCTGATGTCTCAGAAAGAGTTGAATCTTAGGCAACGACGTTGGGTGGAGTTGCTTAAGGATTACGACTTGACGATCGAGTACCATCCGGGTAAAGCTAATGTTGTAGCGGATGCCTTGAGTAGGAAGGTAGCTGTGGAGTTGAGGGCTATGTTTGCTAGTTTGAGCATTTCGCGTGATGGTGGTCTTGTGGCTGAGTTGCAAGTGAAACCATCCTTGGTTCAGTTGATAAAGGAAAAGCAGTTGTTGGATGATTCCTTGGTGCCACATGTTCAGGATATTGCTGAGGATAGGCCATCAGATTTCTGTTTTAATGATGATGGAGTTTTATGCTTTGGGAGTCGGATAGTAGTGCCCAATGATGCTGACTTGAGACGTGCTATTCTGACTGAAGCTCATAGTAGTCCTTTTGTTATGCATCCTGGTAGTACTAAGATGTACCATGATCTTCGTGATGAGTACTATTAGGTGGGTTTAAAGAAAGATGTTGCTGAGTTTGTAAGCAAGTGCATGGTATGTCAGCGAGTTAAGGCTGAGCATTAGTTTCCTTCAGGGTTGTTGCAACCGTTAAGGATTCCTGAGTGGAAGTGGGAAAGGATTACCATGGATTTCGTGTCTGGTTTGCCTTTGTCGCCATCGAAGAAGAATTCGGTGTGGGTGATTATGGATCGCCTGACGAAGTGTGTGCATTTCTTGCCTGTGCATACTACGTACACCTTGGATAAGCTTGCGGAGCTGTACATTGCTGAGATTGTGCGGCTGCATGGTGTGCCAAAGTCAATTGTGTCGGATAGAGATTCGAGGTTTACATCGCGTTTTTGGCAGTGTTTGCATCAGGCTTTGGGTACACGGTTGAATTTCAGTACTTCTTATCATCCACAGTCGGATGGACAGTCTGAGCGTGTTATCCAGGTGTTGGAGGATATGTTGAGATGCTGTGTGATTGAGTTTCAGGGTTCTTGGGAGAAACATTTGCCTTTGGTGGAGTTTGCCTATAATAATAGTTATCAGGCAAGTATTCAAATGGCACCTTATGAAGCTTTGTACGGGAGGAAGTGTAGGACTCCTCTTTGTTGAGCTGAAACAGGTCAGAAGTTGGTTTCGATGCCAGCTTTGTTGAAAGGAACCACCGAGAAGGTGAAGCTCATTTGTGAGCGATTGAAGGCAGCTTCTGATCGGCAGAAGTCTTACGCGGATTTAAAGCGTAAGGAGATTGAGTATGCGGTGGGTGACTGTGTGTTTTTGAAAGTTTCGCCTTGGAAAAAGGTGATGAGGTTTGGCCGAAAGGGTAAGTTGAGCCCTAGGTACATTGGACCATACGAGGTGATTGAGCGTGTGGGTCCTGTTGCGTACAAGTTGAGGTTACCGCAAGAGTTAGAAAAGATTCATGATGTGTTTCATGTTTCTATGCTTCAGAAGTATAGATCGGATCCTTCTCATGTGATGCCTGTGGAGGAAGTGGAGTTGAATCCGGATTTGACCTATGATGAGGAACCGGTGGAGATTCTGGATTCGGACAGTAAAGTTTTTCGAGGCAAGACCATTGAGTTGGTAAAGGTGTTGTGGAAGCATCGTGGTGCTGAGGAAGCCACGTGGGAACGGAAGGATGACATGGTGAAACGGTTTCCATACCTTTTTCCTCCAGGTAAATTTCGAGGACGAAATTTCTTAAGGGGGGGAGAGTTGTAACACCCCAATTTTGGGCTTGGAAGTTTAGGGTTTGAACCGGATTGGTCAAATTTCCGGTTCGAATATAAAAGGTGGTTTTAGGGAAAGCCTAGTTCGGGATGAATTAAAAATATGGAAAAATATCTAAAAATCCTCTTTTATTATATATAAGAGAGTGGTGAAATCAATTTTACAAAATGAGGTTTGGAAATATGACATTTCAAGTTAGTGACTAAAATGTAATTTTTGAAAAATTCGTGACTGTTTTAAGAGGATTGAAACTTTGAATCTTTAAGGAGCTAATTTACCCAATGGAGGATTTCTCCAGATTTTTCTTAAATTTTAAAGACTCATTTAATGATAATTAATAAAAAGAAAAGAGGGAAAAGTGATATTTTAGTTTCATAACTAACTTTTACCAAAATTTTCCCATTTCATTTTCTCTCAAAATTCCCTCAGCCAAACACATTTCAACAGCAACTTTCCTTTTTATTTTCACACCTAAAGAAGAGTTTTCAATCCCTAAATGATTCCTAATCATTTCTACACCAAATCCTCATCATTTGCTTATTGAATTTTCAAGGATTTTGGCTCTAAACAAGGAGAAATCCACATTTAGAGGTATGAACGTCCTTCTCCTCTAAATACTCAGTTCTTTACTGAAATTCCCAAGTTCTCAATCCTTAAATTGAGTTTTATTAAAGGTTTTAATGTTGTGTTCTTGATTTTGGCTTAAAATGCAAGATTTGGATTTAATTTTGAAGAAATTCGTAATAGATTATTGGGCTCTGTTTTGAGATGTCTTTTTGATGTATTTTGGATGTTTAAATGATGTGAAATGGAGGTTTAATCAATGTAATCCTGAATAGGTTGATTTTCCTAAGTTTTTACTTGTGAAAATGGTGGTTTTTGGGGTGATTTTGGTGTTCTGCTATAGCTAGAGGTATAAGGACGTGATTAGGTCCTTTTTGGATGTTAATTGATGTCTAAGAATGTTTAGATTTGATGGATCTTGGCTGGGTAATGTTGTGGAAGTGTTTGGATGTGTTTTCGGTTGTGTTTGGTAGCCGAAATGTGAGTTTTGGTGAGAGCAGCGAGTTTAGGTGTAATGGCTGAAGATTTAAATGCATGATGATGTATTAATCCTCTGCTTTGATGTGTTTAAAACAGGGGAGACATCTTCGGATCCTTGTGGTGTTGATCTGGAGGCTTGATCGGCGTTTCGGCAAGTTTGCGAAATGGAATTGGTGAGTGAAGTTTGGTTTTCAGCTTTGAAACCAATGTTTGAAGGTTATGGGAGCTTAGTTTAAGTCTAAACAACTTAGCTAAGCTCAAGAGTAAGTTTTCGGAGAAACTCTCTTTTTGATGAACCATGAGATGGTTGGATGCAATATGTTTAATTTGCATGTTTAAATTCTGTTTTGAAAGCATATTTTAGCATGTTTAATGATGGTTTTGTAAGCCATGTGTTGAAGGATGCTCAAGGTAAGAGATCCTTGATTTGGACATTGATAAATGTGGTTTGATGCATAGTGATGCATGACTATTTAATGGCTTTGTTAAATGCTTAAAAACAGTGGATTGATGATGGTAAATGATGTATATTGGCAAGTGATGTGTTGGTTTAAAAGTACTTGAATCGGATATAGTTAGCCGGCTATAGGATTGGGTGCACCGTGAATAAAGTCGCCTTGGATGTTGAGGGGTTGTAATGGTACCGTAAACTCCATCCAAGTACACTAACGAGATGTCTAAGATCATAATGGTGGTTAAAATGCCATGTGAGGATCTTGTGTTGTGTGTCCCGTGTTCTCGTTAGTGATGTTATACAACTACCAATGAGTGATGTGGAGGGGTTGTAATTGTACCGTAAACTTCATCACGGGTGTTGAGGGGTTGTGATTGTACCGGTAAACTCCACCTTGAGTGTTTGGTAGTGTGTATGAAGCGTATGGGACAACGCTTGTAATCCGCGTATCCGATTGTGTTTTGTGATGAAAAATGGTTATGGATTATCACTTGAAAGCCAATATGACATGTTGATGTAATGAAGCATGAGATGCTTGTTTTGTATGCATTGTTGCATGAGAAATGATGTTTATGAATTTAAAGGCCTTGAAAGGTGTTTTACAAAGTGCATTATTGTGTTGTTTCATTAGAGCATTTCTCACTAAGCATGTGTGCTTACGCTCTCTTTCTTGAACCAATAATGCAGAGAATTGAAGTGCTTAAAGGGCAGCAAGGAGGTCAAGGATCCAAGTGAAAGTCTAAGCTCTTGTATGGTGACTATTTTTACAACATTATTAGCTTTTTGTAATTAGAAATGGGAACCTAGTTTGTGTTTTTGGGAGGTGTTTTGGACTCCCTAAGTTTGGTTTGATGCATACGATGTTTGGAGTATGTAAATGGCCATTTGGTATTTGTTTTGAAGATTTGATGATAGTTTGATTTCCAATTTTAGGATGCATGCCTATAGACTTGTGGTTTTTCCTAAATGATGCCATGATTGAGTTTTGAAGATGCAAATATGTTCCTTTAGTGATTGATGACTTTTTGGCATGATAAGTAGGTCATATGAATGTGTTCGATGGGTCGAAAGTGTGTAAATCAGGTTTTTCTGCTGTTTCTGGGCAGGGTGTTTCGAAACACCCTTGTCTGTTTCGAAACAGGTGCATGATTTGGCCTGGGCGTTTCGAAACGGGCAGAGGTGTTTCAAAACACTTTGGCTACTGTCAAGCCGTGTTTCTGAACGGTCTATTCCCGTTTCGAAACACTTGACCGTTGGGCACTGGTTTGAATGGTCTTGAGGTTTGCAAGCTTTACGTTTTAGTCATGATTTTTGTATGTGCAATTGTTTGTGCTTGGGATGTCCGTTTGAGATGAAATTTGGCAGAGAAGCATGAATCATGACTAATTTCATAATGGTAACTTAAAATTTTGTAAAGTCCTCTTAATTTCCAGATTTTACATTTTGGTCCCTAAATTTGTATGTTATGCAATTGAGTCCCTTATTTTTTTCCGATTGCTGTGATTTTTGAATATGCTTATCTCAAGAGTATGCCTAGGGTTAATATGCATTTAGATAAGGTTAAAAAGAAAAAAAGGGTCGTTAATCAAGGTTGACTTTCGGGTTGACTTTGGTTTTCCCCGTGTAATCTTCGTAGTTCGGGTCAACCGTCTAGGCCGGGCTAAGGGGGTTACAGAGATGATGTCTCTTCTCTTCTATTGTAATGCCATATATATAACTGACAAACAACTCTAAAGTTAGGCAGCTGTATATCAATCTAAATAAGTACACATATATGGAACAACCAACCTCACCTTATGCCCTGAGGCTACTGCAAGAACTTACCCTTAAGCATGGAAAGCAATAGACATAATAGGACGGTCTGCGTTAAGAAGAGAAATGAGCAATAACAAAGAACATAAACACATTTATGTGCTCTCAATGTAAAATGTTACAAAGAGAAATCCAAAAGAGTAATTACAGAAGTTGCGCGTTCCTATACACTCAACAATATTTTTATTTCACAACTGTATATTCATCATTTGATATAACTCTTCTCCACTGCCCGAAGAAACCGGAGGCAACCCCTTACCAACTAAGATGGAAACTGATGTTTCCCATTCTACAATGGAGCCCATAGAGACAATGGAGTTGCGACTAGGGGATGAACAATCATATAATTTATATATTAATGGTTGTATCACATATCACAAAAATATGCTTGACTCAGTGGTAAGCATGCCCCACTTACTCCCAAAGACCTAGGTTCAAGTCTCTACAAAGGCATCTTTTTGCCTTTGATTTTTCTTTCCCCCAATCAGGTGATAAAAATAATTAAAGTCCTCCAATAAAGTGGTGACACGTGTCACCAAATAATTAATTTATTTTATTAAATTAAAATTAGGATCAAATTAATAAAGTGTATAAGTAACGAGGATCAAATGTGTAATTATACCCTTATTTTTTTAACTATCACGTCACCATTCCGTTAAACTCTAACGGTTGGTGGTCAAATTGCATCCAATTTAATAGTATGGTGGTTTAATTGCTTCAGAAAAAAAATAAGGTGATCAAATCACGACTTTTCTAATAGTATGATGGTCATTTATATAATTTACCCTTAATTTAACGTGACGGAAGTGCAGACGTGACATCCTTTTGTTGAATTTTAATAAATAAACCAGACTCCAACAAGTCTTGGCTCTTTTATAACATCAAAAATTACAACAACGCGTAACTTCATCGATTTCTTCTCCCCTCTCAGGGCAACAAAAAGATCACTTTCTCCGGCGGCCATCTCAAATCACCGGCAGCTATAGCCGTAAGGTCCAATTTCTGGTTCCCTCTATCAGCTGCTTCGACATCTCGTGATTCAGCTTATTCTAACTCGTCGCCGTCATGAATCCCGAATAGTAAGTTTTTTCTCACTCTCTTCAAATCTTAGAAAAATGTTAACCTATTAATTTATTTTATTTTAGTTTATGTTAATCACTCGTTTTTAGTTTATTTTCTATAGATCTGTTTTTTTTAACTTTCGAATTTGCGGTTATTTATTTCTCCTAGATATATGTGTGTCTTTGTTTATCTTGGTTATTCATGGCGTTGTTAATCAGATCCGATTGTTTGAAGTTTTAGATGGGTTTATTGATTTTCTCATGATAAGTTAGCTTATAAATAATAATCGTGGCTGCAAGTCGTGACTTATAGAAGTGATTTAGGTAACAGTTTGGGGAGGAATTGAAGATACATCGAAGAAAAGTTAAGGCTTAAGATGAAAGTAGTCATGTGAATTTTTATGACTCGTTCTGAGTAAAAATGAATCTTGATTGATTAGGAGCTTTCATCGGATGTTTGTTTATATAATTGAGATTTTGACTATTCTGGGTATTTATTCTGATTTTTGTTTTTATTTTTGTTTATGGAAGTCATTATCTGTTTAAGCTTTTGCTTATTGGAGATTCTGGTGTTGGGAAGTCATGTTTACTTTTGAGGTTTGCTGTAAGTTATTGGTTACTCTTTGAGTTTCATGCTTTTTGAACTTAGCTTCATAATTGGAGATGTTTTTATTAATTAGAGGTTCATGCGTATGAACTCATTTTCTTTAATTTTTTCAAACCAGGATGATTCATATCTGGAGAGTTACATCAGTACCATTGGTGTCGACTTTGTAAGTATTGTCTCAGTACTTTGTTCATTTTAGTCTTGCGAATGGTAGGTTAACTACAAATCGTATTCCCATCTGCAGAAAATCTGCACCGTGGAACAGGATGGGAAAACCATCAAACTCCAAATAGTAAGTTTGTAATTGGTTGGCTATCATTTTTTTGTTAATCGAGATATATTTGGAACCCATACTACAATTGTGGTGCACCTGTTTTTTGCCTGCTTTAACTGCGCTTTCTTCATTCTCACAGCTCCCTCCAGTTTCAATTTGGCAAATTACTTTTTTTTTATTATTCAATTGTTTTTACTTTCCAATTGTAGAACTATTTTGTCAATTTATACAGTTGAAATCTGTATGACTGCATCTTTTGTTCTGATCATTGTTGATTGCCTTTCCATGTTTATCACTGGATATTCAGTGGGACACTGCTGGCCAAGAACGTTTTAGGACAATAACTAGCAGCTATTATCGTGGTGCTCATGGTATCATAGTAAGTGCCATATTTTGCATGTTATCCATGTAGTTCCTCCCTTATATTTCTTTATGCAGGTATCAGGATTAAACTCATGCTGCTAACCTCTTGGCAGGTTGTTTACGATGTGACAGACCAAGAGAGTTTCAACAATGTCAAGCAGTGGCTAAATGAAATTGACCGCTATGCCAGTGATCATGTAAACAAGCTTTTAGTTGGTAACAAGTGTGATCTAACAGCAAACAGAGTTGTGTCCTATGAAACAGCCAAGGTGAATTGATCTGACGCAATTGTTGCAAATTTATGCAGAGGTGTAGTAGGTATTGGAGAACTTCAGGAATTTCATCATTCATGTGTTATTTTCTTTGTTCAGGCCTTTGCGGATGAAATCGGGATTCCTTTCATGGAAACAAGTGCTAAGAGTGCCACGAATGTTGAAGAAGCTTTCATGGCCATGTCTGCTTCAATCAAGAATAGGTACAGACACGTATATGGTAGATTAACTTATTTCCTTTTTAATTGATAGACACTTAATTTTTCTAGTTTATCGGTCCTTATTTCTTTATGGCTGTGGGCAGGATGGCAAGCCAACCAGCGATGAACAACGCTAGACCTGCAACCGTGCAGATTCAAGGACAGCAAATCGAACAGAAGTCTGGTTGCTGCTCGTCTTAAAGAAAACTAATCTTTAGGGGGGGCTCATAATGCTCTTTTGTGTTGCATGTAAAACTAGTGTCTTTTAAATGCTTATGAATTATGATATGAATTTCTGATGGTTCAGAATATTTCCTATTCTCGTCTTTAGTTAGTGCTCGGTTAAATTTCTATTCTTTGTATACGTTTGTACAAAATAGTAATATCAGGTTTAAAATTTATGTTTTTAACAAAGTTACGGAATTTCACCATCTTGCTCTAGCCATTTATCCTGAAATATATCGTATATTTGATTAAAGGAAAAAATATATAGATAGTATTTCAACTATGTTCGTGTTACTGTTTTGGTACACTAACGTTATATTTTTGTTCTGTTTTAGTACCTGACTGTTAAAAACTAACGAAGATGATGTGGGTTGGTATAATCACTGTTTTTAGTCCAAGATGCTTATATATATTATCAATTTAGTCTAAAATCTATCAATTTAAAACATTATCTTAATTTTGATAGAATTTTGTCTCTTCCCTTTCCAATCCCCTTATATTCTAGCAGGTGTTCTGATTATGTAGTTTGAATTCTCCAGTGGACCCTTGAATAGGCCCCCTAGTCCCTGATTCTTAAAGTTTTAATTGTCCATAACATGATTTTAAACTTCAAAACAAAAAAAAATGTTTAATAATAAGAAGAAGAAGAAGAAGAAGAAGAAGAAGAAGAAGAAGAAGAAGAAGAAGAAGAAGAAGAAGAATTTACAATTTTAATTCAAAAATTAAAACAATGTTTAAATTGATAGAATTTTAAATTAAATTAATAAATTGTATAATCTTTTGGACTAAAATTGTTATTAACCCAAATAACGTCGTCATTTTAAACGACAGATGTACTAAAACAGAACAAAAATGTAACGTTAGGTACTATTTTGCAAAAAGTAATAGTTAGGGTACCAAAATAATAATATGAGCATAATTAAGAAGAAGAAGAAGAAGAATTTACAATTTTAATTTAAAAATTAAAACAATGTTTAAATTGATAAAATTTTAGATTAAATTAATAAATTGTATAAGCTTTTGGACTAAAATTGTTATTAACCCAAACCACGTCGTCATTTTTATTAATTTTAAACGGCAGACGTACCAAAACAAAACAAAAATGTAACGTTAGGTATTATTTTACAAAAAGTAATAGTTAGGGTACCAAAATCATAATATGAGCGTAATTAAAGTACTAAATATGTAGTTTTACCTTGATTAAATGATCGCAGTCCAAGAATATGGGAAATGGTATAAATGATAAAATTTGGATTCTTAACATGAATTTATCCAACAGTTACAATGAAAGGAAAATGCTGAAAAAATAACTTTCCAGGGGAATCTTTAAGCCTACCAGTAATCGCCACAAGAACAGCCTCCATCCTTAAAATGATGAAACCTTACGGTATCCCTGATAATAATCTCTCTTCTTTCTATTGCTGATATGTATTTGATGGCACGGTGGCAATCGCCACAGATTCTCAAGTTCTTGAACACCCTGATCGGAGTTCCATACGGAGTTTTGATAAGCCCGAAGGCAATCGCCAGCTTCTCACTATGCCGTAATAGAAGCTGTTCTTTCTGCTCTTCCCCCACATCATGCAGTGCAAATTCAAGATCTGGAACATAACCGGCCAACTTCATTTTCTTCTCCAACTCATTCAATTTCTCATGTATAGATGCTAATTCTGGGTGCACTCTATCCCCAGACCTGAACTCATGAACTGTACTCTTTATCTCAATCCAACTATAACCTGGCGTCTTTATTACCTTATTGTCTTTCATTGATCGGCGAACCCTAGCAACACAATCCCATTTGTTCATTGCAGCGTAAACATTAGCCAGCTGCACATACCCAGCTGCACTTTTTGGATCAAGATTAAGCAAGTTCTGAGCGGCAAACTCGGCTATCTCCAAGTTCTTGTGGATCCTACAAGCACCCAAAAGGGTTCCAAATATGGCAGAATGCGGTTTGAACGGCGCTTTCTTTATCAAATCTACAGCTTCAACGAGTTTCCCAGCTCGACCGAGTAGGTCCACCATACATGAATAGTGATCAGGTCTAGGTTCAACCCCATAATCCTTCACCATGGAATCAAAGTATCGAATCCCGATGCCTACCATCCCTGTATGGTTACAGGCTGAAAGAACAGCCACAAAAGTGATCCAATCAGGCCTTATTCCTTCACTCCTCATCTCCTCAAACAAATGGAGAGCTCTCACACCTGCACCATGTTGGGCATAACCAGAAATCATTGCATTCCAACTGACAACATCCTTCCGATTTGTCTCAAGAAACAATTTCCAAGCATCATCCAACACACCACATTTACAGTACATGCTAATCAATGAAGTAGCCGCCGTTGTATCATGACCTAACAAAGACTTACAAACAAGCTGATGAACTTGTTTTCCCAATAGCAGAGCGGACAATTCACTACACCCCAATAGAACACTGCTCAAACTCGAATGATTCGGCCGAATACCATTTCTTAACATGATCCTAAAAAGCTTTAAACCATCCTCAGCTCGACAGTTCTCCACATAACCGGAGATCATAGCATTCCAAGTCACCAAATTTTTAACCGGCATTTCTCTAAACAATCTCTCAGCCTTTTCTATCTTCCTAAACTTCATATACCCACTTATCATTGCAGTCCATGTCACCACACTCTTCTCTGTGGCAAACTCAAAAAATTCCTCAGCCAATTCCAATGCCCCACATTCAACAAACCCAGAAACCATTGCACTCCAAGTAACACTATTCTTCTCCGGCATTGCCAAAAACAATTCCCTTGCTTTCCCCATGGCGCCATTTTGAGCGAAACCAGATATCATTGTATTCCACGAAGCGGTATCCTTAACGGGCATGGAATTAAAGAAAGACCAAGCAGTTTCCATCTCAGAATTTTGCACATAATAACCCAGCATGATATTATACGAGACAGTGTCCTTTTCAGGAATTTGATCAAACAGTTTCTGGGCTTGTATTATTTTCCCGGGTTTTCTCGAGTATCCAGCTAAAATTGCGTTCCAAGTAACAGTCGTTTTAACAGTCATGTTCGTGAAAACTCGGAGAGCTGAATTTAAATCACCCGATCGAATATAGCTAGTGATAATCTTATTTGAAGAAATGATATCATTGAGATTATTTTGATGGCAAGCCGGGGATTTGTCAAGAGATGGGGCAGCTGGGTGTTTGCTTGTCAGGTTATTGGTGGGAACCAAGTGGGGTGTTTGCGGTGAATGGAAAGGGAAACTAGAGGGAACAGCTTCAAGGTTGGGATTGGCATTTGGGGTTCGGATTGTGAAAGTGGCGAAAGGGGAGTTGCCGTGTTTGGTTGGTGGGAAAATTTTGGGGAAAGGGAAGGGAAAGATTCTTCTAATTCTCAGATAATGAACCATTTGACATGCTCGGAATGAAAATAAGCCGACGGATTGTGATGTTGAATTAAATCGAAGCGCGTTGACTCTTGTAACAGTCAGCGTCGTCTAATGTCTCCCCTCTCATTTCGACTCTGACGCTCATCGTTAATCTTTAACAACGATCGACTGCTAAAATAATTTGCCACCATTAAAATTGCAATGATTGCTAATATCTGTTTTGATTTTCAGGAAATGGAAACATTTGCAGCTGAACAGGATGACAACGAGTCGAAGCTGTTTTTGCCCGACCCAAAATTCATTGGACAAAACCAGATCTCGACCCGACACCCGATCCCAATTCCAAATCCAGACAAATTAGGTCTGGTAGCGATTAGGGTTGTTCAAAACCGTACCAGGTAATTCCGATAGTAAAACCTCGGCCCGTTGCCCGGCCCATATAAATCGGGTACTCGTAAATTTGGTATCCGAAAAATTTAGGTACCTATAAAATCAGGTACCGGATACCCGGTTCACTTTTTTATATATATTTTTAATTTATTTTTTTGAAAAAAAAATATATAGGAAATACATAAAATTTTATGATATATATTTCAAACAAAAAAATTATTGATTTGGGATTAGTTTTAAGGGTGAAATATTTGGATATATATATATATATATATATATATATATATATATATATATATATATATATTAAAGTTTATCGACGAAAGGAGGTATTAAAAATATTAATCTCGAATATGATTTTTCTTTCGAATCTCATGTTGACAAATTAATATAATTGTTTTTGAAAATTTTAAAACTTAAAAGTATATAAGTAAAAAAAAAAGAAATTAGAGATTTAAAATTAATTTTAGGGGAAAATAGTAAGAAACATAAAATAAAAATAGAATTTAAAATTTAAAATATATAAGTTTTAAAATTACCGAGTCGGGTCGGGTCAGGTATCCGATTATAAAAAAATTCGGCCCTGATCCGGCCTGACTACCCGGCCCGAAAAATTCGAGTATTTTCAAATAAATACCCGATAATTTTCAATCGGTTAGGCAGGTTGACGGGTTGGGTAGTTCGGGCCGAGTATTTTTGAACACCCTTAGTAGCGATAAGTCAAATCCAAGGTTTTAATAGAAAGGGTAAGCTACTCAAATGACCACTCAACTATTAGGTTGGTCTCGATTTGACCACTATACTTTCAAATGTGGCAATATGATCACTTGCCGTTAAAACCTGACGGAGGGAGTGATGTGGCAGTTAGAAAAAATTTGTATAATTACACATTTGGTCCTCGTCACTTATATATTCTATTAATTTGGTCATAATTTTAATTTAATAAAATAAATTAAGCATTCAATTAGGTGGTGACACATGTCACTATCTTATTGAATAAATTTAATTATTTATATTTAATTTAATAAAATAAATTAAGTATTCAATTAGGTGGTTACACGTGTCAATATCTTATTGAAGGATCTTACCTCTCTTACACTTGAATGAGCATTTGGAGTAGCATTTGAAGTGTTACATGACTTTTAGAAAGAAAAAAAAATGGGTTGGAGAGTTGGTAATAGTTTATCCATTAACATTTGCAATGATGCTTATATTTATGGTCTAAGGACCATACTTGGAAGGAAGACCTCTCACTTCTCTAATTTCAATCACCACCAGGCGGTTCAAATTATGTGCACTTCCTTTCGATTAATGATTCTTCTGACCTACGCATTTGGCGTGGGGATCGCTCTGGTATTTATACAACAAATTTCTTGGATCTGTTTGGGCGCTCAACCTTCCACCCAATATTAAATTCCTTGTATCTGATTGCGAATCTGTTTGTCATTTAGCCAAATGTTGCCATTTTGTTAAACAAATCATAACAGAGCTAGGCCACTTTATTTGTCCTCTATTACGGAGCTTGATTTTGTTTCATGGCTCTCTACTGCTTTCGGCTCTCTAAGTTCTAATGCTCGTCGTGTCTTTGTTGTGGCCTTATAGGCAATTTGGGGCTCACAGAATAAGATTATGTTTTGAGACATGTATCGATATGCCTTCCCGTGTACTGATAGGGTAGGCTGCAAAATTGCATTTATGGTGGAAAGAGAGGGTCCCAACGGCTATAATGAATACTCTAACCACCCAAACGGATAGAATTAATGGAGAATGTATAAAATCAAGCCAATTGAAGACTAGCAACAACTATTGCATCCAATAGAAACATTTATACAAAAATCCAAGCTCAAAGTGCCTAATTTTTCATTCTTGTAAAATCCAAAATTGTGTTGTGTGTAATTCCAATCTTGTATTCCATTTAGGGTTGAATGCTTGTATCAAAAGGGGAAAATTTGTATTGAGAGATATTCTACTTGCCTTAAAATTCTTCTTTGTATCCTAGTGAGGGTTTGGTCAAATTTTGGGTAGAAAATTTGACCGGTATTGTAAAGGTTACCTCCTAAGCCTTGAAAAGGGGAAGAGCAATTAGTGGATTGTTAGAAAATCCTTAGTGGTAGCTAATGTAGTGGATGTAGTGTTCATTTGGGACTTGAAGTTGAACCACTCTAAATTGCCTTGTTCTTCAATTTTTGTCATTCCACATTTTCCAACAAATTTTAAAAACCCAATTCATCCCCCTCTTGGCTTTGATCAATCCATTGATCCACTCAACAATTGATATAAGAGCCTATCTTTTTGAAGGATTAACAACTGGAAGAGGAGATTCTAGGAAGAGTGTGATCAACTACAAAGCTAGCCATGACATCTACCTCCGGCTCTAGCATGTACGAGTCTCAATCTATCACCAAACCGTCTTTCTTCAACTGTGACAACTATTCATTTTGGAAGAACCAGATGCGTCTCTTCATAAAGTCTAGTGATTATCTTGTTTGGGATGCTATAGAGGATGGTCCCATTGTTCTGATGAAAAGAGACGATGAAGGAAGACTAGTGCCAAAAAGGAAAAATGAAATGGGTAAAGATGATAGAAAAAAGCTTCAAATCAACGACAAGGCTCTTCACATGCTATTTTGCTCTTTTGGTCCCGATATCTACTCCAAAGTTTCTTCCATCGAAAGTGCTAAGGAAGTGTGGGATACACTTGAGACTACATATGAAGGAACAAGCGATGTGAAGGAAACAAAGATTGGAATTCTCAATCTTAGCTATGAGAATTTCAAGATGGAGCCCGACGAAACCGATTCAAAGATGTTCAATCGTTTCTCATCAATCGTCAATGGGCTAAAGAGTTTTGGAGAGATCATCCTAGAAGACAAGTGTAACCCCCTTAGCCCGGCCTAGACGCCCGACCTGAACTAAGAAGATTACACGGGGAAAACCGAAGTCAACTCATAAAAGTCAACCCCAATTAACGACCATTTTTTCGTTTTATCTTTCCTAGATGAACATTATTATCTTATATGATCAGAAAAGCAATTAGGCGAAAACGGCACATCGATCGGAGTTCACTTAGAGGTTCAATTGCATTCATTTGACTTTTAGGGACTAATTTGTAAATTTCAGGAATTACAAGGATTATCCTGGTTTAAAGTTACCAATCCAAAATGTCATATAACATGCCAGCATGTCAAAACTCATCTCAAACGGACCATCCAAACTCAACGAATTGAACAACCAATACTCAGAGACCAAAACCTAAGAAACAAGAACTCGAAACAATTCAAATTCAGCATCCAACAGTCAAGTTTTTCAGAACAGAGAGCCCTATATCGGAACAACCGTTTCGAAACAAGAGTGACCGTTTCGATACACGGGGGCGTTTCGAAACCTCAAGAAACCCATTTCGATACGTTGGTTCACAATGGCGAAATGTTCCGGAACGTGGTCTCCTGTTTCGAGACACCATGGTCATTACAAGCCCCCGTTACGAAATAGACAAGGGCGTTTCGGAACGCCTGGGCCTGAAATTTTCCAAATTGCTGGTTTTAAACAAGTTTTCATCTCCGGAACCATTCTGACACTTGTCCCAACACACATACGACATGGTTAAACATCAAGGACCATCCATACAGAGCACAAGCTATATCATAGCACAAATCTTGCAAGTTATAAGACTATAGGCATGCTTCCTAGATGTTAAAACAACAAAAAGGCTAAAAACCATATTCAAGCTCAAACCAACACTCGAAGATCATTTACAAATCCGAATAAGCAAACCAAATAGGCTCAAGGTGTTTAACATCACCAAATATAACCAATAGTAGAAATCCCTCCCATTGCCTCTTATTACACTAGGGTGAAATCACATAGATTGCTTAGTCAAAGATACTTGGGATCCATTTACTTTCTTGCTGCCTTAAATGCTTAATTCTCCGCATTGATGAAACAAATGAGCGTAAGCATAAAGCTTAGCGAGGATTGCTAAAACCAAACATTCATCAATGCATTTTACAAAACCAAAATATCATTATTTGCAAGCTTATGCCTTCCTTTAAAACATGCTCTCTTAAGCAACAATGCACCTTTCAAACCACATGCTCATAGCATCATTAAAACAACAATAAAATACTTTGATCATGCTTAAACCAAGCATCACATGCATTCTAGCATAATTTCCAAGCATCTCATGCTTAATCATCAATCATCAACATTATATTGGCTCGCAAGTGATCAATCTCAAACCATATCATAATCAACACAAAAGACACAATCAGATATGCGGATTACAAGCGTTGTCCCACACGCTTCATACACACTACCGGACTACACAAGGCTCACACACGGGATTAGACCATCAACTGTTGTGACACCCGTGGTGGAGTTTAACGGAACAATCACAACCCCTCGATACTAGTGGTGGAGTTTAACGGTACAATCACAACCCCTCAACACCCGTGATGGAGTTTAACGGTACAATCACAACCCATCGAAACCACCCATCGGTAGTTGTATAACCCACTAGCGAGAGTCGGGACACAAAACAAGGCTTACACATGAGAGCTACCTCAACCATTGTAATCACCTTAACCAAGCTCACACACGGGAGCAATCCTCCACCGTTGTGACACTTAACCAAGTCCACCCACGAGAGCCATCCTTGTAACGCCCCGGTTTTGGGCTCAGAAGTTTTGGGCGTTGACCGGTTTGGTCAAAGTGCTGTTCGAATCTAAAGAGGTGAAATTAGGAAAGCCTAGTTCGGGTTGCATTAAAAATATGGAAAAATGTTCTAAAATCATCTTTTAATATATAAAAGTGAACTGTGAAATCAATTTTGGAAAATGAGGTTCGGAAGATTGACATTTTAGCTAGTGACCAAAATGTAATTTTTGAAAGTTCGGTGACAGTTTTATAAAGGATTGAAACTTTGAATCTTTAAGGAGCTATTTACCCAATGGGAGTTTCTCCAGATTTTCTAAATATATTAAATGATTAATTAAGTGTTTTTAAACAAAAGAAAAGTGGAGGGAAGATATTTTCCTAAATCTAACTAACTTTTCTCTCAACCATTTTCTCTCATCTTTTCTCTCAAACCAAACACATTCTCTCCAGATTTCCTCCTCTGATTTTGTCACTCAAATCACTCATTTCAACTCTCATTTGATTCCTAATCATCTCATCAACAAAACCTCTCAATTTGCAAGTTGTTTCATCAAGCTTTTTGGCTCCAAAAAGGAGAAACTCAAGTTTGGAGGTAAGAACGTCCTTCTCCTCTGAACTTCAAGTTCTTTACTGAAATTCCCAAGTTCTCAATCCTTGGTTTGTGTTTTGTTAAAGGCTTTTCAATAGAAATCTTGATTTTGGCTTAAAATGCAAGATTTGGTGATTTTGGTGAAATTTTCGTGTGATCTGTTTGGGCAGTGTTTTGAAGTGTCAAAATGATGTTAAATGAATGCTAAATTGATTAGAAGTTGAGGTTTAATTAATGCAATCCCGGATAGGTTGAATTTCCTAAGTTTTGCTTGAGTTTTTGGTTGTTTTTGGAGTGTTTTTGGTGATCTGTTATACCTGGAAGTATAAGGACGTGTTTGTGATCATTTTGGATGTTAAATGATGTTTAAAAATGGTTAGAAGTGATGGATCTTGGCTGGGTTAAGTTTTGGTAGTGTTTGGAGGTGATTTCGGTTGTGTTTGGTAGCCGAATTGTTGGATTTGTGTTGAGCAGCGAATTTGGTTGTGTGGCTGCTGTTCTTAATGCATAATGATGCATTAATGTGCTGTTTTTGTGTGCTTGAAACAGGGGAGTTTGATCCGTGAGCTTTAGTGGTGTTGCGGAAGGTTTCAGATGCTTGGAAGGCTTGGTGGCTAGCCTTGTTTTGGTTATCGGTGAGTGAAGTTGGGTTTTCAGCTTTTAAACCAAGGTTTGAAGGTTTTTGGGAGCTTAGTGTAAGTCTAAACAACTTTGCTAAGCTCAAGAGTAAGTGAATGGATTTTCGCTCTTGAGTTATGATTGTGGAAGTGGCTTTTAAGCAATTGTGGTTGATGATTGAAATGCATGTGTTTTGCATGGTTTAATTCTGTTTTGAAAGCATATTTTAGCATGGTTTAGTGCTGGTTTTGAAAGCCATATGTGAAGGATGCTCAAGGTAAGAGATCCTTGGTTTTATACATTGAAAATGTGGTTTTGATGCGTGGTGTTGCATGTTGTTCTATGGCTTTGTCTAATGCTTTAAAACAGTGAATTAATGTTGGTAAATGATGGTTTTTGCATGTTGGTTATGCATGTGAATCATTTGATTAATGTGGTAATGGTTTTGCATTATGGTTATGCATATGGAACATTGGACTAATGTGGTAAGATGGTTATATTGGCAAGTGATGTAAGTGGTTCTTGGTTCTTTGATCGGATATAGTTAGCCGGCTATAGGATTGGGTGCACCGTGAATTAAGTCGCCTTGGAGGTGGAGTGGTCAAGAGTGGACCGGGAAACTCCCTTCAAGTATCCTAACGAGATGGTTGAGGTCATAATGGAGGTGTTGCCCATTCGAGGACCTTGGTTGAGCAAAGGTTATATGGTGTTTAAAAGTCCATATGTGAGGACCTTGTGCTTGTTGAGATCACAATGGCGGTGTTAAGTCCATGTGTGGATCTTGTATAGGGTGTCCCGGATCTCGTTAGTGATTTCTACAACTACCAATCGGTGATGCAAAGGTTGTATGGTGTTTGAAAGTCCATACAAGGGAACCTTGTGCATGTTGAGGTTGTATGGTTGTCCATACATGGGAACCTCGGGAAAAGCTAAGGTTGTATGGTGTTTAAAAGTCCATGCATAGGAACTTTAGGCTTGTAAGGTCAAATGGTGTTTAAAAGTCCATTTGGGGAGACCTTGGATTGGTAGGGTGTAGGGAGCGTAGGGACAACGCTCGGAATCCGCGTATCCGATTGGGTGTTGAGTTGAAAAGTGAATGTGGTTGATCATTTGAAGGCCAATATGATGTTCTTGATTGTGATGAAGCATGAGGTGCTTGAAATGATGCATATTTGCATGTGAAGCATGAGATGCTTGAATTGATGCATAATTGCATGTGAAGCATGAGATGCTTGAAAAGATGCATGGTTGCATGGAAAGTGTATAATGCTTGTGAATGCATGTTTACTTGTTAAGTTGAACAAGTGTTGATTATCATTTGGAAAATGAGGCATGTGAGCATGAAATATCTTTAGTGCATTGGATTCTTGTTGAGACTTGTTTTTAAAGGCATGTGATGATGATGTTGTGGTTCATATATGTTGTCTTTGGTTTAATGCATGTGTTGGTTGGTTTGTGAAATGGTTTTAAAAGATTCTTGTTTGTTTTGGCTTTCAAGTTTAAAGAAAGGTATGTTGTGAAATGGGAGTGTTTTCCAAGGTTTTGTTTTAGCTTGCATATGGTGTGTATGCATGGTTTGGCTAAATGGTTGATTTTGCAAGTCGTGCTTTGAAAAGGGTTTTCTTAGTTTGCTAAACTAAGGGTTGGTTTTCATGTATGTGCGATGCATGGTTTTGAGCTTGTTGTTGAAAAGGAGTTTTCAAACATGGCTTTGGTAAACAAATCGAGTTTGTTTTAAAAGTGATTTATGGCACGCTACATTGATGGTGTTTTGGTTTTGAGCTTTCCTCACTAAGCATTATGTGCTTACGCTCCTTTTTGTCCATCAATGCAGATTCTTGAAGTTTGGACAGCGAGGAGCAAGGGATTCAAGAAGGACTCCACTTGAGATGTATGTCTCGGTTAATAGCTATAGTTAATAAAGGCAATGGGGTAGAATCTCTTGGGTTGATGTATGTGTTTGTTTATGTTTAGACAAGTTTGGTTTTGTGTTGTTAATGTTGTTGGAACATGACTTGGCTTATGAGATTGAATTGGAAGTATGTTGCTTAAATGGATTGCTTGTGTTGGAAGCTTAGTCTTAAAATTGGGGCTTTTCATGTATGATGGCATGTTGGTGAATTGTTGATGCAAGTATGCCTCTTTTATGTTAAATTGCATGTTGGCAAAGTTTGGTGGCTGTTGGAGCATGATTGGATGTTAATTGCATGTTTAAATAGGTAAATTTCTGCATTTTGTGCAGGGTGTTTCGGAACAGGGTGTACCGTTTCGGAACGGGTGCCTTGAAGCAGCCCAGGCGTCCGAAACGGGTGAAACCGTTCCGAAACGGATAGGCCACTGCCCGACCCCCGTTTCGGTACCCGTTGCGGAACGGCCCCGCATTTCGAAACGGGCTGTCTCCCGTTTCGGAACGGTTGACCGTTGGGGGCTGACAGTGGCAGTTATGTGTTTCAAAATGTTTGCATTTTGGTCCTGAATCTTGTATGTGCAATTGTATGAGTTTGAGATGTCCGTTTGAGCTGAAATTTGGCCGAGATGCATGAAATATGATTAATTTTAAGTTGGTAACTTAAAATCTGGTTAAGGCCTCAAAGTTTTCAGAATTTACAAATTGGTCCCTAAAGTTGTGTTTTGTGCAATTGGGTCCCTGAATGATCTCTGATGGTTGTGATCTTTGAGTATGTTGTTTGTGTGATCACATCTAGGGTTAATGAGCATCTAGACAAGATTAAAAAGAAAAAAAAGGGGTCGTTAATCAAGGTTGACTTTCGGGTTGACTTTGGTTTTCCCCGTGTAATCTTCGTAGTTCGGGTCAACCGTCTAGGCCAGGCTACGGGGGTTACATTTGGTGGTATCAGAGCTGAGTTGCGAATGCTTGGGGAAAACGGTAAGTTGTTGTGATGTGTGCTTGTTGTTTACCCTGATGTGTGGTTGAATGTTGGTTGAAACACGTGTTTCTGGGTATGATGCTGGTGTTTCTGAGCAAATTGCTGATGTTTCTGAGCATGTTGCTGATGTTTTCAAGCATGTTTTATGGTTATGAATCTTGGTTGAGCTTATGTGGTTTGTGCTGATGATAAGCTGATGCTGTGAGTTGGTTTTATGCATGATGAAAGTGCTGTGAGTATGTTATGTAATAATATGCTGTTGCAAGTGGATGCTGTTTGATGTAAGCATGATCAAGGTGTGTTGTTTGATATGCTTGATGTTGTGATATCCATGTTGTGTTGACTGTTATGTCATGTAAAGGGGAGGATTCAGGATACCCATTGCCTTATTAATATAGCTATTGTGTTATTTTGGAGTTGGAGTTTGAATCCTTGCTTAATGCTGGTCTAACTGGTTTGTTTGTTTGTTGTGATTGTATGTTTGTTGTTGTTAGTAGTATGGCTAAGTCGATGAAAGAATGGCAGTTGGGTGAGATGGTTGCTGCCTTGGGGCAGGTTGTTAAGGCGTGGAATTCACCCTTTCGTGGAGGTGTTTTGTCTCAGTTTTCTGTGCCTGGGGTTGAGGTGATAAGGCAAGGGAAAGAAGCTAGTTCTGCGATGAAGAGTTCATCATCTGATGTTCAGGAGGTGTTGGGAACATCTCAGGCTGTGGTAAAGGTAAAGTTAGTGGATGTGCTGGCTGTGGGATGTGTGGGTTTGCCGAAGCAGCGTTTGCTTGATTTGGGTGCTGTGGAATATCATGGTTCTACACCAGAGATGTTTGAGGCTTGGTTGGCCAGTGTGGTTCTGATCTTGGATCAGGAAGGCTGTGATCTTTCTTGTAAGTTGGGGAGTGTTGTTTCTCTGATGTTGGAGGATGCCTGTGTCTGGTGGACATCAGTGGCTGTGGCGTCACATATTCCTGATATTGATTGGGATTTCTTTGTATCTGCCTTTTATGAAAGGTATCTTGGAGGGAAGTTTTCAAGGGTTGAGCAAAGTGACGGTGGTGCTGTTGTGGAGAAAGTGTTGCTTGAGCAAGGAGTGGAAGTTCAGCCACCGGTGTGTGACCGTTGTGAAAGGCGCCATGTTGGAGGTTGTTGGGGCGCGGGTGCTTGCTGGAACTGTGGTTCCAAAGTGCATGTTAAGCGTGATTGTCCTCTTGGAGTGAAGTCGGCTTTGGTGATGGCCAAAGGATCTCAGAAAGGTCGTGGGCACGGCCGAGGCAAGGTTCAGAAGTGGCAGAAAGAGCAGAAAGTTGTGAAGAGTGTGGGAAAGGAGAATTGCTGGAAATGTGGGTCTGCTGGACACATGAGACGTGATTGTTTGATGTTGGCTCAGAACAGTCAAGGTTCTTTACCGCAAGGAGGTGGTGGTGGCCCTAGTGTGTTAGCTAGTGTTGCAGTGGTGCGGCAGGAGGATGATGGTTCCGCAAGGAAGAGAGCTCGTCTGATGAAGCTTCAGAGAGGTGTTGTGTTTTCAGGTAACCTTGTTTAGTAATCTTTGCTCTAGTTACCTTAGTTTGGTTTCTGTTGGTTTTCCTTGCGTGGTAAGTTTAGTCTTGTTGCTAGCATGTTTGGGGTAATGGTTGTAGTTTGGAAATGTCTTTGATGTGAAGAGGGCTTTGTGAGAATCTTGTGGTTAGTAGTTGCTGGTATGATGGAGTTAGATAAGCTAGAAGTGCGGTAGGAGGTTGTTCTTAGACGGATTTGAGGATGTTATTAGAGGGTGTGAACTGGCATTCATGCACAGTTAAAATCATTGTTATATGCTATATTATATATGTTGGTCCATGCATACATGTGGCATGACATTAGAGGTTTTGCATACATGTACATCAGGCATTGATAGGGCATGTAAGTGATCATGCATACGATGTTCACACTCGCTAATAATTAATCCAATCTGTTAGAGTGGTGGTTGGGTTAGGTTGGATGGTGGGTTTTTAGAGGTTGTGTTGGTGCTGAGTGGAAGTTAGAGGTAATGGAGTTTGTTAAGCTAGTTGCTAGTAATAGTGAGGGTGGTATAGCCTGTTGGTAGAAGATTGGTGTTTGATGCTTTATGAGTTTAGTGGTTTGGTGGTGAGGGGTACCGGTTGAGGTTAGAATCGATCAGGTGGTTTGATAGCTAAGTGGGAGTGGTAGTTCCTTGGTGCTAAGTGAGGTTGCAGTTTGGTGGTTGTTTTTCCAAGTGCTGAGGTAGCTTAGCATTTAAGTTGAAGTGGAAGGATCATGAAGGATCGAAGGCTTGTGTTGTTTGGAAGGATTCTTATGAGAAGTGGTTGGCTGGTTGTGTGTATGTGAATTTCTTTTTGGAGATCAACTGGTGGTGTATGGAACAGCTGGCGGAGCCGAGTTGGAGTTGTAATGTAAATTTTGGTTTGTGGGTGAGTAGACCTGGTGAGTCGTTTTGGTAATGTTAGCGGCAGATGTGAAGGAATGTCAGCTTTTGTTGAGAAGTTTGGGTAAGCAGTTGATGCTTAAGAATTCTTGCTTGTTGGGAAGATTCATGGAAGAGATTTGAGAGTTGCAAGAGTTTTGGAAGCAGAGAAGTTTGTATGGTGGTTGAATTGGATTGGTTAGAGTCCCTGTGTGAACCAGTCTTGGAAGTTGTGTGTTGCAGTAGTGTGTGCTGTGAAAGCTAAAGTTCTTTATGGTTGAAGTTGGGGCTGTGTACAGTCTGGAGATGTGGAAGGTTAAGTTGTGGCTATCTTTGAGTGTTCTGGGTTTGTGAACAGCATGTAGTGGTGTTGGGTTCAGTGGAGTTTTGTGTGGAAAGTGTTCAGTGTTGGTTGAGGGTTTTGTGTTGCCTTGTGTGTGTTTTGAGAAAGTTGTTGTTCTCTTTTCGCCGGTTGAAATTTCGAGGACGAAATTTCCTAAGGGGGGGAGAGTTGTAACGCCCCGGTTTTGGGCTCAGAAGTTTTGGGCGTTGACCGGTTTGGTCAAAGTGCTGTTCGAATCTAAAGAGGTGAAATTAGGAAAGCCTAGTTCGGGTTGCATTAAAAATATGGAAAAATGTTCTAAAATCATCTTTTAATATATAAAAGTGAACTGTGAATTCAATTTTGGAAAATGAGGTTCGGAAGATTGACATTTTGGCTAGTGACCAAAATGTAATTTTTGAAAGTTCGGTGACAGTTTTATAAAGGATTGAAACTTTGAATCTTTAAGGAGCTATTTACCCAATGGGAGTTTCTCCAGATTTTCTAAATATATTAAATGATTAATTAAGTGTTTTTAAACAAAAGAAAAGTGGAGGGAAGATATTTTCCTAAATCTAACTAACTTTTCTCTCAACCATTTTCTCTCATCTTTTCTCTCAAACCAAACACATTCTCTCCAGATTTCCTCCTCTGATTTTGTCACTCAAATCACTCATTTCAACTCTCATTTGATTCCTAATCATCTCATCAACAAAACCTCTCAATTTGCAAGTTGTTTCATCAAGCTTTTTGGCTCCAAAAAGGAGAAACTCAAGTTTGGAGGTAAGAACGTCCTTCTCCTCTGAACTTCAAGTTCTTTACTGAAATTCCCAAGTTCTCAATCCTTGGTTTGTGTTTTGTTAAAGGCTTTTCAATAGAAATCTTGATTTTGGCTTAAAATGCAAGATTTGGTGATTTTGGTGAAATTTTCGTGTGATCTGTTTGGGCAGTGTTTTGAAGTGTCAAAATGATGTTAAATGAATGCTAAATTGATTAGAAGTTGAGGTTTAATTAATGCAATCCCGGATAGGTTGAATTTCCTAAGTTTTGCTTGAGTTTTTGGTTGTTTTGGATTGTTTTTGGTGATCTGTTATACCTGGAAGTATAAGGACGTGTTTGTGATCATTTTGGATGTTAAATGATGTTTAAAAATGGTTAGAAGTGATGGATCTTGGCTGGGTTAAGTTTTGGTAGTGTTTGGAGGTGATTTCAGTTGTGTTTGGTAGCCGAATTGTTGGATTTGTGTTGAGCAGCGAATTTGGTTGTGTGGCTGCTGTTCTTAATGCATAATGATGCATTAATGTGCTGTTTTTGTGTGCTTGAAACAGGGGAGTTTGATCCGTGAGCTTTAGTGGTGTTGCGGAAGGTTTCGGATGCTTGGAAGGCTTGGTGGCTAGCCTTGTTTTGGTTATCGGTGAGTGAAGTTGGGTTTTCAGCTTTTAAACCAAGGTTTGAAGGTTTTTGGGAGCTTAGTGTAAGTCTAAACAACTTTGCTAAGCTCAAGAGTAAGTGAATGGATTTTCGCTCTTGAGTTATGATTGTGGAAGTGGCTTTTAAGCAATTGTGGTTGATGATTGAAATGCATGTGTTTTGCATGGTTTAATTCTGTTTTGAAAGCATATTTTAGCATGGTTTAGTGCTGGTTTTGAAAGCCATATGTGAAGGATGCTCAAGGTAAGAGATCCTTGGTTTTATACATTGAAAATGTGGTTTTGATGCGTGGTGTTGCATGTTGTTCTATGGCTTTGTCTAATGCTTTAAAATAGTGAATTAATGTTGGTAAATGATGGTTTTTGCATGTTGGTTATGCATGTGAATCATTTGATTAATGTGGTAATGGTTTTGCATTATGGTTATGCATATGGAACATTGGACTAATGTGGTAAGATGGTTATATTGGCAAGTGATGTAAGTGGTTCTTGGTTCTTTGATCGGATATAGTTAGCCGGCTATAGGATTGGGTGCACCGTGAATTAAGTCGCCTTGGAGGTGGAGTGGTCAAGAGTGGACCGGGAAACTCCCTTCAAGTATCCTAACGAGATGGTTGAGGTCATAATGGAGGTGTTGCCCATTCGAGGACCTTGGTTGAGCAAAGGTTATATGGTGTTTAAAAGTCCATATGTGAGGACCTTGTGCTTGTTGAGATCACAATGGCGGTGTTAAGTCCATGTGTGGATCTTGTATAGGGTATCCCGGATCTCGTTAGTGATTTCTACAACTACCAATCGGTGATGCAAAGGTTGTATGGTGTTTGAAAGTCCATACAAGGGAACCTTGTGCATGTTGAGGTTGTATGGTTGTCCATACATGGGAACCTCGGGAAAAGCTAAGGTTGTATGGTGTTTAAAAGTCCATGCATGGGAACTTTAGGCTTGTAAGGTCAAATGGTGTTTAAAAGTCCATTTGGGGAGACCTTGGATTGGTAGGGTGTAGGGAGCGTAGGGACAACGCTCGGAATCCGCGTATCCGATTGGGTGTTGAGTTGAAAAGTGAATGTGGTTGATCATTTGAAGGCCAATATGATGTTCTTGATTGTGATGAAGCATGAGGTGCTTGAAATGATGCATATTTTCATGTGAAGCATGAGATGCTTGAATTGATGCATAATTGCATGTGAAGCATGAGATGCTTGAAAAGATGCATGGTTGCATGGAAAGTGTATAATGCTTGTGAATGCATGTTTACTTGTTAAGTTGAACAAGTGTTGATTATCATTTGGAAAATGAGGCATGTGAGCATGAAATATCTTTAGTGCATTGGAGTCTTGTTGAGACTTGTTTTTAAAGGCATGTGATGATGATGTTGTGGTTCATATATGTTGTCTTTGGTTTAATGCATGTGTTGGTTGGTTTGTGAAATGGTTTTAAAAGATTCTTGTTTGTTTTGGCTTTCAAGTTTAAAGAAAGGTATGTTGTGAAATGGGAGTGTTTTCCAAGGTTTTGTTTTAGCTTGCATATGGTGTGTATGCATGGTTTGGCTAAATGGTTGATTTTGCAAGTCGTGCTTTGAAAAGGGTTTTCTTAGTTTGCTAAACTAAGGGTTGGTTTTCATGTATGTGCGATGCATGGTTTTGAGCTTGTTGTTGAAAAGGAGTTTTCAAACATGGCTTTGGTAAACAAATCGAGTTTGTTTTAAAAGTGATTTATGGCTCGCTGCATTGATGGTGTTTTGGTTTTGAGCTTTCCTCACTAAGCATTATGTGCTTACGCTCCTTTTTGTCCATCAATGCAGATTCTTGAAGTTTGGACAGCGAGGACAAGGGATTCAAGAAGGACTCCACTTGAGATGTATGTCTCGGTTAATAGCTATAGTTAATAAAGGCAATGGGGTAGAATCTCTTGGGTTGATGTATGTGTTTGTTTATGTTTAGACAAGTTTGGTTTTGTGTTGTTAATGTTGTTGGAACATGGCTTGGCTTATGAGATTGAATTGGAAGTATGTTGCTTAAATGGATTGCTTGTGTTGGAAGCTTAGTCTTAAAATTGGGGCTTTTCATGTATGATGGCATGTTGGTGAATTGTTGATGCAAGTATGCCTCTTTTATGTTAAATTGCATGTTGGCAAAGTTTGGTGGCTGTTGGAGCATGATTGGATGTTAATTGCATGTTTAAATAGGTAAATTTCTGCATTTTGTGCAGGGTGTTTCGGAACAGGGTGTACCGTTTCGGAACGGGTGCCTTGAAGCAGCCCAGGCGTCCGAAACGGGTGAAACCGTTCCGAAACGGATAGGCCACTGCCCGACCCCCGTTTCGGTACCCGTTGCGGAACGGCCCCGCGTTTCGGAACGGGCTGTCTCCCGTTTCGGAACGGTTGACCGTTGGGGGCTGACAGTGGCAGTTATGTGTTTCAAAATGTTTGCATTTTGGTCCTGAATCTTGTATGTGCAATTGTATGAGTTTGAGATGTCCGTTTGAGCTGAAATTTGGCCGAGATGCATGAAATATGATTAATTTTAAGTTGGTAACTTAAAATCTGGTTAAGGCCTCAAAGTTTTCAGAATTTACAAATTGGTCCCTAAAGTTGTGTTTTGTGCAATTGGGTCCCTGAATGATCTCTGATGGTTGTGATCTTTGAGTATGTTGTTTGTGTGATCACATCTAGGGTTAATGAGCATCTAGACAAGATTAAAAAGAAAAAAAGGGGTCGTTAATCAAGGTTGACTTTCGGGTTGACTTTGGTTTTCCCCTTGTAATCTTCGTAGTTCGGGTCAACCGTCTAGGCCGGGCTACGGGGGTTACAATCCACCATCGTGGTGACGTCAATTCCTCAATCGCTAGGGTACTTGGATGGAGTTTACGGTACAATCACAACCCCTCGACATCCAAGGCGACCTTATTGACGGTGCCCCAATCCTATAGTCGGCTAACTATATCCAATTAAAGTTACCAAAAACCATTTCCATCACTTGCCAATATAATTATTTAACATCATTATTCCACTGTTTTACAAGTATAAATCACAATGCCATTTTAACAAGCATAAACGTGCTTAAACACAAATGCATACATCTCATAAAACCACATTTAATTCAAGTGCATTTTCCAACAAAAACATAGCACATTTCGAGAGAGACTTTCAAATCACTTACTCTTGAGCTTAGCTAAGTGTATCAAACATACACTAAGCTCCCAGAACCACGCTCAAAGAATTACACAGCTGGAAAATCCATTCCCACTCACCGATACGCGAAACCTTACTCGCCGACGCGAAAATCACCCTTCCGAAGCCTCAAAAATGCTTCGTTCGTTTCCAGATCAAGATCCTCTGTTTTTAGATCATCAAAGCAGAGATCCAAATGCATTAAAATGTATTTCAACACTAGCAACTAAATACAAACTCATTGCTCACCAAAACTACACTAATTTACCCAACCGAAACAACCGAAAACTCAATCGATCGCTTCCTAAACCAAGCCCATCCAACATACATCACCTTCAACCATTAATAAACATCAAAACACATCTAAAGACAACCTAAACCCATCCTTATACCTCCAGCAAGCATAGCTTCATCATTTCACCTTAAAAACCCAACTAAAACCATCAATAAACTCAAGGATCCTAAGGATTTCGGGATCTATATTATCAAAACCCTTTCTCAACATTATAATTAACTCAAAACTCAATTAAAACCAATCCAAAACAGAGCTCATCAATACTTATCCGAAAATCAAGATTTAAAACATAATTTTGCAAGATTTTGATCTCAAATAAAAACTATAATAAAAACTCAGCCAAAAACAACATTTAGAAGCCAAAGATCTTGGGAATTTCAATAAATAACCTAGATTGAAGGTTGAGAACGAGATTTACCTCCAATCCTTGCCTTACTTAGTGATTGACAAGTTTTCCTTCACAAAGCTTGAAGAATTTGAAGAGAACTCTTGAAATTGGTTTAAAAATTAAAGAGAGAGTGTTTGGGAGAAAAGAAATCTAGAGAAAAAGAGTTGGGAAAATGGTTTTTCTGAAATGAAAGTTAGTTACGTGAAATGAATTCTCAATTTCCCAATTAACCCATTTTAATTAAATAAAATCATTTCTATTTTAATTATCTAAACCCCTTTTAAAACACATATCAATTTAAGGAAGGTGTAATTGCACCATAGCACCCTAAAGATTCTAAGATTTTGACTCCTTTTTAAAATTTTTCAATTTTCCAAAGTTTGAAACTTTACATTTTGGTCATTACCCAAAATGTATCACTTCCAAAGCTCTTTTTGTAAAATTAATTTGACCAATCTCTTAAACATGATTTTAGAGGATTTTAGAAAATTTTACCATATTTTTATCCTTTCCCGATCCTTGATTTCCCTAAACCTCGTAATACGATTCGATCCGTTTTCCGACCGGTCCGATTCGATGTCTAAAACATCTAAGCCCAAAACCTTTGCTGCTTGAGCTAAAGATCTTCACCGATCTCTTATCGTGGAATAAATTCGGGTTCAACTCTATCTCCTCGATAGGCATAGCTTGCGAAGGATCCAATCTATACACCCGCAACATCAAAACGTGAAAAACATCAGGAATCCTTTCCAACTCGGGAGGCAACCTCAACCGATAAGCCACAAGACCGATACGCTCCACAACTTCATAAGATACAATAAACCTTGGGCTAAGCTTACCCTTACGCCCAAAACCCATCAATTTTTTCCAAGGCGATACTTTCAACAACACATGTTCGCCAACCGCGAACTCGCTCTCCCTACGTCTCAGATCCGCGTAAGACTTTTGCCGATCCGATGCTACTTTCAAACGCTCCCAAATGAGCTTCACCTTCTCGGTGATATCTTTTAACATAACTGGCATCATAACCAACCTTTTCCATGTGTCCGCCCAGCAAAGAGGCGTTCTGCACTTTCTCACATACAACGCCTCGTACAAAGCCATTTGTAAGCTTGCCTGGTAACCATTATTATAAGCAAACTCAACCAAAGGCAAGTGCTTCTCCATGAACCTTGGAAGTCTATAGCACAGAATCACAGCATATTCTCAATCACCTGAGCAACACGCTCTGACTTTTCATTCGTCTGAGGATGTTAAGAAGTACTGAAAAGCAACAGTGTACCCAATGCTTGATGTACACCTCAGATCCCTATTCTACACTATGGACTTTGGCACACCGTGAAACCGCACAATCTCAGCAATATACAGCTCTGTCAACTTATCAAACGCATACGTAGAATGCACTGCCAAGAAATGTACACTCTTCGCAAGACGGTCAACAAGTACCCAATCAAAATTCCTCTTTGACAGTGTCAAAGGTAAACCAAACACGAATCCCTGGTAGTCTTTTCCCACCTCCCACTCTGGAATCCCTAATGATTACTACACTTAGAAGGAAACCAAAGCTCATCTTTCACCTGCTAACAAACCAAACAATTGCTTACAAACTTGGCAACATCCTTTTTCACCTTATTCATTATCACCTTCAACCATTAAGAATGCATGTGATGCTTGTTAAAGCATGAGCAAAGGTTTATTTACTGTTGTAAAATGATGCATATGAGCATGTGGTTAAAAAGTGCATTGAGGTCTTGAGAAGACATATTTTATAAAATGGCATGAGATGTAAAGTGTTGGTTTTGCAAAATATGAGACAAGCATTGATGAATGTTATTTAGCGATCCTCACTAAGCTTTGTGCTTACGCTCTTTTGTTTCATCAATGCAGAAAACTAGGCTTTGAAGCTAACAAGTAGGCAAGAGGAATCCAAGATTTAAATCTTGCAAAGTATGTGGATTTGCTTCGGTGTAATAAAAGGCAATGGGTGGGGTTTATGTCATTGCATGGTTGAGAATATTTTCCCTTTGCTTTGAGCATATTTGTTAGTTACTTTTGAGATGTAATTGGCCTTTATGGTTTGATTTTGGTTACGGATGATAGTTTTGGCTTGTTATTGTGTTGGTGGACTAGGGAGCATGCCTTTAGTACCTTTACTTGCATGTTGGTTGTCATGTTATAGCTAATGCCACGATTTGATGATTGTTGATATGTATCCATGTTGTATGCATGGTGTGGCATGTCTCGGGAATGATTTGAATGTGTTAAAGTATGAAAAACCAGCAAAATCTGCTGTTGCAGGGCAAGACGTATCGGAATGCCCTTGCATGTTTCAGAATAGGGGCCTGAAATGGCCATAAGGTTTCGGAATGGGTGAAGGCGTATCGAAACGACCAACCCTGTTTCGAAACGATCGTTTCGGTACAAGGCCATCCGTATTGGAACGCCTGACCGTTGGGTTTGAATTTTGAACTTTTTTGAGTTTCTGTTTCTTGCATATTGGTCCCTAAATGTTGGTTGCTTAATTCAATGAGTTTGAATGATCTGTTTGAGTTGAAATTTGACCTGATGGTATGCTATATGATTAATTTTAGACTGGTAACATTAAAACTCGTTTAGTCCTTATAAATCTGAGAATTTATGTTTTAGTCCCTAAAAGATGATTCTTTTCAATTGAGTCCCTGCAGCTGGGCAGGTGGGCTTACCTTTGGAGAGGTTGAGGAGCTTGGGAGCTGTAGAGTTCTTTGGTATGTCTCCTGAGGCGTCTGAGGCTTGGTTAGCAAGTACGATCCGCATTATGGATCAGATGGGCTGTAATGATGTGCGCAAGCTGGGATACGCAGTATCTTTGCTGCAAGGTGATGCTTACAGCTGGTGGACGACTACCACAGCTGGTATGGAACCCAATGAGGTTGATTGGGAATTTTTCTGAGGTGCCTTAAGGAGGAAGTATCTTGGGGTGAGATACTTAGATGAAAAGAAACGGGAGTTTATGTCGCTTGTTCAGGGCAATCTATCTGTGGCTGAGTACGAGGTCCAGTTCGTACGCTTGAGCTAGTATGCTCCTGAGTTGGTACCTAGTGAGAGGCACCAATGTGATCGCTTCCAGTACGGGTTGGTACAGGAAGTTAAGACATACATGCTAGCTGCTGATTATACTGACTTTGATGTGCTTGTGTGTCGAGCCAAAGACATCGAGCAGAATTTGGGTTTGTCATCTAGAGGTGTTAGTTCTAGCTCTAGGAAGAGAGCCGCTGAGTATAGTTCTGGTGGTGGACGGAACAAAAGAGGCCGTGATAGGAGACATCATCCCGAGGGAAGGCGTGGTGTTCTGGATCGAGGTGGACATGCTCAGGGAGGTCGTGTGAGATCTGAGCAGCATACATGTTGGACATGTGGTTCGAGGGATCATTTGAGGCGAGATTGTCCTCGAGCAGCTAGAGAGGTTCAGGCTCCTGTTGTGGTGACAGGGAACTCTTGTCGGATTTGTGGTTCAGCGGATCACATGAGGAGGGATTGTCCTTTGTTGTCTGGTGGAGGTCAGGGACGTGCTCCTGTGGTAGCTGCACCCAGAGAGGCCATGGGCGCAGCCGTGGAAATTTTTAGAGGAGAGATGAAGGGCACCGAGGTATCGCTCATGTTGTGGCCGTCCGACCTAAGGGAGGTGGACCAGCGAGGGTATATGCTCAGTGCGAGGAGCGCAATGATACATATGTTATCGCAGATACCTTTGCCTTCTAGTCTTTATCTTTGCTGGCTTTGATTGATTCTGGATCCACACATTCTTATATCTTGAGTGAGCTTGCGCATTTGCTTGATATACCTGTTGAGATGCTTGAAATAGGAATGCAAGTGACTAGTTCTTTTGGTGAGATTGTAGTCACTAGGAAGTTGTATAGGAGATGCCCTTTGTTTGTGCAAGGTCATGTTTTTCTTGTGGATCTGATAGAATTGCCTTTCTACGGATTTGATTTAATCCTTGGTATGGATTGGTTGATGGAGCATATGGCAGTGGTTGACTTTGATGTTAAGCGAGTCACCTTAAAGTTGGCCGATGATTTTGAGGTTGTAGTAGTGGGCGAGAATGTGAAATTCTTATCAAATATGATTTCGGCTTTAGAAATAAACCGTATGATCAGGTTGGGCTGTGAGGCTTATCTTGCCTATGTGATGAATCCTGGCACCAAGGATGTGAGTGTGCAAGACATCCGAATTGTTCGCGATTTTCCGGGTGTCTTTCCGAAAGAATTGCTTGGATTGCCACCAAACAGAGAAGTTGAGTTTGGTATAGAGTTGTACGAGAATACAACTCAGGTGTCCATTGCTCCTTATCGCATGGCACCCAAGGAGTTAAAAGAATTGAAAACACAATTGTAGGAGTTGTTGGATTGAGGTTTCACTCGGTCGAGTGTTTCACCTTGGGGTGCACCGGTCTTGTTTGTGAAGAAGAAAGATGGGACGATGAGAATGTGTATAGATTATCGGCAACTGAACAAGTTGACGATCAAGAACAAGTACCCCTTGCCTAGAATCGATGATCTTTTTGATCAGTTTCAAGAAGCCTCGGTGTTTTCTAAGATAGACTTGAGATCGGGGTACTATCAGCTGAAGGTGAAGGATGTGGACGTACCTAAAACGGCTTTTCAGACGAGGTACGAGTATTATGAATTTTTGGTGATGTCGTTTGGTCTGACCAACGCACCTCCTGCTTTCATGGACATGATGAACCGTGTATTCCATGAATTCTTGGATCAATTTGTGGTGGTGTTCATTGATGATATCCTTGTGTATTCGCGTACCGAGGAGGATCATGATAGGCACTTGAGAATTGTTTTGCAAGTGTTGTTAGAAAATCAGTTATATGCCAAGATGAGTAAGTGTGAGTTTTGGCTTAGGGAAGTGGTCTTCCTTGGACATGTTGTGTCGGCTGAGGGTATTCGCGTTGATCCGCACAAGGTAGAAGCTGTGGTGAGTTGGAAAGTGCCTAAGTCAGTGACAGAGTTACGAAGTTTCCTTGGATTGGCCGGGTACTACCGTAGGTTTGTCGAGGGTTTCTCAAATATAGCAGCGCCTTTGACCAAGTTGTTGCAAAAGAATATTCGCTTTGAGTGGACGGATGCGAGACAACAAGCTTTTGAGAAGCTGAAAGAAGCTTTGATGAAAGCTCTTGTTTTGATTCAACTCGAGTCTGGTAAGGAGTTTGTGGTCTATAGTGATGCGTCCATTGTTGGTTTGGGCTGCGTGTTGATGCAGGAGGGTAAGGTAGTGTCCTATGCATCTAGGCAGTTGAAGGTGCATGAGCGCAACTACCCTACTCATGATCTTGAGCTTGAAGCTGTGGTGTTTGCCTTGAAGATTTGGAGGCATTACTTGTATGGAGAGAAATGTGTTGTGTTCACGGATCATAAGAGCTTGAAATACCTTATGTCTCAAAAGGAGTTGAGACATTGGGTGGAGTTGCTTAAGGATTATGATCTGACGATCGAGTATCACCCGAGTAAGGCTAATGTTGTAGCTGATGCTTTGAGCAGGAAAATAGCTGTGGAGTTGAGAGCGATGTTTGCTCGTTTGAGTATATTGCGTGATGGTGGTCTTATTACAGAATTGCAAGTGAAGCCATCTCTGATACAATTGATCAAGGATAAGAAGTTGCTTGATGATTCTCTTGTTTCGCATGTTCAGGACATTACAGAGGGTAGACCTTCAGATTTCAGCTTTAGTGATGATGGTGTTTTGTGCATTGGGAGTCGAATAGTGGTGCCATATGATGCTGAGTTAAGGCACACTATTCTGACTGAAGCTCATAGTAGCCCTGTTGCTATGCATCCTAGTAGTACAAAGATGTATCGTGACATGAAAGATGAGTACTATTGGGTAGGGTTGAAAAAGGATGTGGCTGAGTTTGTTAGTAAGTGCATGGTGTGTTAGCGAGTGAAGGCTGAGCATCAGGTTCCTTCTGGGTTGTTGAAGCCTTTGAGAATCCCAGAATGGAAGTGGGAAAGAATCACCATGGATTTTGTGTCTGGTTTGCCTTTGTCACCGACAAAGAAGAATTCAGTTTGGGTGATTGCGGATCGGCTCACGAAGTGTGCACATTTTCTGCCTGTGCATACTACTTATACCTTGGATAGGTTGGCTGAGCTGTATATAGCTGAGGTTGTGCGGTTGCACGGTGTGCCAAAGTCCATTGTGTCGGATAGAGATCCGAGGTTTACAACACGATTTTGGGAATGTTTGCATCAAGCTTTGGGTACACGGTTGAATTTCAGTACTTCTTATCATCCTCAGACGGATGGACAGTCGGAGCGTGTGAACCAAGTGCTTGAGGACATGTTGAGATGCTGTGTGATAGATTTTCAGGGTTCTTGTGAGAAGCACTTGCCGTTGGTTGAGTTTGCATATAATAATAGTTACCAGGCAAGTATCCAAATGGCTCCATATGAGGCTTTGTATGGGAGAAGATGTAGAACCCCTCTTTGTTGGGCAGAAGCTAGGCACAAGTTGATTTCGATGCCAGCTATGCTTAAGAAAACCACCGAGAAGGTGAAGCTCATTTGTGAGCATTTAAAGGCAGCATCAGATAGGCAAAAGTCTTACACGGACTTGAAGCGTAAGGAAATTAAGTTCGCGGTTGGCGAACATGTGTTCTTGAAAGTATCGCCTTGGAAGAAGGTGATGAGATTTGGGCGTAAGGGTAAGCTTAGCCCAAGGTTCATTGGACTTTACGAAATTGTGGAGCGTATTGGTCTTGTGGCATATCGGTTGAGATTGCCTGCAGAGTTGGAGAAGATACATGATGTGTTTCATGTCTCCATGTTACGAAAGTACAGATCGAATCCTTCGCATGTGATGTCTGTTGAGGAGATAGAGTTGAATCTGGATCTGTCATATGATGAGGAACCAATGAAGGTTCTGGACGTGAGTAGCAAAGTTCTTCATGGCAAGACGATAGAACTTGTGAAGGTGTTGTGGCGACACCGAGGAGTTGAGGAGGCCACGTGGGAAAGCAAGGCGGACACGCTGAGACAGTTTCCGCATCTCTTTCCGTCAGGTAAGAATTTCGAGGATGAAATTTCCTAAGTGGGAGAGAGTTGTAACGCCCTGGTTTTGGGCCTAGATGTTTTAGACATCGGATTGGACCGGTCGAGAATGATTCGAATCACATAAGGTGATTTTAGGAAATCAAGGATCGAGATAGGATAAAAATGTTATAAAAATTGCTAAAATCCTCTAAAACTATATTTAAGAGGTTGGTCAAATCAATTTTACAAAAAAGGTTTTGGAAAATGGACATTTTGAGTAGTGACCAAATTATAAAGTTTCAAAACTTGGAAAAATGTGATTTTTAAAGTGGAAGCCAAAGTCTTAGAATCTTTAGGGGGCTTAAAGTCAATTTGACCTTTCTTCAATATGACATGTGATTTAAAAGGGTTTTTAATTAAATGTTGGATTTTTATAATTAATTAATTAAAAGGTAGTTAATGAGATTTTCACTTACGTAACTACCAATTTTCTCTCATTTTCAGCCAAACACAATTTTCTCTCATCTTTTTCCAGAATTCTCTCTCCCAAAAACTCCCTCAACATTTCCTAAATCATTTTCAAGAGATCTTTCTTAATTCTTCAAGATTTTTGCAAGGAAAACTTGTCATCTATTGAAGGAAGCAAGGATTGGAGGTAAATCTCGTTCTCAGCCTCTAATCAAAGTTCTTTATTGAAATTCCAAAGATATTTGGCTTCTAAATACTATTTTTGATTGAGTTTTCA
Source organism: Hibiscus trionum (assembly GCA_030270665.1). Taxonomy (NCBI): domain Eukaryota; kingdom Viridiplantae; phylum Streptophyta; class Magnoliopsida; order Malvales; family Malvaceae; genus Hibiscus; species Hibiscus trionum. The sequence goes on along the minus strand of BSYR01000001.1, from coordinate 39,940,827 downwards.
ATATAGTTTTGATTGGAGATCAAAATCTTGTGAAGTTATGGATGAAATCTTGATTTTCGGACTTGATGGGTTAAGCTCTGTTTTGTATTGATTTTAATTGAGTTCTAAGTTGATTTATAAGTTAAAATGATGTGTTGATGACATAGATCCCGAAATCCTTGAGATCCTTGAGTTTCTTTGTAGTTTTAAGTGAGATTTTGGGGTGAAATGGTGGAATCTTGCTTGCTGGAGGTATAAAGATGAGTTAGGATGTTTATTAGATGTGTTTTGATGTTGATAATTGTTTGGAAGTGATGTATGATGGCTTGGATTGGTTTAGGAAGCAATCAATTGAGTTTTTGGTTGTTTTGGAAGGGTATTTTGGTGTAGTTTGAGTGGGCAACGAGTTTGTGAATTGTTGCTTGTGTTAGAATGCATTTTAATGCATTTAGATCTCTATTTTGATGATGTGAAAACAGGGGATCTTGTTCCGGAAGCAAACGAACTAATTTTGGGAGCTCCAGAAGAGTAAATTCCGTGTCGGCGTGCAAGGCTTCACGTATCGGTGAGTGGAAATACAATTTCCTGCTTTGTAACTCTTTGAGCGTGGTCTTGGGAGCTTAGTGTAAGTTTGATACACTTAGCTAAGCTCAAGAGTAAGTGATTAGGAAATTCCTCTCTTGGATATGTGATTTGTTTGATGAATTTGCACTTGATGTAAGAGTTGATTCGTTTACTGTTTTAAGCATGTTTGAGCATGGTTTAATGCTGGATTTTAATGTCATTATGTTAAGGATGCACTAGGTAAGTGATCCTTGGGTTGTATTTGTTGAATGCATATGAATTTAAGCATGTGATGCTTGTGGGAATGGAATTGTGGTTATGCTTGTAAAACAGTGGATTAATGTGGTTAAATGATTATATTGGCAAGTGATAAAAATGGTTTTTGGTTACTTTAATCGGATATAGTTAGCCGGCTATAGGATTGGGTGCACCGTGAATAAAGTCACCCTAGATGTCGAGGGGTTGTGATTGTGCCGTAATCTCCATCCAAGTACCCTAACGTTTGAGGTTAAGATCACAACGGTGAATGGTTAGTCCCGTGTGTGAGTCTTGTATATGTGTCCTATACTCTCGTTAGTGGAATTATACAACTACCGATGAGTGATGTTGAGTGGTTGTGATTGTGCCATTAATCTCCATCATGGGTGTTGAGGGGTTGTGATTGTGCCATTAATCTCCACCTTGTGTAGTCCGGTAGTTTGTATGAAGCGTGAGGGACAACGCTTATAATCCGCGTATCCGATTGTAACGCCCCGGTTTTGGGCTTAGAAGTTTTGGGTGTTGACCGGTTTGGTCAAAGTCCTGTTCGAATCTTAAGAGGTTAAATTAGGAAAGCCTAGTTCGGGTTGCATTAAAAATATGGAAAAATGTTCTAAAATCATCTTTTAATATAATTAGATGAACTGTGAAATCAATTTTGGAAAATGAGTTTTGGAAGGTTGATATTTTGGCTAGTGACCAAAATGTAATTTTCGCAAGTTTGGTGGCTGTTTTATAAAGAGTTGAAACTTTGAATCTTTAAGGAGCTATTAATCCAAAGATGATTTCTTCAGATTTTTCTAAGATATTTTAAGTCTAAAATCTGATTTTAAAGATTATTAAAATTGGAGGGAAGTTATTTTGACTATTTTCTCAACTAACTTCCATTTTTCTTCTCTCATTTTCTCTCAAACCAAACATTGCTTTTCCAGAGAATTTGATCTGATTTCTTCACCTAAATTCCTCCTTTCAACTCTCATTTGATAGCAAATCATTGTATCTTCAAAACCTCTTCATTTGCTACAAGTTTCATCAAGGTTTTTCATTCCAAAAAGTGGAGAATCACAAGTTTGGAGGTAAGAACGCCCTTCTCCTCTAAACTATCAGTTCTTTACTGAAATTCCCAAGTTCTCAACTCTTAATTGATGTTTAATTAAAGGCTTTTGGGTTTGGAATTGGATCTTGGCTTATTATGCAAGATTTTGATGATTTTCGTTAGATCTGAGTAATCTGGGTTTTGAGAGGTGTTTTTGATGTTAAATGATCTCTAAATTAATGAGGAAATGAGTTTTGATCAATGCAATCCCGGATAGGTTGAGTTTCCTAAGTTTAGCTTGTGTTTTAAGGTAGTTTTTGAGGTGATCTTGTGGATCTGTTGTTGCTGGAGGTATAAGGATGTTAATAGGTGGTTTTTAGATGTTATATGATGTTAATGGAAGTGAGGTTTTGCTGGATTATGGCTGGGCTTTGTTTAGAAGTGGTTTAGATGCATTTTCGGTTGTTTTTGGTGGCCGAAAATGGAGGTTGGGTGAGAGCAGCGAGTTTAGGTGCTTTCATTGAAGTAATTGATGCATGGTGATGCATTAATTTACTGCTTTGATGTGTTGAAACAGGGGAGGCATCTTTGGATCCAAGTTTGGTTGATCCGGAAGCTTGATTTCGTGCTTCGGCAAGTGGCGAAGTGGAAATCGGTGAGTGCAATTATGGAAATTGGATTTCAGTTTTTTTTAAACCAAGGTTTGAAGGTTGTGGGAGCTTAGTTTAAGTCTAAACAACTTTGCTAAGCTCAAGTGTAAGTTTTCGGATTTTCTCTCTAGTGGTGGCCATGATTTTGATGTGATGCAAAATGATGATTTGCATGTTTTAATTACTGTTTTGAAAGCATGTTTTAGCATGGTTTTTGCTGATGATGTAAGCCATATGTTGAAGGTAACTCTAGGTAGGAGTTCCTTGATTTTGTACATTGGAATGATGTGGTTTGATGCTTTGAAATGCATGATGAAATGGCTTGATTTAATGCTTTAAAACAGTGGATTAAATGATGGAAATGATGTGTATTGGCAAGTGATGTTTTTAAAATGTTAAGGTCACTAAGGTGGTTAAAAGTCCTTGAGTGAGCCTTGTTACTTATGAACATCAAGGTGGTTAAAAGTCCTTGGATGGTTCATGTTGCGGACACTAAGGTGTTTAAAAGTCCTTAGGTGATCCTTTCTATGGTGTTTAAAAGTCCATAGGCCAAGGTGTTTAAAAGTCCTTGGGATCAAGGTGTTTAAAAGTCCTTGATGAGATTCAATTCATGGTGTTTAAAAGTCCATGGCCAAGGTGTTTAAAAGTCCTTGGGATCAAGGTGTTTAAAAGTCCTTGATGTGTTACTTTCTATGGTGTTTAAAAGTCCATAGGCCAAGGTGTTTAAAAGTCCTTGGGGCCAAGGTGTTTAAAAGTCCTTGGGAAAGTTGTTGAACTTGTTTTATGAATTGAAATTTGTCACTTGAGCCAATATGACATGTTAAGTAAGTAAGAAGCATGAGATGCTTGCTTTTGATATATGACATGAAGCATGAGTTTGCTTGTTTTAAAGTATGCTTTGAGCATGTGCAAAGGTTGACTATAAGCATGATTTATAAATGGTTTTAATTGCATTATTGAATTGTTTTTAATGAGCATGCCTCACTAAGCTATTGCTTACGCTCTCTACGTTTTCTTAATTCAATAATGCAGAGCGTTAGAGTACCTTGAGGGCAGCAAGAAAAGGCAAGCAATCAAGTTCAAGTGAAGCTCAAAGTATGAAGGTTTTATAAGTACAATTTAGCTTTTGTATGTTTTGGCAATGGGGGACCAATGTGTATGTTTTGGGAGGTGTTTGAGGCTCCCTAAGTATGTTGAATGTTGATGTGTTTGCTGGTTTTTGCATTGGAACCATATATGCTTGCTTTGGGAAGTTTGGTGTTGAATAGCTAGCTTGTTAGGAAGCATGCCATTAGGATTTGGGGCTTTTCATATGTGTTGGTCATATGTTGAATTGGTGCTGCATTTATGGTCCTTGCATGTTGGTAGACCATGTAGGTATGATTTGGTGTTGTATAATTGAGGTTTGATGCATGTATGTTGCTGTTTTAAGTCGATTTCTGGCAGGAGTATCGATACTCGGGCTTGCGTATCGATACGCAAGAGCCAAATATGCAGATTTCTGCCCAGGCGTATCGATACGGGCTGGGTATCGATACTCGTTTTAGTTTCTGTCTTCCCCGTGTATCGATACGACTCCAGGCGTATCGATACACGACCGTTAATTTGGTTGAAAGTATCTTTTTATGTTTTGTTTTGTTTGCATTTTGGTCCTGAAATTTGTTTGTGCAATTGTGTGAGTTTGGGAAGTCCTTTTGAGCTGAAATTTCACAGAGAAGCATGAAACCTATTTAATTTCAAGATGGTAACTTCAAATTGGGTTAAGTCCTTATAATTATCAGAAATTACAATTTGGTCCCTAAAGTTGTAATTTGATCAATTGAGTCCCTGTTTGATCTCTGATGGTTGTGATCGTTTGGTATGATGTTTGTGTGATCACCTCTAGGCTTAATGTGCATCTAGACAAGTTTTAAAAAGAAAAAAAAGGGTCGTTAATCAAGGTTGACTTTCGGGTTGACTTTGGTTTTCCCCGTGTGACTTTCTTAATTCGGGTCAACCGTCTAGGCCAGGTTAAGGGGGTTACATTTGGTGGTATCAGAGCTGAGTTTGCGAGTAATTGGGAATGTTTGTATGCATGATTGAAGTATGTATGCTATGAATGCTTGTTGTTTGAAAGCATGTTCAGTGGCTTGAAATGTTGATGCAGTCGAGTTGTATGTTGTGATGTTGCATGCTGAGGGTACCCATTGCCAAACAAAAGCTAAAGGAAAGATGTTGTTTTGAAATGAAATTGAGCTTGAATACTTGGATTGCTTACCTCGCTGGCCTGATTTTGTTTTATTTGTGTTGTGATTGCATGGTAAAAGTATGGCACCACGTAGAGAGTTAAGGAGTAACGTGAGAGCTACGGCTCCTAATGAGAACGAGAATGAGGAGAGTGCGGTTCTACCTCCTCCACCTGGTGGTGGTGGAGCTGAGGGAGGTGGAGCTGAAGCAGCGGCTGATGCTGGAGCTGCAGGACCTGAGGCTGGTCAGGGGCAAGCTATGCCTGACATGGCGATGTTGGTTCAAGCTATTGCGGGTGCTTTTCGAGCAGCAGTAGCTGGAGCTCAGGGAGCTGGGCATCAGGGAGATGCTGGAGTCAGATTGCCTTTGGAGCGTCTGCGCAGTCTGGGAGGGACTGAGTTTAGAGGTTTATCAGCTGAGAGTTCTGAGGCTTGGTTGGAGAGTACCAAGCGTATCTTGGGTCAGATGAGTTGCACGGATGTGCAAAAGCTGGGCTGTGTTGTGTCCTTGCTGCAGGAAGATGCTTATACATGGTGGACGACTACCATTTCTGGTATGGCTGAAGCTGATGTTACCTGGACATTCTTTCAGAATGTGTTTAAAAGGAGATATCTGGGAGTGAGATATCTGGATGAGAAAAAGCGTGAATTCATGTCTCTTACCCAAGGGAGCATGAGTGTAGCCGAGTACGAGGTACAGTTTGTACGGCTCAGTCAGTATGCACCAGAGCTGATACCTGATGAGAGGGCTAGGTGCGAGAGGTTTCGTTACGGTCTTGTGACGGATGTCAAGATGTATTTGCTGGCCGCCGAGTATGTTGATTTTGATGTATTGGTGGGCCGAGCAAAGGATGTTGAGATGAACCTGAGTTTGTCTGCTAAGGGTGTTGGCAAGCGAGCTGCTGAGTATAGTTCCGGAGGTGGACGGAACAAGAGGGGACGAGATCAGAAGTATCAGTCCTCAGCCAAGAGGAAGGTGGCCGGGGGGTAGCTCATGTTGTAGCTATTCAGCCTGAAGGTGGAGGCCAAGCGAGGGTGTATGCTCAGAGAGAGGGCAGGAATGATGCAGATGTGATTGCAGGTACCTTTACTTTGCAGTCCTTGTCATTACTTTCTTTGATTGATTCTGGATCTACGCATTCATATATTCTTCGTGAGCATGCTGAATTGCTTGGTTTGCCTGTTGAGTCTTTGGATGTTGGTGTTCGGGTCACTAGTTCTTTTGGTGAGACTGTTGTGACTCGAAAGTTGTTTAGAAGGTGCCCTTTGGTTGTTCAAGAGCATGTTTTCCATGTTGATCTTATGGAGTTGCCCTTCTATGGTTTTGATGTGATCCTTGGTATGGATTGGCTTGCTGAGCATCGTGCTGTTGTGGATTGTGAGAATAAGCGTGTTTCGCTTAAGCTTGGGGATGATTACGAAGTTGTGGTGGTTGGTGAGAATGTGAAGTTTCTTGCCAATGTGGTATCTTCTTTGGAGGCAAGCAGGATGCTGAGGCAAGGTTGTGAAGCTTATCTAGCTTTTGTGATGAATCCTAGCTCTAAGGAGTTGAGGGTGCAAGATATCAGGGTTGTAAAGGAGTTTCCTGGTGTTTTTCCTGAGGAGTTGCCTGGTTTACCTCCTAATTGCGAGGTGGAGTTTGGAATTGAGCTGTATGAGAATACAACTCCTGTGTCCATTACTCCCTATAGAATGGCACCTAAGGAGCTGAAGGAGCTGAAGACGCAGTTGCAAGAGTTGCTTGATCGTGGTTTTATCCGGCCGAGTGTGTCGCCTTGGGGTGCTCCTGTCTTGTTTGTGAAGAAGAAAGATGGCACGATGAGAATGTGCATTGATTACCGTCAGCTGAACAAGTTGACTATCAAGAATCGGTATCCTTTGCCGAGGATTGATGATCTCTTTGATCAATTTCGGGGAGCTGCGGTGTTCTCTAAGATTGACTTGAGGTCAGGGTATTATCAGTTGAAGGTGAAGGATGTGGATGTGCCTAAGACAGCTTTCAGGACAAGGTATGGGCATTATGAGTTCCTTGTGATGCCGTTTGGTCTGACAAATGCTCCTGCTGCTTTCATGGACATGATGAATCGTGTGTTTCATGAATACCTGGACAAGTTTGTTGTGGTGTTCATTGATGATATCCTCGTGTACTCGCGTACTGAGGAGGAGCATGAAGAGCATCTGAGGATTGTTTTGCAAGCTTTGTTGGAGAATCAGCTTTATGCTAAGCTGAGCAAGTGTGAGTTCTGGCTAAGAGAGGTGGTTTTTCTTGGGCATGTGGTTTCTGCTGAGGGGATTCGTGTTGATCCTCAGAAGATTGAGGCGGTGATGAGCTGGAAGGTCCCTAAGTCTGTTCATGAGGTCCGTAGTTTCCTTGGTTTGGCGGGATACTACCGGAGGTTTGTGGATGGTTTTTCCAAGATTGCTGCTCCTTTGACGAAGCTGTTACAGAAGGATGTTAAGTATGAATGGACGGAAGCGAGACAGCAGGCTTTTGAGAAGCTAAAGGCGGCTTTGACGCAAGCTCCTATCTTGATTCAGCCTGAATCAGGGAAAGAGTTTGTGGTTTACAGTGATGCATCCTATGTTGGTTTGGGGTGTGTGCTAATGCAAGAGGGTAAGGTGGTGGCTTATGCATCGCGGCAGTTGAAAGTGCATGAGCGCAATTATCCTACGCATGATATTGAGCTGGCTGCAGTGGTTTTTACTCTTAAGATCTGGAGGCATTATCTGTATGGTGAGAAGTGTACTGTGTACACAGATCACAAGAGTTTGAGGTATTTGATGTCTCAGAAGGAGTTGAATCTAAGGCAGCGTCGTTGGTTGGAGTTGCTCAAGGATTATGATCTGACGATTGAGTATCATCCTGGAAAGGCCAATGTTGTTGCGGATGCCTTGAGTAGGAAGGTAGCTGTTGAGCTGAGGGCGATGTTTGCTAGCTTGAGCATATCGCGTGATGGTGGTCTTGTGGCTGAGTTGCAAGTGAAGCCGTCTTTGGTTCAGTTGATCAAGGATAAGCAGTTGTTGGATGATTCCTTGGTGTCTCATGTGCAGGATATCGCGGAGGGTAGACCTTCGGATTTCTGTTTCAATGATGATGGTGTGCTGTGTTTTGGGAGTCGGATAGTTGTGCCCAATGATGCTGAGTTGAGGCGTGCTATTCTGACTGAAGGTCATAGTAGTCCTTTTGCTATGCACCCTGGTAGTACTAAGATGTATCGTGATCTTCGTGATGAGTACTATTGGGTTGGTTTGAAGAAGGATGTTGCGGAGTTCGTGAGCAAGTGTTTGGTGTGTCAGCGAGTTAAGGCTGAGCATCAGTTTCCTTCTGGGTTGTTGCAACCGTTGAAAATCCCTGAATGGAAGTGGGAGAGGGTTACCATGGATTTTGTATCTGGTTTACCTTTGTCTCCGTCAAAGAAGAATTCGGTCTGGGTGATTGTGGATCGCCTGACGAAGTGTGCACATTTCTTGCCTGTGCATACTACGTTCTCTTTGGACAAGCTGGCAGAGCTGTACATTGCTGAGATTGTGCGGCTGCATGGTGTGCCTAAGTCGATTGTGTCGGATAGGGATCCGAGGTTCACATCGCGTTTTTGGCAGTGTTTGCATCAAGCTCTGGGTACAAGGTTGCATTTCAGTACATCCTATCATCCTCAGTCGGATGGTCAGTCTGAGCGAGTTATCCAGGTTTTGGAGGATATGTTGAGATGCTGCGTGATCGAGTTCCAGGGTTCTTGGGAGAAGCATCTGCCTTTGGTTGAGTTTGCTTATAACAACAGTTATCAGGCGAGTATACAGATGGCGCCTTATGAGGCTCTGTATGGGAGGAGGTGTAGGACTCCTCTTTGTTGGGCTGAAACTGGTCAAAAGTTGGTTTCGATGCCTGCTTTGTTGAAAGGGACCACCGAGAAGGTGAAGCTCATTTGTGAACGGTTAAAGGCTGCTTCTGATCGGCAGAAGTCTTACGCGGATTTGAAGCGTAAAGAGATAGAGTATGCGGTGGGTGACCGTGTGTTCTTGAAGGTTTCGCCTTGGAAGAAGGTGATGAGGTTTGGCCGGAAGGGCAAGTTGAGCCCTAGATACATTGGACCATATGAGGTGGTTGAGCGTGTGGGTCCTGTTGCGTATCGGTTGAGGTTACCTCAGGAGTTGGAGAAGATTCATGATGTGTTTCATGTTTCTATGCTCCGGAAGTATAGATCTGATCCTTCGCATGTGATGCCTGTTGAGGATGTGGTTTTGAATCTGGATTTGACCTATGATGAGGAACCGGTGAAGGTTCTGGATTCGGATAGCAAGGTTCTTCGTGGCAAGACCATTGAGTTGGTGAAGGTGCTGTGGAAGCATCGAGGTGTTGAGGAAGCCACGTGGGAGCGGAAGGAAGACATGCTGAAGCAGTTTCCTTATCTCTTTCCTTCAGGTAAATTTCGAGGACGAAATTTCTTAAGGGGGGGAGAGTTGTAACGCCCCGGTTTTGGGCTTAGAAGTTTTGGGTGTTGACCGGTTTGGTCAAAGTCCTGTTCGAATCTTAAGAGGTTAAATTAGGAAAGCCTAGTTCGGGTTGCATTAAAAATATGGAAAAATGTTCTAAAATCATCTTTTAATATAATTAGATGAACTGTGAAATCAATTTTGGAAAATGAGTTTTGGAAGGTTGATATTTTGGCTAGTGACCAAAATGTAATTTTCGCAAGTTTGGTGGCTGTTTTATAAAGAGTTGAAACTTTGAATCTTTAAGGAGCTATTAATCCAAAGATGATTTCTTCAGATTTTTCTAAGATATTTTAAGTCTAAAATCTGATTTTAAAGATTATTAAAATTGGAGGGAAGTTATTTTGACTATTTTCTCAACTAACTTCCATTTTTCTTCTCTCATTTTCTCTCAAACCAAACATTGCTTTTCCAGAGAATTTGATCTGATTTCTTCACCTAAATTCCTCCTTTCAACTCTCATTTGATAGCAAATCATTGTATCTTCAAAACCTCTTCATTTGCTACAAGTTTCATCAAGGTTTTTCATTCCAAAAAGTGGAGAATCACAAGTTTGGAGGTAAGAACGCCCTTCTCCTCTAAACTATCAGTTCTTTACTGAAATTCCCAAGTTCTCAACTCTTAATTGATGTTTAATTAAAGGCTTTTGGGTTTGGAATTGGATCTTGGCTTATTATGCAAGATTTTGATGATTTTTGATGATTTTCGTTAGATCTGAGTAATCTGGGTTTTGAGAGGTGTTTTTGATGTTAAATGATCTCTAAATTAATGAGGAAATGAGTTTTGATCAATGCAATCCCGGATAGGTTGAGTTTCCTAAGTTTAGCTTGTGTTTTAAGGTAGTTTTTGAGGTGATCTTGTGGATCTGTTGTTGCTGGAGGTATAAGGATGTTAATAGGTGGTTTTTAGATGTTATATGATGTTAATGGAAGTGAGGTTTTGCTGGATTATGGCTGGGCTTTGTTTAGAAGTGGTTTAGATGCATTTTCGGTTGTTTTTGGTGGCCGAAAATGGAGGTTGGGTGAGAGCAGCGAGTTTAGGTGCTTTCATTGAAGTAATTGATGCATGGTGATGCATTAATTTACTGCTTTGATGTGTTGAAACAGGGGAGGCATCTTTGGATCCAAGTTTGGTTGATCCGGAAGCTTGATTTCGTGCTTCGGCAAGTGGCGAAGTGGAAATCGGTGAGTGCAATTATGGAAATTGGATTTCAGTTTTTTTTAAACCAAGGTTTGAAGGTTGTGGGAGCTTAGTTTAAGTCTAAACAACTTTGCTAAGCTCAAGTGTAAGTTTTCGGATTTTCTCTCTAGTGGTGGCCATGATTTTGATGTGATGCAAAATGATGATTTGCATGTTTTAATTACTGTTTTGAAAGCATGTTTTAGCATGGTTTTTGCTGATGATGTAAGCCATATGTTGAAGGTAACTCTAGGTAGGAGTTCCTTGATTTTGTACATTGGAATGATGCGGTTTGATGCTTTGAAATGCATGATGAAATGGCTTGATTTAATGCTTTAAAACAGTGGATTAAATGATGGAAATGATGTGTATTGGCAAGTGATGTTTTTAAAATGTTAAGGTCACTAAGGTGGTTAAAAGTCCTTGAGTGAGCCTTGTTACTTATGAACATCAAGGTGGTTAAAAGTCCTTGGATGGTTCATGTTGCGGACACTAAGGTGTTTAAAAGTCCTTAGGTGATCCTTTCTATGGTGTTTAAAAGTCCATAGGCCAAGGTGTTTAAAAGTCCTTGGGATCAAGGTGTTTAAAAGTCCTTGATGAGATTCAATTCATGGTGTTTAAAAGTCCATGGCCAAGGTGTTTAAAAGTCCTTGAGATCAAGGTGTTTAAAAGTCCTTGATGTGTTACTTTCTATGGTGTTTAAAAGTCCATAGGCCAAGGTGTTTAAAAGTCCTTGGGGCCAAGGTGTTTAAAAGTCCTTGGGAAAGTTGTTGAACTTGTTTTATGAATTGAAATTTGTCACTTGAGCCAATATGACATGTTAAGTAAGTAAGAAGCATGAGATGCTTGCTTTTGATATATGACATGAAGCATGAGTTTGCTTGTTTTAAAGTATGCTTTGAGCATGTGCAAAGGTTGACTATAAGCATGATTTATAAATGGTTTTAATTGCATTATTGAATTGTTTTTAATGAGCATGCCTCACTAAGCTATTGCTTACGCTCTCTACGTTTTCTTAATTCAATAATGCAGAGCGTTAGAGTACCTTGAGGGCAGCAAGAAAAGGCAAGCAATCAAGTTCAAGTGAAGCTCAAAGTATGAAGGTTTTATAAGTACAATTTAGCTTTTGTATGTTTTGGCAATGGGGGACCAATGTGTATGTTTTGGGAGGTGTTTGAGGCTCCCTAAGTATGTTGAATGTTGATGTGTTTGCTGGTTTTTGCATTGGAACCATATATGCTTGCTTTGGGAAGTTTGGTGTTGAATAGCTAGCTTGTTAGGAAGCATGCCATTAGGATTTGGGGCTTTTCATATGTGTTGGTCATATGTTGAATTGGTGCTGCATTTATGGTCCTTGCATGTTGGTAGACCATGTAGGTATGATTTGGTGTTGTATAATTGAGGTTTGATGCATGTATGTTGCTGTTTTAAGTCGATTTCTGGCAGGAGTATCGATACTCGGGCTTGCGTATCGATACGCAAGAGCCAAATATGCAGATTTCTGCCCAGGCGTATCGATACGGGCTGGGTATCGATACTCGTTTTAGTTTCTGTCTTCCCCGTGTATCGATACGACTCCAGGCGTATCGATACACGACCGTTAATTTGGTTGAAAGTATCTTTTTATGTTTTGTTTTGTTTGCATTTTGGTCCTGAAATTTGTTTGTGCAATTGTGTGAGTTTGGGAAGTCCTTTTGAGCTGAAATTTCACAGAGAAGCATGAAACCTATTTAATTTCAAGATGGTAACTTCAAATTGGGTTAAGTCCTTATAATTATCAGAAATTACAATTTGGTCCCTAAAGTTGTAATTTGATCAATTGAGTCCCTGTTTGATCTCTGATGGTTGTGATCGTTTGGTATGATGTTTGTGTGATCACCTCTAGGCTTAATGTGCATCTAGACAAGTTTTAAAAAGAAAAAAAAAGGGTCGTTAATCAAGGTTGACTTTCGGGTTGACTTTGGTTTTCCCCGTGTGACTTTCTTAATTCGGGTCAACCGTCTAGGCCGGGTTAAGGGGGTTACACCGATTGTGTCTTGTGTTGAAATGGTTTATGGATTATCACTTGTGAGCCAATATAATGTAAATGGATAATGTGAAGCATGAGATGCTTGTATATGATGCAAGGATGCATGAGATATTTGTGTATGATGCAAGAATGCATGTGATGCTTGTTAAAGCATGAACAAAGGTTTATTTGCTGTTGTAAAATGATGCATATGAGCATGTGGTTAAAAAGTGCATTGAGGTCTTGAGAAGACATGTTTTATAAAATGGCATGAGATGTAAAGTATTGGTTTTGCAAAATATGAGACAAGCATTGATGAATGTTATTTAGCGATCCTCACTAAGCTTTGTGCTTACCCTCTTTTGTTTCATCAATGCAGAAAACTAGGCTTTGAAGGCAGCAAGTAGGCAAGAGGAATCCAAGCTTTAAATCTTGCAAAGTATGTGGATTTGCTTTGGTGTAATAAAAGGCATTGGGCGGGGTTTATGTCATTGCATGGTTGTGTAACGCCCCGGTTTTGGGCTTAGAAGTTTTGGGCGTTGACCGGTTCGGTCAAAGTGCGGTTCGAATATATAAGAGTGAATTTAGGAAAACCTAGTTCGGGTTGCATTAAAAATATGGAAAAATGTTCTAAAATCATCTTTTAATATATATAAGTGAACTGCGAAATCAATTTTACAAAATGAGGTTTGGAAGGGTGACATTTTGGCTAGTGACCAAAATGTAATTTTTGAAAGTTGCGTGACTGTTTTAGAAAGGATTGAAACTTTGAATCTTTAAGGAGCTATTTACCCAAAGGGAGTTTCTCCAGATTTTTCTAAGATATTTTAAGGTTTATTTCTGATTTTAAAACAAAAGAAAAGAGGAGGGAAACTATTTTTCCTGTTTTGTAACTAACTTCCCATATTTTCCAATTTTCCTTTCTCTCATTTTCTCTCAACCCAAACATCTTTTCTCCAGAGATTTTCTTCTGGTTTTGGCATCTAAACACCTCTTTTCAATCAACCTTTGATTGCTAATCATCTCATCAACAAAACCTCACATTTTGCAAGTTGATTCTTCAAGCTTTTTGGTTCTAAAAGAGGAGAAACTCAAGTTTGGAGGTAAGAACGTCCTTCTCCTCTAAACTCTCAGTTCTTTACTGAAATTCCCAAGTTCTCAATCCTTAATTGATGTTTTATAAATGGCTTTTAAGTTGTGTGATGGATCTTGGCTTTAAATGCAAGATTTGATGGTTTTTCATGGATTTTCGTGAGATCTGATTGGGCTGTGTTTTAAGGTGTTAATTTGATGATAAATGAATGTTAATTTGATTGGAAATTGAGTTTTGATTAATGCAATCCCGGATAGGTTGAATTTCCTAAGTTTAGCTTATGATTCTTGGTTGTTTTTGGAGTGATCTTGTGGATCTGTTGTTGCTGGAGGTATAAGGATGTTGTTAGGTCCTTTTTAGATGTATAATGATGTTTAAGGATGCTTAGTTTTGATGGTTTATGGCTGGGCTTTGTTGAGGAGTTGTTTGGATGCATTTTCGGTTGTGTTTGGTGGCCGAAAATGGAGTGTGGATGAGAGCAGCGAGTTTAGGTGCTTTCATTGAAGCTATTAATGCATGATGATGCATTAATCTACTGTTTTAATGTGTTAAAACAGGGGAGTCATCTTTGGATCCAAGTGGTGGTGATCCGGAAGCTTGATTTGGTGTTTCGGCAAGAAGCGAAACGGAATCGGTGAGTGGATTTTGGTTTTCGGCTTTGAAACCAATGTTTTGGAGGTTTGGGAGCTTAGTCTAAGTCTAAACAACTTTGCTAAGCTCAAGAGTAAGTTTTCGGAAAAACTCTCTTGTTGAGGAACCATGTGATGGTTGGGTGCAATGTGTTTGTTGCATGTTTAAATTCTCTTTTTAAAGCATATCTAGCATGTGTGTTTGCTGAGATTATAAGCCATGTGTTTAAGGAAGCTCAAGGTTAGAGTTCCTTGTTTTTGAACATTGTATAAATGTTGTTTGATGCTTAAAGATGCATGATGTTTATGGCTTGGTTAAATGCTTTAAAACAGTGGATTATTGATGATATATGATGTATATTGGCAAGTGATGTTTTGAAAAAGTTAAGGTCACTAAGGTGGTTAAAAGTCCTTGAGTGAGCCTTGTTTACTTAAGAACATCAAGGTGTTTAAAAGTCCTTGGATGGTTCTTGTTACGGACACAAAGGTGTTTAAAAGTCCTTGTGTGGTCCTTTCCAAGGTGTTTAAAAGTCCTTGGGGCCAAGGTGTTTAAAAGTCCTTAGGGTGATTATTATCATGGTGTTTAAAAGTCCATGGCCAAGGTGTTTAAAAGTCCTTGGGGTCAAGGTGTTTAAAAGTCCTTGAGGTGAAACTTGTTAAGGACACAAAGGTGTTTAAAAGTCCTTGTGTGGTCCTTGCCATGGTGTTTAAAAGTCCATGGGCCAAGGTGTTTAAAAGTCCTTGAGGATAAGATCACAATGGTGTTTAAAAGTCCATGTGTGAGTCTTATGTTGATCTTGTTTTAAAGATGGAAATTATCACTTGTGGCCAATATGACATGTTTTGATGTGAAGCATGAGATGCTTGTTTAAGATTGCTTGTGAGCATGTCTAAATGTATTTTGAAGTATGATTTATAAATGAGTTTTATAAATGCATTATTGTGTGGTTTTAAGGAGCTTTCCTCACTAAGCTTTTGCTTACGCTCTCTCTCTTTTCTTAAACCAATAATGCAGAGCATTAAAGTGCATTGAGGGCAGCAAGGAGGGCAAGCAATCAAGTGGAAGTTAAGCTCATGTGTGGAAGGTTTTCGTAAACACTTTTAGCTTTTGGCTTTTGGCAATGGGGGACCTATGTTGTTGTTTTGGGAGGTGTTTTGGACTCCCTAATCTGGATTTATGATATGGTTTATGTTGGTTTATGTAATTGGCCATTATGTGTTGGTTTGGAGGCTTTTATGCATGAATGGTTGCTTGTGTAGGAAGGATGCCTTTAGATTTGGGGCTTTCCACATATGTTGATATAATGATGAATTGTTGATGCAAATATGTCTCTTGTATGTTGTATGAGTTGCTGGTAAAGTTTGATAACGTTTGGAGCATGATTGGTTGGTCAATTGCATGTTTTGGCAAGCAGATTTCTGCATTTTGTGCAGGCCGTATCGGAACAGTGCCTGCCGTTTTGGAACGGGTGCCTCGAAGCAGCCCAGGCGTCCGAAACGGGTGACACCGTTCCGAAACGGAAAGGCTACTGTCTGCCCTCGTTTTGGTACGCGTTGCGGAACGGCCCTGAAACTTGTTTGTGCAATTGTATGAGTTTAAGATGTCCGTTTGAGCTGAAATTTGACAGAGATGCATGAATCATGATTAATTTCAAGTTGGTAACTTTAATTTGGGCTAAGTCCTTATAATTATCAGAATTTACAAATTGGTCCCTAAAGTTGTAATTTGTTCAATTGGGTCCCTGTTTGATCTCTGATGTTTGTGATCTTTGAGTATGTTGTTTGCATGATCATAATTAGGGTTAATATGTATCTAGACAAGATTAAAAAGAAAAAAAAGGGTCGTTAATCAAGGTTGACTTTCGGGTTGACTTTGGTTTTCCCCGTGTGACTTTCTTAATTCGGGTCAACCGTCTAGGCCGGGTTAAGGGGGTTACATTTGGTGGTATCAGAGCTGAGTTCTTGAGTAATTGGGAATGTGTATGTGAATGTTTGTAGTATGTATACTTTGTATGCTTGTTGAGTGGAAGCATGTTGAGTGAATTGCATGTATGTTGCAATTGAGATGTATGCTGTGATGAAGCATGTTGTGGGTACCCATTGCCAAATCAAAGCTAATGAAATGATGTTGATTTTAATTGGAAATGAGCTTGAGTACTTGGATTGCTTACCTTGCTGGGCCTGACTTTGTTTATTTGCATTGTGATTGCATGATTAGAGTATGGCACCTCGTAGAGAGTTGAGGAGTAATGTGCGAGCTACGGCTCAGAATGAGAATGAAAACGAAGAGAATGTTGAGAGTGCGGTTTTACCTCCTCCACCTGGTGGTGGTGGTGCTGGGGCTGAGGAAGCTGGAGCTGCAGCTGGTGCTGAGGCTGCTGGACCTGAGGCTGGTCAGGGGCAAGCTATGCCTGATATGTCAATGTTAGTGCAAGCTATTGCTGGTGCTTTTCAAGCAGCAATAGCTGGGGCTCGTGGAGCTGGGCATCAGGAAGATGTTGGAGTTAGACTACCTTTGGAGCGTTTGCGCAGTCTGGGAGGGACTGAGTTCAGGGGTATGTCTGCAGAAGGTTCTGAGGCTTGGTTAGAGAGTACCAAGAGGATCTTGGGTCAGATGAGTTGCACTGATGTGCAGAAGCTTGGCTGTGTTGTGTCGTTGCTGCAGAAGGATGCATATACGTGGTGGACAACCACTACTGCTGGGATGGCAGAAGCTGATGTGACTTGGACATTCTTTCAGAATGTGTTCAAGAGAAGGTATCTGGGTGTGAGGTACCTAGATGAGAAAAAGAGGGAGTTTATGTCTCTTACCCAAGGGAGCATGACTGTGGCTGAGTATGAAGTGCAGTTTGTTCGACTCAGTCAGTATGCACCTGAGCTGGTACCTGATGAGCGAGCGAGGTGTGAAAGGTTCCGTTATGGTTTGGAGACGGATGTGAAGATGTATGTGCTGGCTACCGAGTATGATGATTTTGATGTGCTGGTGGGCCGAGCCAAGGATATTGAGATGAACCTGAGTTTATCTGCTAAAGGTGCTGGCAAGCGAGCAGCTGAGTATAGTTCCGGTGGTGGACGGAACAAGAGGGGACGTGATCAGAAGTATCAGTCCCCGGCTAAGCGAGGTGGTGGAGCACCTGCTCGGGGAGGCAATGCTAGAGCTGATCCGAGTGCTTGTTGGATATGTGGATCGCGTGGTCACATGAAACGTGATTGTCCTCGTGCTGTGAGAGAGGTGCAAGCTCCTGTTGCTGCAGCTGGTAATGGTTGTTGGAATTGTGGATCGGCGGATCATTTGAGGCGAGATTGTCCTATGTTGGCCGGTGGCCAGGTGCGTGCTCCTGTTGTTGCAGCAGCGCAGAGAGGTCGTGGGCGCGGCCGTGGTAATTTCCAGCGAAGGGAGGAGGGTGGTCGAGGAGTGGCCCATGTTGTAGCTGTACAGCCAGAGGGTGGCGGACAGGCTAGAGTGTTTGCTCAGCGTGAGGGGAGGAATGACGCGGATGTGATCGCAGGTACTTTTACTCTGCAATCCTTGTCATTACTTTCCTTGATTGATTCTGGATCTACGCACTCTTACATACTGCGTGAGCATGCTGAATTGCTTGGTTTGCCTGTTGAGTCTTTGGATGTTGGTATGCGTGTCACTAGTTCTTTTGGTGAGACTGTTGTGACTCGAAAGCTGTATAGAAGGTGTCCTTTGGTTGTTCAAGATCATGTTTTCCATGTTGACCTTATGGAGTTACCTTTCTATGGTTTTGATGTAATCCTGGGTATGGATTGGCTTGCTGAGCATCGTGCTGTGGTGGATTGTGAAAATAAGCGAGTTTCGCTGAAGCTTGCGGATGATTATGAAGTTGTTGTGGTTGGTGAGAATGTGAAGTTTCTTGCCAATGTGGTGTCTACCTTGGAGGCAAGCCGGATGCTGAGGCAGGGATGTGAAGCTTACCTAGCTTTTGTGATGAATCCTAGCTCTAAGGAGTTAAGGGTGCAAGATATCAGGGTTGTGAAGGAGTTTCCTGGTGTGTTTTCTGAGGAGTTGCCTGGTTTACCTCCTAATCGCGAGGTGGAGTTTGGAATTGAGCTGTATGAGAATACAACTCCTGTGTCCATTACCCCCTATAGAATGGCACCTAAGGAGCTGAAAGAGCTGAAGACGCAGTTGCAAGAGTTGCTCGAGCGTGGTTTCATTCGGCCAAGTGTGTCGCCTTGGGGTGCACCGGTCTTGTTCGTGAAGAAGAAGGATGGCACTATGAGAATGTGCATTGATTACCGTCAGCTGAACAAGTTGACTATCAAGAATCGGTATCCTTTGCCGAGAATTGATGTTCTCTTTGATCAATTTCGGGGAGCAGCTGTGTTCTCTAAGATTGACTTGAGGTCAGGGTATTACCAGTTGAAGGTGAAAGATGTGGATGTGCCTAAGACAGCTTTCAGGACAAGGTATGGGCATTATGAGTTCCTTGTGATGCCGTTTGGTTTGACAAATGCTCCTGCTGCTTTCATGGACATGATGAATCGTGTGTTTCATGAATACCTGGATAAGTTTGTTGTGGTGTTCATTGATGATATCCTCGTGTACTCGCGTACTGAGGAGGAGCATGAAGAGCACTTGAGGATTGTTTTGCAGGCCTTGTTGGAGAATCAGCTTTATGCTAAGCTGAGCAAGTGCGAGTTCTGGTTGAGTGAGGTGGTATTCCTTGGGCATGTGGTTTCTGTTGAGGGGATTCGTGTTGATCCTCAGAAGATTGAGGCGGTGATGAATTGGAAGGTTCCTAAGTTTGTTCATGAAGTTCGTAGTTTCCTCGGTTTGGCAGGATACTACCGGAGGTTTGTGGATGGGTTTTCTAAGATTGCTGCACCTTTGACAAAGTTGTTGCAGAAAGATGTTAAGTATGAGTGGACGGAAGCGAGACAATAGGCTTTTGAGAAGCTTAAAGCAGCTTTGACGCAAGCTCCTATCTTGGTTCAACCTGAATCAGGGAAAGAGTTTGTGGTGTATAGTGATGCGTCTTATGTTGGTTTGGGATGTGTGTTGATGCAAGAGGGTAAGGTGGTGGCTTATGCATCGCGGCAGTTGAAGGTGCATGAGCGCAATTATCCTACGCATGACATAGAGTTGGCTGCGGTGGTCTTTGCTTTGAAGATCTGGAGACATTACCTGTATGGTGAGAAGTGTACTGTGTACACGGATCACAAGAGTTTGAGGTATCTGATGTCTCAGAAGGAGTTGAATCTCAGGCAGCGACGTTGGGTGGAGTTGCTCAAGGATTATGATTTGACGATTGAGTATCACCCTGGGAAAGCTAATGTTGTAGCGGATGCCTTGAGTAGGAAGGTAGCTGTTGAGCTGAGGGCTATGTTTGCCAGTTTGAGTATCTCGTGTGATGGTGGTCTTGTGGCTGAGTTGCAAGTGAAGCCATCTTTGGTTCAGTTGATCAAGGAAAAGCAGTTGCTGGATGATTCCTTGGTGCCGCATGTTCAGGATATCACGGAGGATAAACCTTCGGATTTCTGCTTTAATGATGATGGAGTGTTGTGTTTTGGGAGTCGGATAGTAGTGCCCAATGATGTTGAGTTGAGGCGTGCTATTCTGACTGAAGGTCATAGTAGTCCTTTTGCTATGCACCCTGGTAGTACTAAGATGTACCGTGATCTTCGTGATGAGTACTATTGGGTGGGTTTGAAAAAGGATGTTGCGGAGTTTGTTAGCAAGTGTATGGTGTGTCAGCGAGTTAAAGCTGAGCATCAGTTTCCTTCAGGGTTGTTGCAACCGTTGAGAATCCCTGAGTGGAAGTGGGAAAGGGTTACCATGGATTTTGTATCTGGTTTAACCTTGTCACCATCGAAGAAGAATTCGGTGTGGGTGATTGTGGATCGCCTGACGAAGTGTGCGCATTTCTTGCCTGTGCATACTACGTTTTCTTTGGATAAGCTTGCGGAGCTGTACATTGCTGAGATTGTGCGGCTGCATGGTGTGCCAAAGTCGATCGTGTCGGATAGGGATCCGAGGTTCACACCGCGGTTCTGGCAGTGTTTGCCTCAAGCTTTGGGTACGAGGTTGAATTTCAGTACATCCTATCATCCTCAGTCGGATGGTCAGTCTGAGCGTGTTATCCAGATCTTGGAGGATATGTTGAGGTGCTGCGTGATTGAGTTTCAGGGCTCTTGGGAGAAGAATTTGCCTTTGGTTGAGTTTGCTTATAATAATAGTTATCAGGCAAGTATTCAAATGGCACCTTATGAGGCTTTGTATGGGAGGAAGTGTAGGACTCCTCTTTGTTGGGCTGAAACGGGTCAGAAGTTGGTTTCGATGCCGGCTTTGTTGAAGGGAACCACCGAGAAGGTGAAGCTCATTTGTGAGCGTTTGAAGGCAGCTTCTGATCGGCAGAAGTCTTACGCGGATTTGAAGCGTAAGGAGATTGAGTATGCGGTGGGTGACCGTGTGTTCTTGAAGGTTTCGCCTTGGAAGAAGGTGATGAGGTTTGGCCGGAAGGGTAAGTTGAGCCCTAGGTACATTGGACCATACGAGGTGGTTGAGCGTGTGGGTCCTGTTGCGTACAGGTTGAGGTTACCTCAAGAGTTGGAGAAGATTCATGATGTGTTTCATGTTTCTATGCTCTGGAAGTATAGATCTGATCCTTCGCATGTGATGCCTGTGGAGGAAGTGGAATTGAATCCGGATTTGACCTATGATGAGGAACCAGTAAAGGTTCTGGATTCGAATAGCAAGGTTCTTCGTGGCAAGACCATTGAGTTGGTAAAGGTGCTGTGGAAGCACCGCGGTGTTGAGGAAGCCACGTGGGAGCGAAAGGATGACATGCTGAAGCAGTTTCCTTATCTCTTTCCTTCAGGTAAATTTCGAGGACGAAATTTCTTAAGGGGGGGGGAGAGTTGTAACGCCCCGGTTTTGGGCTTAGAAGTTTTGGGCGTTGACCGGTTCGGTCAAAGTGCGGTTCGAATATATAAGAGTGAATTTAGGAAAACCTAGTTCGGGTTGCATTAAAAATATGGAAAAATGTTCTAAAATCATCTTTTAATATATATAAGTGAACTGCGAAATCAATTTTACAAAATGAGGTTTGGAAGGGTGACATTTTGGCTAATGACCAAAATGTAATTTTTGAAAGTTGCGTGACTGTTTTAGAAAGGATTGAAACTTTGAATCTTTAAGGAGCTATTTACCCAAAGGGAGTTTCTCCAGATTTTTCTAAGATATTTTAAGGTTTATTTCTGATTTTAAAACAAAAGAAAAGAGGAGGGAAACTATTTTTCCTATTTTGTAACTAACTTCCCATATTTTCCAATTTTCCTTTCTCTCATTTTCTCTCAACCCAAACATCTTTTCTCCAGAGATTTTCTTCTGGTTTTGGCATCTAAACACCTCTTTTCAATCAACCTTTGATTGCTAATCATCTCATCAACAAAACCTCACATTTTGCAAGTTGATTCTTCAAGCTTTTTGGTTCTAAAAGAGGAGAAACTCAAGTTTGGAGGTAAGAACGTCCTTCTCCTCTAAACTCTCAGTTCTTTACTGAAATTCCCAAGTTCTCAATCCTTAATTGATGTTTTATAAATGGCTTTTAAGTTGTGTGATGGATCTTGGCTTTAAATGCAAGATTTGATGGTTTTTCATGGATTTTCGTGAGATCTGATTGGGCTGTGTTTTAAGGTGTTAATTTGATGATAAATGAATGTTAATTTGATTGGAAATTGAGTTTTGATTAATGCAATCCCGGATAGGTTGAATTTCCTAAGTTTAGCTTATGATTCTTGGTTGTTTTTGGAGTGATCTTGTGGATCTGTTGTTGCTGGAGGTATAAGGATGTTGTTAGGTCCTTTTTAGATGTATAATGATGTTTAAGGATGCTTAGTTTTGATGGTTTATGGCTGGGCTTTGTTGAGGAGTTGTTTGGATGCATTTTCGGTTGTGTTTGGTGGCCGAAAATGGAGTGTGGATGAGAGCAGCGAGTTTAGGTGCTTTCATTGAAGCTATTAATGCATGATGATGCATTAATCTACTGTTTTAATGTGTTAAAACAGGGGAGTCATCTTTGGATCCAAGTGGTGGTGATCCGGAAGCTTGATTTGGTGTTTCGGCAAGAAGCGAAACGGAATCGGTGAGTGGATTTTGGTTTTCGGCTTTGAAACCAATGTTTTGGAGGTTTGGGAGCTTAGTCTAAGTCTAAACAACTTTGCTAAGCTCAAGAGTAAGTTTTCGGAAAAACTCTCTTGTTGAGGAACCATGTGATGGTCGGGTGCAATGTGTTTGTTGCATGTTTAAATTATGTTTTTAAAGCATATCTAGCATGTGTGTTTGCTGAGATTATAAGCCATGTGTTTAAGGAAGCTCAACGTTAGAGTTCCTTGTTTTTGAACATTGTATAAATGTTGTTTGATGCTTAAAGATGCATGATGTTTATGGCTTGGTTAAATGCTTTAAAACAGTGGATTATTGATGATATATGATGTATATTGGCAAGTGATGTTTTGAAAAAGTTAAGGTCACTAAGGTGGTTAAAAGTCCTTGAGTGAGCCTTGTTTACTTAAGAACATCAAGGTGTTTAAAAGTCCTTGGATGGTTCTTGTTACGGACACAAAGGTGTTTAAAAGTCCTTGTGTGGTCCTTTCCAAGGTGTTTAAAAGTCCTTGGGGCCAAGGTGTTTAAAAGTCCTTGGGGTGATTATTATCATGGTGTTTAAAAGTCCATGGCCAAGGTGTTTAAAAGTCCTTGGGGTCAAGGTGTTTAAAAGTCCTTGAGGTGAAACTTGTTAAGGACACAAAGGTGTTTAAAAGTCCTTGTGTGGTCCTTGCCATGGTGTTTAAAAGTCCATGGGCCAAGGTGTTTAAAAGTCCTTGGGGATAAGATCACAATGGTGTTTAAAAGTCCATGTGTGAGTCTTATGTTGATCTTGTTTTAAAGATGGAAATTATCACTTGTGGCCAATATGACATGTTTTGATGTGAAGCATGAGATGCTTGTTTAAGATTGCTTGTGAGCATGTCTAAATGTATTTTGAAGTATGATTTATAAATGAGTTTTATAAATGCATTATTGTGTGGTTTTAAGGAGCTTTCCTCACTAAGCTTTTGCTTACGCTCTCTCTCTTTTCTTAAACCAATAATGCAGAGCATTAAAGTGCATTGAGGGCAGCAAGGAGGGCAAGCAATCAAGTGGAAGTTAAGCTCATGTATGGAAGGTTTTCGTAAACACTTTTAGGTTTTGGCTTTTGGCAATGGGGGACCTATGTTGTTGTTTTGGGAGGTGTTTTGGACTCCCTAATCTGGATTTATGATATGGTTTATGTTGGTTTATGTAATTGGCCATTATGTGTTGGTTTGGAGGCTTTTATGCATGAATGGTTGCTTGTGTAGGAAGCATGCCTTTAGATTTGGGGCTTTCCACATATGTTGATATAATGATGAATTGTTGATGCAAATATGTCTCTTGTATGTTGTATGAGTTGCTGGTAAAGTTTGATAACGTTTGGAGCATGATTGGTTGGTCAATTGCATGTTTTGGCAAGCAGATTTCTGCATTTTGTGCAGGCCGTATCGGAACAGTGCCTGCCGTTTCGGAACGGGTGCCTCGAAGCAGCCCAGGCGTCCGAAACGGGTGACACCGTTCCGAAACGGAAAGGCTACTATCTACCCTCGTTTCGGTACGCGTTGCGGAACGGCCCCGCGTTTCGAAACGGGCTGTCTCCCGTTTCGGAACGGATTACCGTTGGGGGCTGACATTGGCGGTTATGTGTTTCAAAATGTTTGCATTTTGGTCCTGAAACTTGTTTGTGCAATTGTATGAGTTTGAGATGTCCGTTTGAGCTGAAATTTGACAGAGATGCATGAATCATGGTTAATTTCAAGTTGGTAACTTTAATTTGGGCTAAGTCCTTATAATTATCAGAATTTACAAATTGGTCCCTAAAGTTGTAATTTGTTCAATTGGGTCCCTGTTTGATCTCTGATGTTTGTGATCTTTGAGTATGTTGTTTGCATGATCATAATTAGGGTTAATATGTATCTATACAAGATTAAAAAGAAAAAAAAGGGTCGTTAATCAAGGTTGACTTTCGGGTTGACTTTGGTTTTCCCCGTGTGACTTTCTTAATTCGGGTCAACCGTCTAGGCCGGGTTAAGGGGGTTACATGTTGAGAATGTTTTCCCTTTGCTTTGAGCATGTTTGTTAGTTACTTTTGAGATGTAATTGGCCTTTATGGTTTGATTTTGGTTACGGATGATAGTTTTGGCTTGTTATTGTGTTGGTGGACTAGGGAGCATGCCTTTAGTACCTTTACTTGCATGTTGGTTGTCATGTTATAGCTAATGCCATGATTTGATGATTGTTGATATGTATCTATGTTGTATGCATGATGTAGCATGTCTCGGGAATGATTTGAATGTGTTAAAGCATGAAAAACCAGAAAAATCTGCTGTTGCAGGACAAGGCGTATCGGAATGCCCTTGCCTGTTTCGGAACAGGGGCCTGAAATGACCATAAGGTTTCGAAACGGGTGAAGGCCTATCGAAACGTTTTGACTACTAGAAGGGGATGTTTCGATACGGGTCTCGGAACGCACCCGAGTATCGAAACGGCCAACCCTGTTTCAAAACGACCGTTTCGGTACAGGGCCATCCGTATCGGAACGCCTAACCGTTGGGTTTGAATTTTGAACTGTTTTGAGTTTTTGTTTCTTGCATATTGGTCCCTAAACGTTGGTTGCTTAATTCAATGAGTTTGAATGATCCGTTTGAGTTGAAATTTGATCTGATGGTATGTTATGCTATTAATTTTGGACTGGTAACATTAAAACTCGTTTAGTTCTTATAAATTTGAGAATATATGTTTTAGTCCCTAAAAGATGATTTTTTTCAATTGAGTCCCTGCAGCTGGGCAGGTGGGCTTACCTTTGGAGAGGTTGAGGAGCTTGGGAGCTATAGAGTTCTTTGGTATGTCTCCTGAGGCGTCTGAGGCCTGGTTAGCAAGTACAATCTGCATTATGGGTCATATGGGTTGTAATGATGTGCGCAAGCTGGGATGCGCAATATCTTTGCTGCAAGGTGAGGCTTACAGCTGGTGGACGACTACCACGGCTGGTATGGAACCCAATGAGGTTGATTGGTAATTTTTCAGAGGTGCCTTCAATAGGAAGTATCTTGGGGTGAGATACTTAGTTGAAAAGAAACGGGAGTTTATGTCGCTTGTTTAGGGCAATCTATCTGTGGCTGAGTACGAGGTCCAGTTCGTACGCTTGAGCTAGTATGCTCCTGAGTTGGTACCTAGTGAGAGGTACCGATGTGATCGCTTCCGGTACGGGTTGGTACAAGCAATTAAGACATACATGCCAGCTGCTGATTATACTGACTTTGATGTGCTTGTGTGTCGAGCCAAAGACATCGAGCAGAATCTGGGATTGTCATCTAGAGGTGTTGGTTCTAGCTCTGGGAAGAGAGCCACTGAGTATAGTTCTGGTGGTGGACGGAACAAAGGAGGCCGTGATAGGAGACATCAGCCTGAGGGAAGGCGTGGTGTTCTGGGTCGAGGTGGACAGGCTCAGGGAGGTCATGTGAGATCTGAGCAGCATATATGCTGGACATGTGGTTCGAGGGATCATTTGAGGCGAGATTATCCTCGAGCAGCTAGAGAGGTTCGGGCTCATGTTGTGGTGTAACACCCCAATTTTGGGCTTAGAAGTTTTGGGTTTGAACTAGACCGGTCGGATTTTCGGTTCGAATATAAAAGGTGGTTTTAAGGAAAGCCTAGTTCGGGATGCACTAAAAATATGGAAAAATATCTAAAAATCCTCTTTTATTATATATAAGAGAGTGGTGAAATCAATTTTGTGAAATGAGGTTTGGAAATAAGACATTTCGAGTTAGTGACTAAAATGTAATTTTTGAAAAGTTGGTGACTGTTTTAAAAAGATTGAAACTTTGAATCTTTAAGGAGCTAATTTACCCAAGAAAAGTTTTCTCCAGATTTTTCTTAATATTAAAGATTTAATTAATGATTTTTAATTTAAAGGAAAAAGGGGAAATAGATATTTTGATGTCATAACTAACTTTTCTCAAAATTTTCCATTTCTTTTCTCTCAATTTTCTCTCAGCCCAAACACTTTTTACCAACCATTTTTCCTCTGATTTTAACATCTAAAGATGAGATTTCAATCTCTAATTGATCTCTAATCATTTCTACACCAAATTCTATTCATTTGCTTATTGGATTTTCAAGAATCTTGGTTCTAAACAAGGAGAAACTCACATTTAGAGGTATGAACGTCCTTCTCCTCTAAATACTCAGTTCTTTACTGAAATTCCCAAGTTCTCAATCCTTGATTTGTGTTTTATAAAAGGTTTTGATGTTGTGATCTTGATTTTGGCTTAAAATGCAAGATTTGGATTTAATTTTGATTAAATTCGTATTAAATGATTGGGCTCTGTTTTGAGATGTCTTTTTGATGTATTTTGGATGTATAATTGATGTTCAATTGAGGTTTAAACAATGCAATCTCGAATAGGTTGATTTTCCTAAGTTTTTACTTGTGAAAATGGTGGTTTTTGGGGTGATCTTGGTGTTTTGTTAATGCTGGAGGTATAAGGACGTGTTTGGGATCATTTTGGATGTTAATTGATGTTTAAATATGGTTAGAAGTGATGGATCTTGGCTGGGTTAAGTCTTGGAAGTGTTTGGAGGTGATTTCGGTTGTGTTTGGTAGCCGAAATGTTGGATTTGCAAAGAGCAGCGAGTTTAGGTGTGTTGCTGGTGTTTTTAATGCATTATGATGCATTAATCCTCTGTTGTTATGTGCTTGAAACAGGGGAGAATGATCCGTGAGCAATAGAGGTGGCGTTGAAGGTTTCGGATGCTTGGAAGGCTTGTTGGCTAGCCTTGTTTTGTGTATCGGTGAGTGAAGTTGGGTTTTCAGCTTTAAAACCAAGGTTTGAAGGTTTTGTGAGCTTAGTTTAAGTCTAAACAACCTAGCTAAGCTCAAGAGTAAGTAAATGGCATTCCTCTCTTGGTTTGTGTCATGATTTGGTTTTTAAAGCACTTGTCATTGTTGGATGCAATGCATGTGATTTGCATGTTTTAAATTCTGTTTTGAAAGCATATTTTAGCATGGTTTAATGCTGGTTTTGAAAGCCAGGTGTGAAGGATGCTCAAGGTAAGAGATCATTGGTTTTGTACATTGGAATTGTGGAATTGATGCATAGTGTTGCATGTTGTTTAATGGCTTTGTGTAATGCTTCAAAAACAGTGGATTGATGATGGTAATTGGTGGTTTTGGCATTTTGGTTATGCTTGTAAAACAATGGATTAATGTGGTAAAATGGTTATATTGGCAAGTGATGTAAGTGGTTCTTGGTTACTTTAATCGGATATAGTTAGCCGGCTATAGGATTGGGTGCACCGTGAATTGAGTCGCCTTGGATGTCGAGGGGGTTGTGATTGTACCGTAAACTCCATCCAAGAATCCTAGCGATTGAGGAAATTGGTGTCACCACGATGAAGGTTGGCTCTCGTGAGTGGGCTTGGTTTAGTGCCACTACGATGGAGGTTGGCTCTCGTGGGTGGGCTTGGTTTAGTGCCACCACGATGGAGGATGGCTCTCGTGGGTGAACCTTGTTAAAGTCACCATGATGGAGGTTGGCTCTCATGAGTGGACTTTGTTAAGCGTCACAACGGTGGAGGGTCGCTCCCGTGTGTGAGCTTGGTTTAGGTGATTACAATGGTTGTGGTAGCTTCCATGTGTAAGCCTTGTGATGTGTCTCGGCTCTCGCTAGTGTATTATACAACTTCCGATGAGTGATGTTGAGGGGTTGTGATTGTACCGTTAAACTCCATCACGGGTGTTGAGGGGTTGTGAATGTACCGGTAAACTACACCTTGTGTTGTTCGGAAGTGTGTATGAAGCGTGTGGGACAATGCTTGTAATCCGCGTATCCGATTGTGTCTTGTGTCATGATGGTTTGTGAATTATCGCTTGGAAGCCAATATAATGTTCTTGAATATGATGAAGCATGAGATGCTTGAAATGATGCATGGTTTCATGAGAAGTGTGTAATGTTCTATGAATGCATGTTTTACTTGTTAGCTTGAACAAGTGTTTATCTTCTATTGAGAATGTTGCATTGTGTGCATGGAATCTCTTTGGTGCATTGAAGTCTTGTGAAGGCTTGTTTTAAAAAGGCATGTAATGCAAATGTTGATTTTGTGGTTCATGTATTGCATTTGCTTAATGCATGAGATAGAATTGAGGGTGTAAGTGGTTTTTAAAGGTTTCTTGCTTTGAAATGATTTTCAAGTATAAGAAAAGTATAATGTGAAGTGGAAGTGTTTTCCAAGGATCTTGTATTTAACTTTGCATATGATGTTCATGCATGGAATGGTTAAATTGATGGTTTTGCAAGGTTGTGCTTTGAAGTGAATTACTTAGCTTTTCTAAGCTAAGGGTTGGTTTTTCGTGTTTGAGCAATGCATGATTTAAAGCATGTTGTTAAAAGGGGTTTTCAAACATTGCTTTGGTTTATCGAATTGTGTTTACTTTTAAAAGAGGTTTTATGACTCGCTGCATTGATGGTGTTTTGGTTTTGAGCATTCCTCACTAAGCATTATGTGCTTACGCTCCTTTTTATCCATCAATGCAGATATTTGAAGTTGGGACAACGAGGAGCAAGGGATTCAAGGAGAGCTCCACTTGAGATGTATGTCTCGGTTATTAGCTATAAATAATAAAGGCAATGGGGGGAGAATCTCTTATGTTGATGTTTAATGAGATTGTGTATGTTGGACAAGTTTGGTTTATGATTTTGAACTATGTGGTTTAACGCTTGCAACGTTTGAATCTTCTTATTCTTAAGTCGTTATGCTATGCTTCTTGTTTTAAAAGCACGATTGAGTGTTGGATGTGTTGAATGAGTTGGTGCACCTAGGGGTGGTTTTGTATCTAGATTTTGATGCAAGTTGGTAGGTATGATGCTTGGCATGTTGTTGTTTTATTGTGGAATGGTTTGGAGCATGTTTGATGGGGTTTAAAGGTGTTAAAACAGGCCTATCTGCTGTTTCTGGGCAGGGTGTTTCGAAACACCCTTGCCTGTTTCGAAACAGGCCCTTGATTTGGCCTGGGTGTTCCTGAACGGCCTAGACCTGTTTTTGAACACTTTGGCTACTGCCAAGGGGTGTTCCTGAACGGCCTAGACCCGTTTCGGAACACTTGACCGTTGGGCATAAGATTTGAATGGTTTTGAGGTTTGCAAGCTTTACGTTTTAGTCCCGATTCTTGTATGTGCAATTGCTTGAGTTTGAGATGTCCGTTTGAGATGAAATTTGGCCGAGAGGCATGAAACATGACTAATTTCATAATGGTAACTTAAAAATTGGTAAAGTTCTCTTAATTTTCAGAATTTACAAATTGGTCCCTAAATTCGTATTTTGTGCAATTGGGTCCCTTATTGTTTTCCGATTGCTGTGATTTTTGAGTATGCTTATCTCAAGAGTATGCCTAGGTTTGGTGTGCATCTAGACAAGTCTAAAAAGAAAAAAAAGGGTCGTTAATCAAGGTTGACTTTCGGGTTGACTTTGGTTTTCCCCGTGTAATCTTTGTAGTTCGGGTCAACCGTCTAGGCCGGGCTACGGGGGTTACATTTGGTGGTATCAGAGCTGAGTTGTGAAAGCTTGGGGGAAATGGTAAATTGTTGTAATAAGTGTTTAATGTTTATTCTGATGTGGGGTTGGAAGTCGGTTGGAAAGTGTGTCTTTGAGCGAATTGTTGATGTTTTCAGCATGCTTTTTGTTTGTGAATCTTCATTGAGTTAATGTGGATTTGTGTTGGTGATATGCTGGTGATGTGAGCTGATTTTATGAATGATGAAAGTGTGATGGGTATGATATGTTGATATTATGCTATTGCGAGTGAATGTTGTTTGATGAGAGCATGATCGAAATATGTTGATCGATATGCTCAATGTTGTGATATCCATGTTTTTATTGACTGTTATGTCATGTAAAAGGGGAGAATTCGGGATACCCATTGCCTTATTATTATAGCTATTGTGTTATTTTGGAGTTGGAGTTTTGAATCCTTGCTTAAAGCTGGTCTGATCGATTTGTTTGTTTTGTTATGATTGTTTGCTGTTAATAGCATGGTGAAATCGATGAGAGAATGGCAGTTGGGTGAGATGGTTGTTGCTTTAGAGTAGGTTGTTAAGGCGTGGAATTCACCTTTTGGTGGAGGTGTTTCGTTTCAGCTTACAGTGCCTGGAGTTGAGGTAGTGAGGCAGGAGGAAGAAGCTGGTTCTGTGATGAAGAGTTCATCACCTTTAGTTCAAGAGGTGTTGGGAACATCTCAGGCTGTGGCAAAAGTAAGGCCTGTAGACGTGCCGGCTGTGGGATGTGCGGGTTTGTCGAAACAGCGTTTACATGATTTGGGAGCTATGGAGTATCATGGTTCGACGCCTGAAACGTTTGAGGCCTGGTTGGCCAGTGTAATTCTGATTTTGGATCAGGAGGGTTGTGACTATGCCTGTAAGCTGGGAAGTGTTGTCTCATTGATGTTGGAGGACGCTTGTGCCTGGTGGACATCTGTGGGGGTGGGATCGCACATCCACGATATAGATTGGGACTTCTTTTTGTCTGCCTTTTATGAGAGGTACCTTGGAGAGAAATTCCCAAGGGTTAAGCAACGTGAGGGTGTGGTTTCAGTTTATGAAGGTGAGAAAAGTTTAAGCGAGAGAGTTGTGGGTACTGACCTCGAGAGCGGTCAGCGTAAGAGGCGACGTGATAGAAGGTTTTGCTTGAATCGAAGCTTGGATGGTAGTGTAGATTTGGGGCAAGTGCTACATGATCAAAGAGGGGTAGCTCGGTTGCCGATGTGTGACCAATGTGGAAAGTGTCATGTTGGAGGTTGTTGGGGCGCAGGAGTTTGTTGGAACTGTGGTTCTAAAGAGCATGTGAAGCGGAATTGTCCTCATGTGGTGAGATCAGCTTCAGTGGTAGCAAAAGAGTCTCTGAAGGGTAGTGGGCGCAGCCGAGACAAAGTTCGAAGGTGGCAGGAAGGGCAGAAAGGTGTGAGGAGCTTGGGGAATGAAACCTGTTGGAATTGTGGGTCTGTTGGACATTTGAGACGTAATTGTTTGAAGTTGGCTCGGGGTAGTCAGGATTCTTTACCGCAGGGAGATGGTGATGACCTCAATGTGTTAGCTGATGTTGCAGCAGTGCGGCTGGAGAATGATGGTTCTGCGAGGAATAGAGCTTGTCTGTTGAAGCTCCGGGGCAGTGAGGTGTTTACAGGTAACCTTGTTAAGTAACCTTTGCTCTAGTATCTTAGTTTGGTTTCAGTTGGTATTTCCTTGCGTAGTGGGTATGGTCTCGTTGCTAGCATGTTTGGGGTAGTAGTTGGTGTTGTTTTGAAAACAACTTTAGTGTGAAGAGGGCATTAGTGAGTATCTTGTGGATAATGGGTTGTTAGAATGATGGAGTTGGTCAAGTTGGAAGTGTGATAGGAGGTTGTTTTTAGGCGGATTCTGAGGATGTTATTGGTGGGTGTGAACCAACATACATGCACAATTAAAATCATTTGTTATATGCTATATTATATATGTACTGGTCCATGTATACATGTGACATGACATTAGAGGTTTTGCATGCATGTACATCAGGCATTGATAGGGCATATTGGTGACCATGCATACGAACGTTCACACTCGTTGATAGTTAATCGGGTCCGTTAGAGTTGAGATACGGTTAGATTGGATGGGGGTTTTAAAAGTTGTGTTGGTACTAGGAGAATGTTAGAAGTAATGGAGGGTATTAAGCGAGTTGTCAGTAATAGTGAGTGCGATATAGCATGTTGGTAGAAGGAAAGTGTTTGGCGCTTAATGAGTTTAGCGGTATTGTGGTGAGGAGATTACCGGTTGAAGTTAGAATCGGTTAGAGTGGTTGTGAATAGCTGGTAGAAGTGGTAGTTTCTTGGTGTTAAGTGATGTTGTAAGTTAGTGGATGTGTTCCAGAGTGCTGAGGTAACTTGGCATTGATGTCATAATAGAAGGGTTGTTTTGTAGGTGATGGTTCGTAGCAACCTTCGAAGAGTTGAGAAGAGGTTGTGTTGTGGGTTGTAGAAAAGGGTTAGCCTGAGAGAATAGAAGTTTCCTAATCTAATATGTATGTATAGAATGGGCGGTGTCCTGGTAAGGCTAGTATTGTAGTCAAAGTTTGAAGTGGAAAAGCAATGTAAGTTCAAGGGCCATTGTTGGTTGGACGGGTTCTTGTGAGAAGTGGTTGGCTAGTTGTGTATAAGTAAATTCCTTTTGAAGTCAGCTGGTGGTGTGTGGAACGATTGGCGGAGTCAAGGTTGGGGTTTTGTGTCGTGATTTTCGGATGTTAGGTGAGTAGTCCTGATGAGTCGTTATGGTGATGATAGCGGCGGATGTGAAGGAATGTCATCAATACGTTGAGAAGTTTGAATAAGCAGTTGATGCTTAAGAATTTTTGCTTGATGTGGTAACCTTTGGAAGAGGTTGAGCAGTTGTGCAAGGGGTTTTAGAAGCAGTGAAGGTTGTGGGTCACATGGTGGCTGAACTGGATTGGTTGGCGTCACCGTGTGTACGAGTTTTGGGAGTTATGAGCTGAGGTGGTGTATGCTATAAAAGTTTGGAGGTTCTTCAAGTTGTTGTTGGGGCTGTGTGCAGTCCAGAAGTGTGAAAGGTTAAGATGTGGTTAATATCTGAGTGTTCTGGAATCTGTGAACAGTATGTGGTGGTGTTGGGTTGGTGGAGTTTTGTGAGGAGAGTGTTCAGTGGTGGTTAAGTCTCCTGTGTTGCCTTGCGTGTTGCTTGAGAAGTTTGGTTGTTCTCTTTTCGCCGGTTGAAATTTCGAGGACGAAATTTCTTAAGGGGGGGAGAGTTGTAACACCCCAATTTTGGGCTTAGAAGTTTTGGGTTTGAACTGGACCGGTCGGGTTTTCGATTCGAATATAAAAGGTGGTTTTAAGGAAAGCCTAGTTCGGGATGCACTAAAAATATGGAAAAATATCTAAAAATCCTCTTTTATTATATATAAGAGAGTGGTGAAATCAATTTTGCGAAATGAGGTTTGGAAATAAGACATTTCGAGTTAGTGACTAAAATGTAATTTTTGAAAAGTTGGTGACTGTTTTAAAAGGATTGAAACTTTGAATCTTTAAGGAGCTAATTTACCCAAGAAGAGTTTTCTCCAGATTTTTCTTAATATTAAAGATTTAATTAATGATTTTTAATTTAAAGGAAAAAGGGGAAATAGATATTTTGATGTCATAACTAACTTTTCTCAAAATTTTCCATTTCTTTTCTCTCAATTTTTCTCTCAGCCCAAACACTTTTCCCCAGCCATTTTTCCTCTGATTTTAACATCTAAAGATGAGATTTCAATCTCTAATTGATCTCTAATAATTTCTACACCAAATTCTATTCATTTGCTTATTGGATTTTCAAGAATCTTGGTTCTAAACAAGGAGAAACTCACATTTTGAGGTATGAACGTCCTTCTCCTCTAAATACTCAGTTCTTTACTGAAATTCCCAAGTTCTCAATCCTTGATTTGTGTTTTATAAAAGGTTTTGATGTTGTGATCTTGATTTTGGCTTAAAATGCAGGATTTGGATTTAATTTTGATTAAATTCGTATTAAATGACTGGGCTCTGTTTTGAGATGTCTTTTTGATGTATTTTGGATGTATAATTGATGTGCAATTGAGGTTTAAACAATGCAATCTCGAATAGGTTGATTTTCCTAAGTTTTTACTTGTGAAAATGGTGGTTTTTGGGGTGATCTTGGTGTTTTGTTAATGTTGGAGGTATAAGGACGTGTTTGGGATCATTTTGGATGTTAATTGATGTTTAAAAATGGTTAGAAGTGATGGATCTTGGCTGGGTTAAGTCTTGGAAGTGTTTGGAGGTGATTTCGGTTGTGTTTGGTAGCCGAAATGTTGGATTTGCAAAGAGCAGCAAGTTTAGGTGTGTTGCTGGTGTTTTTAATGCATTATGATGCATTAATCCTCTATTGTTATGTGCTTGAAACAGGGGAGAATGATCCATGAGCAATAGAGGTGGCGTTGAAGGTTTCGGATGCTTGGAAGGCTTGTTGGCTAGCCTTGTTTTGTGTATCGGTGAGTGAAGTTGGGTTTTCAGCTTTAAAACCAAGGTTTGAAGGTTTTGGGAGCTTAGTTTAAGTCTAAACAACTTAGCTAAGCTCAAGAGTAAGTAAATGGCATTCCTCTCTTGGTTTGTGTTATGATTTGGTTTAGGGATGCAATGCATGTAACCCCCTTAGCCCGGCCTAGACGGTTGACCCGGACTACGAAGATTACACGGGGAAAACCAAAGTCAACCCGAAAGTCAACCTTGATTAACGACCCTTTTTTTTCTTTTAAAACTTGTCTAGATGCACATTAACCCTAGGCATTCTCTTGAGATAAGCATACTCAAAAATCACAGCAATCGGAAAACAATAAGGGACCCAATTGCACAAAATACGAATTTAGGGACCAATTTGTAAATTCTGAAAACTAAGAGGACTTTACCAATTTTTAAGTTACCATTATGAAATTAGTCATGTTTCATGCTTCACTACCAAATTTCAGCTCAAATGGACATCTCGAACTCAACCAATTGCATATACAAAGTTCAGGACCAAAACGCAAGGTTTTCAAAACATTTAACCAATAATTTCAGTGCCCAACGGTCGAGTGTTCCGGAACAGGGAGGACCTGTTCCGAAACGCGGGACCGTTCCGAAACTGGTACCGAAACAGGGCTTGGCAGTAGCCAAACCGTTCCGGAACAGTTCCTTCCGTTTCGGAACGCCCAGGCCATTTCAGGCCTCCGTTCCGATACGGTAGCACCTGTTCCGAAACAGGCTGCCCAGATTGCAGAAAAATTGTTGGTTTAACACACATTTGACCCATCAAACATGCTCCAAAGGCAACCAAATCACACCAGCAAGTCATTCAACATACAAGGGACATAATTGCATCAAAATCTAGATACAAGACCATCCCTAGGTGCACCAACTCATTCAAAATATCCAACACTCAAATATGCTCTTAAACAAGAAGCATAACATAACAACTTAAGCACAAGGAGATTCAAACGTTGCAACATTAATCCACATGATACGAAATCATAAACCAAACTTGTCCAACATACACAATCTCATTAAACATCAACATAAGAGATTCTCCCCCCATTGCCTTTATTATCTATAGCTATTAACCGAGACATACATCTCAAGTGGAGTTCTCCTTGAATCCCTTGCTTCTCGCTGTTCCAACTTCAAATATCTGCATTGATGGACAAAAAGGAGCGTAAGCACATAATGCTTAGTGAGGAATGCTCAAAACCAAAACACCATCAATGCAGCGAGTCATAAAACCACTTTTAAAAGCAAACTCGATTCGATAAACCAAAGCAAAGTTTGAAAACCCTTTTCAACATCATGCTTTAAATCATGCATTGCTCAAACATGGAAACCCAACCCTTAGCTTAGAAAAGCTAAATAAACCTTTTCAAAGCACAAACTTGTAAAACCATCAATTTAACCATTCCATGCATGAACATCATATGCAAAGCTAAATTCAAATCCTTGGAAAACACTTCCACTTCACATCATACCCTTCTCATACTTGAATATCATTTTAAAGCAAGAAACCTTTAAAACCATTTACTCATTCTATCTAATACGTGCATTAAACAAATGCAACATATGAACCACATCATCAATATTTGCATCACATGCCTTTAAAAACAAGTCTTCGCAAGACTTCAATGCACTAAAGAGATTTCGTGCACACATGCACCATTCTCAATAGATAATCAACATTTGATTAGACTAACAAGCAAACATGCATTCATAGTACATTACACACTTCTCATGCAACCATGCACCACTTCAAGCATCTCATGCTTCATTATATTCAAGAACATTATATTGGCTTCCAAGTGATAACCAAATCCACTTTTCAACACAACATCCAATCGGATACGCGGATCACAAGCGTTGTCCCCACGCTTCATACACACTACCAATCCCAAGGTCCCCAAATGGAATTTTAACCACCATTTGAGCTTACCATACACAAGGTCCTCATATGGAATTTTAACCACCATATGACCTTAACATTCACAAGGTTCCCATATGGAATTTTAACCACCATATAACCTTAACATTCACAAGGTTCCCATATGGAATTTTAACCACCATATAACCTTAACATTATCCATTGGTAGTTGTATAACATCACTAACGAGACCCGGGACATACTCCACAAGATCCACTCATGGACTTTACACCACCATTGTGATCTTAACAAGCACAAGGTTCTCAAATGGAATTTTAACCACCATTATAACCTTTGCTTACCCAAGGTCCTCGAATGGAATTTCAACCACCATTATGACCTTAACACAAGACCCACCCATGGAATTTTACCCACCATGGTGCTCTTAACCATCTCGTTAGTGTACTTGGATGGAGTTACCGGTTCACTCACAACCACTCCACATCCAAGGCGACTTTATTCACGGTGCACCCAATCCTATAGCCGGCTAACTATATCCGATTTAAGTAACCAAGAACCACTTACATCACTTGCCAATATAACAATCTTACCACATTAATCCATTGATTTACAAGCATAACCAAAATGCAAAAACCACCATTTACCCTCATTAATCCACTGTTTTTGAAGCATTACACAAAGCCATTAAACAACATGCAACACTATGCATCAATTCCACAACTCCAATGTACAAAACCAAGGATCTCTTACCTTGAGCATCCTTCACACATGACTTTCAAAACCAACATTAAACCATGCTAAAATATGCTTTCAAAATAGAATTTAAAACATGCAAATCACATGCTTTGCATCAAGCAATCACAAATGCTTTAAAACCAATTCACAACACAACCAAGAGGGAAGATCCATTTACTTACTCTTGAGCTTAGCAAAGTTGTTTAGACTTAAACTAAGCTCCCAAAACCTTCAAACCTTGGTTTAAAAGTTGAAAATCCAACTTCACTCACCGATACACAAAACAAGGCTAGCCAACAAGCCTTCCAAGCATTCGAAACCTTCCACACCACCTCCAATGCTCACGGATCAATCTCCCCTGTTTCAAGCACACAACAACAGAGGATTAATGCATCATTATGCATTAAAAACACCAGCCACACAACTCAACTCGCTGCTCTACACAAATCCAACATTTCGGCTACCAAACACAACCGAAATCACCTCCAAACACTTCCAAAACTTAACCCAGCCAAGTTCCATCACTTCTAACCATTTTTAAACATCAATTAACATCCAAAAAGAATCTAACCACGTCCTTATACCTCCAGCTATAACAGATCACCAAGATCACTCCAAAAACAACCAAAAACTTAGGAAAATTAACCTATTCGGGATTGCATTGATAAAACCTCAATTTCTCATCAATTATACATTCATTCAACATCAAAAAGACACCTCAAAACACTGCTCAAACAGATCATACGAAATTTTACCAAAAATCAACCAAATCTTGCATTTAAAGCCAAGATCAATATTAAAATTGTAAAACCTTTAATAAATCACAAATCAAGGATTGAGAACTTGAGAATTTCAGTAAAGAACTGAGAGTTTAGAGGAGAAGGACGTTCTTACCTCCAAACTTGAGTTTCTCCCTTTTTGGAACCAAATTCTTGAAAATCCACTTAGCAAATGCAAAGGTTTTGTTGAAGAGATGATTGAAG
Source organism: Hibiscus trionum (assembly GCA_030270665.1). Classification (NCBI taxonomy): domain Eukaryota; kingdom Viridiplantae; phylum Streptophyta; class Magnoliopsida; order Malvales; family Malvaceae; genus Hibiscus; species Hibiscus trionum. The sequence goes on along the minus strand of BSYR01000001.1, from coordinate 39,902,956 downwards.
ATCAAAAGAGAATTGAAATGAGTTATTTAGGTGACAAAATCAGAGGGAAAAGCTCTAGAGAAATATGTTTGGTTTGAGAGAAAAGATGAGAGAAAATGAAAATGGAAAATGTGGAAAAGTTAGTTAGAAACTTAGTAAAATATCTTCCCTCTCTTTTCCCTTATTTAAAATACATTAATTAAACCTTTAATATTTTAGGAAAATCTGGAGAAACTCCCATTGGGTAAATAGCTCCTTAAAGATTCAAAGTTTCAATCCTTTTTAAAACAGTCACACAGTTTTCAAAAATTACATTTTGGTCACTAACCCAAAATGTCACTCTTCCAAACCTCATTTTACAAAATTGATTTCACCAAACTCTTATATATAATAAAAGAGGATTTTAAGACATTTTTTCATATTTTTAATGCAACCCGAACTAGGCTTTCCTAAAAATCACCTTTTATATTCGAACCGCAACCCGACCGGTCCGGTCCAAAACCCAAAACTTCTAAGCCCAAAATTGGGGTGTTACAACTCTCCCCCTCTTAGGAAATTTCGTCCTCGAAATTTCAACTGGCGAAAAGAGCACAACCAAACTTCTCAAAGCAACACAAAAGGCAACACAGGAGACTTAACCACCACTGAACACTCTCCTCACAAAACTCCACCCAAACTCAACACCACCACATACTGCTCACGAATTCCAAAACACTCAAAGTTAACCACAACTTAACCTTTCACACTTCCGAACCGCACATAGCCCCAACAACAACCTGAAGAACCTCAAACTTTTACAGCATACTCCACCTTAACACACAACTCCCAAAACTTGTTCACACAGTGACACCAACCAATCCAGTTCTGCCACTATGTACCCACAACCTTCACTGCTTCTAAAACTCTTTGCAAACTCCCCAACCTCTTTCAATGATTTTCCCAACAAGCAAAAATTTTTAAGCATCAACTGCTTACCCAACCCTCTCAACGTAATGCTGACATTCCTTCACATTCGCCGCTATCATTACCATAACGACCCACCAGGACTACTCATCCAATATCCAAAAATCACATCACAAAACCCCAATCTTGACTCCGCCAGCCGTTCCATACACCACCAGCCGACTTCAGAAGGAATTTACTTATTCACAACCAGCCAACCACTCCTCACAAGAACCCGTCCAACCAACAATGGCCTTCGATCTTACATTGCCTTTCCACTTTAAGCTTTGACCACAACACTTACCCTACTAGAACATCGCCCACCCTATACATACATCTCTAGATTACGAAACTTCTATTCTCCCAGGCTAACCCTTTTCTACAACCCACAACAAAAACCCTCTTCTCAACTCCTCAAAGGTTGCTAAAAACCATCATCTATAAAAAAAACAACCCTTCTACTACAATATCAATGCCAAGTTACCTCAGCACTCTGAGAACACATCCACTAACCTGCAACATCACTTAACACCAAGGAACCACCACTACTACTGGCTATACTCATAAAGCGCCAAACACTTTCCTTCTACCAACATGCTATACCGCACCCACTACTACCAACAGCTTGCTTAATACCCTCCATTACTTCTAACATTCTCCTAGCACCAAAACAACCTCTAAAACCCATCATCTAACCTAACCTTATCACAACACTAACAGACTCGATTAGCTACTAGTGAGTGTGAACGTTCGTATGCATGGTCACCAATATGCCCTATCAATGCCTGATGTACATGTATGCAAAACCTCTAATGTCATGTCACATGTATGCATGGACCAGCACATATATAATATAACATATAACAAATGATTTAACTGTGCATGTATGTCAGTTCACACCCACCAATAACATCCTCAGAATCTGTCTAAGAACATCCTCCTAACTCACTTCTAACTTGTCTAACTCCATCATTCTAGCAACCATTATCCACAAGATACTCACTAAAGCCATCTTCACGCTAAAGTTGTTTTCAAAACAACAACAACTACTACCCCAACACGCTAGCAACAAGACCATACCCGCAACGCAAGGGAAACCAAACCAAAACCAAACTAAGATAACTAGGCAAAGGTTACTTAACAAGGTTACCTGAAAATACCTCACTGCCCCGGAGCTTCAGCAGTCGAGCTCTCTTCCTCGCAGAACCATCATTCTCCAGCCGCACCACTGTAGCATCAGCTAACACACTAAGGTCACCACCATCTCCTTGCGGCAAAGCTCCCTCGCTATCCCGAGCCAACTTCAAACAATTACGTCTCATATGCCCAACAGACCCACAATTCCAGCAGATCCTATTTCCCAAACTCTTCACAACTTTCTGCTCTTCTTGCCACCTTCGAACTTCGTCTCGGCCGTGCCCACGACCCTTCAGAGACCCTTTTGCTACCACTGAAGCTGATCTCACCACATGAGGACAATCTCGCTTCACATGCTCTTTAGAACCACAGTTCCAACAGGCACCTGTGCCCCAACAACCTCCAACATGGCGCCTCCCACAACGGTCACACACCGGTAGCTGAGCTTCCACTCCTTGATCAAGCAGCACTTGCCCCAGATTTGCACTACCATCCAAGCTTCGATCCAAGCAAAACTTCCTATCACGTCGCCTTTTACGCTGACCGCTCCCGAAGTCAAAACCCGCAACTCTCTTACTTAAACTTTTCTCACCTTCACCAACTAAAACCACACCCTCACATTGCTTAACCCTTGGGAATTTCTCTCCAAGATACCTTTCATAAAAGGCAGACACAAAGAAGTCCCAATCTATATCGTGGATGTGTGATGCCACCGCCACAGATGTCCACCAGGCGCATGCGTCCTCCAGCATCAGAGAGAAAACACTCCCCAGCTTACAGGCATAGTCACAACCCTCCTGATCCAAAATCAGAATTACACTGGCCAACCAGGCCTCGAACGTTTCAGGTGACGAACCATGATACTCCACAGCTCCCAAAACATGCAAACGCTGTTTCGACAAACCCACACATCCCACCGCCAGCACGTCTACAGACTTTACTTTTGCCACAGCCTGAGATGTTCCCAACACCTCTTGAACAACAGGTAATGAACTCTTCATCACAGAACCAACTTCTTTCTCCTGCCTTACTACCTCAACTCCAGGCACAGAAGGCTGAAACGAAACACCTCCATTAAAAGGTGAATTCCACGCCTTAACAACCTTCTCTAAAGCAGCAACCATCCCACCTAACTGCCATTATTTCATCGATTTCACCATGCTATTAACAACAAGCAATCACAACAAAACAAACAAATCAATTAGACCAGCTTTAAGCAAGGATTCAAACTCCAACTCCAAAATAACACAATAGCTATAATAATAAGGCAATGGGTATCCCAAATTCTCCCCTTTTACATGACATAACAGTCAACAAAAACATAAATATCACCACATCAAGCCTATCAAACAACATATTCGATCATGCTTTCATCAAACAGCATCCACTCGCAACAGCATAATATCAACATATCATACCCATTACACTTTCATCATTCATAAAAAAAAATCAGCTCACATCACCAGCATAACATCAGCACAAATCCACATTAGCTCAGCGAAGATTCATAACCAGAAAGCATGCTAAAAACATCAACAATTCGCTCAGAAACACGTGTTTCAACCGACTTTCATCCACACATTAGGATATACATCAAACACATATTACAACAATTTACCGTTTTCCCCAAGCATTCCCAACTCAGCTCTGATACCACCAAATGTAACCCCCTTAGCCCGGCCTAGACGGTTGACCCGGACTACGAAGATTACACGGGGAAAACCAAAGTCAACCCGAAAGTTAACCTTGATTAACGACCCTTTTTTTTTCTTTTAAAACTTGTCTAGATGCACATTAACCCTAGGCATTCTCTTGAGATAAGCATACTCAAAAATCACAGCAATCGGAAAACAATAAGGGACCCAATTGCACAAAATACGAATTTAGGGACCAATTTGTAAATTCTGAAAACTAAGAGGACTTTACCAATTTTTAAGTTACCATTATGAAATTAGTCATGTTTCATGCTTCACTGCCAAATTTCAGCTCAAATGGACATCTCGAACTCAACCAATTGCATATACAAAGTTCAGGACCAAAACACAAGGTTTTCAAAACATTTAACCAACAATTTTAGTGCCCAACGGTCGAGTGTTCCGAAACAGGGAGGACCTGTTCCGAAACGCGGGACCGTTCCGAAACTGGTACCGAAACAGGGCTTGGCAGTAGCCAAACCGTTCCGGAACAGTTCCTTCCGTTTCGGAACGCCCAGGCCATTTCAGGCCTCCGTTCCGATACGGTAGCACCTGTTCCGAAACAGGCTGCCCAGATTGCAGAAAAATTGTTGGTTTAACACACATTTGACCCATCAAACATGCTCCAAAGGCAACCAAATCACACCAGCAAGTCATTCAACATACAAGGGACATAATTGCATCAAAATCTAGATACAAGACCATCCCTAGGTGCACCAACTCATTCAAAATATCCAACACTCAAATATGCTCTTAAACAAGAAGCATAACATAACAACTTAAGCACAAGGAGATTCAAACGTTGCAACATTAATCCACATGATACGAAATCATAAACCAAACTTGTCCAACATACACAATCTCATTAAACATCAACATAAGAGATTCTCCCCCCATTGCCTTTATTATCTATAGCTATTAACCGAGACATACATCTCAAGTGGAGTTCTCCTTGAATCCCTTGCTTCTCGCTGTTCCAACTTCAAATATCTGCATTGATGGACAAAAAGGAGCGTAAGCACATAATGCTTAGTGAGGAATGCTCAAAACCAAAACACCATCAATGCAGCGAGTCATAAAACCACTTTTAAAAGCAAACTCGATTCGATAAACCAAAGCAAAGTTTGAAAACCCTTTTCAACATCATGCTTTAAATCATGCATTGCTCAAACATGGAAACCCAACCCTTAGCTTAGAAAAGCTAAATAAACCTTTTCAAAGCACAAACTTGTAAAACCATCAATTTAACCATTCCATGCATGAACATCATATGCAAAGCTAAATTCAAATCCTTGGAAAACACTTCCACTTCACATCATACCCTTCTCATACTTGAATATCATTTTAAAGCAAGAAACCTTTAAAACCATTTACTCATTCTATCTAATACGTGCATTAAACAAATGCAACATATGAACCACATCATCAATATTTGCATCACATGCCTTTAAAAACAAGTCTTCGCAAGACTTCAATGCACTAAAGAGATTTCGTGCACACATGCACCATTCTCAATAGATAATCAACATTTGATTAGACTAACAAGCAAACATGCATTCATAGTACATTACACACTTCTCATGCAACCATGCACCACTTCAAGCATCTCATGCTTCATTATATTCAAGAACATTATATTGGCTTCCAAGTGATAACCAAATCCACTTTTCAACACAACATCCAATCGGATACGCGGATCACAAGCGTTGTCCCCACGCTTCATACACACTACCAATCCCAAGGTCCCCAAATGGAATTTTAACCACCATTTGACCTTACCATACACAAGGTCCTCATATGGAATTTTAACCACCATATAACCTTAACATTCACAAGGTTCCCATATGGAATTTTAACCACCATATAACCTTAACATTATCCATTGGTAGTTGTATAACATCACTAACGAGATCCGGGACATACTCCACAAGATCCACACATGGACTTTACACCACCATTGTGATCTTAACAAGCACAAGGTCCTCAAATGGAATTTTAACCACCATTATAACCTTTGCTTACCCAAGGTCCTCGAATGGAATTTCAACCACCATTATGACCTTAACACAAGACCCACCCATGGAATTTTAACCACCATGGTGCTCTTAACCATCTCGTTAGTGTACTTGGATGGAGTTACCGGTTCACTCACAACCACTCCACATCCAAGGCGACTTTATTCACGGTGCACCCAATCCTATAGCCGGCTAACTATATCCGATTTAAGTAACCAAGAACCACTTACATCACTTGCCAATATAACCATCTTACCACATTAATCCATTGATTTACAAGCATAACCAAAATGCAAAAACCACCATTTACCCTCATTAATCCACTGTTTTTGAAGCATTACACAAAGCCATTAAACAACATGCAACACTATGCATCAATTCCACAACTCCAATGTACAAAATCAAGGATCTCTTACCTTGAGCATCCTTCACACATGACTTTCAAAACCAGCATTAAACCATGCTAAAATATGCTTTCAAAACAGAATTTAAAACATGCAAATCACATGCTTTGCATCAAGCAATCACAAATGCTTTAAAACCAATTCACAACACAACCAAGAGGGAAGATCCATTTACTTACTCTTGAGCTTAGCAAAGTTTTTTAGACTTAAACTAAGCTCCCAAAACCTTCAAACCTTGGTTTAAAAGTTGAAAATCCAACTTCACTCACCGATCCACAAAACAAGGCTAGCCAACAAGCCTTCCAAGCATCCGAAACCTTCCACACCACCTCCAATGCTCACGGATCAATCTCCCCTGTTTAAAGCACACACCAACAGAGGATTAATGCATCATTATGCATTAAAAACACCAGCCACACAACTCAACTCGCTGCTCTACACAAATCCAACATTTCGGCTACCAAACACAACCGAAATCACCTCCAAACACTTCCAAAACTTAACCCAGCCAAGATCCATCACTTTTAACCATTTTTAAACATCAATTAACATCCAAAAAGAATCTAACCACGTCCTTATACCTCCAGCTATAACAGATCACCAAGATCACTCCAAAAACAACCAAAAACTTAGGAAAATTAACCTATTCGGGATTGCATTGATAAAACCTCAATTTCTCATCAATTATACATTCATTCAACATCAAAAAGACACCTCAAAACACTGCTCAAACAGATCATACGAAATTTTACCAAAAATCAATGAAATCTTGCATTTAAAGCCAAGATCAAGATTAAAATTGTAAAACCTTTAATAAATCACAAATCAAGGATTGAGAACTTGGGAATTTCAGTAAAGAACTGAGAGTTTAGAGGAGAAGGACGTTCTTACCTCCAAACTTGAGTTTCTCCCTTTTTGGAACCAAATTCTTGAAAATCCAATTAGCAAATGCAAAGGTTTTGTTGAAGAGATGATTGAAGATCAAAAGAGAATTGAAATGAGTTATTTAGGTGACAAAATCAGAGGGAAAAGCTCTGGAGAAATATGTTTGGTTTGAGAGAAAAGATGAGAGAAAATGAAAATGGAAAATGTGGAAAAGTTAGTTAGAAACTTAGGAAAATATCTTCCCTCTCTTTTCCCTTATTTAAAATACATTAATTAAACATTTAATATTTTAGGAAAATCTGGAGAAACTCCCATTGGGTAAATAGCTCCTTAAAGATTCAAAGTTTCAATCCTTTTTAAAACAGTCACACAGTTTTCAAAAATTACATTTTGGTCACTAACCCAAAATGTCACTCTTCCAAACCTCATTTTACAAAATTGATTTCACCAAACTCTTATATATAATAAAAGAGGATTTTAAGACATTTTTCCATATTTTTAATTCAACCCGAACTAGGCTTTCCTAAAAATCACCTTTTATATTCGAACCGCAACCCGACCGGTCCGGTCCAAAACCCAAAACTTCTAAGCCCAAAATTGGGGTGTTACAATGCATGTGATTTGCATGTTTTAAATTCTGTTTTGAAAGCATATTTTAGCATGTTTTAATGCTGGTTTTGAAAGCCATGTGTGAAGGATGCTCAAGGTAAGAGATCATTGGTTTTGTACATTGGAATTGTGGAATTGATGCATAGTGTTGCATGTTGTTTAATGGCTTTGTGTAATGCTTCAAAAATAGTGGATTGATGATGGTAATTGGTGGTTTTGGCATTTTGGTTATGCTTGTAAAACAATGGATTAATGTGGTAAAATGGTTATATTGGCAAGTGATGTAAGTGGTTCTTGGTTACTTTAATCGGATATAGTTAGCCGGCTATAGGATTGGGTGTACCGTGAATTGAGTCGCCTTGGATGTCGAGGGGGTTGTGATTGTACCGTAAACTCCATCCAAGAATCCTAGCGATTGAGGAAATTGGTGTCACCACGATGGAGGTTGGCTCTCGTGAGTGGGCTTGGTTTAGTGCCACTATGATGGAGGTTGGCTCTCGTGGGTGGGCTTGGTTTAGTGCCACCACGATGGAGGATGGCTCTCATGGGTGAACCTTGTTAAAGTCACCATGATGGAGGTTGGCTCTCATGAGTGGACTTTGTTAAGCGTCACAACGGTGGAGGGTTGCTCCCGTGTGTGAGCTTGGTTAAGGTGATTACAATGGTTGTGGTAGCTTCCATGTGTAAGCCTTGTGATGTGTCCCGGCTCTCGCTAGTGTATTATACAACTTCCGATGAGTGATGTTGAGGGGTTGTGATTGTACCGTTAAACTCCATCACGGGTGTTGAGGGGTTGTGAATGTACCGGTAAACTCCACCTTGTGTTGTTCAGAAGTGTGTATGTAGCGTGTGGGACAACGCTTGTAATCCGCGTATCCGATTGTGTCTTGTGTCATGATGGTTTGTGAATTATCGCTTGGAAGCCAATATAATGTTCTTGAATATGATGAAGCATGAGATGCTTGAAATGATGCATGGTTGCATGAGAAGTGTGTAATGTTCTATGAATGCATGTTTTACTTGTTAGCTTGAACAAGTGTTTATCTTCTATTGAGAATGTTGCATTGTGTGCATGGAATCTCTTTGGTGCATTGAAGTCTTGTGAAGGCTTGTTTTAAAAAGGCATGTAATGCAAATGTTGATTTTGTGGTTCATGTATTGCATTTGCTTAATGCATGAGATAGAATTGAGGGTGTAAGTGGTTTTTAAAGGTTTCTTGCTTTGAAATGATTTTCAAGTATAAGAAAAGTATAATGTGAAGTGGAAGTGTTTTCCAAGGATCTTGTATTTAACTTTGCATATGATGTTCATGCATGGAATGGTTAAATTGATGGTTTTGCAAGGTTGTGCTTTGAAGTGAATTACTTAGCTTTTCTAAGCTAAGGGTTGGTTTTTCGTGTTTGAGAAATGCATGATTTAAAGCATGTTGTTAAAAGGGGTTTTCAAACGTTGCTTTGGTTTATCGAATTGTGTTTACTTTTAAAAGAGGTTTTATGACTCGCTGCATTGATGGTGTTTTGGTTTTGAGCATTCCTCACTAAGCATTATGTGCTTACGCTCCTTTTTATCCATCAATGCAGATATTTGAAGTTGGGACAGCGAGGAGCAAGGGATTCAAGGAGAGCTCCACTTGAGATGTATGTCTCGGTTAATAGCTATAGATAATATAGGCAATGGGGGGAGAATCTCTTATGTTGATGTTTAATGAGATTGTGTATGTTGGACAAGTTTGGTTTATGATTTTGAACTATGTGGTTTAACGCTTGCAACGTTTGAATCTTCTTATTCTTAAGTCGTTATGCTATGCTTCTTGTTTTAAAAGCATGATTGAGTGTTGGATGTGTTGAATGAGTTGGTGCACCTAGGGGTGGTTTTGTATCTAGATTTTGATGCAAGTTGGTAGGTATGATGCTTGGCATGTTGTTGTTTTATTGTGGAATGGTTTGGAGCATGTTTGATGGGGTTTAAAGGTGTTAAAACAGGCCTATCTGCTGTTTCTGGGCAGGGTGTTTCGAAACACCCTTGCCTGTTTCGAAACAGGCCCTTGATTTGGCCTGGGTGTTCCTGAACGGCCTAGACCCGTTTCTGAACACTTTGGCTACTGCCAAGGGGTGTTCCTGAACGGTCTAGACCCGTTTCGGAACACTTGACCGTTGGGCATAAGATTTGAATGGTTTTGAGGTTTGCAAGCTTTACGTTTTAGTCCCGATTCTTGTATGTGCAATTGCTTGAGTTTGAGATGTCCGTTTGAGATGAAATTTGGCAGAGAGGCATGAAACATGACTAATTTCATAATGGTAACTTAAAAATTTGTAAAGTCCTCTTAATTTTCAGAATTTACAAATTGGTCCCTAAATTCGTATTTTGTGCAATTGGGTCCCTTATTGTTTTCCGATTGCTGTGATTTTTGAGTATGCTTATCTCAAGAGTATGCCTAGGTTTGGTGTGCATCTAGACAAGTCTAAAAAGAAAAAAAAAGGGTCGTTAATCAAGGTTGACTTTCGGGTTGACTTTGGTTTTCCCCGTGTAATCTTCGTAGTTCGGGTCAACCGTCTAGACCGGGCTACGGGGGTTACATTTGGTGGTATCAGAGCTGATTTGTGAAAGCTTGGGGGAAATGGTAAATTGTTGTAATAAGTGTTTAATGTTTATTCTGATGTGGGGTTGGAAGTCGGTTGGAAAGTGTGTCTTTGAGCGAATTGTTGATGTTTTTAGCATGCTTTTTGTTTGTGAATCTTCATTGAGTTAATGTGGATTTGTGCTGGTGATATGCTGGTGATGTGAGCTGATTTTATGAATGATGAAAGTGTGATGGGTATGATATGTTGATATTATGCTGTTGCGAGTGAATGTTGTTTGATGAGAGCATGATCGAAATATGTTGATCGATATGCTCAATGTTGTGATATCCATGTTTTTATTGACTGTTATGTCATGTAAAAGGGGAGAATTCGGGATACCCATTGCCTTATTATTATAGCTATTGTGTTATTTTGGAGTTGGAGTTTTGAATCCTTGCTTAAAGCTGGTCTGATCGATTTGTTTGTTTTGTTATGATTGTTTGCTGTTAATAGCATGGTGAAATCAATGAGAGAATGGCAGTTGGGTGAGATGGTTGCTGCTTTAGAGCAGGTTGTTCAGGCGTGGAATTCACCTTTTGGTGGAGGTGTTTCGTTTCAGCTTACAGTGCCTGGAGTTGAGGTAGTGAGGCAGGAGGAAGAAGCTGGTTCTGTGATGAAGAGTTCATCACCTTTAGTTCAAGAGGTGTTGGGAACATCTCAAGCTGTGGCAAAAGTAAGGCCTGTAGACGTGCCGGCTGTGGGATGTGCGAGTTTGTCGAAACATCGTTTACATGATTTGGGAGCTGTGGAGTATCATGGTTCGACGCCTGAAACGTTCGAGGCCTGGTTGGCCAGTGTAATTCTGATTTTGGATCAGGAGGGTTGTGACTATGCCTGTAAGCTGGGAAGTGTTGTCTCATTGATGTTGGAGGACGCTTGTGCCTGGTGGACATCTGTGGCGGTGGGATCGCACATCCACGATATAGATTGGGACTTCCTTTTGTCTACCTTTTATGAGAGGTACCTTGGAGAGAAATTCCCAAGGGTTAAGCAACGTGAGGGTGTGGTTTCAGTTTATGAAGGTGAGAAAAGTTTAAGTGAGAGAGTTGTGGGTACTGACCTCGAGAGCGGTCAGCGTAAGAGGCGACGTGATAGAAGGTTTTGCTTGAATCGAAGCTTGGATGGTAGTGTAGATTTGGGGCAAGTGCTACATGATCAAAGAGGGGTAGCTCGGTTGCCGATGTGTGACCAATGTGGAAAGTGTCATGTTGGAGGTTGTTGGGGCGCAGAAGTTTGTTGGAACTGTGGTTCTAAAGAGCATGTGAAGCGGAATTGTCCTCATGTGGTGAGATCAGCTTCAGTGGTAGCAAAAGAGTCTCTGAAGGGTAGTGGGCGCAGCCGAGACAAAGTTCGAAGGTGGCAGGAAGGGCAGAAAGGTGTGAGGAGCTTGGGGAATGAAACCTGTTGGAATTGTGGGTCTGTTGGACATTTGAGACGTAATTATTTGAAGTTGGCTCGGGGTATTCAGGATTCTTTACCGCAGGGAGATGGTGATCACCTCAATGTGTTAGCTGATGTTGCAGCGGTGCGGCTGGAGAATGATGGTTCTGCGAGGAAGAGAGCTTGTCTGTTGAAGCTCCGGGGCAGTGAGGTGTTTACAGGTAACCTTGTTAAGTAACCTTTGCTCTAGTATCTTAGTTTGGTTTCAGTTGGTATTTCCTTGCGTAGTGGGTATGGTCTCGTTGCTAGCATGTTTGGGGTAGTAGTTGGTGTTGTTTTGAAACCAACTTTAGTGTGAAGAGGGCATTAGTGAGTATCTTGTGGATAATGGGTTGTTCGAATGATGGAGTTGGTCAAGTTGGAAGTGAGATAGGAGGTTGTTTTTAGGCGGATTCTGAGGATGTTATTGGTGGGTGTGAACCGACATACATGCACAATTAAAATCATTTGTTATATGCTATATTATATATGTACTGGTCCATGCATACATGTGACATGACATTAGAGGTTTTGCATGCATGTACATCAGGCATTGATAGGGCATATTGGTGACCATGCATACGAACGTTCACACTCGCTGATAGTTAATCGGGTCCGTTAGAGTTGTGATAGGGTTAGATTGGATGGGGGTTTTAAAAGTTGTGTTGGTACTAGGAGAATGTTAGAAGTAATGGAGGGTATTAAGCGAGTTGTCAGTAATAGTGAGTGCGATATAGCATGTTGGTAGAAGGAAAGTGTTTGGCGCTTAATGAGTTTAGCGGTATGGTGGTGAGGAGATTACCGGTTGAAGTTAGAATCGGTTAGAGTGGTTGTGAATAGCTGGTAGAAGTGGTAGTTTCTTGGTGTTAAGTGATGTTGTAAGTTAGTGGATGTGTTCCAGAGTGCTGAGGTAACTTGGCATTGATGTCGTAATAGAAGGGTTGTTTTGTAGGTGATGGTTCGTAGCAACCTTCGAAGAGTTGAGAAGAGGTTGTGTTGTGGGTTGTAGAAAAGGGTTAGCCTGGGAGAATAGAAGTTTCGTAATCTAATATGTATGTATAGAATGGGCGGTGTCCTGTTAAGGCTAGTATTGTAGTCAAAGTTTGAAGTGGAAAAGCAATGTAAGTTCAAGGGCCATTGTTGGTTGGACGGGTTCTTGTGAGAAGTGGTTGGCTAGTTGTGTATAAGTAAATTCCTTCTGAAGTCAGCTGGTGGTGTGTGGAACGACTGGTGGAGTCAAGGTTTGGGTTTTGTGTCGTGATTTTCGGATGTTAGGTGAGTAGTCCTGGTGAGTCGTTATGGTGATGATAGCGGCGGATGTGAAGGAATGTCATCAATACGTTGAGAAGTTTGAATAAGCAGTTGATGCTTAAGAATTTTTGCTTGATGTGGTAACCTTTGGAAGAGGTTGAGCAGTTGTGCAAGGGGTTTTAGAAGCAGTGAAGGTTGTGGGTCACATGGTGGCTGAACTGGATTGGTTGGTGTCACCGTGTGTACGAGTTTTGGGAGTTATGAGCTGAGGTGGTGTATGCTGTAAAAGTTTGGAGGTTCTTCAAGTTGTTGTTGGGGCTGTGTGCAGTCCGGAAGTGTGAAAGGTTAAGATGTGGTTAACATCTGAGTGTTCTGGAATCTGTGAACAATATGTGGTGGTGTTGGGTTGGTGGAGTTTTGTGAGGAGAGTGTTCAGTGGTGGTTAAGTCTCCTGTGTTGCCTTGTGTGTTGCTTGAGAAGTTTGGTTGTTCTCTTTTCGCCGGTTGAAATTTCGAGGACGAAATTTCTTAAGGGGGGAGAGTTGTAACACCCCAATTTTGGGCTTAGAAGTTTTGGGTTTGAACTGGACCGGTCGGATTTTCGGTTCGAATATAAAAGGTGGTTTTAAGGAAAGCCTAGTTCGGGATGCACTAAAAATATGGAAAAATATCTAAAAATCCTCTTTTATTATATATAAGAGAGTGGTGAAATCAATTTTGCGAAATGAGGTTTGGAAATAAGACATTTCGAGTTAGTGACTAAAATGTAATTTTTGAAAAGTTGGTGACTGTTTTAAAATGATTGAAACTTTGAATCTTTAAGGAGCTAATTTACCCAAGAAGAGTTTTCTCCAGATTTTTCTTAATATTAAAGATTTAATTAATGATTTTTAATTTAAAGGAAAAAGGGGAAATAGATATTTTGATGTCATAACTAACTTTTCTCAAAATTTTCCATTTCTTTTCTCTCAATTTTTCTCTCAGCCCAAACACTTTTCCCCAGCCATTTTCCTTTGATTTTAACACCTAAAGATGAGATTTCAATCTCTAATTGATCTCTAATCATTTCTACACCAAATTCTATTCATTTGCTTATTGGATTTTCAAGAATCTTGGTTCTAAACAAGGAGAAACTCACATTTTGAGGTATGAACGTCCTTCTCCTCTAAATACTTAGTTCTTTACTGAAATTCCCAAGTTCTCAATCCTTGATTTGTGTTTTATAAAAGGTTTTGATGTTTTGATCTTGATTTTGGCTTAAAATGCAGGATTTGGATTTAATTTTGATTAAATTCGTATTAAATGATTGGGCTCTGTTTTGAGATGTCTTTTTGATGTATTTTGGATGTATAATTGATGTGCAATTGAGGTTTAAACAATGCAATCTCGAATAGGTTGATTTTCCTAAGTTTTTACTTGTGAAAATGGTGGTTTTTGGGGTGATCTTGGTGTTTTGTTAATGCTAGAGGTATAAGGACGTGTTTGGGATCATTTTGGATGTTAATAGATGTTTAAAAATGGTTAGAAGTGATGGATCTTGGCTGGGTTAAGTCTTGGAAGTGTTTGGAGGTGATTTCGATTGTGTTTGGTAGCCGAAATGTTGGATTTGCAAAGAGCAGCGAGTTTAGGTGTGTTGCTGGTGTTTTTAATGCATTATGATGCATTAATCCTTTGTTGTTATGTGCTTGAAACAGGGGAGAATGATCCGTGAGCAATAGAGGTGGCGTTGAAGGTTTCGGATGCTTGGAAGGCTTGTTGGCTAGCCTTGTTTTGTGTATCGGTTAGTGAAGTTGGGTTTTCAGCTTTAAAACCAAGGTTTGAAGGTTTTGGGAGCTTAGTTTAAGTCTAAACAGCTTTAGCTAAGCTCAAGAGTAAGTAAATGGCATTCCTCTCTTGGTTTGTGTTATGATTTGGTTTTTAAAGCACTTGTGATTGTTGGATGCAATGCATGTGATTTGCATGTTTTAAATTCTATTTTGAAAGCATATTTTAGCATGGTTTAATGCTGGTTTTGAAAGCCATGTGTGAAGGATGCTCAAGGTAAGAGATCATTGGTTTTGTACATTGGAATTGTGGAATTGATGCATAGTGTTGCATGTTGTTTAATGGCTTTGTGTAATGCTTCAAACACAGTGGATTGATGATGGTAATTGGTGGTTTTGGCATTTTGGTTATGCTTGTAAAACAATGGATTAATGTGGTAAAATGGTTATATTGGCAAGTGATGTAAGTGGTTCTTGGTTACTTTAATCGGATATAGTTAGCCGGCTATAGGATTGGGTGCACCGTGAATTGAGTCGCCTTGGATGTCGAGGGGGTTGTGATTGTACCGTAAACTCCATCCAAGAATCCTAGCGATTGAGGAAATTGGTGTCACCACGATGGAGGTTGGCTCTCGTGAGTGGGCTTGGTTTAGTGCCACTACGATGGAGGTTGGCTCTCGTGGGTGGGCTTGGTTTAGTGCCACCACGATGAAGGATGGCTCTCGTGGGTGAACCTTGTTAAAGTCACCATGATGGAGGTTGGCTCTCATGAGTGGACTTTGTTAAGCGTCACAACGGTGGAGGGTTGCTCCCGTGTGTGAGATTGGTTAAGGTGATTACAATAGTTGTGGTAGCTTCCATGTGTAAGCCTTGTGATGTGTCCCGGCTCTCGCTAGTGTATTATACAACTTCCGATGAGTGATGTTGAGGGGTTGTGATTGTACCGTTAAACTCCATCATGGGTGTTGAGGGGTTTGTGAATGTACCGGTAAACTCCACCTTGTGTTGTTCGGAAGTGTGTATGAAGCGTGTGGGACAACGCTTGTAATCCGCGTATCCGATTGTGTCTTGTGTCATGATGGTTTGTGAATTATCGCTTGGAAGCCAATATAATGTTCTTGAATATGATGAAGCATGAGATGCTTGAAATGATGCATGGTTGCATGAGAAGTGTGTAATGTTCTATGAATGCATGTTTTACTTGTTAGCTTGAACAAGTGTTTATCTTCTATTGAGAATGTTGCATTGTGTGCATGGAATCTCTTTGGTGCATTGAAGTCTTGTGACGGCTTGTTTTAAAAAGGCATGTAATGCAAATGTTGATTTTGTGGTTCATGTATTGCATTTGCTTAATGCATGAGATAGAATTGAGGGTGTAAGTGGTTTTTAAAGGTTTCTTGCTTTGAAATGATTTTCAAGTATAAGAAAAGTATAATGTGAAGTGGAAGTGTTTTCCAAGGATCTTGTATTTAACTTTGCATATGATGTTCATGCATGGAATGGTTAAATTGATGGTTTTGCAAGGTTGTGCTTTGAAGTGAATTACTTAGCTTTTCTAAGCTAAGGGTTGGTTTTTCGTGTTTGAGCAATGCATGATTTAAAGCATGTTGTTAAAAGGGGTTTTCAAACATTGCTTTGGTTTATCGAATTGTGTTTACTTTTAAAAGAGGTTTTATGACTCGCTGCATTGATGGTGTTTTAGTTTTGAGCATTCCTCACTAAGCATTATGTGCTTACGCTCCTTTTTATCCATCAATGCAGATATTTGAAGTTGGGACAGCGAGGAGCAAGGGATTCAAGGAGAGCTCCACTTGAGATGTATGTCTCGGTTATTAGCTATAGATAATAAAGGCAATGGGGGGAGAGTCTCTTATGTTGATGTTTAATGAGATTGTGTATGTTGGACAAGTTTGGTTTATGATTTTGAACTATGTGGTTTAACGCTTGCAACGTTTGAATCTTCGTATTCTTAAGTCGTTATGCTATGCTTCTTGTTTTAAAAGCATGATTGAGTGTTGGATGTGTTGAATGAGTTGGTGCACCTAGGGGTGGTTTTGTATCTAGATTTTGATGCAAGTTGGTAGGTATGATGCTTGGCATGTTTTTGTTTTATTGTGGAATGGTTTGGAGCATGTTTGATGGGGTTTAAAGGTGTTAAAACATGCCTATCTGCTGTTTCTGGGCAGGGTGTTTCGAAACACCCTTGCCTGTTTCGAAACAGGCCCTTGATTTGGCCTGGGTGTTCCTGAACGGCCTAGACCCGTTTCTGAACACTTTGGCTACTGCCAAGGGGTGTTCCTGAACGGCCTAGACCCGTTTCGAAACACTTGACCGTTGGGCATAAGATTTGAATGGTTTTGAGGTTTGCAAGCTTTACGTTTTAGTCCCGATTCTTGTATGTGCAATTGCTTGAGTTTGAGATGTCCGTTTGAGATGAAATTTGGCAGAGAGGCATGAAACATGACTAATTTCATAATGGTAACTTAAAAATTGGTAAAGTCCTCTTAATTTTCAGAATTTACAAATTGGTCCCTAAATTCGTATTTTATGCAATTGGGTCCCTTATTGTTTTCCGATTGCTGTGATTTTTGAGTATGCTTATCTCAAGAGTATGCCTAGGTTTGGTGTGCATCTAGACAAGTCTAAAAAGAAAAAAAGGTCGTTAATCAAGGTTGACTTTCGGGTTGACTTTGGTTTTCCCCGTGTAATCTTCGTAGTTCGGGTCAACCGTCTAGACCGGGCTACGAGGGTTACATTTGGTGAAAGGGAACTCTTGTTGGAATTGTGGTTCAGCGGATCACATGAGGAGGGAGTGTACTTTGTTGGCTGGTGGAGGTCAGGGACGTGCTCCTGTGGTAGCTGCACCCTAGAGAGGCCGTGGGCGCAGCCGTGGAAATTTTCAGAGGAAATATGAAGGGCAACGAGGTATCACTCATGTTGTGGCCGTCCGACCTAAGGGAGGTGGACCAGCGAGGGTATATGCTCAACGCGAGAAGCGCAATGATACTGATGTTATCGCATGTAGCTTTCCTCTCCAGTCTTTATCATTGCTAGCTTTGATTGATTCTAGATCCACGCATTCTTATATCTTGAGTGAGCTTGCGCATTTGCTTGATATACCTGTTGAGATGCTTGAAATAGGAATGCAAGTGACTAGTTCTTTTGGTGAGACTGTTGTCACTAGGAAGTTGTATAGGAGATGTTTTTCTTGTGCATTTGTCTGTGCAAGGTCATGTTTTTCTTGTGGATCTGATGGAATTGCCTTTCTATGGATTTGATGTAATCCTTGGTATGGATTGGTTGACGGAGCATAGGGCAGTGATTGACTTTGATGTTAAGCGAGTCACCTTAAGGTTGGTCGATGATGATGAGGTTGTAATAGTGGGCGAGAATGTGAAATTCTTGTCAAATTTGATTTCAACTTTGGAAGCAAACCGTATGATTATGAGGTTGGGCTGTGTGTTGATGCAAGATGGTAAGGTGGTAGCTTATGCATGTAGACAATTGAAGGTGCATGGGCGTAACTACCCTATTCACGATCTTGAGCTTGCGGCTGTGGTGTTTGCCCTGAAGATCTGGAGGCATTATCTGTACGGTGAGAAGTGTGTTGTGTTCACGGATCATAAGAGCTTGAAGTATCTGATGTTTTAGAAGGAGTTGAATCTTAGGCAACGTCGCCGGGTGGAGTTTCTTAAGGATTATGATCTAACGATCGAGTATCACCCGGGTAAGGCTAATGTTGTGGCCGATGCTTTGAGCCGGAAGGTGGTCGTGGAGTGTAGGGCGATGTTTGCTCGCTTGAGCATATCGCGTGATGGTGGTCTTATCGCTGAATTACAAGTGAAACCATCTTTGATTCAGTTGATCAAGGACAAGCAGTTGCTTGATGATTCTCTTGTTCCTCATGTTCAAGACATTGCGGAGGGTAGACCTTCGGATTTCAGTTTTAATGATGATGGTGTTCTGTGTTTTGGAAGTCGAATAGTGGTGCTAGATGATGTTGAGTTGAGGTGCACTATTTTAACTGAAGCTCATAGTAGTCCTTTTGCTATGCATCCTGGTAGTACGAAGATGTATCATGATTTGAAGGATGAGTACTAATGGGTGGGGTTGAAAAAGGATGTTGCTGAGTTCGTTAGCAAGTGCATGGTGTGTCAGCGAGTGAAAGTTGAACATCAGGTTCCTTCTGGGTTGTTGCAACCTTTGAGAATTCCAGAATGGAAGTTGGAAAGAATCACCATGGATTTTGTGTATGGGTTGCCGTTGTCACCGTCGAAGAAGAATTCGGTTTGGGTGATTGTTGATCGGCTTACGAAGTGTGCACATTTCTTGCCTGTGCATACTACGTATACCCTGGATAAGTTGGCTGAGCTGTACATTGCGTAGATTGTGCGGTTGCACGGTGTGCCAAAGTCCATAGTGTCGGATAGGGATCTGAGGTTTACAACGCGATTTTGGGAATGTTTGCAACAAGCCTTGGGTACATGGTTGAATTTCAGCACTTCCTATCATCCTCAGACGGATGGACAGTCGGAACATGTTATCCAGGTGCTTAAGGACATGTTGAGATGCTGCGTGATAGATTTTCAGGGTTCTTCGGAAAAGCACTTGCTGTTGGTTGAGTTCGCTTAGAATAATAGTTACCAGGAAAGTATTCAAATGGCTCCAAACGAGGCTTTGTATGGGAGAAGATGTAGAACCCCTCTTTGTTGGGCAGAAGCTGGGAAAAAGTTGATTTCGATGCCAGCTATGTTAAAGGGAACCACCGAGAAGATGAAGCCCATTTGTGAGCGTTTTAAGGCAGCATCGGATAGGCAAAAGTCTTACGCGGATCTGAAGTGTAAAGAGATTGAGTTCGTGGTTGGCGAACGTGTATTTTTGAAAGTATCGCCTTGGAAGAAGGTGATGAGATTTGGGCGTAAGTGTAATCTTAGCACAAGGTTCATTGGACCTTACGAGGTTTTAGAGCGTATTGGTCCTGTGGCATATCGGTTGAGATTGCCTTCGGAGCTGGAAAAGATACATGATGTGTTCCATGTCTCGATGTTGTAGAGGTACAGATCGGATCCTTCGCATGTGATGCCTGTTGAGGAGATAGAATTGAATCCGGATCTGTCATATGATGAGGAACCAGTGAGGGTTCTGGATGTGAGTAGTAAAGTTCTTTGTAGCAAGATGATAGAGCTAGTGAAGCTGTTGTGGCGACACCGGGGAGTTGAGAAGGCCACGTGGGAAAGCAAGGCGGACATGCTGAAGCATTTTCTGCACCTTTTTCCTTTAGGTAAAATTTCGAGGACGAAATTTCCTAAGTGGGGGAGAGTTGTAGCGCCCTGGTTTTGGGCCTAGTTGTTTTGGACATCGGACCGGACCGGTCGGGAACAGTTTGAATCGCGTTAGGTGTTTTTAGCAAATCATGGATCGGGATAGGATAAAAATATGGTAAAAATTGATAAAATTCTCTAAAATTATGTTTAAGAGTTTGGTCAAATCAATTTTACAAAAAGAGTTTCGAAAGTAGTACATTTTGGGTAGTGACCAAAATGTAAAGTTTGAAAACTGTAGAAAAATGTGATTTTTAAAGGAGGAGCCAAAATCTTAGAATCTTTAGGAAGCTTTCTGACAATTTAGCCTTTCCTTAATATGACATGTGTTTTAAAAGGGATTTTAAAGTGATTTAATAGAGGGTTTTTATTAAATTAAAATTAATAAATTAGAAAAATTAGATTTCACTTGACATAACTACCTTTCTCTTCTCATTTTCAGCCAAACACAATTCTAACTCATTTTCTCCAGAATTCTTTTCTCCCAAACACTCTCTCATTATTTTCTAAACAAATTTCAAGAGATCTTTCAAGTTCTTCAAGATTTTTGCTAAGTAAAACTTGTCATTCATTGAGGAAAGCAAGGATTGGAGGTAAATCTCGTTCTCAACCTTCAATCTAGGTTCTTTATTGAAATTCCCAAGATCATTGGCTTCTAATTAATGTTTTTGGTTGAGTTTTCAATATAGTTTGATTTGAGGTTGAAATCTTGCAAAAATATGATGAAACTCTCGATTTTCGGACTTGTTTTGTTAAGTTCTGTTTTGGATTGATTTTAATTGAGTTTTGAGATGGTTAATATGTTGAAAAGAGGTTTTGTTGATATAGATCCCGAAATCCTTGAGATCCTTGAGTTTCTTGGTAGTTCTAGTTGGGTTTTTGGGGTGAATTGATGAGGTAATGCTTGCTGGACGTATAAAGATGGGTTTAGATTGATTTTAGATGTGTTTTGATGTTTATAATTGATTGAAAGTGATGTATGTTGGCTGGGCTTGGTTTAGGAAGCAATCGATTGAGTTTCTAATTGTTTTAGATGGGTAAATTGGTGTAATTTGGGTGAGCAACGAGTTTGTGATTGGTTGCTGGTGTTGAAATGCATTTTAAAGCATTTGGATCTCTATTTTGATGATGTGAAAACAGTTGATCTTGATCCAGGAGCAAAT
Organism: Hibiscus trionum; assembly: GCA_030270665.1. Taxonomy (NCBI): domain Eukaryota; kingdom Viridiplantae; phylum Streptophyta; class Magnoliopsida; order Malvales; family Malvaceae; genus Hibiscus; species Hibiscus trionum. Next base: position 39,881,754 of record BSYR01000001.1, on the reverse strand, counting down.
GAGACGTTTTTGGAGGCTTTGGAAGAGTGATTTTTGTGTCGGCGAGCAAGGCTTCGCGTATCAGTGAGTGGGAATGGATTTTCCGGCTTTGTAACGCTTTGAGCGTGGTCTTGGGAGCTTAGTGCAAGTTTGAAACACTTCGCTAAGCTCAAGAGTAAGTGATTCGAAAGTCTCTCTCTCAGAAATGTGCTATGTTTTGATGGAAATTCACGTGAGTTAATGTGGATTTAACTATTGTTTTAAAGCATGGTTAATGCTGGATTTTTAATGCCATTATGTTAAGGATGCACTAGGTAAGTGATCCTTGGTTTTATGTGATAAATGCATATGATGTTAAGCATGTTTATGCTTGTAGAAATGACATTGTGTTTATGCTTGTAAAACAGTGGAATATTGATGTTAAATGATTACATTGGCAAGTGATGGAAATGGTTTTTGGTTAGTTTAATCGAATATAGTTAGCCGGCTATAGGATTGGGTGCACTGTGAATAAAGTTGCCTTGGATGTCGAGGGGTTGTGATTGTGCCGTAATCACTATCCAAGTACCCTAACGATTGAGGCTAAGATCACAACGGTGAATGGTTTAATCCCTTGTGTGAGTCTTGTGGCATGTGTCCTATACTCTCGTTAGTGGAATTATACAACCACCGATTAGTGATGTTGAGGGGTTGTGATTATGCCATTAATCTCCATCATGGGTGTTGAGGGGTTGTGATTGTGCCATTGATCTCCACCTTGCGTAGTCCGGTAGTATGTATGAAGCGTGTGGGACAACGCTTGTAATCCGCGTATCCGATTGTGTCATTTGTTTTGGTATGGTTTGAGGATTATCACTTGAGAGCCAATATAATGTTAATGATTAATGATTAAGTAGGAGATGCTTGTGAATGATGCAAGAATGCATGTGATGCTTGGTTTAAGCATGAGCAAAGGAATTTGCTGATGTTTTAATGATGCAACATGCATGTGGTTTTAAAAGTGCATTGAATGCTTAAATGAGCAAGTTTAAAAGAAAGGCATGAGTTTGCAAATGATGTTGCAATGATTAAATGAAATGCATTGATGAATTTTGTTTTAGCGATCCTCACTAAGCTATATGCTTACGCTCATTTGTTTCATCAATGCAGAAAATTGAGCTTCCAAGGCAGTCCAAAAGCAAGGGGATTCCAAGACTTTTGACTAAGCGATGTATGTGGTTCACCTTTAGTGTAATAAGTGGAAATGGGTGGGGATTCTTACTTTCTGGATTTGTTAGTGATGTTACTATCTTAAGCATGTTTGATTTCTGATTTTGGACTTGTAATCGACCTTTAATTGGTTTCATGGTTTGCTTATGGTGTTTTGCCTATGCTTTAGCTTGTTTTCTTAAGCATGCTTGAATAGCTAAAGTATCATCATGGTTTGATGTGGTTGATGAGTATGATTTATTGTATGTTGATGTTTACTTGTCTATTAGGTAGATTATAACTTGTATGCATGATTTAAGCTTGTTTGAATATGGTTAAGCATGTTTAAATGCCTTTGAAATGTGTTTTTATGGTATGCGTATCGATACACGGGGAAGTGTATCAATACACTAAGGCCAAATCCAAGCTTTTCGGTGCAGGGGTATCGGTACGGATTGCCCGCGTATCGATACGCCCAAGCCAAGTTTGAAGGCCGTACCGATCGCGAGGAAGCGTATCGATACGCCCTTCCCATATTTTGCTAATGTCATCCCGCATATCGATACAAGCTCAGGTGTATCGATACTGGTAGTTAAAATTTAGTTGAAAGTATCTTGTGTCTTGAAATGTTACGTTTTGGTCCTTGAATGTTACTTGATCAATTGGATAAGTTTGGATGATCGGTTTGAGCTGAAATTTGACGTGATAGCATGTTACATGACTAATTGAGGATTGGAAACTTTAAAATCTAAAAAGTCTCTGTAATTTCCGTGATTTGCAAAATGGTCCCTAAAAGTCATAAGTATGCAATTGAACCCCTAATTGAACTCCGATTGCTGTGTCGTTTCATCTTAATGGTCTTGCTAGACACATAGGTTAAATTGTACATCTAGAGAAGATAAAAAGAAAAAAATATGGTCGTTAATCAAGGTTGACTTTAACGAGTTGACTTTGGTTTTCCACGTGTAATCTTCTAAGTTTGGGTCGGGCGTCTAGGCCGGGCTAAGGGGGTTACATTTGTTGGTATCAGAGAGAGGTTAAGAAAGAATTGGGGATGTTGGTATGTGAAATTGATATGTATTGACGTATGTTGATTGGAAAGCATGAATTGGTTTAATTTTGGAGCTTATGACATGCTTGATTGATGTGAATCGCATGTGAAATGAATATGGTTGTATGATGATGATGTGATATTGAAGTGTGCTGGTTGTGTATGATGGAAAGCATGATGAGTCTGTTATGCTCTTGTATGTTATGTTATGCTTGAGGGAAATCGGGGTACCCATTGCCTTATTACACTAGTTAAATGTTTTTGTAAACTTGGATCCTTGCTTGACGCTAGCCTAAATGGTTTGAGTTGTTTTTGTGTTGTTATGTCTTGTTAAAAATAGCACTATGGGTCCTAGGAGAGAGCTAAGGTCAAACACAATAGTGCATGCGGCTGAGCAGGGCGACCAAGGTGAGCAAGGGGCTGATGTCCCTCATGGTGGAAACTTATCTCCTTCGCCACCACCTAGAGGTGGGGAGCAGGAGCAGCAAGGAACTGCTGGTCTGGGTTTGGGTGATCTAACGCCGTTGATTCAGGCGATAACCGCGACGTTTCAGGCTGCTGTAGCCAGATCGCATGTACATGCCCCTGTAGCTGGGCAGGCGGGTTTACCTTTGGAGAGGTTGAGGAGCCTAGGAGCTGTTGAGTTCTTTGGAATGTCTCATGAGGCGTCATAAGCCTAGTTGGCAAGTACGATCCGTATCATGGATCAAATGAGATGCAATGATGTACGCAAGCTGGGATGCACAGTTTCCTTGCTTCAAGGCGACACATATAGTTGGTGGACGACTACCACCGCTGGAATGGAACCCAATGAGGTAGATTGGGAGGTTTTCAATGGTGCCTTTAAGAGGAAGTATCTTGGTGTGAGATACTTGGATGAAAAGAAACACGAGTTCATGTCGCTAGTTCAGGGAACCTGTAACCCCCTTAACCCGGCCTAGACGGTTGACCCGAATTAAGAAAGTCACACGGGGAAAACCAAAGTCAACCTGAAAGTCAACCTTGATTAACGACCCTTTTTTTTTCTTTTAATCTTGTCTAGATGCACTTTAAACCTAATTGTGATCACACAACCATCATACCAAAAGATCACAAACATCAGAGATCAAACAGGGACCCAATTGAACAAAATACAACTTTAGGGACCAAATTGTAAATTCTGATAATTATAAGGACTTAACCCAAATTGAAGTTACCAACTTGAAATTAATCAGGTTTCATGCTTCTCTGTAAAATTTCAGCTCAAAAGGACTTCCCAAACTCATACAATTGCACAAACAAGTTTCAGGACCAAAACCCAAACATTCCAAAACATTTAACTGCCAATGTCAGCCCCCAACGGTCACCCGTTCCGAAACAGGCATAGCCCGTTTCGAAACTCGGGGCCGTTCCGCAACGCGTACCGAAACGGGGGTCTGGCAGTAGCCTTTCCGTTTCGGAACGGCCCCTCCCGTTTCGGACGCCTGGGCACAATTAAGGCACCCGTTCCGAAACGGTAGGTGCTGTTCCGAAACACCCTGCACAGATTGCCTAAAAATGCATACTTAAACATGCAATTGACCAACCAATCGTGCTCCAAATGCCACCAAACTTTGCCAACATGCAATTCAACATATATGAGACATACTTGCATCAACAATACATCAAAACATCCACATATATGAAAAGCCCCAAATCTATAGGCATGCTTCCTACACAAGTAAGCCATTCAAGCATAAACTTTCAATTCAAGCATATAAAGGCCAACCACAATAACCAGCATTCTCAACAACATTTAACATACTTAGGGAGTTCAAAACATCTCCCAAAACATGTACATTGGTCCCCCATTGCCAAATTACCAAAAGCTAAAATGTACTTAGAAAATCTTCCATACTTAGAGCTTTGTTTCCACTTGGATGCTTGCCCTCCTTGCTGCCCTCAAGTACTCTAATGCTCTGCATTATTGAATTAAGAAAACGGAAGAGAGCGTAAGCAAAAGCTTAGTGAGGAATGCTCAATAAAACCATCCAATAATGCATTTATAAAACACTTATAAAACATGCTTCAAATCATCATTTACACATGCTCAAAAGCATACTTAAAACAAGCATCTCATGCTTCATTTCATTACATGTCATATTGGCCACAAGTGATACAATTCATTTCTTTGAAAACAAGTTCATCAACTTTCACCCCAAGGACTTTTAAACACCTTGGACCCCAAGGACTTTTAAACACCTTGGCCATGGACTTTTAAACACCATGAATTAGATCACCTCAAGGACTTTTAAACACCTTGACCCCAAGGACTTTTAAACACCTTGGCCATGGACTTTTAAACACCATGAATTGAATCACCTCAAGGACTTTTAAACACCTTGAGCCCAAGGACTTTTAAACACCTTGGCCTATGGACTTTTAAACACCATAGAAAGGACCACACAAGGACTTTTAAACACCTTTGTGTCCGTAACAAGAATCATCCAAGGACTTTTAACCACCTTGATGTTCTTAAGTAACAAGGCTCACTCAAGGACTTTTAACCACCTTAGTGACCTCAACCTTTTCAAAGCATCACTTGCCAATATACATCATTTTCATCAATTAATCCACTGTTTTAAAGCATTAAACCAAGCCATATTCATCATGCACTTAAAAGCATCAAACCACATTTAATCAATGTTCAAAAACAAGGAACTCTTACCTTGAGCTTCCTTTAACATATGGCTTATCAAAACAGCAAATACCATGCTAAATCATGCTTTCAAAACAGTAATCAAAACATGCAAATAACCACATTGCATCACAACAAAATCATGGCCACCACTAGAGAGAATTTCCGAAAACTTACACTAGAGCTTAGCAAAGTTTTTTAGACTTAAACTAAGCTCCCAAGATATTGGTTTCAAAGCCGAAAACCCAATTTCACTCACCGATTCCACTTCGCCTCAAGCCAAAGCACCAAAACAAGCCTCCGGATCAACAACTCTTGGATCCAAAGATGCCTCCCCTGATTAAACACATTAAAGCAGAGATTTAATGCATCATCATGCATCAAAAGCTTCAATGAAAGCACTCAAACTCGCTGCTCTCATTCATACTCCAATTTCGGCCACCAAACACAACCGAAATTGCATCAAAACCACTTCTCAACAAAGCCCAGCCATAAACCAGCAAAACCTAACATCCATTAACACCATCTAACATCTAAAAACAACCTATAAACATCCTTATACCTCCAGCAACATCAGATCCACAAGATCACCACAAAAACATCCAAGAATCACAAGCTAAACTTAGGAAACACAACCTATCCGGGATTGCATTAATCAAAACTCATTTCCTTATCAATTTAGAGTTCATTTAACATCAAAAACACACCTCAAATCACAGATTAATCATATCTAACGAAAATCATCAAAAATCACCAAATCTTGCATTATAAGCCAAGATCCATTTCACCACTTAAAATCCTTAAATAAAACTTCAATTAAGAGTTGAGAACTTGGGAATTTCAGTAAAGAACTGATAGTTTAGAGGAGAAGGACGTTCTTACCTCCAAACTTGTGTTTCTCCACTTTTTGGAATCAAAAACCTTGTTGAATCAACTAGCAAATGATGAGGTTTTGAAGATATGTTGATTAGGAATCAAAAGAATGTTGAAAGGAGGATTTTAGGTGAGAAAATCAGGAACAACTCTCTGGAAAACAAGTGTTTGGATTGAGAGAAAATGAGAGAAAGAAAATAGAGAAGTTAGTTAAGAAAATAGCCAAATGGCCTTTCCCTCCACTTTTGATATGTTTTAAAATCAGAATAAATCTCAAAATATCTTAGAAAAATCTGGAGAAACTACTTTTGGAATAATAGCTCCTTAAAGACTCAAAGTTTCAACTCTTTATAAAACAGTCACAAAACTTTCAAAAATTACATTTTGGTCACTAGCCAAAATGTCACTCTTCCAAAACCCATTTTTCAAAATTGATTTCACAGTTCACTTAATTATATTAAAAGATGATTTTAGAACATTTTTCCATATTTTTAATGCAACCCGAACTAGGCTTTCCTAATTTCACCTCTTTAGATTCGAACAACACTTTGACCAAACGGGTCAACGCCCAAAACTTCTAAGCCCAAAACCGGGGCGTTACAACTCTCCCCCCCTTAAGAAATTTCGTCCCCGAAATTTACCTGAAGGAAAGAGATAAGGAAACTGCTTCAGCATGTCTTCCTTCCGCTCCCACGTGGCTTCCTCAACACCGCGATGCTTCCACAGCACCTTCACCAACTCAATGGTCTTGCCACGAAGAACCTTGCTATCCGAATCCAGAACCTTCACCGGTTCCTCATCATAGGTCAAATCCGGATTCAAAACCACTTCCTCCACAGGCATCACATGCGAAGGATCAGATCTATACCTCCGGAGCATAGAGACATGGAACACATCATGAATCTTCTCCAACTCCTGAGGTAACCTCAACCGATACGCAACAGGACCCACACGCTCAACCACCTCATATGGTCCAATGTACCTAGGGCTCAACTTACCCTTTCGGCCAAACCGCATCACCTTCTTCCAAGGCGAAACCTTCAAGAACACACGGTCACCCACCGCATACTCTATCTCCTTACGCTTCAAATCCGCGTAAGACTTCTGCCGATCAGAAGCAGCCTTCAACCGCTCACAAATGAGCTTTACCTTCTCTGTGGTCCCTTTTAACAAAGCCGGCATTGAAACCAACTTTTGACCAGTCTCAGCCCAACAAAGAGGAGTCCTACACTTCCTCCCGTACAAAGCCTCATAAGGTGCCATCTGTATACTTGCCTGATAACTGTTGTTATAAGCAAACTCAACCAAAGGCAGATGCTTCTCCCAAGAACCTTGGAACTCAATCACGCAGCACCTCAACATATCCTCCAAAATCTGGATAACTCGCTCAGACTGACCATCCGACTGAGGATGATAGGATGTACTGAAATGCAACCTTGTACCCAGAGCTTGATGTAAACACTGCCAAAACCGTGATGTGAACCTCGGATCCCTATCCGACACAATCGACTTAGGCACACCATGCAGCCGCACAATTTCAGCAATGTACAGCTCTGCCAGCTTATCCAAAGAAAACGTAGTATGCACAGGCAAGAAATGCGCACACTTCGTTAGGCGATCCACAATCACCCAGACCGAATTCTTCTTTGATGGAGACAAAGGTAAACCAGATACAAAATCCATGGTAACCCTCCCCCACTTCCATTCAGGGATTTTCAACGGTTGCAACAACCCTGAAGGAAACTGATGCTCAGCCTTAACTCGCAGACACACCAAACACTTGCTAACAAACTCCGCAACATCCTTCTTCAAACCCACCCAATAGTACTCATCACGAAGATCACGGTACATCTTAGTACTACCAGGATGCATAGCAAAAGGACTACTATGACCTTCAGTCAGAATAGCACGCCTCAACTCAGCATCATTGGGCACTACTATCCGACTCCCAAAACACAGCACACCATCATCATTGAAACAGAAATCCGAAGGTCTACCCTCCGCGATATCCTGAACATGAGATACCAAGGAATCATCCAGCAACTGCTTATCCTTGATCAACTGAACCAAAGAGGGTTTCACTTGCAACTCAGCAACGAGACCACCATCTTGCGATATGCTCAAGCTAGCAAACATAGCCCTCAGCTCAACAGCTACCTTCCTACTCAAGGCATCCGCAACAACATTAGCTTTTCCAGGATGATACTCAATCGTCAGATCATAATCCTTGAGCAACTCCAACCAACGCCGCTGCCTAAGATTCAACTCCTTCTGAGACATCAGATACCTCAAACTCTTGTGATCTGTGTACACAGTACACTTCTCACCATACAGATAATGTCTCCAGATCTTCAGAGCAAAAACCACTGCAGCCAGCTCAATATCATGCGTAGGGTAATTGCGCTCATGCACTTTCAACTGCCGCGATGCATAAGCCACCACCTTACCCTCCTGCATCAGCACACACCCCAAACCAACATAGGATGCATCACTGTAAACCACAAACTCTTTCCCTGATTCAGGCTGAATCAAGATAGGAGCTTGCGTCAAAGCCGCCTTAAGCTTCTCAAAAGCCCGCTGTCTCGCTTCCGTCCACTCATACTTAACATCCTTTTGCAACAGCTTCGTCAAAGGAGCAGCAATCTTGGAAAAACCATCCACAAACCTCCGGTAGTATCCCGCCAAACCAAGGAAACTACGGACCTCATGAACAGACTTAGGAACTTTCCAATTCATCACCGCCTCAATCTTCTGAGGATCAACACGAATCCCCTCCGCTGAAACCATATGCCCAAGAAACACCACCTCCCTTAACCAGAACTCACACTTACTCAGCTTAGCATAAAGCTGATTCTCCAACAAAGCTTGCAAAACAATCCTCAAATGCTCTTCATGCTCCTCCTCAGTACGCGAGTACACGAGGATATCATCAATGAACACCACAACAAACCTGTCCAGGTATTCATGAAACACACGATTCATCATGTCCATGAAAGCAGCAGGAGCATTTGTCAATCCAAACGGCATCACAAGAAACTCATAAAGCCCATACCTTGTCCTGAAAGTTGTCTTAGGCACATCCACATCCTTCACCTTCAACTGATAATACCCTGACCTCAAGTCAATCTTAGAGAACACAGCAGCTCCCCGAAATTGATCAAAAAGATCATCAATCCTCGGCAAAGGATACCGATTCTTGATAGTCAACTTGTTCAGCTGACGGTAATCAATGCACATTCTCATAGTGCCATCCTTCTTCTTCACAAACAAGACCGGTGCTCCCCAAGGTGACACACTCGGCCGGATGAACCCACGATCAAGCAACTCTTGCAACTGCGTCTTCAGCTCCTTCAGCTCCTTAGGTGCCATTCTATAGGGAGTAATGGACACAGGAGTTGTATTCTCATACAGCTCAATTCCAAACTCCACCTCGCGGTTAGGAGGTAAACCAGGCAACTCCTCAGGAAAAACACCAGGAAACTCCTTCACAACTCTGATATCTTGCACCCTCAACTCTTTAGAGCTAGGATTCATCACAAAAGCTAGATAAGCTTCGCAACCTTGCCTCAGCATCCTGCTCGCCTCCAAGGTAGACACCACATTGGCAAGAAACTTCACATTCTCACCAACCACAACAACTTCATAATCATCCGCAAGCTTAAGCGGAACCCGCTTGTTCTAACAATCCACAACAGCACGATGCTCAGCAAGCCAATCCATACCAAGGATCACATCGAAACCATAAAAAGGTAACTCCATAAGATCAACATGAAAAACATGCTCTTGAACGACCAAGGGACACCTTCTATAAAGCTTACGAGTCACCACAGTCTCACCAAAAGAACTAGTGACTCGAACACCAACATCCAAAGACTCAACAGGCAAACCAAGCAATTCAGCATGCTCACGCAAAATGTATGAATGCGTAGATCCAGAATCTATCAATGAAAGCAATGACAAGGACTGCAAAGTAAAGGTACCTGCAATCACATCCGAATCATTCCTGCCCTCTCGCTGAGCATACACCCTCGCTTGGCCTCCACCCTCAGGCTGAATAGCCACAACATGGGCCACTCCACGACCACCTTCCTTTCTCCTCTAGAAATTACCACGGCCGCGCCCACGACCTCTCTGCGGTGCAGCAACAACAGGAGCACGCACCTGATCACCAGCCAACCTAGGACAATCCCGCCTCAAGTGGTCTGCAGAACCACAACTCCAGCACCCGTTACCAGCAGCCGCAACAGGAGCTTGCACCACTCTCTCGGCACGAGGACAGTCACGCTTCATGTGACCACGTGAACCACAGATCCAACAAGCACTCGGATCAGCTCTAGCATTGCCTCCTCTAGCAGGTGCACCACCACCTCTCTTAGCTGAAGACTGATACTTCTGATCACGTCCCCTCTTGTTCCGTCCACCTCCGGAACTAAACTCAGCTGATCGCTTGCTAGCACCCTTAGCAGATAAACTCAAGTTCATCTCAACGTCCTTGGCTCGGCCCACCAATACATCAAAATTATCATACTCGGCGGCCAGCAAATACATTTTCACATCCGTCTCTAAACCATAACGGAACCTCTCGCACCTTGCCCGCTCATCAGGTACCAGCTCCAGTGCATACTGACTTGAGTCGCACAAACTGCACCTCATACTCAGCCACACTCATGCTCCCTTGGGTAAGAGACATGAATTCACGCTTCTTCTCATCTAGATATCTCACACCAAGATATCTTCGCTTGAACACATTCTGAAAGAATGTCCAAGTCACATCAGCTTCTGCCATCCCAGCAACAGTGGTTGTCCACCACGTATACGCATCCTTCTGCAGCAAGGACACAACACAACCCAGCTTCTGCACATCAGTGCAACTCATCTGGCCCAAGATTCGCTTGGTACTCTCTAGCCAAGCTTCAGAACTCTCAGCAGACATACCCCTGAACTCAGTCCCACCAAGACTGCGCAAACGCTCCAAAGGTAGTCTGACACCAGCATCTTCCTGATGCCCCGCTCCACGAGCCCCAGCTACTGCTGCTTGAAAAGCACCAGCAATAGCTTGCACTAACATCGTCATATCAGGCATAGCTTGCCCCTGACCAGCCCCAGGTCCAGCAGCTCCAGCGCCAGCTGCAGCTCCAGCTTCCTCAGCCCCAGCACCACCACCACCAGGTGGAGGAGGAGGTAACACCGCACTACCCGTGTTTTCCTCATTCTCGTTCTCATTAGGAGCCGTAGCTCGCACATTACCTCGTAACTCTCTACGTGGTGCCATACTTTTACCATGCAATCACAACACAAATAAAACAAAGTCAGGCCCAGCAAGGTAAGCAATCCAAGTATTCAAGCTCAATTTCATTTCAAAACAACATCTTTCCTTTAGCTTTGATTTGGCAATGGGTACCCACAACATGCTACATCACAGCACATACTTCAATTGCGTCAAAATCACAAGCCATTAAACATGCTTTCACTCAACAGGCATACAAGGCATACATACTTCAATCATGCATACATACATTCCCAATTACTCGAGAACTCAGCTCTGATACCACCAAATGTAACCCCCTTAACCCGGCCTAGACGGTTGACCCGAATTAAGAAACTCACACGGGGAAAACCAAAGTCAACCCGAAAGTCAACCTTGATTAACGACCCTTTTTTTTTCTTTTAATCTTGTCTAGATGCACTTTAAACCTAATTGTGATCACACAACCATCATACCAAAAGATCACAAACATCAGAGATCAAACAGGGACCCAATTGAACAAAATACAACTTTAGGGACCAAATTGTAAATTCTGATAATTATAAGGACTTAACCCAAATTGAAGTTACCAACTTGAAATTAATCAGGTTTCATGCTTCTCTGTAAAATTTCAGCTCAAAAGGACTTCCCAAACTCCTACAATTGCACAAACAAGTTTCAGGACCAAAACGCAAACATTCCAAAACATTTAACTGCCAATGTCAGCCCCCAACGGTCACCCGTTCCGAAACAGGCATAGCCCGTTTCGAAACTCGGGGCCGTTCCGCAACGTGTACCAAAACGGGGGTCTGGCAGTAGCCTTTTCGTTTCGGAACGGCCCCTCCCGTTTCGGACGCCTGGGCACAATTAAGGCACCCGTTCCGAAACGGTAGGTGCTGTTCCGAAACACCCTGCACAGATTGCCTAAAAATGCATACTTAAACATGCAATTGACCAACCAATCGTGCTCCAAATGCCACCAAACTTTGCCAACATGCAATTCAACATATATGAGACATACTTGCATCAACAATACATCAAAACATCCACATATATGAAAAGCCCCAAATCTATAGGCATGCTTCCTACACAAGTAAGCCATTCAAGCATAAACTTTCAATTCAAGCATATAAAGGCCAACCACAATAACTAGCATTCTCAACAACATTTAACATACTTAGGGAGTTCAAAACATCTCCCAAAACATGTACATTGGTCCCCCATTGCCAAATTACCAAAAGCTAAAATGTACTTAGAAAATCTTCCATACTTAGAGCTTTGTTTCCACTTGGATGCTTGCCCTCCTTGCTGCCCTCAAGTACTCTAATGCTCTGCATTATTGAATTAAGAAAACGGAAGAGAGCGTAAGCAAAAGCTTAGTGAGGAATGCTCAATAAAACCATCCAATAATGTATTTATAAAACACTTATAAAACATGCTTCAAATCATCATTTACACATGCTCAAAAGCATACTTAAAACAAGCATCTCATGCTTCATTTCATTACATGTCATATTGGCCACAAGTGATACAATTCATTTCTTTGAAAACAAGTTCATCAACTTTCACCCCAAGGACTTTTAAACACCTTGGACCCCAAGGACTTTTAAACACCTTGGCCATGGACTTTTAAACACCATGAATTAGATCACCTCAAGGACTTTTAAACACCTTGACCCCAAGGACTTTTAAACACCTTGGCCATGGACTTTTAAACACCATGAATTGAATCACCTCAAGGACTTTTAAACACCTTGAGCCCAAGGACTTTTAAACACCTTGGCCTATGGACTTTTAAACACCATAGAAAGGACCACACAAGGACTTTTAAACACCTTTGTGTCCGTAACAAGAATCATCCAAGGACTTTTAACCACCTTGATGTTCTTAAGTAACAAGGCTCACTCAAGGACTTTTAACCACCTTAGTGACCTCAACCTTTTCAAAGCATCATTTGCCAATATACATCATTTTCATCAATTAATCCACTGTTTTAAAGCATTAAACCAAGCCATATTCATCATGCACTTAAAAGCATCAAACCACATTTAATCAATGTTCAAAAACAAGGAACTCTTACCTTGAGCTTCCTTTAACATATGGCTTATCAAAACAGCAAATACCATGCTAAATCATGCTTTCAAAACAGTAATCAAAACATGCAAATAACCACATTGCATCACAACAAAATCATGGCCACCACTAGAGAGAATTTCCGAAAACTTACACTAGAGCTTAGCAAAGTTGTTTAGACTTAAACTAAGCTCCCAAGATATTGGTTTCAAAGCCGAAAACCCAATTTCACTCACCGATTCCACTTCGCCTCAAGCCAAAGCACCAAAACAAGCCTCCGGATCAACAACTCTTGGATCCAAAGATGCCTCCCCTGATTAAACACATTAAAGCAGAGATTTAATGCATCATCATGCATCAAAAGCTTCAATGAAAGCACTCAAACTCGCTGCTCTCATTCATACTCCAATTTCGGCCACCAAACACAACCGAAATTGCATCAAAACCACTTCTCAACAAAGCCCAGCCATAAACCAGCAAAACCTAACATCCATTAACACCATCTAACATCTAAAAACAACCTATAAACATCCTTATACCTCCAGCAACATCAGATCCACAAGATCACCACAAAACATCCAAGAATCACAAGCTAAACTTAGGAAACACAACCTATCCGGGATTGCATTAATCAAAACTCATTTCCTTATCAATTTAGAGTTCATTTAACATCAAAAACACACCTCAAATCACAAATTAATCATATCTAACGAAAATCATCAAAAATCACCAAATCTTGCATTATAAGCCAAGATCCATTTCACCACTTAAAATCCTTAAATAAAACTTCAATTAAGAGTTGAGAACTTGGGAATTTCAGTAAAGAACTGATAGTTTAGAGGAGAAGGACGTTCTTACCTCCAAACTTGTGTTTCTCCACTTTTTGGAATCAAAAACCTTGTTGAATCAACTAGCAAATGATGAGGTTTTGAAGATATGTTGATTAGGAATCAAAAGAATGTTGAAAGGAGGATTTTAGGTGAGAAAATCAGGAACAACTCTCTGGAAAACAAGTGTTTGGATTGAGAGAAAATGAGAGAAAGAAAATAGAGAAGTTAGTTAAGAAAATAGCCAAATGGCCTTTCCCTCCACTTTTGATATGTTTTAAAATCAGAATAAATCTCAAAATATCTTAGAAAAATCTGGAGAAACTACTTTTGGAATAATAGCTCCTTAAAGACTCAAAGTTTCAACTCTTTATAAAACAGTCACAAAACTTTCAAAAATTACATTTTGGTCACTAGCCAAAATGTCACTCTTCCAAAACCCATTTTTCAAAATTGATTTCACAGTTCACTTAATTATATTAAAAGATGATTTTAGAACATTTTTCCATATTTTTAATGCAACCCGAACTAGGCTTTCCTAATTTCACCTCTTTAGATTCGAACAGCACTTTGACCAAACGGGTCAACGCCCAAAACTTCTAAGCCCAAAACCGGGGCGTTACAGAACCCTTTCTGTTGCTGAGTATGAGGTCCAGTTCGTACGCCTGAGCCAGTATGCCCCTGAGCTGATACCTAGTGAGAGACACCGTTGTGATAACTTCCGGTACGGGCTGGTATATGAAGTCAAGATGTACATGTTAGCTGTGGATTACACCGATTTCGATGTACTGGTGTGTCAAGCCAAAGACATTGAATTTAACTTGGGTTTATTGTCTCGAGGTGTTGGTTCTAACGCTGGGAAGAGAGCAACTGAGTATAGTTCCCGGGGTGGATGGAACAAAAGAGGTCGTGATAGGATACATCAACCTGAGGTGAGGCGAGGTGCTCCGGGTCGGGGCGGTCAGGTCCATGGAGGCTGAGTGAGGTCTGAGCAGAATGCGTGCTGGACATGTGGGTCGAGGGACCATTTGAGGCGAGATTGTCCTCGAGTAGATAGAGAGGCTCAGGCTCTTGTTTTGGTGACAGGGAATTCGTGTTGGAACTGTGGTTCATCGGATCACATGAGGAGAGAGTTTCCTTTGTTGGCCGGTGGAGGCCAGGGACGTACAATTGCTGTGGCTTCACCTCAGAGAGGCCGTGGGCGCGGCCGAGGGAACTTCCAAAGGAGAGACGAGGGTCAGCGAGGCCTTGCACACGTGATAGCAATTCGGCCTGAGGGAGGCGGTCCTGCGAGGGTTTATGCTCAGCGAGAGAAGCACAACGATACAGATGTTATCGCAGGTACCTTTGTTCTTCAGTCTTTATCATTGTTGGATTTGATTGATTCTGGATCCACTCATTCTTATATCTTTAGTGAGCATGCACATTTGCTTGATATACCTATTGAGTTGCTCGAAGTGGGAATGCAAGTGACTAGTTCTTTTGGTGAGACTATAGTCACTAGGAAGTTGTATAGGAGATGTCCTTTGTCTGTGCAAGGTCATGTTTTTCTTGTGGATTTGATGGAATTACCCTTCTACGATTTCGATGTGATCCTTGGTATGGATTGGTTGACTGAGCATAGAGCGATGGTTGACTTTGATGTCAAGCATGTAACCTTAAAGCTTGTCGATGATTATGAAGTGGTGATAGTTGGGGAGAATGTGAAATTCTTGTCAAATGTGATTTCGGATTTGGAAGCAAGCCGTATGATGAGGTTGGGTTGCGATCCTAGCAAAAATGATATATGTGTGCAGGACATCCGAACCGTTTGCGATTTTCCAGGTGTCTTTCCGGAAGAATTGCCTGGGTTGCCACCAAACAGAGAAGTTGAGTTTGGTATCGAGTTGTATGAGAATACGACTCCGGTGTCCATTGCTCCTTATCGCATGGAACCTAAAGAGCTAAAAGAGTTGAAAACGCAACTGCATGAGTTGTTGGATCAAGGGTTCATCTGGCCGAGTGTGTCACCTTGGGGTGCAACGGTCTTGTTTGTAAAGAAGAAAGATGGGACGATGCAGATGTGCACAAATTATCAGCAACTGAACAAGTTGACGATCAAGAAGAAGTATCCTTTGCCTAGGATTGATGATCTCTTTGATCAGTTTCGAGGAGCCTCAGTATTTTCTAAGATAGACTTGAGGTCAGGATATTACTAGCTGAAGGTGAAGGATGTGGACGTACCTAAGACAACTTTTCAGACAAGGTACGAACATTACGAGTTCTTAGTGATACCGTTTGGTTTGACCAACACACATGCTGCTTTCATGGACATGATGAATCGTGTGTTCCATGAATTCTTGGATCAGTTTGTGGTGGTGTTCATTGATGATATCCTTATGTATTCGCATACCGAGGGTGATCATGATAGACACTTGAGAATCGTTTTGCAAGCGTTGTTGGAGAATCAGTTGTATTCCAAGCTAAGTAAGTGTGAGTTTTGGCTTAAGGAGGTGGTCTTCCTTGGACATGTTGTGTCAGCTGAGGGTATTCGTGTTGATCCGCACAAAGTAGAGGCTGTGATGAGTTGGAAGGTACCTAAGTCAGTAATAGAGGTGCGAAGGTACCTGAGTCTGGTAAGGAGTTTGTGGTCTATAGTGATGCGTCCATTGTTGGTTTAGGTTGTGTGTTGTGCAGGAGGGTAAGGTGGTAGCCAATGCATCTAGTCAATTGAAGGTGCATGAGCGTAACTACCCTACTCAAGATCTTGAGCTTGCGGCTGTGGTGTTTGCCCTGAAGATCTGGAGGCATTACCTGTACAGTGAGAAGTGTGTTGTGTTCACGGATCATGAAAGCTTGAAGTATCTGATGTCTCAGAAGGAGTTGAATCTTAGGAAACGTCCCTGGGTGGAGTTGCTTAAGGATTATAATATGACGATCGAGTACCACCCGGGCAAGGCTAATGTTGTGGCCGATGCTTTGAGACGGAAGGTGGTCGTGGAGTTGAGGGCGATGTTTGCTCGCTTGAGCATATCGCGTGATGGTGGCCTTATCGTTGAATTACAAGTGAAACCATATTTGATTCAGTTGATCAAGGACAAGCAATTGCTTGATATTCTCTTGTTTCTCATGTTCAGGACATTGCGGAGGGTAAACCTTCAGATTTCAGTTTTAATGATGATGGTGTTCTGTGTTTTGGGAGTCAAATAGTGGTGCCAGATGGTGTTGAGTTGAGGGGCACTATTTTGACTGAAGCTCATAGTAGTCCTTTTGCTATGCATCCTGGTAGTACGAAGATGTATCGTGATTTGAAGGATGAATACTACTGGGTGGGGTTGAAAAAGGATGTTGCTGAGTTCGTTAGTAAGTGCATGGTGTGTCAGCGAGTGAAAGCTGAACATCAGGTTCCTTCTGGGTTGTTGCAGCCTTTGAGAATTCCAGAATGGAAGTGGGAAAGAATCACCATGGATTTTGTGTTTGGGTTGCCGTTGTCACCGTCGAAGAAGAATTCGGTTTGGGTGATTGTTGATCGACCTACGAAGTGTGCACATTTCATGCCTGTGCATACTACATATACCCTGGATAAGTTGGCTGAGCTGTACATTGTTGAGATTGTGCGGTTGCATGGTGTGCCAAATTCCATAGTGTCAGATAGGGATCCAAGGTTTATAACACGATTTTGGGAATGTTTGTATCAAGCCTTGGGTAAACGGTTGAATTTCAGTACTTCCTATCATCCTCAGACAGACGGACAGTCGAAATGTGCGATCCAGGTGCTTGAGAACATGTTGAGATGCAGCGTGATAGATTTTCAGGGTTCTTGGGAAAAGCTCTTGTCCTTGGTTGAGTTCGCTTACGATAATAGTTACCAGACAAGTATTCAAATGGCTTCATACGAGGCTTTGTATGAGAGAAGATGTAGAACCCCTCTATGTTAGGCAGAAGCTGCGCAAAAGTTGATTTCGATGCCAGTTATGTTAAAGGGAACCACCAAGACGGTGAAGCTCATTTGTGAGTGTTTGAAGGCAACATCGGATAGGCAAAAGTCTTACGCGGATTTGAAGCGTAAAGAGATTGAGTTCGCGGTTGGCGAATGTGTGTTTTTGAAAGTATTGCCTTGGAAGAAGGTGATGAGATTTGGGCGTAAGGGTAAGCTTAGCCCAAGGTTCATTGGACCTTACGAGGTTGTGGAGCGTATTGATCCTGTGGCATATCAATTTAGATTGCCTTCGAATTTGGAAAAGATACATGATGTGTTCCATGTCTCGATGTTGCGGAGGTACGGATTGGATCCTTCGCATGTGATGCATGTTGAGGAGATAGAATTGAATTCGGATCTGTCATATGATGAGGAACCAATGAGGGTTCTGGATGTGAGCAGTAAAGTTCTTCGTGGCAAGACAATAGGGCTAGTGAAGGTGTTGTGGCGACACCGGGAGTTTAGGAGGCCACGTGGGAAAGCAAGGTGGACATGCTGAAGTAGTTTCTGCACCATTTTCCTTCAGGTAAAATTTCGAGGACGAAATTTCCTAAGTGGGGGAGAGTTGTAACGCCCTGGTTTTGGGCCTATATGTTTTGGACATCGGACTAGACCAGTCTCGGAAATCAAGGATTGGGATAGGATAAAAATATGGTAAAATTGCTAAAATCTTCTTAAATTATGTTTAAGAGTTTGGTCAAATCAATTTTACAAAAAGTGTTTCGGAAGTAGTACATTTTGGGTATCGATACAACCATATACGTATCGTTACGAGTACTTCATTAGTTGACCAGACTGCATTTTCTCTCTTACGTGTATCAATACAGTTAAACTCGTTTCGATACGAGTTGTGAACGTTTTGATACGGATGCTACCTGTTTCGATACGATCCATTGACACGCGTTTATAGGGAATTACCATTTTACCCCTGTATCGATACACCCTTAGGCATATCGATACTCGATTGCGCAGACACCTACTTAATGACATTAAAAGAGTTTCACTTTTACCAAAACTAAAAT
Source organism: Hibiscus trionum (assembly GCA_030270665.1). Taxonomy (NCBI): domain Eukaryota; kingdom Viridiplantae; phylum Streptophyta; class Magnoliopsida; order Malvales; family Malvaceae; genus Hibiscus; species Hibiscus trionum. The sequence goes on along the minus strand of BSYR01000001.1, from coordinate 39,862,882 downwards.
TTCAAAACCCTAACCGTTTTTACTCTATAAAAAGCATCTCAATCCCTCATATTTTCACCACAAAACTAAAAAACCCTTGAGGGTTTTCAACATCAAGCCAAGTTTTTAAAGCTCTCCATCAATTTGGTGCAAGTTCTTCATCCATTCCTCTCTATCAATATCAAGGTATAAAATTCTTTTTATTTTGTTTGTGATTTTCGTTTTAAATTTTTTTGTTTTGTTTTGCTCTTTTAAAAACAAACTTTATCAATTTTTTTTGTTTTTGATTTTTATTTGCCTTTCAAAATTTTTAAACCTTGATTATTGATTTTCCACGGGTTGAATGAGAAAAATAATGCATACACATTGTTTTGATCAATTTCTCTAGACAATGGCACCCAAAAAGAGAGCGCGTACTAGCGAAGTCGGTGAAGCATCCAATCCCGGAGATGATACTCATCCTAATTTGACACTTATCTATCAAAGATGCTTTAGAACCACCGGGGAACTCAACTACTTTCGCTCTTTTCAAAATTACAAAATCCGACCGGAGAGGGTAATTTCAGTTCCTTTCCATAATTCAGAGTGCTTCAAATTTTTCTACTTACCCTTGCTCGAAGAATGGAAGTTTATGGATTTTCTATAAATCCCGGGCTTTTTCTTTCGTAATTTGGTTTTAATATTCTATGCTAATGCCAAGTGTGTTGCCGATCCCTCGGGTAATGTTGTTGCTGTTAACTCCTATCTCATGGGAAAAAAGATTACCGTCGATGTTCCATCTCTTTGTGTTGTTTTAAGTTAGAGGATGAGGGTATCGAAGATGAGAATTCTCTTGGCCATGTCTTGGGGGTTCCGTGACCGTTCTCAATGCTCAAGATTGAATCCTTCACTTGATGATTACTTGGTGGTTTAGGCCTTCGGGAGGGAAATATTCAACCATCCGCCAAGTTGATGACTTTTGGATTCGGTGCTTTCGCCAGAGACAACAACCAAATCTTGCCCGCATCATGTTTGCGGAGATTGTCTATCTCGTGCAACATCGTCATACAAGTCTTGTAACTTTATTCACTTATGGCACTGCCTTGAGTTATTTCTTCACTCAAAAGGAGATTGATTGCTCTCACGACTACCCGACACCCCTCACCGATCCCATTGATGAGAGATCTCTTTCTAGGGGGAAGTTTCATTACTTCAATGGTAGTTGGCTTCGTCTCTCCGAGCTTCCTAGCGATGCAATTTCGGAAGAGATTGCCAATCCTCAAGCTCCTCCTCTACCCTCAATGGATGCTCTTATGATCTTCCTCAACGAACAATTCACGAGCTTACGCACGGGAATTGCTTCCATGGATCAAGTTATGAATTTGGGGTTTGCCGCCATAGACACACGCTTCACAAGCCTTGAAGATCGCATGAAAAATGTGGAGACGCGTCTCACTTCTCTTGAAGGCGGCCACAATTCGATGAACATCTCTCTTACTGCTTTTCATGATGAGTGGCGTCAATCTAGGAGGAACAATGAAGATGCCAACGAAGATGACGATGAAGATGACGAAGATGGCGAAGATGGCGAAGATGGCGATGGAGAAGAGTAGTAGATTGTCTTTGCATTCCATTCATGTCATTTAGGATTTCTAGTTTATGCGCTTTGAATTATGTTCTTAGGATTAAGTTTGCATTCTAAAACCTATTCTTTGATTATTGTTGTTTGGAATTTAGTTTTTGATGTTTCTTTATTTATGAACTTAATGTTGATCTATTATATGTTGCTTGGTTATTGTTTATGCATTTTGCCTATGTCTCTTATTTTTGATCTAACAAAAAGGGGGAGAGGGAACAAGCTCACTTCAAATTTTAACTTAAATTTTTTACCTAGCTAACATTAAGGGGGAGTTGTTTTCAAAAGTTTTTCGAAAGTCTTAAAAAATTCAAGGTTAGGTTTTGTTATATAAAAAGGGGGGAGATTGTAAAACCTATGTTTGATTTTGATATAACAAAGTGTTTTAAGGATTAAATTGAAAAACTTGAAATAGATTTTTAAGTCCCTCAAAAGGTTTCAAATCAACAAGGCTTTATTTTAGTTTGAAAAACTCAAACTCTAAAATATTTTCTAAGTGTTCCAAGGCCGAACTATTGAAAATTGCATATGTGTATCGATACACTCCTTGCCGTATCGATACAATTTTTACAAACTTGGCCACTAGAGAAATGTGTTTCGATACACCCCTTACCGTATCGAAATAGGGTATCGAAACATATTGTATATGTATCGATACACTCTCTTTATAAAATCACACTGAGTTTGAATGGTGTACCGATACGGTGTCTCCCGTATCAATACAGATTTAAAGTAATTTTAAATTTCAGAGCCTTAAATGTTTTTGACCATTGGTGTCAGTTGTTAGGTAACAGACTTTTAAAGAGTTGGTTGCCCCGTACCGATACGCTCCTACCCGTATCGATACAGATTCTTCTAGTGAGCTTTGTGGGAGAAATTTCATCGATACGGTCTTGCCCGTACCGAAACAATTCCCTAACTTGTACCGATATGCCTACACGCGTATCGATATGCCCCTCTTGTAATTGTGCAACGACTTTATCTGTTTTGAGACAAGTATCGGTACGCCTTCTCGTGTACCGATACGGTAGGCTGCAGAAGTGCATTTATGGTGGAAAGAGAGGGTCCCAACGGCTATAATAAATACCCTAACCACCCAAACGGCTAGAATTAATGGAGAAGGTATAAAATCAAGTCAATTGAAGACTAGCAACAACTATTGCATCCAAGAGAAACATCTATACAAAAATCCAAGCTCAAAGTGCCTAATTTATCATTCTTGTAAAATCCCAAATTGTGTTGTGTGTAATTCCAATCTTGTATTCCATTTTGGGTTGAGTGCTTATATCAAAAGGGACAAATTTGTATGGAGGGATATTCTACTTGCCTTAAAATTCTTCTTTGTATCCTAGTGAGAGTTTGGTCAAATTTTGGGTAGAAAATTTAACCGGTATTGGAAAGGTTACCTCCTAAGCCTTGAAAAGGGGAAGAGCAATTAGTGGATTGTTGGAAAATCCTTAGTGGTAGCTAAGGTAGTGGATGTAGAGTTTATTTGGAACTTGAACCACTCTAAATTGCCTTGTTCTTCAATTTTTGTCATTCCATTTTCTCCAACAAATTTTAAAAACCCAATTCACCCCCTCTTGGCTTTGATCAATCCATTGATCCACTCAACACCTAATTAAGGCTATATTTAATTATCTAGGTGATTTATTTAATTCTAAGTTGTAATGTATATTAAATGTACCTCCCTAAGGCCAATTTTGTGATAACATCCCATTGCAAGCAAATGGAACACCATCCAAATCGAATCCCAAAATTTCCATTTAATACACATTAGATTACTAAAATGGTCTATTCTATTTATTTAATTAAATTCTAATTACGAACTTAAAACTAAGGCTTTAATACTATCCAAATTAACTAAGTTTTTACATTGTCTAAAAAATAATTTTACAATGCTATTTAAAAACATGGATCAAACAAGCAATTAAATTAATTGAACAATTAAAATTAAATTAACACTAATTTAAGGACTAAATTGAAAGAAAAACAAACTTTACATACAAAGTGACTAAATTGAATTACAGCTCAAACTTGAAGGACTAAATAGATGAATAGCCCTATTTTAAAAGAGCGCGGGTCATCATCTGACCCGAATGAGAAAGCGCGGATCCCCTAGTACCCGACCCATTAAGACGATGCGGACCCAGGTTGACCCGGTGCCAAAATGACACCGTTTCAACTCGGGTATAAATTCCCTCCAAGTGAGCCAACTCATCCATTTCTTACCTATTCACACTCTCTCCTCATTCTCTCTCTTCAAACTCATCAGTTTATCCAAGAGTCAAACCGAGTTCATCATTTTCACCATTTTAATCCGATATAAACACCAAAAACTTTTCCCCGATCAAACCTCCTATTTTCCTAGAACATAAACCATGTTCTTCAACATTTCCTCCTTCAATCTCACACCACCGTCACCAATTGACCCCGATATGTTTACCGACCGCCGTCTCCGATCATCCCCTACCTTACTCTGGTCACCGTTGCAAATTCGACCATCTCTTTCCTTACTCCTGTCATCGAACCGAAACTTTTGGCCACCGCCTGGACTTTCCGTCCACTACTCGTTGCCATCCAAAAAACTAAAAATCTTTGATTTTTCTTGATTTTCAACGCAAATCCTAGATCTAAACCCATATTCAAAAGAATCCACCCTTTTCCCCCACCCTAGGTCCTAAATCTACCCAAAACCGAACCTACGTCTATCATTTTCAACTCCGCCTATAAAAACACTCCGGCCATCACTCAAAATACATTCCGACTACATGATAAGTCTTCCAATCTTTCTGTTTTTTAGATATAATGTTTCTTCATTTGTTCATATCTAGATTTTTAGGTTTTAATCTATTTTGCTATTGTTTTTTAGTTGTAAGTTTAGATCTAAATTTTTTGGTTTTTTTAATGCAGGAAAAAATGAGAGGCTGAAATATACCTCTCAATGAACTCCGACAGCGACATTGTAGCTCCGACGAGTTTCTCCAACGATGTTCTTTTTTTTTCCGGTGACCGTTTGGTTTCTCTAGTAAGACTTCTCTTCTCTCTCTCTTCAATTATTAGGATAATAATTGAAATGTCATTAATTCTCACTAACTCTCTCTCTTCTTTTTATAAGTGATGTTGGGGATGACGCCAGTAGAAAGGCTCAATCCGTGTGAAGCTTCAAACAACCACCCATTTGGTGAAACGTAGCTAGTTTCGGCGGACCAAAGAAGCACAAATGTGCTAGTTGGGCCTTTATTCGATTTTGGCTTACAAAATGAGCGGGAAAATGTATAGTAATGGGTCTTGGGCTTTAAGTTTGTTATTTGGGGTTTTTGAACTATAAAGGGATTTTTATATGAATAATGGGTATAAAATGGACTGTTTGAATATTATTTATTTATTTATTTATGGATTTATTTATTTAAAAGGGAATGTGGTACATATTTATAGATATGGATATACATGCGTAAATTTTAGGTCTTATAGTTGCCCCTCTTTGCTCGTTGATGTGGAAAAAGAATTGGGAAAAGACTAAAAAGACAAGAATTTGCTTGAACCATCTGGCTACGTCTGTTCTGCAAGTTCTTTCTATTAGGAACTTACACTCTTCATCATTCTCAAGAAAACCTAAACAAGTTCTTCTTATTACGAACTTCCCGATCTTCCTATCAATGTTGCCCGCGAGATTTGAACTAGTTCTTCTCATGAACTCGTTCATGCTTCTTGTCGATGCTGAACCTTTTCTCTTCAACGGTGACGATCTTGCGAGCTCCTCCTATTTGGAACTCTGTATTCTTTGCTGAACGAATCTCTTCTTATTGGGAGCTCTGGATTCTTTATTGCGCGAACTCTTTTTATTGGGAGCTTCGGATTCTTTGCTTAACAAACTCTTGTTATTGGTAGCTCTATCTTTGCTGAGTGAACTCTTTGTATTAGGAACTCTATCTTTTCTAAGAGAACTCTTCATATCAGGAGCTCTATCTTTGTTGTGACGCCACCGAAAAAGTTCTCATCATTTTCAGAGATGTCGGCCTGAAGGACATAACATCATGCCCATAGGACTTACTGATGACCCGAAGTCTTTAAAGTTGCACTGCATTTTCTGTCTTGTGCAGGCAATCAAGAAATCTTTATTGAGATCCGCCTCTTCAAACGGATTGGTATCTTTGTTAAGATCTGCCTCTTTAAACATATTGTTTTTTTTGCTGAGATCCACCTCTTCAAATGGACTGGTATCTTTGCTAAGACCCGCCTCTTCAAACGGATTGGTATCTTTGTTGAGATTCGCCTCTTCGGTCGGATTGGTATCTTTGCTGAGATCCGCCTCTTCAAATGGATTAATATCGTTTCTAATATTCACCTCTTCAGACGGATTGATATCTTTGCTTCACGAAAATGTAATTGGAATCTTTCCTAGTCTTTGATGGATCTACTTCTTCAATATCGAAGTTGTAGATTGATATCTTTACTTGTTCTTTGTTGATCTTGTAAATTCTTGCCAAAATATACAAAAAATGCTTTGGATGAATGAGTTAGCATGCTCATATCTTATGGATGCCTAGCAATATATGATGCATGAATGTTTTCAATTGAAAACCACTTGGGTGAGCTTTCATCTTCAGGGAAACTCAAAATTTCTTTGCTTTATTTCCCCCAAACTCATTTTGCTTCCAAAGTAATCCATCTCACACTCATGTTCAATCTTCAGGATCTCTGTATCTTTTGCTCTAAAGCGCCTTTTCAGGTTTTCACTTTAGATTGCTTTTCTCAAAGCGCATTTTCGAGTTTTCACTCTGGTTTTTTCTTTTCTCTTTTTTCTCAAGGCGCCCTTTCAGATTTTCACCTCGGTCTTTTCTTTTTCTTTGGAATGTCCTTATGAGTTTTCACCTTATTCCTTTCTTCTCTTCTTTCTTTGCAATGATGTTTCAATTCTGATGGAACTCGTACTTGCTTTTCACAATTCACCACTTAAACTCTTCTCATGCCATGTCTCACTAAGCACTTCACATCGGAAAAACTCAAATACTGATGACAATTCCTTTCTTATAAAACCATTTTTGCTACGTCTTTATTCAGCTTCTTTGACAACATTCTTTTTCATGGTTCCCAAAGGGAATCATCACTATTTTTGTTGTTCCAGCTTGCAGATTCTATTCATCGGAATAAAACACCTTACTCTATAGTGTTCTTTGCAGCATTGCCCCACTCTTGGATCCAACTATCATCTTTGTTCGCTCTAACATTGACAAAGCTTTCTTGTCTTGCAATACCTCAGAAGTAATGATTTTTGCTTTTATGAACCTTTAAGTGACTGAACTTGTTATAGCTTTTACACCAAAAGATGGTCTATGCTCTCTCTTTGCCCCAAGATTACTTGCGACACTTTCTTGTGGCCTTGTTTGAATGTTTCTTACACTTAGAGTTGTGTCTCTTCCTCGATATACTTTTCAAAATTAACCAAGTATCGAGGCCACCTCCTGTTCTTCATGCACTTAAAGGATTAGTACATCGTAATAATACCTACGAAATCTTTTTCTTTTCTTAAATCTAATCTATTTATATGCAAGATGCTTGTTGAAACAATAAGTGAAAGGCTCAAAATATTATTTTACTAAATTGGAATAATTTGATAAGTCACGGCAAACATGATAAATTCAATGCAATGCCCTAGGTATCCATTGTATGAATGATCAAGAGCCTCTCAACCGAAATAGAGCTTCCAACCCTAAAAATTTTCTAAACATCAGATTCCGAGAAGATTTCTTGCCGGATGCCTGATCTCAAAATATCTGAGCTGTCCTTTACAGGTTTTCAGCTCAAACTCTCCTTTGGTTTCAAGAAACCCTTTGCGGATTTTCATCTTGAACCGCCCTTTTCTTTTCTTTTTTTTTTCTTTCTTTTTTTGATATCTAAGGCATCTTTTTGGGTTTTCACCATAGATATTTTCATTTTGTGAAACGCCTTTTTTGGGGTTTCACTCCATTTTTTCTCTTTATTTTCCTTGTTTCATTCTCTTTTTTAATTCATCGAGTGCAACACTTCTTGAAAGAGTCTAAGTTCATTGAATTACTTAGCTCATCTCTGATCACCTCTGGTTAAAATCAACGCTCCTCCGGAAAGAGGTCTTCTTGATGTATAACCCTTTCCAATTAGGCATCCATTTTTCACAAAAATCTTAATGAACTAGCAAGATATTTCAAAGTACTAGATCCCCTTCTAGGAATTCTTCTGGAGGAACTTTCATTGTTGTAAGCTCGTATCGTTCTTTCTTGGTACATCTAACCATGGCAAATTACTTTTAGTCTCCTCACTTCTATGAGATTCAACTACCCTTATCGAGCTTATACTCATTCCATGTCGTCCAATCTCACATTTGTCATTACCCGGTGATAGAATCTGTACTTCACTTGGTCATACTGCTTCCATCCCATAGACTAAAGAATACAATGTTGCCCATGTTGAAGTGCACCTTGTGGATCGATATGCAAGCAAGGCCAATACTAGTTTCTCTTGTTAGTCTTTTTAAATCTTTGAGATAATCATTTTGATGTTTATGTTTGCCGACTCTACTGCCTCATTCATCATTGAGCGAATAATCACAGAATTATTAGGCTTTATCTTGAACTGCTCACCAAACTTCTGATATCATCTTGTGGTTCATATTAGAAGCACTATCAATGATGACTCTCTTTGGAAAATCATAACGACAAATAATCTCTCGTCATCATCTTGTAAGATGTTGCTCTTTTAATATCGGCATAGGAAGTAGCTTTCATCCACTTGGTAAAGCGATCAATCATGAACAAGATTTACCTTATACAATAAAAGGCATTGTATGCTCCCTCAAGCATAATCTTCTAGGGGTTAGTTTCCTTTCACAATTTGTTATGCACATCGTATCCTCATATGGGAGATTAAAGTTCAGGAACTCATGATCATCTGAAGCACGTCTCGCCAAGAAACCCGTCATTGTTTTCTAGCAATATCGAGCTTTAATAATAACATTTGCCAACGAGCCATTCTCTAGTCAACACTACTGTTTCCATCAAGAATGTCAAAGGATCAATTCTTGAGAACAAGCAAATGGAATGATACAATATATTTTGTCTAAGCCCTCAAGCCACCGAAATCGAAGAACAACACAACTTTTGAATTGGTGGATACTGAAATTTGTAACTGGTGAATCTTTGCTCAGATAAAAAAAGGCTCTTTCCTTCACGTCTCATCATGTTGACCTAGTGCATCCTATTGAATATTATAAGTTGTTAAAGAATCAACGACCAATCTGTAACCGGTGCTATTAAATTTTTGTGCACTTTGATAAATGTTTCTTGGTATTTTGGGATGTCCTGGCATTCTTCATCTCATACTCTTAGATCAATCTTACCAACAACTTGAACACTGGACCACATTTCATTTGTTCGTCATGAAGAATAATTCAATCTCTTTGAGCATCTTTCTTTTTTCATCATTTCCTTTTCTTTGCTTTATTTTTCTGTTCTTTCTTCTTATTTTTTTGTTTCTTTTTGGCTTTTTTTTTCTTTTTCTCTTTGCTTTTTCTTTTTTCTAATTTTTTGTTTTTTCTTAGAGGAAGAAAATTGTGTATAGCTTTCTATAGAGCATTTGGGTGTTCTCTATTTATGAGCGCATGTGCACACTCTTGTCAAGTTATAGTATATAAGATATCGTCTCCCTCAGTTATTGGACAGCTTGGTTCGAATTGTTGTTCTTGCACAAATAAAGTAAATGCACAAGTAAGATTGTTGTTTGAGAAGAAAAGTAAAATAAAACACAAGTAATAAAAATAAGCAATCAGATTGATAGAGAGGGCAGGCTTATGCTGATGCTTAGTTGAAATTGCGTTGAATAAGTCAAGTCATTTTGCGCTGCCACGATCTGCTGCCTCGACGGGTAATGGCGGATTGAGGCGGCAGTAACTTTCGATGCTACGGTGGAACTCTGCTCTTGCAACTTTCGCTGTCCCGGTAGGTGAGATGGAGAGAAGTCTCGGCGGGAAGTCTGGCAGATACTCAAAGTTCGGCGAATCAATTCTGAAGTGATCCTATCTATGTTTAAGCTAGGATTCTGTTGCTACGTGATGTAGGCAATACCTAGCAATCTCAGCGTAAACCTAACATAGGCAATCAACGTTTGGTTGCTCCTTTTAGCCGTTGAAATTCTAACTTATGTCTAAGCCGAATTAGTCAACACCTCGTCATGATGAGACCATACTTAATTCTTTCGTGAGTTTGACACTCTTGTGCCCGACAAATGGATTTCTTCAACTGGACTTTTGGAACTAATTGAAGAAGTGAAGCACATGAATTAAGCAAACTCAGAGTATTTTATTGTAAAAACAAAATTTAAAACCTAAACAACCGTTCTCACAACTAATTACAAAATAACCCAAACCCAAGAGAAATTTAGAACATGTCGGCGGCAAGAAAACCTAAGATGATTTGAATTAGAATTACAATGAGTTTATATAGGCAATAGCTAGGTCTAGTCCTTCTTGAAGTATAAGTCTTCAAAAGTAGCTTTCCGCATTAAATGTCACTTTAAACTCTGATTTCTTTGAGTTTAATGTGGACTTTATCACGTTGCCTTGTACCGCAAGCAATCTCAAGATTTCGCTTCAGCGGCTCTGCACACTGCTACAGACATTGGAAAATTTAGTGGACAACACCGATAGAATCATGATTTTCTGCTCTACAAATCGTACTCAAGTTCTCCAACTCCATATTTTTGGTGTCGTGGGCGGCACGGTGGGCGGTGACAGCTACTCAACAGTTGATATTTCTGTTTGGAACTGCATCAGTACAACTCCCTGGTTCGCTGCCTCAGCATAACATCCTCAGCTCCTCTCTCCCATGTTAGCTTTTAGTACCTAAAACTAAAAGTACATTAAAACAATATCTTTTCTTCACCAAATAAAAGATAATCTATAAAAACATGGCAAAGCAAAGAAATACTGTAGAATGCAATGTATGGTCCTAATTATGCCTAAGATGTGCTTAAAACCAACAATAATATGAGATGGAATGTCAATGAAATATAGAACTTGGGGACACTTTACACCCCCCAAACTTGAACTATTGCTTGTCCTCAAGCAATGCAACCTAACATACTTGCCCTTATATTAATCAGAAAGAAAAACCTGTTTTTCAACTTGATTTCATACCTCAAGGCCGTGTCACCTATATTAGATTAGTGAAGGGAACTTAGCAAGAAAATAACTCAAAAATTAATTTTTAATGCCAGTGCAGTGTGTGTAGGACTGTATACAGGCTAAATATGCAGAATAACTAAATAAACAAAGATGATGTTACGATATATAAGGTTGCTGCCGAGGCAACACAGTTAACCACAATATTTCAATCATGGCAATGGGGGCTTTAGCTTATCACAACTACTCTTCTAGGTCTGAAATTAAGATAGGAGCAAATTACAAAACCCCGAACCCGTGGAGTAGAGTCATCTCAGGAAGACTTTCATTCACACATGCTAATTTGTCTGTCACTTCAAAACTTTCAGATTCATGGACTTTGATAGCAGTGGAGTGTCCTCGAACATGATTCTTCCTAGAGCCTGTTGCGGGAACGTCTATGGTAAAACATCAATGTTCTTTGTTTTTACTTCTGATGCTGTGGCAGTGATGTATTTTTCTGTTTCTCTTGCCTGCCTTGGTGGCTACCTACAACCATTGTTAGAACTTTGCAAAGAATTCTAAAAACAAGCAGGCAGTGTTCATTAGATATTCTAACAAATCCAGCAAGTAACAGTAGTGTTTGATAGTTTTGGCAAATAAAAAAAATTCTAAGTTTTATTCATGCTTTTCCCATATTAAGTTAAATTTATTATTGGTGCAAAAATAAGTAATCGACTAACTATCATAGGCACAAGTTATATAATAAATTTTTCTGTTCTGATTAGTACTAAGGCAAGTACAATGCAACCTATTATGTCTAGACAAAAGATGTGAGAGCTATCCCCCCAAACTCGAGATGGGCTTTGCCCTCAATGCACAAAATAAAATAGAAAAATAATTACAAGTGATACAGAAAGCATAAAAAAATAAAATGAAGAAAAGAAAAAGAACTAAAAATTGGCTGAGGTTGAGAGGAGGCTTGAGTCTTTTCTGCTGAGGAGGAGGAAGAGGTTTGGATGATGAAGTGGCAGCCGACAGATGTCTTTGCGGCAGACTTAGCAGGCGAGTTCTTTGCTGTCCGCAGTGGATGGACTCTTGTGGGGCGAGGCTCTTCTTGAGGTTTGGAAAGGGGAGCGGCAGAAGGTGGTTTGCTCTCTTCTGACTCTGTCTCGTCGTCCACAAGTTCGGCGGCTATTATGTGCCGCTTCCTCTTCCTAGTGCCTTCATCCGTGGGTGCTGCTAAAGGGTCAATCGCCATTGGGATGGCTGGGGCTGCTGCTACGATTGTTGTTGCTAGTTTTGGCGGTTGCTGCTCAATTTCCTCTGATGAGGAGGTGTTCGCCACTGTCGCTGCTGTACAGGCATGTAAATGGTGCTGCTGATGCCTCTTGGGGGAGAATGCCACTGTATTAGACTCGGTGGTGGCTGATTAAATGGGTAGTGTGTCAGAGAGGGCACCTGGTGGGCAACGGCGGCGGATGGCGTTCCTTGTGCTGGGGCTGCAGAATATGGAGGCAGGATGAGTCCGTCATCAGGGAATTTCTACAAGAGATAAGCCACAAAGGCTTCTTGGACTTCCCCCACGTATTTCATGAAGGTCAGCTGCTGCTGCTCGATGCGTTTGGTGCTGTTGATAAGGATGTGCAGCAACGTGAGGACTTCATTGTCTGGGGCAGCTTCATTACTTCCAGAGGCGGCTGGAGTGTCAGGCTAGGCGGCAGATGGCTGGCTGGGCGTTATAGGCTATGTCTCCGGGGCCTGCATCATCTGTATGCGGACTTTTCTGGTCCACCCTTATTTGGATGTTATCATCTTATCTTTTGGGTCTGTCGGAACACCAAAGTTTGCGCAAAGTCCTGTGATGAGGGACGTGTAGTACAACCTGCCCTTCATCCTTCGTAAGTAGGTGTAGATATCCTTGCAGATAATTTCCCCAACATTGATGGGCCGATTCATCATGATGTTGTGAATTAGGGCAAGGTGCGGCCGATCTATGGTAGAGTTGTGGGAGGTGGGCAGTAGTATCCTCTTGACGAATGTATTCCACAACATTGCCTATAGAAGTAGGTGGCGGGGTTGGACATATTCTCCATTTCTGCCTGCCAACCACGACGTGTTGGGTTTACAGAGTTTGGCCTTGATTTTCTCATAATCGTCAGCCATCAGTGACTACCTCCACTCTTCGTGAGGGTTGTCGTGCATATCCAGGCCATAGAAATTGTTGATGACGACAACATTGAGCTTGACAGGCTCCCCTCAGACGTACACGAACGACATCTCTGGGCGGGGATGGTGGGCATAGAACTCCTTGACCATGGTGATGTTGGCTATCTCTGGTTGCCGTGCGAACATCTCCCATCCCTTGCTGTGGATGGTCTCAAACATGGTAGACTCTAAGCCAAGGTCTCCTATCTACTGAGTATAATGAAAGCCTTGCCCCCATATGTTTTGTGTAACCTCCTTAGCCCGGCCTAGATGCCTGACCCGAACTGAGAATATTACACGGGGAAAATTGAAGTCAACTCGTTGGAGTCAACCTCGATTAACGACCTTTTTTATCTTTTATAGATGCACATTATTATCCTATATGATTAGCAGTTTGATTTAGCGAAATCGACACAGCGAACGGAACTCAATTAGGGGTCCAATTGCATACAAACGTCTTTTAGGGACTAAATTGTAAATTACCAGAATTATAAGGACTAAACGGGTTTTAAAGTTACCAATCCAAAATTACTCATATTATCTGCCAACATGTCAAGTTTCATCACAAACGAATCATCCAAACTCATTTAATTAAGCATTCAAGACTTAGGGACCAAAACGTAAGAAAACAAAAACCTGAAACAATTCAAATTCAAATTCAAATTCAAATTCAAATTCAAATTCAACGGTCAGGTGATTCGAAACACAAGACCCTATATAGGAATGTCCATTTCGAAACCAGGTTGACCATTTCGATACGCGGGTGCATTCCGAAACAATGCTTTCTAGTAGCAAAATGTTCGGGAACGTGCTTACCCGTTCTGAAACCCCATGACCATTCCATGGCACCGTTCCGAAACAGTTAAGGGCGTTCCAAAACGCCTTGCCCTGCAACTTCTCAAAATGCTGGTTTTCTTAACTAATCACCTCCGAAATTATTCCAATACATGCCACATCACACATAAAACATGTATACACGTCAAAGACCATCAACATGAAGCACAAGCTAAAGCATAGCACCATTCATGCAAGCATTAGAACTATAGGCATACTTCCTAGTCTTCAAAACCATACAAAAGCTAAAAACCACATTCATGCACAAATCAATCCTCAAAGGCAATTTACAAACTAAAATAAGCAAATCAAACATGCTTAAGGCGTTTAACATCACCAAATACAAACATGAATAAAAATCCCACCCATTGCCTCTTATTACACCAAGGTGAAACTACATACTTTGTTTAATCAAAAGCTTGGAATCCACTTGCTATCGGGCTGTCTTGAATGCTCAATTCTCTACATTGATGAAACAAATGAGCGTAAGCATATAGCTTAGTGAGGACCGCTAAGGGCAACAATCATCAATGCATTTCATGCAACCATTGCAACATTATTTGCAAGTTCATGCCTTTCCTTAAAAACATGCTCTTCTAGCATCAATGCACTTTTTAAACCACAAGCTTTTAACAAAATTGTAAAAACAAAAAATAATCTTTCGCTCATGCTTAAACCAAGCATCACATGCATTCTCAATGATACCAAAACCAACACAAATGACACAATCGGATACGCTGATTACAAGCGTTGCCCCACACGCTTCATACACACTACCAGACTACACAAGGCTCACACACGAGAGCAACCTTCCATCGTTGTGACACTCGTGGTGGAGTATAACAATACAATCACAACCCCTCAACACCACTCATCGATAGTTGTATAATTCCACTAACGAGAGCACGAGACACATAACACAAGATCTACACACGAGATTAACATCCACCGTTGTGATCTTAACCTCAATTGTTAGGGTACTTGGATGAAGTATACGGTACAATCACAACCCCTCGACATCCAAGATGACTTTATTCACGGTGCACCCAATCCTATAGTTGGCTAACTATATCCGATTAAAGTAACCAAAAACCATTTTCATCACTTGCCAATATAATCATTTAACATCAATATTCCACTGTTTTATAAGCATAAACACAATACCATGTTCACAAGTATAACCATGCTTAATCTAAAGTACATACATTTCTCATATCCAAGGATCATCTACCAAATGCATCCTTAACAACATGGCATTAAATATCAGCATTATCAATGCTCAAAACATGTTTTAAAATAATAGATAAAACCACATTTACATCAAGTGCATTTTCCAACAAAAACATAGCACATTCCGAGAGAGACTTTCGAATCACTTACTCTTGAGGTTAGCTAAGTGTTTCAAACTTACACTAAGCTCCCAAGACCACGCTCACGGCGTTAAAAAACTGCAAAATCCATTTCCAATCACCGATACGCGAAGCCTTGCTCGCCGACACGAAAATTACTCCTCCAGAGCCTCCAAAAACGTCTCGTTTGCTCCTGGATCAAGATCCCCTATTTTCACATCATCAAAACAGAGATCTAAATGTGATTAAATGCATTTTAACATCAGTAACTAATCACAAACTCGTTGCTCACCCAAACTACACCAATTTACCCATCCGAAACAACCGAAAACTCAATCGATTGCTTCCTAAACCAAGCCCAGCCAACATACATCACTTCCAATCAATTAAAAACATCAAAACACATCTAAAATCGACATAAACCCTTTCTTATGCCTTCAGCAAGCATTACTCCAACATTTCACCTTAAAAACCCAACTAGAACTATAAGGAAACTCCAGGATCTCAAGGATTTCAGGATCTATATCAACAAAACATCTTTCCATCATATTAATCACCTCAAAACTTAATTTAAAATAATCCAAAACATAGCTTAACAAAACAAGTCCGAAAATCAAGAGTTTCATCATATATTTACAAGATTTCCATCTCAAATCAATACTATAATGAAAACTCAACTTAAAACATTAATTAGAAGCCAAAGATCTTGAGAATTTCAATAAAGAACCTAGATTGAAGGTTGAGAACGAGATTTACCTCCAATCCTTGCTTTCCTCAATGAATGACAAGTTTTCCTTAGCAAAAATCTTGAAGAACTTGAAAGAACTCTTGAAATCTGTTTAGAAAATAATGAGAGTGGCTGGGAGAAAAGAATTATGGAGAAAATGAGTTAAAATGGTGTTTGACTGAAAATGAGAAGAGAAAGGTAGTTACGTCAAATGTAATCTCAGTTTTCTTATTTATTAATTTTAATTAAATAAAAAACCTTTTATTTAATCACTTTAAAATCCCTTTTAAAACACAGTCATATTAATGAAAGGCTAAATTGACACAAAGCTCCCTAAAGATTCTAAGATTTTGGCTCCTCTTTTAAAAATTGCATTTTCCACAGTTTTAAAACATTACATTTTGGTCACTACCCAAAATGTACAACTTCCGAAATTCTCTTTGTAAAATTGTTTTGACCAACCTCTTAAACATGATTTTAGAGGATTTTAGCAATTCTTACCATATTTTTATCCTATCCCGATCCTTGATTTCCTTAAATCACCTAACACGATTCGAACTGTTCCCGAGCAGCCCGATGTCTATAACATCCATGTAACCCCCTTAGCCCGGCCTAGACGGTTGACCCGAACTACGAAGATTACACGGGGAAAACCAAAGTCAACCCGAAAGTTAACCTTGATTAACGACCCTTTTTTTCTTTTAATCTTATCTAAATGCTTATTAACCTTGAGTGAACCATAGAGGAAAACATACTTGAAAAGCACAGCAATCGGATGACAATCAGGAACTCAATTGCACAACATACAAAAGTTAGGGACCAAATTGTAATTTCTGGGAAGATGAGGGACTTAGCCAATTTTCAAGTTACCAATATCAAATTAATCATATTATATGCTTCCTTGTCAAATTTCATCTCAAACGGACATCTCAAACTCAAGCAATTGCAAATACAAATTTCAGGACTAAAACGTAAAGCTTGCAACCCTTAAACCATTCAAATCAGTGCCCAACGGTCTAGTGTTTCAGAACGGGGGTTGACCATTCCGAAACGCGGGTTCGTTTCGAGAACAGTATCGAAATAGGGCTTGGCAGTGGCAAAAGTGTTTCGGAACGGCCTCTACCCGTTTCGATACATGAAGGCCATTACAGGCCCCCGTTTCGAAACGGTAGTGTCCGTTTCGATACGAACTGACCAGAAAATGCAGATTTTGCTGGTTTAACATACAATTAATCACACAAACACATCCCAATGACCACCTAATCATGCTAACAAGTCATCATACATATTAGGTACATGTTTGCAACATCAAAACACATTCATGGCATCAATTAGGTAAATTCACAAGACTGTAGGCATGCTTCCTAATATCCAAAGCAAACAACCAACAAAACATCAAAGCAAGCACCAAAAGGGCCATTTACAAATCCAAAACATTTAAGGCATCAAGCCACAACTAGGGAGTCCAAAACATCTCCCAAAAACACAACCTAGGTTCCCATTGCCAAATATCAAAATCTAATAATGTTGTAAAATAGTCACCATACATGAGCTTAGCCTTCCCTTGGATTCTTAGCCTCCTTGCTGCCCACAAACACCTCAATTATCTGCATTATTGGTTCAAAAGAGAGAGCGTAAGCACAAATGCTTAGTGAGACATGCTCTAATGAAACAACACAAATAATGCAACCTTTTAACACACATCAACATCATTCATGCAACATTGCATTCACAACAAGCATCTCATGCTTCAACATCATTAACATGTCATATTGGCTTTCAAGTGATAAACCATAACCTTTTTCAACATAAAACACAATCGGATACGCGGATTACAAGCATTGTCCCATACGCTTCATACACACTACCAAACACACAAGGTGGAGTTTACCGGTACAATCACAACCCCTCAACACCCGTGATGGAGTTTAACGGTACAATCACAACCCCTCCACATCACTCATTGGTAGTTGTATAACATCACTAACGAGAACACGGGACACACAACACAAGATCCACACATGGACTTTTAACCACCATTGTGATCTTAAACATCTCGTTAGTGTACTTGGATGGAGTTTACGGTACCATTACAACCCCTCAACATCCAAGGCGACTTTATTCACGGTGCACCCAATCCTATAGCCGGTAACTATATCCGATTCAAGTACTTTTAAACCACACATCACTTGCCAATATACATCATTTATCATCAATAATCCACTGTTTTAAAGCATTAATCAAAGCCATTAAACCATCATGCATCACTATGCATCAAAACCACAATTATCAATACCTAACCAAGGATCTCTTACCTTGAGCATCCTTCAACACATGGCTTTCAAAACCAGCATTAATCATGCTAAACATGCTTTCAAAACAGAATTTAAACATGCAATTATCAACAAATGCATCGAACCAATCCATGGCTCATCCAAGAGAGTTTTTCCGAAAACTTACTCTTGAGCTTAGTTAAGTTGATTAGACTTAAGCTATGCTCCCAAACCTCCAAATATTCGATACAAAGTTGGAAATCCAACTCCACTCACCAATTCCGTTTCGCAAGCTTGCCGAAACGCCGTTCAAGCCTCCAGATCAACACCACAAGGATCCGAAGATGTCTCCCCTGTTTTAAACACATCAAAGCAGAGGATTAATGCATCATCATGCATTAAAATCTTCAGCCTTAACACCTAAACTAGCTGCTCTCACCAAAACTAACATTTCGGCTACCAAACACAACCGAAATCACATCCAAACTATTCCACAATATTATCCAACCAAGATCCATCACTTCTAAACATTCTTAAACATCAAGTAACATCCAAAAAGAACCTAAACTCGTCCTTATACCTCCAGCTATAACAGAACACCAAGATCACCCCAAAAACCACCATTTTCATAAGCAAAAACTTAGGAAAATCAACCTATTCGGGATTGCATTGATTAAACCTCAATTACACATCATTAAACATCCAAAATACATTAAAAAGTTATCTCAAAACAGAGCCCAAACAATCGCCACGAATTTCTTTAAGATTTAATCCAAATCTTGAGTTTTAAGCCAAAATCAAGATCACAACATTAAAACCTTTTATAAAACTTAATTTAAGGATTGAGAACTTGGGAATTTCAGTAAAGAACTGAGTATTTAGAGGAGAAGAACATCCTTACCTCTAAATGTAGATTTCTCCTTGATTAGAGCCAAAATCCTTGAAAATTCAATAAGCAAATAAAGAGGATTTGATGTAGAAAGGATTAGGAATCATTTGAGGATTGAAATCTCAACATTTGGTGTGAAAATCAAAAGAAAAGTTGCTGTAGAAATGTGTTTGGCTGAGAGAATTTTGAGAGAAAAAGAGATGAGAAAGTTTTCAAGAAAGTTAGTTATGAAATCTCAAAATTGGTTTTTCCCATCTTCTTTTAATTAATTAAACATTAAATGAATCATTAAAAACTAAGAAAAATCTGGAGAAATCAGTCTTGGGTAAATTAGCTCCTTAAAGATTCAAAGTTTCAATCCTTACAAAACAGTCACCACTGAACTTTTCAAAAATTACATTTTAGTCACTAATTCGAAATGTCACACTTCCAAACCTTATTTTGTAAAATTGATTTCACCACTCTCTTATATACATTAAAAGAGGATTTTTAGATATTTTCCATATTTTTAATGCAACCCGAACTAGGCTTTCCCTAAAACCACCTTTTATATTCAAACCGAAAATCAGACCGGTGCGGCTCAGACCCTAAATTTCCAAGCCCAAAATTGGGGTGTTACAATCCAGGCCCAAAACCAAGGCGTTACAACTCTCCCCCACTTAGGAAATTTCATCGTCGAAATTTTACCTGAAGGAAAAAGGTGCGGAAACTGCTTCAGCATGTCCGCCTTGTTTTCCCACGTGGCCTTCTCAACTACTCGGTGTCGCCACAACACCTTCACAAGCTCTATCGTCTTGCCACGAAGAACTTTGTTGTTCACATCTAGAATCCTCACTGGTTCTTCATCATATGATAGATCCGGATTCAACTCTATCTCCTCAACAGGCATCATGTGCGAAGGATCCGATCTGTACCTTCGCAACATCGAGACATGAAACACATCATGTATCTTTTCCAGCTCCGAAGGCAATCTCAACCGATATGCCACAGGACCAATACGCTCCACAACCTCGTAAGGTCTAATGAACCTTGGTCTAAGCTTACCCTTACGCCCGAATCTCATCACCTTTTCCAAGACGATACCTTCAAGAATACACGTTGGCGAACCGCGAACTCAATCTCTTTACACTTCAGGTCCGCGTAAGACTTTTGCCGATCCGATGCTTCCTTCAAACGCTCACAAATGAGCTTCACCTTCTCGGTGGTTCCTTTTAACATAGATGGCATCGAAATCAACTTTTGCCCAGCTTCTGCCCAACAGAGAGTGGTTCTACATCTTCTCCCATACAAAGCCTCGTATGGAGCCATTTGAATACTTGCCTGATAACTATTGTTATACGCAAACTCAACTAATGACGAGAGGTTCTCCCAAGAACCCTGAAAATCTATTACGCAGCACCTCAACATGTCCTCAAGCACCTGGATCACACGTTCTGACTGTCCATCCGTTTGAGGATGATAGGAAGTACTGAAATTCAACCGTGTACCCAAGGCCTGATGCAAACATTCCTAAAACCGCGCTGTAAACCTCGGATCCCTATCCGACACTATGGACTTTGGCACACCGTGCAACCGTACAATCTCATCAATGTACAGCTCAACCAACTTATTCAAGGTATACGTAGTATGCACAGGCAGGAAATGTGCACACTTCGTAAACCGATCAACAATCACCCAAACCGAATTCTTCTTTGATGGTGACAACGACAACCCAGACACAAAATCCATGGTAATCCTCTCCCACTTCCATTCTGGGATTCTCAGAGGCTGCAACAACCCCGAAGGAACCTGATGTTCGGCTTTCACCCGCTGACACCATGCATTTACTAACGAACTCAGCCACATCCTTTTTCAACCCTACCCAGTAGTACTCATCCTTCAAATCACGATACATATTTGTACTACCAGGATGCATAGCAAAAAGACTACTATGAGCTTCAGTCAGAATAGTGCGCCTCAACTCAACATCATCTGGCACCGCTATTTGACTTCCAAAGCACATAACACCATCATCACTAAAACTGAAATCCAAGGGCTTACCCTCTGCAATGTCCTAAACATGTGGAACAAGGGAATCATCAATCAACTGCTTATCTTTGATCAATTGAATCAAAGATGGTTTCACTTCCAATTCAGCGATAAGACCACCATCACGCGATATGCTCAAGCGAGTAAACATCACCCTCAACTCTACGTCCACTTTCATGCTCAAAACATCGGCCACAACATTGGCCTTGCCCGGGTGATACTCGATCGTCAGATCATAATCCTTTAGCAACTCCACCCAGCGACGTTGCCTAAGATTCAACTCCTTCTAAGACATGAGATACTTCAAGCTCTTATGATCCGTGAACACAACACACTTCTCGCCGTACATGTAATGCCTCAAGATCTTCAAAGCAAGCACAACAACCGCAAGCTCAAGATCATGAGTAGGGTAGTTACGCTCATCCGCCTTCAACTATCTAGATGCATAGGCTGCCACCTTACCCTTCTGCATCAACACACAACCTAAACCAACAATGGACGCATCACTATAGACCACAAACTCCTTACCAGACTCAGGTTGAATTAGGACAGGAGCTTGCATCAAAGCTTCCTTCAGCTTCTCAAAAGCTTGATGCCTCGTATCTGTCCACTCAAAGCGAACATTCTTCTGCAACAACTTGGTCAAAGGTGCAGCAATCTTTGAGAAACCCTCGACAAACCTTCGGTAATACCCGGCTAAACCAAGGAAACTTCGTACCTCTGTCACTGACTTAGGCACCTTCCAACTCATCAGAGCCTCTACTTTGTGTGGATCAACACGAATACCCTCAGCTGATACAACATGCCCTAGGAAGACCACCTCCTTAAGCCAAAACTCGCACTTACTTAGCTTGGCATACAACTGGTTCTCCAAACAACGCTTGCAAAATGATTCTCAAGTGTCTACCATGATCCTCCTCGGTACGCGAATACACAATGATATCATCGATGAACACCAGTACAAACTGATCCAAGAACTCATTGAACACACGATTCATCATGTCCATGAAAGCAGCAGGCGCGTTGGTCAAACCAAACGGCATCACTAAGAACTCGTAATGCCCGTACCTTGTCCAAAAAGTTGTCTTAGGTACATCCACATCTTTCACCTTCAGCTGATAATACCATGACGTTAAGTCTATCTTGGAAAACACCGAGGCTCCCCGGAACTGATCAAAGAGATCATCAATCCTAGGCAAGGGATACTTGTTCTTGAACGTCAACTTGTTCAGTTGCCGATAATCTATGCACATCCTCATTTTCCCATCTTTCTTCTTTACAAACAAGATCGGTGCACCTCAAGGTGACATACTCGGCTGGATGAACCCTCGATCCAACAACTCATGCAGTTGCATTTTCAACTCCTTTACCTCTTTAGGTTCCATGCGATAAGGAGCAATGGACAACAGAGTTGTATTCTCATACAACTCGATACCAAACTCAACTTCCATGTTTGGTGGCAACCCAGACAATTCTTCCGGAAAGACTCCTATAAATCGCAAACGGTTCTGATGTCCTGCACACGCACATATTTTGTGCTAAGATTCATCACATAGGCAAGGTAAGCCTCACATCCCAACCTCAACATACAGTTTGCTTCCAAAGCCGAAATCACATTCGAAAGGAATTTCAGATTTTCGCCTACCACCACCACTTCATAATCATCGACAATCTTTAAGGTAACCCGCTTGACATCGAAATCAACAACCGCTCTATGCTCAATCAACCAATCAATTCCAAGGATCACATCGAAACTGTAAAAAGGCAACTTCATCAAATCCACAAGAAAAACATGACATTGCACAAACAAAGGGCATCTCCTATACAACTTCCTAGTGACTACAGTCTCACCAAAAGAACTAGTCACTTGCATTCCTACTTCGAGCAACTCAACAGGTATATCAAGCTAATGCGCATGCTCACTCAAGATATAAGAATGCGTAGATCCAGAATCAATCAAAGCCAACAATGATAAGGACTGAAGAGCAAAGGTACCTACGATGACATCGGTATCATTGCGCTCCTCGCGCTGAGCATAGACCCTTGCAGGACCGCCTCCCTCAGGCTGAACTGCTACCACATGTTGTTGAGTGTGTAAAAGTTCTATATTTTACCCCTTATTTAACCCATATTTCTGCTGCATTCAAGCATAATTCATTGCATTTAGGATAGATTTCATATATACATCACAATTATATAAAAAGGCATAGTTGCTACTGATTTTGGTTACTTTTACAGGTAGCTGTCGTAGCAGACTCAAGGCAGTGGAGAAGCAGAGCTGGAACATAGGACTGCAGTCGAGAAGAATGATGCTGCCGTGGCAGCCAATGACGACAGTTATGTTGAAAGGGAAAAGTGAAGTGGAGCTCGACAAAAAGAGAAAATTAAGCCAGTCTGTCGTGGATCACTCCTATATTTTTCTGAGCCCTATATCAGAATGAAGGCCAAGCCCAAAGTTCAAGGAAGAAACCCAAAGCAATAAAAGAGGACGAATTAAAAGCATATACTCTGAAGATTTAGTCTTTAATAGAGTTGTACTTTAATTTAAACTTGTATTCTTGCCATATTAGAAAACTTAAACCCAAGGCCTATATAAAGGCATGTAATTCGACCTAGGGAAGGATATCTTATTCTCTACCCGTCTTCCCCTAAACCTTAGTCATTTCCCCCTTCTCATCATGTTCTAAACTTCCCCTAGGGCTAAGGGTTGATTCTGTAAAGTAGTTGCAAGGATTGTACTGTTTTAGGATTTTTTCTGTTCAACATAATAGACTTCAAGTTTGCTTATTCTAGTTTTCAACATCTTGCAAGAGTATTAGGAGAGCATTGTGAGATTATACATTTACTTAATATCGGGAGAGTTAAGTATACGAAAGGAATAAGTACGGGTTCTCCAATTTATGGTTGAACTATCTCGGACCTAGGGATAGGACGAGGTTAAGTGGCTAAGGAAGAATTCAACAACTTCGGTGTTCATCATTCGATTCACGCTGGGAGGTATCATCAAAGACATGTTCATCGACAGACTTGGACCTAGGGATAGGACGAGTCACAGTAGGGATTCTTGCCAAGCATGAAGTACATAGTTGTGTGATCGATGCCGCGACAACAGCAGACAGGTGCCGCCGCAGGTGCTGTCGTGACAGGAGCGACGACAGAACAGGAAAACCTAGACAATACAACAACTGCACTATTGTGCAAATCAATACCGACCTATTTCTTTACTCTGAATATTTTAATCTTTTATCTTCAGTATTCTTCAATATTCCTCTACAAACAATTGAACTTTCTTCTTCCTCTTTTGTGCAGCAATACAAGGTTAAAGCTATTTCCAGTCCCTGTGTATTCGATATCCGATACTTCGTGTATCACTTTACTACTTGCGTCGTGTACACTTGCACTCTATTGCGATAGACTCTTTTACAAGCAACAAGTTTTTGGAACCGTTGTCAGGGGCTGGCAACATTCTTTACCCTACTTTTACTGCACATACTTTTAATTTTTCTGTTTTATTGGGACTGTTCCCCCTGTTTTTTTCACAAGGTCTTTCATTTTCTTATACGCAGATCTAGACGAGGAAAAGAACCTGAGTATCAGATAGATCCTGAAATCGAACGCTCGTGCAATCTTAGGAACCGAGTCCGTCTTTTGATAGCCAGAAACGATTATCTTGAGGAACAATTAGAAGCCATGCATAATGGGAGGAACAACCAAGGGAATCCCCAAGATCCTGAAGATCCTATCGGAGATGAAGGAAACGGACAACCTGTCGCTGCCGTGTCCGCACGACGGTCATGCCGTGATTACATGATCAATGATCATGTGGAACTGGAGACCACCCTGCCAGACCTGGAAGCTGAAAATTTTGAGCTGAAACTTGTGATGTTCAACATGATTAATTCCGCTGGCCAATTTAGTGGTGCTGCTACAGAGGATGCTAGGGAATATCTGAAAACGTTCCAAGAAATCTGTGGTTCGTTTATACTACCAGGAGTAAATCCGAGGATACCGAGGCTTTGGTTATTTCCTCATTCACTGAGAGATAGAGCGAAAACTTGGTGGAATAAACTGACGCCGGGTACAATACGAACTTGGGCAGATCTAACTCGTGAATTTTTATCTCGTTTTAATCATTCCCATTTATTTGAGCGATTACGTAACGAAATTGCTACTTTTCAATAGGAAGATGACGAGCCGATGAACGAGGCATGGGACAGGTTTACTACTCTTCTGAGGAATTGCCTGATGCACAGATTCCTTGTTTGGAATCAAGTCATAAAATTTTACAATACTGCCAACATACACACTCGAATGAGAATAGATTCAACAGCCAATGGATTGTTGTTGGATAAAGATCCAGACGAAGCCATGGTAGTATTGAAAAATCTGGCAAAGAATGAAGAGCAGTTCCCCACAGTGAGGAGAGGTAAACGAGTACTAGCCGTGAAGGATTATGAAGCCGACAATTCCTTAAAGACACAGGTTGCGTACCTCACAAAGACAATAGAGAATTTGCTAAAGAAAGATTCAAAGACTGTCTACTCTGCAGAAGATGTATGTGAAACTTGCAGTGGGAATCACAGTTCGGAAGATTTCCCGCTACAGCTAGAGGAAGGGATGTATGTTGGAAACTACAACAAGCAAAGAAATTATGATTCCAACAATTACAATCCCAACTGGAGGAAAGACCCCAAGTTTTCTTGGAGAACCCAAACAACGCATTGAATCCTCAAGTGCAGAACACTCAAAACCAGGGGGCACCTAGACTCCTGACTCGGCAGCAACCGCAACAACAGCCGCAACAGCCGCCAATAGCCACACCTAGTTTACTGGAGCTGACCTTGGCCACATTTATGTCACATACAGGAACTTACATAGAAAACATGGATCACTTCGTCAAGAAGACAGAGTCATTCATGGATAAAACAGAGATGAGAATGACTAACCATGAAGCTACTCTGAAATCACTGGAGACACAAATGGGTCAGGTTTCTCAGCATATTAAGCCAAGGCAGAACGGAGGATTCCCTAGCGATACTGAGGTCGCTAGACAACCCACACATGAGTAGTGCGAAGCTATCACAACTAGGAGAGGGAAGCAATTACCAGGGCCGAAGAAGAAAGCCGTACCAAATGAGGAACCAGCCCTAGAAAAATCTGCCGCGAACACTACCCCGACAGATGATAAACAGCCTGCTGCCGCCACACCTGTCACGACAACAGAAGGGACAAAGGAGAAGGATGAAGAACCTAAGCCTCCTCAGATACGAATACCATGTGAAGGGTGAATTGAAGATTATCGTCCTCCACCTCTTTTCCCACAACGGTTACAGAAGCAGAAGCAGGAGTTCCAGCTCAAAAAGATCTATGATATTTTTAAGCAGGTTCACATCAATATTCCGATGTTAGAGGCCATCAAGGAGATGCCCGGTTATGCCAAATTTCTCAAGGATGCTATGTCCAAGAGATCCAGACTTGGGGAATTTGAAACGGTTAAAATGACACAGGGATGCATGACTATTTTGCACAGGCATCCACCCTAGAAAAAGAAGGATCCTGGGAGCTTCATCATACTATGCATAATTGGTGATAAATTCGTGGGTAAGGCACTTTGTGATCTAGGTGCTAGTATTAATTTAATGCCGAAGCCTGTGTTTCAGAAATTAGGCATTGGACGAGCACGACACACGACAGTTATGCTGCAGTTGGCAGACCGCTCTTACGTGCAACCAGAAGGAAAGATTGAAGATATTCTGGTAAGAGTGGATAAGTTTATTTTTCCTGCTGACTTTCTTGTTTTAGATTATGAAGCAGATGAGAATGCACCAATCATCCTGGGGCAACCCTTCTTAGCCACATGCAGATCACTGATTGATGTAGAAAAGGGAGAACTTACAATGAGAGTGAATGATCAGGAGATCAAGCTAAATGTTCTCCAAGCAATAAAACATGCTGATGCAGAAGAAGAATGAAAGACCATCACTGCAGTAATCCTTGACCAACCCTGCATCAGGTCGAGCTGCCATGACATCAAATTTGGTCACTGCCACAGCAGCCATCTGGAAGACTGTCACGGCAGCGACGACGACAGCAGCTCCTCAGATTCTGACATATCTGACACTGAAGGTCAAGAGGAGGTAAACTGGATAGGCAATCGTCCAGGTAAGTTATTCGAGCCCTTAAATTATACCTCGAATGAACATATCATCCAAAAGCCCTCAACTGTAGAACCACATGTTTTAGATCTTAAGCCCCTACCAGGGCAACTTAAATATGTTTTTCTTGGTTTAAATGATACGTTGCCCATAATCATCTCTTCCAAGTTGATGCAGAAATAGGAACAACAGCTGATAAGGATGCTGTAGCAGCACAAAAAGGCTATTGGATGGACGATAGCTGATATCCAAGGCATCAGTCCCGCACTATGCTTGCACAAAATTCTCTTAGAGGATGATCATAAGCCGACCATTGATGCCTAGAGACGCTTGAATGACGCTATGCGAGAAGTGGTTCGAAAAGAAATTATCAAATGGCTAGACGCCGGGATAATTTATGCCATATCGGATAGTAAGTGGGTGAGCCCGGTGCAGTGCGTTCCTAAAAAGGGAGGAATAACCGTGGTGACCAATGAAGAGAACGAATTAATCCCAACCAGGACTGTGACCGGTTGGAGGGTTTGTATGGATTACCGGAAGCTTAACAAAGCTACCCGGAAACACCATTTTCCCATGCCTTTTATTGATCAAATGCTTGAGAGATTAGCGGGAAAGTCTTATTATTGTTTTCTTGATGGTTATTCAGGTTATAACCAAATAGCCATCGCACCGGAGGATCAAGAGAAAACGACTTTCACTTGCCCATACGACACTTATGCTTTTCGGAGAATGCCATTTGGACTTTGCAATGCACCAGCAACATTCCAGAGGTGTATGATGGTGATATTCTCCGACATGGTGGAGGATTTCCTGGAAATATTTATGGACGATTTTTTCGTCTTTGGAGACAGTTTTGAAAGCTGCTTAGGCAACCTACAGAAGGTGCTTGAAAGATGTGAAAAAGCGAACTTGGTGTTAAACTGGGAAAAATGTCACTTCATGGTGGATGAGGGGATAGTCCTAGGCCACAAGGTAAGCTGCCGCGACATAGAAGTCCATAGAGCAAAGATAGAGGTGACTGAAAAGCTGCCACCACCCACCACAGTCAAGGGAATTCGGAGTTTCTTAGGGCATGCTGGGTTTTATCGAAGGTTTATAGCAAATTTTTTAAAAATCACCAAACCTTTATGCCACCTACTAGAGCAGAATCGTCCCTTTGACTTAAATACTGAATGTACTGAGGCATTCAAAATTCTGAAAAAGAAGCTGCTAACAGCCCCAATTGTACAACCACCAGACTGGAGTTTTCCATTTGAAATTATGTGTGATGCCAGTGATTACGCTGTAGGGGCAGCACTTGGGCAGAGGAAGGACAAGCTATTCCACGTAATTTATTACGCAAGTAAAACACTAAATAACACCCAAGTGAATTACACCACAACAGAAAAAGAATTGTTAGCAGTGGTGTTCTCGATTGACAAGTTTCGTTCATACATACTTGGAACGAAGGTGGTGGTCCACACAAACCACTCTGCACTGAAGTATATGTTTGTTAAAAAAGACGCGGTGGAATATTTCCTCATGAACTTAATTATCAAGCCAAGAAGAGGTTCCAAAATGATGTTCAGCATTATTATTGGGACGAACCTCTTCTTCTCAAACATTGTGTAGATCAGATCATCAAGAGGTGTGTACCACAGGATGAGCAGGAAGTTGTGCTTCATCACTGCCATGCTTCACCATATGGAGGACACTTAGGTGGTAATAAAACTGCTGCCAAGGTTTTGCAGTCTGGCTTTTATTGGCCCTCATAGTTTAAGGATGCCCAAGCATTCTACAAAAGTTGTGATAAGTGTCAACGGACTGGAAACATCTCAAGGAGACATGAGATGCCGCTGCAAAACATACTAGAAGTCGAGATCTTCGATGTATGGGGGATCGATTTCATGGGACCATTCCCAACATCCTGTGGGAATCTATATATCCTTCTGGCTGTGGACTATGTGTCCAAATGGGTTGAAGCGACCGCCACAGAGAAAAATGATTCCAAGACTGTTCAGAGATTTCTGCACAAAAATATTTTCTCCAGATTTGGCATACCTAAGGCGATCATCAGTGATGAAGGGAGACATTTCGAAAATAGGGTCATAGCTGCTGCCTTAAGAAAATATGGTGTAAAGCATCGGATCGCAACATCATATCACCCTCAGACCAATGGACAGGTCGAAATATCCAACAAGGAAGTGAAGAACATTCTTGAGAAGATGGTTAAACCTACTCGAAAGGACTGGTCTTTACACCTCAATGATGCACTATGGGCCTACAAAACAGAATTTAAGACACCATTGGGAATGTCACCCTACCGGCTGATATATGGAAAACATGCCATTTACCTGTTGAGATAGAGCACAGAGCTTACTGGGCTATCAAGGCAATGAACACGAACTTAGACAAGGTAGGACATAAGAGGTTACTTGACTTGAATAAAATTGAAGAAATTCGAGCAATGGCCTACGACAACGCAATGATTTACAAGGATAAGACCAAGAGGTGGCATGACAAGAAGTTGATGCCACGACAGTTCTGCCCAGGGCATCTTGTGTTGTTATTTAACTCTAGGTTGAAACTCTTCCCAGGGAAGCTGAAATCTAGATGGTCCGGCCCATTCCAAGTTGTGCTAGTTTTTCGCCATGGTGCCATCACGATCAAATCATTAAAGATTGAAGCATTATCAGGGGACTGAAGCCCCAAGGATGCATGAAGTGGTTACTTTAGGAGATGCCCCTCAAGGCATCCCTAATTTAACTTAATTTTTTATTTTTATTTTATTATTATTTATATATATATTTATTAGGAAATTAGAATTATTTTTAGGAACTAAGTTTTTATTTTAATTATTTTTTTGGAAATAAGGGAAACAAGGAGAGGAGAAGAAGTGAACTAGCCCACCATCTCACCAGCAGCCCAAAAAGCCCAAAAGAAGGGGTCTGTCGTCACAGCCTGCTAACAGCTGTCGCGACAGACGCGGAAAAGACAACATGTCACCACGCTGTCGCGGCAGGCACGTAAACACGTAACAGACGCGCAGCAAACACGGAAACGCGTGACAGACGCGTCAGAAACTGCGTAACAGCTAGCCCCGTTATTCGCGGCAGTCGTTATAGCTCCAACGGGTAGCAATCCCTTCATCTATATAAACCCCATTTACTATTCATTTTTCACCTCAATTTTACTCTCTCGACTTGCTTTCTCTCTAGATCTAAATTTTCTTTCATTTTCCACAGCCTTGCAATTATGAGTACCAGACAAACAAGACGAAGTGCTGCCTCCAGCTCTGCCGCCGCAACATACACACCCAGTCACGACAGACTACCCAACCGCTTTGCCACCTCCGACTCCGTCGACAGCTACTACACCTCCTTCCAAAAAAAGGAGATGTGGGAAGAAAGAGGGTTCCTCTACGCCAAACGCATGAAAAGTTTCGGGCTCGAACCGCTCATAGCTCGAAAGATCAGAACCCTCAAATGGCAGATGTTTGCTGCCCAGCCAGAGGAGATGAATGTCACATTGGTCCGAGAATTCTACGCTGCCATCGACAACAAGGACACACGGACTATGACAGTATGAGGTAAGGAAGTCACCTTCGAGCGAGAATACATCAATACCCTAAACGACATCTACGTCAGTATGAAGGAAGACGAGCACAAGAGGTTCACGGAAAGTCTGTCGCCGGCAGACTACGATGCTGTCATGGCAGAATTAACTGAAGAAGGGACAAAGTGGAATACTGACCCCAAGCATCGTTGGACGGTCAAACGCACCCAACTCACTCCAGAGGCAAAACTATGGAACCACTTCGTCAAGAAGAGGATTATGCCTTCTTCACACAACAACACGGTCGACAGACCCAATTTAGCTCTCGTTCACTCCGTTTTAAATGTGAGACCTATTAATGCCGGTCGGTATATACGAGAAGGAATTTTGGAGTGTGCCCTTAAGCCATCAGGAGCCCTTTTCTTCTCGTACCTCATCACCGAGATCTGCCGCGGGCACAACGTTCCCGAAATCCCTGAAGATTACAAGGTCCAAGGGAAAGGATGGACGGAACACAACATATTCAGTTTGATGGATCTGAAAGCTGCCACATCCATCTCCTGCTTCAACCTGTCTGCCGCGGTAGAGGAGCCAGCAGAACCCACTCAGACAGAACCTGCCGCCGCAAAGCAGCAGCAGACAACAACAACAGCTCCTCCAGTAGAATCCTCCACTCAGATCCTAGCCACACTGCAAAAAGATGGAGGAACGACAGCTGGGTCTGATGAGTTTTGTTAGAGACTTCACAACAACAACTATACATTTTATTCAAAACAATTTAAATTTTGCAAATGTACAGTTCCCTGCTTTCCCAGAGCATTATTTTGCTGCCCCTACACATGCCCATACTCCCACCCCTGCTGCCACACCAAAAACACCCTATGCTGCATCCACTCCAACCCCGGCCGCGACAGCCACACCACCCCTGTCTCTGCCAGAGGAGAGAAACGAAAAGAGCCATTGGGCGACCTTGATGATTTTATAGTTGTGTTCTCTTCCTCCTCCATCTAGGAGGAATCCGATGGTGAACCCTCTATCAAAAGAAACCTTTCAAAGGAGTTCACTCCGATGAAAAGACAAAAGCCCAACCCTGGTAAAGGACCATCCGGAAAAGGCAAGTCTGCCCACAGCAGCAGAAGTAGTGGCTGCAGTAGCAACATCAGCTCATCAGAGGCTGCACAAGTGCTGGAAAAGCCACCCTAGATCTCACTCACTCATATCTAGTCCCCCAAGGGAAGCTAAGAAGAAGACTGCCTCCGCCTCTCCGAGCCATCTGCCGGCACCGATCAGCAGCAGTAGCAGCAGCGACGACATCACCTAAATTTAAGTTCTGATCTTATATTTGTTGTTCTGCTGTTTTATTATAGTTGTGATGTCGTTTTGTTATTATTTTCTATTTTTCATTTTTTTTCATCATGCATTGAGGGAAATGAAACCCTTGAGTTTGGGGTGGCATCCCTCCAGTAATATGAAATGTTCTTAGGTTAAAAATTGTGTCTAAGTGTTTAGTTTATTTTTGCTTAAAAAATGAAATGAAAAAAATGAAATTTTGGCTTTAGTCTTTGAACTTAACTTACATGTCGCGACATATGATGTCGTGACAGTGCCTCTAGGAAATTTTAGGATCTGTTTAGAGACTTGCTATAATTCTAACCTGTACAACACTCTTTGTGACTCTCGTGCCTTCTAGATTACTTTAGTACACTGGAATAGGAATGATTACCCACTTGAAACTGCCCCTAGAGGTGCCTATCACTGGCTCTAGGAAAACAATAAAAGAAAGAAAATTATCCAGACTTGATTGCATGCAAAACTGCCTTGCACTTATTTTAGGAGATTTCTTTTTGAGCTAAGTTAGAAAAAACTAAAGGAGCCTAAGAATTGCCTCCAGAAAAGATGTAGTTAATTCAAGAGTCAGAAAAAAACTAAAGGAGCCTAAGAATTGCCTCCAAAAAAAAATTGAATTGGCATGACCTCAAGTTTGTAAGCATAACTATTCTGATATACTAATGTAGTCTAGATGCATAAGTGTTCACAAAACCTGCACACACTACACAAGAATTATAACATGGTTCCGAATGAATCCAGAAATACCCGACAAGGTACTGCTCTTGATAGAATATAAGTGGAAGGTAATGTAGGGTTCACTGATTTAAGCCAAAACAAAAAAATACTTTATTTTAGTTAGGTAATATTTGCTTGAGGGCAAGCAAGAACTTGAGTTTGGGGGTGTGTTGAGTGTGTAAAAGTTCTATATTTTACCCCCTATTGAACCCATATTTATGCTGCATTCAAGCATAATTCATTGCATTTAGGATAGATTTCATATATACATCACAATTATATAAAAAGGCACAATTGCTACTGATTTTGGTTACTTTTGCAGGTAGCCGTCGTAGCAGACTCAAGACAGTGGAGAAGCAGAGCTAGAACACAGGACTGCAGTTGAGAAGAATGATGCTACCGTGGCCGCTGTCGTGGCAGCCAATGATGACAGCTATGTTGAAAGGGAAAAGTGCAGTGGAGCTCGACAAAAAGAGGAAATTAAGCCAGTGTGTCGTGGATAACTCCTATATTTTTCTGAGCCCTAGATCAGAATGAAGGCCAAGCCCAAAGTTCAAAGAAGAAACCCAAAGCAAGAAAAGAGGACGAATTAAAGGCATCTACTCGGAAGATTTAGTCTTTAATTGAGTTGTACTTTAATTTAAACTTGTATTCCTGCCATATTAGAAAACTTGAACCCAAGGCCTATATAAAGGCATATAATTCGACCTAGGGAAGGATATCTTATTCTCTAGCCGTCTTCCCCTAAACCTCAGTCGTTTTCCCCCTTCTCATCATGTTCTAAACTTCCCCTAGGGCTAAGGGTTGATTATGTAAAGTAGTTGCAAGGATTG
The DNA here is from genome assembly GCA_030270665.1 of Hibiscus trionum. Classification (NCBI taxonomy): domain Eukaryota; kingdom Viridiplantae; phylum Streptophyta; class Magnoliopsida; order Malvales; family Malvaceae; genus Hibiscus; species Hibiscus trionum. Next base: position 39,829,261 of record BSYR01000001.1, on the reverse strand, counting down.
TACTGTTTTAGGATTTTTTCTGTTCAATAAAATAGACTTCAAGTTTGCTTATTCTGGTTTTCAACATCTTGCAAGAGTATCGGGAGAGCATTGTGAGATTATACATTTACTTAATATCGGGAGAGTTAAGTATTCGAAAGGAATAAGTACGGGTTCTCCAGTTTATGGTTGAACTATCTCGAACCTAGGGATAAGACGAGGTTAAGTGGCTAAGGAAGAATTCAACAACTTCGGTGTTCATCCTTCGATTCACGCCGGGAGGTATCATCAAAGACGTGTTCATCGATAGACTTGGACCTAGGGATAGGACGAGTCACAGCAGGTATTCTTGCCAAGCTTGAAGTACAGAGTTGTGTGATCGATGTCGTGACAACAACAGACTGCTGCCGCCACAGGTGCTGCCGCGACAAGAGCGACGACAGAACATGAAAACCTAGACAGTGCAACACCTGCACTACTGAGCAAATCAATACCGGCCTATTTCTTTACTCTGAATATTTTAATCTTTTATCTTCAGTATTCTTCAATATTTCTCTACAAACAATTGAACTTTCTTCTTTCTCTTTTGTGAAGCAATACAAGGTTAAAGCTATTTCCAGTCCATGTGGATTCGACATCCGATACTTCGTGTATCACTTTACTACTTGCGTAGTGTACACTTGCACTCTATTACGATAGACTCTTTTACACGCAACACATGTGCAATGCCTCGCTGACCCTTGTCTCTCCTCTAAAAGTTCCCTCGGCCACGCCCACGGCCTCTCTGAGGTGCAGTCGCAGCAGGTGCACGTCCTTGGCCTCCACCAGCCAACAAAGGACACTCTCGCCTCATGTGATAAGCTGAACCACAGTTCCGGCACGAATTCACTGTTACCACCACATGAGCCTGAACCTCTTTAGCCACTCGAGGACAATCTCGCCTCATATAACCCCGAGATCCACACGTCCAACACATGTTCTGTTTCGCTCTCATCCGATCTCCCTGAGTCGGTGCACCGTGTTCAGCATTGCCTCACCTAGCCGGCTGGTATCTCTTATCTCGTCCCCTCTTGTTCCGTCCACCTCCGGAACTAGACTCACCTACTCTATTTCTAGAGATAAAACCAACTCCTCGGGATGCCAAACCCAAGTATTGTTCAATTTCTTTGGCTCGACACACAAGCACATCAAAATCGATGTAATCTGCAACCAACATGTATATCTTGACTTCCTGAACCAGACCGTATCGAATGCGATCACAACGGTGCCTCTCATTAGGTATCAGCTCAGGGGCATACTGTCTCAGACGTACGAACTGGACTTCGTACTCAGCCAGAAAAAGGTTCCCTAAACTAGCGACATGAACTCACGTTTTTTCATCCAAGTATCTCTCACCTAGATACTTTCTCTTAAAGGCACCCTTGAAAAACTCCCAATCCACTTTATTGGGTTCCATTCCAATGGTGGTAGTCGTCCACCAACTATATGCATCACCTTGGAGAAGGGAAATTGCGCACCCCAGCTTGCGCACATCATTACAGCCCATCTGATCAATGATTCAGATCGTGCTCGCCAACCAAGCTTCTGACGCCTCAGGAGACATACCAAAGAACTCAACAGCTCCTAGGATTCTCAACCTCTCCAAAGGTAAACCCGCCTGCCCAGCTGCAATAGCATGTACATGCGCTCTGGCTACTACGGCCTGAAACGCCCTCGGTGATCGCATGAACCAACGACATTAGATCACCCAAACCCGGACCGGCATGTCCTTGCTGCTCCTGCTCCCCACCTCTAGGTGGTGGTGGATGAGGTCATTTCTACAGGAGAGACATCAGCCCCTTGCTCACCCTGGTCGCCTTGCTCAGTCGCAGGCACTATCGTGTTCACCTTAGCTCTTTCCTCAGACCCATAATGCTATTTTTAACAAGGCATAACAATAAAACAAAACAAAATCATTTAGGCCAGCCTCAAGCAAGGATCCAAGTTCACAAAACATTTAATCAGTGTAATAAGGCAATGGGCACCCGGATGTCCCTCAAACATAACATATCATACAATAACACATCATTCTCATCGTGCTTTCCATCATCCAAAATCAGCACATATCAACACCCCATCATCAACATACAATCATATTCATCTCACATGCGATTCACATCAATCATGCATAACATAAGCTCCAATATTCAACCAAAATCATGCTTTTCAATCAAAACACATAAATACATACCAATTTCACATACCAACATCCCCAATTCTTTCGTAACATGGCTCTGATACCAACAAATGTAACCCCCTTAGCCCGACCTAGACGCCCGACCGAACTGCGAAGATTACACGGGGAAAACCGAAGTTAACTCGTTAAAGTCAACCTCAATTAACAACCCTTTTTATCTTTTCTAGATGCACATTCTTATCCTATATGATTAGTAATTTGATTTAGCGAAAGTGACACAGCAAACGAAACTCAATTAGGGGTCCAATTGCATACAAATGTCTCCTAGGGACTAAATTGTAAATTCCAGAATTATAAGAACTAAACAGGTTTTAAAGTTACCAATCCAAAATTAGTCATATTACCTGTCAGCATGTCAAGTTTCATCACAAACGGATCATCCAAACTCATTTAATTATGCATTCAAGACTTAGGGACCAAAACGTAAGAAAACAAAAACCTGAAACGATTCAAATTCAAATTCAACGGTCGAGTGTTTCGAAACACAAGACCCTGTATCAGAACGGCCGTTTTGAAACTAGGTTGACCATTTCGATACGCGGGTGCATTCCGAAACTCGTTTCGAAACAATGCTTTCCAGTAGCAAAATGTTCTAGAATGTTCTTACCCGTTTCGAAACCCCATGACCATTCTAGGCCACCATTCCGAAACAGTTAAAGGCGTTCTGAAACTCTTTGCCCTGCAACTTCTCAAAGTGCTGGTTTTACTCAACTAATCACCTCCGAAATCATTCCAATACATGCCACATCACACATACAACATGTATACACGCCAAAGACCATCAACATGAAGCACAAGCTAAAGCATAGCACCATTCATGCAAGCATTAGAACTATAGGCATGCTTCCTAGTCTGCAAAACCATACAAAAGCTAAAAACCACATTCATGCACAAACCAATCCTCAAAGACCATTTACAAACCAAAATAAACAAATCAAACATGTTTAAGGTGTTTAACATCACCAAATACCAACATGAGTAGAAATCCCACCCATTGCCTCTTATTACACCAAGGTGAAACTACATACTTTGTTTAATCAAAAGCTTGGATTCCACTTGCTATCGGGCTGCATTGAATGCTCAATTCTCTGCATTGATGAAACAAATGAGCGTATGCATATACCTTAGTAAGGATCGCTAAGAGCAACAATCATCATTGCATTTCATGGAACCATTGCAACATTATTTGCAAGTTCATGCCTTTCCTTAAAAACATGCTCTTTTAGCATCAATGCATTTTTTAAACCACATGCTTTTAACACCATTGTAATAACATCAAATAATCTTTCGCTCATGCTTAAACCAAGCATCACATGCATTCTAGCATAAACCTCAAGCACCTCATGCTTAAATCATTAAACAACAACGTTATATTGGCTTGCAAGTGATTCATTCCCAATGATACCAAAACCAACACAAATCACACAATCGAATACGCGGATTACAAGCGTTGTCCCACACGCTTCATACACACTACCGGACTACACAAGGCTCACACACGAGAGCAACCCTCCATCGTTGTGGTACCCATGGTGGAGTATAACGGTACAATCACAACCCCTCAACACCACTCATCGGTAGTTGTATAATTCCACTAACGAGAGCACAGGACACATAACACAAGATCCACACACATGACTAACTTCCACCGTTGTGATCTTAACCTCAATCGTTAGGGTACTTGGATGGAGTATACGGTACAATCACAACCCCTCGACATCCAAGGCGACTTTATTCACGGTGTACCCAGTCCTATAGTCGGCTAACTATATCCGATTAACGTAACCAAAAACTATTTTCATCCCTTGCCAATATAATCATTTCACATCAATATTCCATTGTTTTACAAGCATAAACACAATACCATGTTCACATGCATAACCATGCTTAATCTTAAGTACATTTATTTCTCAAATCCAAGGATCATCTATTAAATGCATCCTTAACAACATGGCATTAAATATCAGCATTATCAATGCTCAAAACATGTTTTAAAACAGTAGATAAAACCACATTTACATCAAGTGCATTTTCCAACAAAAACATAGCACATTCCGAGAGAAACTTTCAAATCACTTACTCTTGAGCTTAACTAAGTGTTTCAAACTTACACTAAGCTCCCAAGACCACGCTCAAGGCGTTACAAAGCTGGAAAATCCATTTCCACTCACCGATACACGAAGCCTTGCTCGCTGACACGAAAATTACTCCTTTGGAGCCTCCAAAAACGTCTCGTTTGCTCCCGGATCAAGATCCCCTATTTTTACATTATCAAAACTGAGATCTAAATGCATTAAAATGCATTTCAACACCACCAACTAATCACAAACTCGTTGCTCACCCAAACTACACAAATTTACCCATATGAAACAACCGAAAACTCAATCGATTGCTTCGTAAACAAAGCCCAGCCAACATACATCACTTCCAATAAATTATAAACATCAAAACACATCTAAAATCAACCTAAACCCTTCCTTATACCTCCAGCAAGCATTACTCCAACACTTCATCTTAAAAACCCAACTAGAACTATCAAGAAACTCAAGGATCTCAAGGATTTCGGGATCTATATCAAAAAACCTCTTTTCAACATGTTAATCACCTCAAAACTTAATTAAAAACAATCTAAAATAGAGCTTAACAAAACAAGTCCGAAAATCAAGAGTTTCATCATATTTTTACAAGATTTCAATCTCAAATCAATACTGTAATGAAAACTCAACTAAAAACATTAATTAGAAGCAAAAGATCTTGGGAATTTCAATAAAGAACCTAGATTGAAGGTTGAGAATGAGATTTACCTCCAATCCTTGCTTTCCTCAATAAATGACAAGTTTTCCTTAGCAAAAATCTTAAAAAACTTGAAAGAACTCTTGAAATTTGTTTAGAAAATAATGAGAGTGTTTGGGAGAAAAGAATTCTGGAGAAAATTAGTTAAAATGATGTTTGGCTGAAAATGAGAAGGGAAAGGTAGTTATGTCAAATGTAATCTCACTTTTCTTATTTATAAATTTTAATTATATAAAAACCCTTTTATTAAATCACTTTAAAATCCCTTTTAAAACACATGTCATATTAAGGAAAGGCTAAGTTGCCATAAAGCTCTCTAAGGATTCTATGATTTTGGCTCCACTTTTAAAAATTGCATTTTTCCATAGTTTTAAACTTTACATTTTGGTCACTACCCAAAATGTACCACTCCAAAATTCTTTTTGTAAAATTGTTTTGACCAACCTCTTAAACATGATTTTAGAGGATTTTAGCAATTTTTACCATATTTTTATCCTATCCCGATCCTTGATTTCCTTAAATCACCTAACGCGATTCGAACCGTTCCCGACTGGTCCGATCCGGTGTCCAAAACATCCAGGCATAAAACCACGGCGTTACATTCTGCTTTGCTAAATGAGTTCGGTATCTCGTTTCAGCTGCGCGGGAGAAGAAGTGTTGTAAGGTGGGTTTGGTTGCTGATGAGGAAGCCATGTGAGACGGTTGAAGTTTACTAAAACTTGAAAGAAAATAAAGTGAGGAGCAGTGGATACAAGAATAAGATAACAAGAAGGTGAAAGTAAACTAAATGAATGAAGTGAGAAGGGTTTAAATAGAGGATGCCGAGAGGTGTCGTGGTGGCATTAAATGTCTAACGGTCCAGTTGTTTCGTACATGTTACGAGATTTATGCCCGTTATTTTTGGAGCCGTTAGTGGCCAACTAGCCATTACACGTTTCTACGCTGGGCTGTTGTAGAGTGTCCAGGAGTTCTTTATTTTGTACCCATTCCTGCCCTTATTATTGCCATTCTTGAGCACATTTAGGCATATTTAGGTGCATTGCATGCATTATAACAACATCTTCTCTTTTACCATGCTTTTATTTGAATATCTTATGATTGGTAAAGAAAAGTTAATGTTTTAGTTTGGTTTATGTTTTCAGGTGCTATAGCTAGGGAAGTAGAGGATGGACAAGACTGGACGAGAAACTGGAGCCAAAGGAGTTGTACTGAAGCAGCCAGAGATGCCGCCAAGGACGCTGTCGGAGCAACATTGCCGCCAAGTGCCGCCCGGGCAGGACTTACACCGACTTAGCCAAGATAGGTCTCGATTTCAAGAGGGCAATTTCCTAAGCCCAATGAGCCCAGCCTTGCAATTTCTTGAAGCCTGTAGCGGCCGGTATAGCTGATCCAAGACCGATAAGTAGGAGCACTTATCCTTACTTGCGAAAGAAGGCAACTTCCAAAGAGTCTGTATTTAAAGTATAAAGGAGTTTGTAATAAATGTAAATATACTTTAGAACTTCTACTTTAGGGAGGACTCAAATTTAGGTCATTATCCCTATATATACCCAATGTATTTAAGGGTATAGGAGCATAGCATGCCATATCTCGCATATCGAGAGGATAGATGGGGAGATAACTAGATAGTTTGGAGTGTTGGGGGTTGCGGCCCAACTCTCCTAGGGTTTAGGCGCATGTATGTAAAGTAATTAGGGAAATAGTTGTATATGTTTGAGATGTTTTCAATAAAGTTCTGAGTTTGCTTAATCTATGTTCTTTGTTCCTTCAATCTTTCTACACCAGTCGTTTGAAGAGAAAATCCATTTGTCGGCTACGAAAGTGCAAGGCTCATGAAAGGGTTAAGCAAGGTCAAAACGGGAGGCGTGACTAACTTGGTTCCACACTAGTCCACAAGTTTCATCGGCTAAAAGGGATTACTAACTGTTGCGTGTAAAAGAGTCCTATCGCAAATAGTGCAAGTGTACACGACGCAAGTAGTAAAGTGATACTTGGAGTATCAGATATCGTCTCCACAGGGATTGGAAATAACTCTATCCCTGAATTTCTGCACAAGAGAGAGAAGTGGTTTAATTGAATTGGTAAAGTAATCTTTGGGAACAAGTAAAGTAAAAGATAGAGAAATCAGAATTAAGGAATAGGCTGTATTGAATTGCTCAGTAGTGCAGGTGTTTCACTGTAAGAGGAACTTCTGTTTTCTGGCGTCGTTCCTGTCGTGGCAGCACCTGTCGTGGCAGAGGTCTGTTGATGTCGTGGCAGTGATCACACAACTATGTACTTCAAGCTTGGCAAGAATCCCTGCTATGACTTGTCCTTTCCGTAGGCCCAAGTTATGTTGATGGACACTTCTTGGATGATACCTCCCGACGTGAATCGAAGGGTGAACACCAATGTTGTTGAATTCTTCCTTAGCCACTTAACCTCGCACTTATCCCTAAGCCGAGACGATTTAACCATAAACTGGAAAACACATATTTATTCCTTTCGTATGCTTGACTCTCCCGATATCAAACGAATGGATAACCTCACAATGCTCTCTCGATACTCTTGCGAGGTATGAAAAACCAGAATAAATAAACCTGAAGCTTTTTATTACTTGACAGAAAATTTCTAAAACAGTACAATCCTTGCAACTACTTTACATAATCAACCCTTAGCCCTAGGGGAGTTTAGAACATGATGAAGATGGGAAAACGACAAGGGTTTATGGGAAGATGGCTAGAAATAAGATATCCTTCCCTAGGTCGATTTAAATGCCTTTATATAGGCCTTGGGTCCAAGTTTTCTAATATGGCAAGAATACAAGTTTAAACTAAAGTACAACTCTATTAAAGATTAAATCTTTTGAGTAGATGCCTATAATTCGTCCTCTTTTCTTGCCTTGGGTTTCTTCCTTGGACTTTGGGCTTGGCCTTCATTCTGCCTCAGGGTTTAGAAAAATATAGGAGTGGTCCACGACAGACCGACTTGAAATCCTCTATTTGTCGAGCTCCACTTCACTTTTCCACCTCACCATTATGTTGTCATGGCTGCCACGACAGTAACCACGGCAGTGTTTGCTTCTTGACTCCAGTTCTGCGATCCACCTCTGCTCCTTCGCTGCCCTGAGTCCGCCGCAACAGATACCTGCAAAACTGACCAAAATCAGTAGCAACTGTGCCATTTTATCTAATTGTGATGTATATGCAGAAATATATCCTAAATGCAATGAATTATGCTTGAATGCAGCAGAAATATGGGTAAATGAGGGGTAAAATATAGAACTTTTATACATTCAACAAACCCCCAAACTCAAGTTCTTGCTTGCCCTCAAGCAAATATGACCTAACTAAAAATAAAAACTTTTTGGTTTGGCTTAATTATGTGAACTTTTCACTACCTACCACACATTCCCTATCAAGAGCAATACCTTGTCGGGAGTTTCTGGATTTATGAACAATGCTATAGATCTTCTGCAATGTGTACAGGTTTTGTGAACAGATATGTGCCTAGACTTCCATAGCTCACTAGAATAGTTATGCTTACAAATTTGAGTTTTATGCCAATTCATTTTTTCTGGAGGCAATTCTTAGGCTCCTTTAGTTTTTTCTAACTTAAGCTCAAAGAAAAATCTTCCTAAAATCATTGTAAGGCAGTTTTGCAAGAAAGTGAGTCTGAAATGTTTCTTTCTTTTATTCCTTTCCTAGAGCCAGTGATAGGCACCTCTAGGGGCAACTAAAGTTGGTAAACATTCCTATTCTAGTGCACTACAGAAGTCTAGACAACATAAGAGTCACAAAGGGTGTTCTAAATATCAGAACTACAGCAAGGCTCTAAACAGTTCCTAAAAACATCCTAAAGGCACTGTCACGACAGAGTATGTCGCGGCAGGTAAGTTCAGTTCAAATACTTAAGCCAAATTTTTATTTTTATTTTCATCATTTTTAACACAAAAATAAACTAACAATTAGACACAAATTAAGACACAAACTAACAATTTCATTACTGGATGGATGCCCACCCCCAAACTCGAGGGTTGCATTGCCCTCAATGCATGACAGAATAAAATGAAAAACAGAAAAGAAAATATATCACATAATTGATAAAACAACAAAGACAGCAAAATATAAGAAAATAAACTTAAGTTGAGGAGCTGTCGTCGTTGCTGCTGCTGACTTGGTGCTGCCGGCGGGTAGTGACCTTAATGGCAGGGGCTGACAGGTTGCTGGGGGACGCAGAGGCCATTTTCTTCTTAGCCTCACGAGGTGGCTGGACGCGGGTCTGTGAGATGTGTGGGGGATGGTCCAGGACCTCGAGATCATCATCACTGCTGCTGCTGCTGCTAGCAGATCTACCTTGGCAGGGTCCTTTGACTGTCTCGTTCATCTTCTTCCTTTTTATTGGAGGGAAGTCTTTGGAGATTTCTCGGGTTACAAATGGCTCGGAGTCAGAGTCATGCCAGACGGAGGAGGAGGAGAACCCTTCGAAGTATTTGGGATCGATCTTCGGTAGGGGGTCCTTCCTCTTCTCTCTTCTAGGAGTGGCAAATTTTCTACCGCCTTCGCCGATCGTGGCAGGTGTGCATGTGGAGGCAACAAAGGGAGTTCTTGGACTTGCAGCGGGCGTGGGTGCAGCAAAGAAGTTTTCTGGGAAGGAGGGGAATTGCACATTGGTAAAATTTAAATCATTCTTAATAAAGTTTACCGTTGCGGCAGTGAAGTCCCTCATGAAACCCATCAGGCCGAGATGTCGTTCCTCCATCCTTTGCAGCATCGTCAGAATCTGGTTGGAGGTGTCTGTCGGTGGTGCTGCTGTTGTCTGCTCTGGGTCTGCTGCGACAGGTTGAGGGGGTCTGCCGTTGGATCTGTTGCGGCATAGAAGTTTATGTACGACAGAGGGGTGGCAGCTTTCAATTCCATTAGGCTATAGATATTATGATGCGTCCACCCTTTCCCTTGGTCCTTCACGTCCTCATTGATTTCTGCTACGTTGTTGCCATGGTAGATGGTGGGGATGAGATATGGGAAGACTAGGGGGTCTGACGGTAGGATAACACACTCGAGGATCCCGTCCCAGATGTAGCGACCGACGTTGATTTGCCTTTCGTTTAGGATGGAGTGGACGAGTGCTAACCTCTGCCGGTCGACAGTGGTGTTGTGGGAGGTAGGCACGAGGGATTTCTTGACAAAATGGTTCCACAGCTTGGCTTGTGGGTTCAGCTAGGTCCTCCTCACGGTCCACCGATGCTTTGGGTATCCGTTCCACTCCATGCCTTCCTCTGTCACTTCTGCCATGACAGTGTCATAGTCTGTCGGCGACAGACTATTCTTAAACCTCCGGTGGGCGTCCTCCTTCTTGCTCACGTACATTTCATATAGTATGTTGATGTACGCTGGCTCAAGAGAGATTTCTTTGGCTCGAACGGTCATTGTCGTTGCATCCTTATTGGTGACGGCATTGTAGAATTCACGAACGAGGGTTACATTCATTTCCTTGGGCTGGGCAGCAAATTTCTGCCACTTGAGGGCTTGTATCTTCTTAGCAATGAAACCTTCTAGCCCTAGGTCTCCCGTTTGTTAGGTATAGATGAACTTTCGTTCCTCCCACATTTCCCTCTTCTGGAAAGAACTGTAGTACCTCGATGCTGAGTCTATGGATGCGAACCGTTTGGGTATGGCGTTGTGGCTTGGAGTTGATACTGCTGTGGAATAAGTGGAGGCAGCGCTGCGTCGGGTGTTTCTGCTGGCCATTGCAAGGAACTGTAGCAAAAATGAAAAAGAAATTTTCTAAGATCTAAAATAGAGGAAGCAAGTTGAGAGAATGAGAATGAGATGAAAAATGAAAAGGGAGTGGGGGTTTATATAGAACGGGGTTTTTCTACTCGTTGGGACTGTAACGGTAGGCGCGAATAACAGAGCCAGCTGTTACGCGGTTTCTGACGCGTCTGTCACGCGTTTCTGTGTCTGCTGCGCGTCTGTTACGCGTTTGCATGTCTGTCGCGACAGCTCCGTGATAGGCTGTCTTTTCCGCGTCTGTCGCGACAGCTGGTGACAGGCTGTGACGACAGGCTTGTCCGTTGGGCTTTTTGGGATGTTGTGAATGTGGTGGGCTGGTTCATTCCTCCTCTTTGCTTTGCTTCCTTTATTTCCTAAAAATAATTAAATAAACTGAATTAAAATCTTACTTCCTAAAGTAAATAAATAAAATCTTAATTCCTAATAAATAAAATAAAATAAAATAAAAACTAAGTTAACTTAGGGATGCCTTGAGGGGCATCTCCTAAAGTAACTACTTCATGCATCCTTGGGGCTTCAGTTCCCTAATAATGCTTGATCCTCTGTCCATTGACCTTGAAATGGTGCCCATCCTTCAGTGATTTGATTGTAATGGCACCATGGGGGAAAACTTAGACAACCTGGAAAGGACCAGACCACCTAGATTTAAGCTTTCATGGGAAAAGCTTCAACCTAGAGTTGAACAACAACACTTGTTGCCCTAGGCAGAACTATCGTGGCAGCAGCTTCTTTTCGTGCCACTTCTTGGTTTAGTCTTTATAGATCTTGGCATTGTCGTAGGCCATTGCTCGAATTTCTTCAATCTCATTCAAGTCTAATAGCCTTTTCTGTCCTGCCTTATTCCAGTCCATATTTACTGCCTTGATAGCCTAGTAAGCTCTGTGTTCTATCTCAACAGGTAAATGACATGTTTTCCAATAGATGAGTTGATAGGGTGACATCCCCAATGGTGTTTTCAACGATGTTCTATAGGCCCAGAGTGCATCATTGAGATGTAGAGACCAATCCTTTTGAGTGGGTTTAACCATCTTCTCTAGTATGTTCTTTACTTCTCTGTTGGATATCTCGGCCTGCCCATTGGTTTGAGGGTGGTACGATGTTGCAATTTGGTGCTTTACTTCGTATTTCCTTAAGGCAGCAACAATTACCATGTTATCAAAGTGTCCCCCCTCATTACTAATTATCGCCCTTGGAATGCCAAATCTGGAGAAGATGTTCTTGTGAAGAAATCTTTGTACAGTTTTGGCGTCGTTCTTTTGAGTGGCGATCGCTTCTACCCACTTTGACACATAGTCCACTGCCAGTAGGATATACAAGTTCCCACGAGATGCTGAGAATGGCCCAATGAAGTCGATTCCCCATACATCGAATATTTCGATCTCTAATATGTTCTGCAGTGGCATCTCATGCCTTCTCGATATGTTCTCAGTCCTTTGGCACTTGTCACAGCCCTTGGAAAAAGCTTGTGCATCTTTGAACAATGTGGGCTAATAGAGACTAGATTGCAGAACCTTGGCAGCGGTTTTGTTTCCTCCTAGGTGTCCTCCATAAGGGGAAGCATGACGGTGGTGAAGCACAGCTTTCTGTTCGTCTTGTGGTACGCATCTCCTAAGAATCTGATCTGCACAATGTTTGAAAAGAAGTGGTTCGTCCCAATAATAATGTTTTGCATCATTTTGGAACCTCTTCCTTGCTTGGTAATTAAGCTCAGGAGGTAATAACCCACTTACAATGTAATTAACAATGTCAGCATACCAAGGGGTTTCAGAAAGCTTACCTGCCGCCATGGTTGTCGCGGCAGTGCTGGTGGCAGCAAACAACTGCTCATCTGGGAAGGTCTCCAATATGTTGGTCTTGTCTGTTGATTGACTCCTCCCCGTCTCCAGCCTTGACAAGTGGCCTGCTACTTGATTCTCTGTTCCCTTTTTATCCTTTATGTCAATGTCAAATTCTTGCAGTAGCAGAATCCAACGTATCAATCTTGGTTTTGCATCCTTTTTCGTGAACATGTACTTCAGTGTTTAATGGTCTGTATGGACCACCACCTTTGTTCCAAGTATGTACAGACGAAACTTGTCAATTGAAAACACCACTGCTAATAGCTTTTTCTCTATCGTGGTGTAGTTGATTTGGGCATCATTCAATGTTTTGCTGGCATAGTAAATCACATGGAAGAGCTTATCCTTCCTCTGCCCTAATGCTGCCCCGACAGCGTAATCACTGGCATCACACATTATTTCAAATGGCAAACTCTAGTCTGGTGGTTGTATGATCGGGGCTGTTACCAACTTCTCCTTCAGTATTCTGAATACCTCAGTACATTCAGCATTAAAATCAAAGGGACGATTCTGTTCTAACAGGTGGCAAAGGGGCTTTGCAATATTCAAAAAATTGGCTATAAATCGTCGATAAAACCTTGCATGCCCTAAGAAACTTCGAATCCCCTTGACTATGGTGGGTGGCTGCAGCTTTTCGATGACCTCTATTTTGGATCTGTCCACTTCTATGCCGCGGCAGCTCACATTGTGGCCCAGTACTATTCCTTCATCCACCATGAAGTGGCATTTTTCTCAGTTCAAAACCAAGTTCGCCTCTTCGCATCTCTCAAGAACTTTCTGTAAGTTGCCTAAACAACATTCAAAACTGTCTCCAAAGACGGAAAAGTTGTCCATGAAAATTTCTAAGAAATCCTCCACCATGTCGGAGAATATTGCCATCATGCATCGTTGAAAGGTTGCTGGTGCATTGCAGAGCCCAAGTGGTATTCTCCGAAAGGCATAGGTGTCGTACGGGCATGTGAAGGTAGTTTTCTCTTGGTCCTCCGGTGCGATTTATAACCTGAGTAACCATCAAGAAAGCAGTAGTAAGGTTTCCCCGCTAATCTATCAAGCATTTGATCAATAAAAGGTAAGGGAATATGGTCCTTCCAGGTAGCTTTATTAAGCTTCCGGTAATCCATACAAACCCTCCAACCGATCACAGTCATGGTTGGGATTAATTCGTTTTCTTCGTTGGTTACCACGATTATGCCTCCCTTTTTGAGCACGCATTGCACCGGGCTCACCCACTTGCTATCTGAGATGATGTATATGATTCCAGCGTCGAGCCATTTGATAATCTCTTTCCTTACCACCTCTCTCATAGCCTCGTTCAATCGTCTTTGGGCATCAATGGTTGACTTATGATCATCCTCCAAGAGTATCTTGTGCATGTATAATGTCGGATAGATGCCTTAGATATCAGTTATAGTCCATCCAATGGCCTTCTTATGCTGCTGTAGCATTCTAATTAGCCGTTGCTTCTGTTCCTGCATTAACTTGGAAGAGATGATTACGTGCAACGTATCATTTAAACCAAGAAAGACATATTTAAGCTGCCCTGGCAGGGGTTTAAGATCTAGAACATGTGGCTTTTCAATGGAAGGCTTTTGGATTACATGTTCATTCGAGGTTTAATTTAAAGGCTCGAAAAACTTACCTGGATGTGTGCCTATCCAATTTACATCCTCAGGACCTTCAATGTCGTATGTTTCTGTGTCTGAGTAGTCAATGTCGTCGTTGCTGCCGTGACAGTCTTCCGGGTGACTGCGGTGGTAGTGACCAAATTGTCTGTCATGGCAGCTCGACCTGATGCAGGGTTGGTTAAGGAGTACTTAAGAGATTGCCTTGCATTCTTCTTCTGCATCAACCAATTTTATTGCTTGGAGAACATTGAGTTTGATTTGCTGATCATTCACTTTCATGGTCAATTCTCCTTTCTCAACATCGATCACAATTCTGCCTATGGCTAGGAAGGGTCTCCCCAGGATGATCGGTGCGTTTTCATCTGCTTCACAGTCTAAAACAAAAAAGTCAGCAGGAAAAATAAATTTATCCACTCTTACCAGAATATCTTCGATCTTCTCTTCTGGTTGTACGTAAGAGCGGTCTGCCAGCTGCAGCATGACTGTCGTGGGCCTTGCTTGTCCAATACCTAATTTCTGAAACACGGATTTGGGCATTAAATTTATGCTAGCACGAAGATCACAAAGTGTCTTACCCACAAACTTATCGCCAATTATGCACGGTATGATAAAGCTCCTAGGATCCTTCTTCTTTTGGGGTTGATGCTTGTGCAAAACTGTCATACATCCTTCTGTCATATTCACCGTCTCAAATTCATCAAGTGTGGACCTTTTTGACATTGTGTCCTTGAGAAATTTCGCATAACCGGGCATCTGCTTGATGGCCTCTAGTAGCAATATGTTAATGTACACCTGCTTAAAATTATCATAAATCTTCTTAAGCTGGTACTCTTGTTTTTGTTTCTGTAACCGCTATGGAAAAGGAGGTGGAGGAAGATAATCTTCAAGACGCCCCTCACATGGAATTTGGATCTGAGGAGGTTTGAGTTCTTCATCATCCTCTGTTTGCTCCTTTGTCCCTTCTGCTATCGTGGCAGGTGTGTCGACAACAGGTTGTTCTTCCTTTGTCGAGGTAGTGTTCACGGCAGGTGTTTCTAGGCTCGGTTCCTCACTCAGTACGTCCTTTATCCCCGGCCCTTGTAATTGTTTGCCACTCCTAGTTGTAATTGTATTACACTGCTCATGTGTGGGTTTTCTAGTGATCTCAGTATCATTAGGGAATCCTTCGTTCTGCCTTGGCTTGATATACTGTGAAACTTGGCCCATTTGTGTCTCTAGATATTTTAGGGTAGCCTCATGGTTTGTCATCCTCATCTCTGTCTCGTCCATGAATGACTCAGTTTTCTTGACAAAATGATCCATGTTCGCCATGTATGCTCCCGTCTGTGACATAAAAGTTGGCAAGGTATGTTCCAGTATACTAGGTGCGGCTACCGGCTGCTGTTGCGGCTGCTGCTGTGGCTGCTGTCGTGACAGAATTCTGGGTACCCCTTGGTTTTGGTTGTTCTGCACTGGAGGATTCAATGCGTTGTTCAGATTTCTCCAGGAAAATTTTGGATCCTTCCTCCACTTGGGATTGTAATTGTTTGAATCATAATTTCTTGGCATGTTGTAGTTCCCAACATACATCCCTTCTTCCAGCTGTAAAGGATAGCCTTCTGAACTGCTATTTCCACTACAGGTTTCACATACTTCTTCTATAGAATATACGGCTTTAGAATCTTTTCGCTACAGATTTTCGACTATCTTTGTGAGGCATGCAACTTGTGATTTCACTGAATTATCAGCTTCGTAATCCTTTACAGATATTCATCGTTTGCCCCCTCTCCTAGCTGTAGGAAATTGCTCATCGTTCTTTGCTAATTTCTTCAATACTATCATTGCCTCCTCTGGGTCTATATCCAGTAATAGCCCATTCGCTGCTGAATCTATTCTCAGTCGAGTGTGTGCATTGGCAGCGTTGTAGATTTTGACAACCTGATTCCACACGGGGAATCCATGCATCGGGCAGTTCCTTAAAAGATTTGTAAATCTGTCCCACGCCTCATGCATTGGTTCGTCATCTTCCTGTTGAAAGGTAGCAATCTCGTTACGCAATCTATTAGATAAATGAGAAGGATTAAAACGAGAAAGGAATTCACGAGAGAGATCTGCCCAAGTTCTTATTGAACCCGACATTAATTTATTCCACCAAGTTTTAGCTCTATCTCTCAATGAATGGGGAAATAATCGGAGCCTCAGTACTTCCGAATTTATTCTTAGCAGTCTGAATGATCCATAGATTTCTTGGAACGTTTTCAAATGTTCTCAGGCATCCTCAGTTGTAGAACCAGTAAACTGGCCAGCAGAATTTATCATGCTGAACATGACAGATTTCAGCTCGAAGTTCACAGCTTCCACATCTGGCAAGGTGGTTTCCAGTTCAACATGGTCATTGTCCATGTAGTCTCGACAGGACTATCGTGCGGCACCGGCAACGGCAGCGGGCCGTTCATTCCGGGCATCTTGGAGAGGATCCGCAATAACACTCTGGTTATTGTTGTTGGGGTCATCCATCCCGTCGTTTTGCCTTCCGTTCACCATTGCTTCTAGTTTCTCCTCAAGATAGTTGTTTCTTGCTATCAAGAGACGGGATTGGTTCTTGAGTTGGTACGTGCGTTCGATTCCTGGTCTAGTTCATACTCAGGATCTTTTCCTCGTCTAGATCTGCGCATAAGCAAACAACAAACCTTGTGAAAAGCACGGGGTGAATAACACCACTAAAAACAGAAAAAGAAAAAGAAAAAGTGCAGCAAAAAGGTAAAGATATGTTTCCAGTCCCCGGCAACGGCGCCAAAAACTTGTTGCTTGTAAAAGACTCCTATCGCAAATAGTGCAAGTGTACACGACGCAAGTAGTAAAGTGATACTTGGAGTATCAGATATCATCTCCACAAGGACCGGAAATAACTCTATCAATGAATTTCTGTACAAGAGAGAGAAGTAGTTTAATTGAATTGGTAAAGTAATCTTTGGGAACAAGTAAAGTAAAAGATAGAGAAATCAGAATTAAGGAATAGGCTGGTATTGAGTTGCTCAATAGTGCAGGTGTTGCACTGTAAGAGGAACTTTTGTTTTCTGTCGTCGTTCCTGTCGCGGCAGCACCTGTTGCGGTAGAGGTCTGTTGATGTCGCGGCAGCGATCACACAACTCTGTACTTCAAGCTTGGCAAGAATCCCTGATATGACTTGTCCTATCCCTAGGCCCAAGTTCTGCTGATGGACACTTCTTGATTGATACCTCTCAGCGTGAATCGAAGGGTGAACACCAATGTTTTTGAATTCTTCCTTAGCCACTTATCCTCGTACTTATCCCTAAGCTGAGATGGCTTAACCATAAACTTGAAATCGCGTATTTATTCCGTTCGTATGCTTGACTCTCCCGATATCAAACAAATGGATAACCTCACAATGCTCTCCCGATACTCTTGCGAGATATGAAAAACCAGAATAAATAAACTTGAAGTTTTTTATTACTTGACAGAATATTCCTAAAACAGTACAATCCTTGCAACTACTTACAGAATCAACCCTTAGCCCTAGGGGGAGTTTATAACATGATGAAGAGGGGAAAATGACAAAGGTTAAAGGGAAGACGGCTAGGAATAAGATATCCTTCCCTAGGTCGATTTACATGCCTTTATATGGGCATTGGGTCCAAGTTTTCTAATATGGCAAGAATACAAGTTTAAACTAAAGTACAACTCCATTAAAGATTAAATCTTCTGAGTAGATGCCTTTAATTCGCCCTTTTCTTGCCTTGGGTTTCTTCTTGGACTTTGGGCTTGGCCTTCGTTCTGCCTTAGGGTTTAGAAAAATATAGGAGTGGTCCACGACAGACCGGCTTGAAATCCTCTATCTGTCGAACTCCACTTTACTTTTCCACCTCACCATTCTATCGTCATGGCTGCCACGGCAGTAACCACGACAGCGTTTGCTTCTCGACTCCAGTTCTGCGATCCACCTCTGCTCCTTCGCTGCGCTGAGTCCGCCGCAGCAGATATATGCAAAAGTGACCAAAATCAGTAGCAACTGTGCCATTTTATCTAATTGTAATGTATATGCAGAAATCTATCCTAAATGCAATGAATTATGCTTGAATGCAGCAGAAAAAGGGTAAACGAGGGGTAGAATATAGAACTTTTATATACTCAACACTAACCGAGTTGATTAATTTGGTCCCATAGAATCCGCCGCGTGATAGGCGGGGATACTCAAGTTAAGCAATCTCAAGCATCTTAACCTAGAAATAGGAGGGATCAATATCGACTATCCTGCCGAATTCAGAATGACTGCAAGACTTGCCGCCAGGACTTCTTTTCGTTCCATCTGCCGAGAAAGTACACATCCCTGTAGAGGCAATAACTTGTTGCGGCTGCGTGAGAAGGTCGTAGTTTGCCGCCCGCCATACCCGCCGAGGCAGCAATTCATGGGAACGCAAAGCATAATCAAAGCCTTATAATACAGTCCACAAGCTACTAAACTGCACTTGGCTTACCTAGCTTATCGCCCAAACTCTCCCTATCATTCCTCTCATCACTATCTTTATCTTTACTTGTGTTTTTATATTTCCACATCAAGAGATTTAATGGTGCTTTTACTAAATCTTTGTGCAGGAAACCATTCAAAGGAGCTATTCCAATCACTGTGGAGACGATATCTTTTATACTATAACTTGACAGAGTGTGCACTTGCGCTCACAAATAGAGAACACCCTAACGCTCTACAAGTTTTTGGCGACGTTGTTGGGGATTGGCAACAACAACTACGCTTGAATTTCTGCACTTCTATTTAGTTTTTGCACATTAAAACTCTTATTATTTATGTTGCTTTAAAAAATATTTTATATATAGCCTCTTTGTTTTCTTTGTGTATGTCTCGCCATGGCAACAAGGTTGGCAGGGACATCCACCTGAGGAGGGGAAGGACATGCCCAGACCAATAGCCAAACACAAAGACCCTCAGGAAGTGGTTATGCTTGGAAAGAGTACATCCCAACATAACCTAATTATTATTTTATATTTAATTTAAAATTTCAATTTATTTTTATTAGGATTATATTTAATTTTTATTTAATCTTTTTATTTATTTTTTATTTCAGGTTAAGACGGAAGAAAAGGTTCAAGAAAGAAGGAAGAATAAAGGAGAGGCCCAACTAGTGGCCAAGGCAGCCCATGGCAGATTAGCATAACGGCTAGTAGCTTCATAACGGCTACCGCAACGGCTAGTTTTCTGCGACGAGCGAAACAAATATCTGCATAACGGCTAGAACCCCGTTATTCGTGCCACATTTATTACCGCCCGTTGACAGCGTGCCCGCCAAGGCAGTGGAGAGAAGCGGCTATATAAGGCTAATTATTCTCCCATCACGTTCTTCACTTTACTCTCTCCTTTGCTCTGAAATTCTTTCTATAGTCTTTGCTTCCAAGATTTTCTTGCTTTATTTTCTTTCACCTTCTTTTTACTTTCTTTAGGATAACAACCATCCCCCAGATTATGGCTTCAATACAACGCCCTGCCGCCACCTTCAGTACCCAATACAAGAGGTTCTTGAATACCGCTGTCGAGGAGAACTACAACAAGTTTTATAGAGAAAGGCAACTATGGGAAGAGATGGGTTTCCACTAAACTCAATCAGATGGGAACTTTGGATTGGAACCCTACCTCTTCGAGAAGATTCACAACATGGGCTGGGAACAATTCGCACGGAAGCCTGAGGGAATCAACATCAACAACGAGCGAGAATTCTATGCCCACCAATCAAACTCGGATAGTCCTTTTGTCTATGTCCGGGGAGAAGCGGTAAAGTTTTCGGCTGACATGATCAACTGCTTCTACAACATTGAAGTCAACAGCGACCCGCACGAGGAGTGGGAATCTTATTTGACGGGGCCTGACTACAACCAAATCAAGAGAGAGCTCTGCAAGCCAAAAACCAAATGGCTGACAGGCAAAAATAATGGGTCAGTTAACCGCTGCGATTTGCTACTGGAGGCAGCACTTTGGAGCTATTTCGTCTAGTGCCGCTTGATGCCAAGCACGCACGGATCCACTGTAAACAAGTCGCGGCTCGCCCTTATCTACAGTATAATGAAGGGGCGAAAAATCAATGTGAGCGAGGTACTAGTCAAAGAAATTTATGCCCACGCGGAGAAACCAGCTACCAAATGTCCACTCTTTTTCCATGCACTCATTTCAGGCCTTTGTGCCAATTTTAACGTGCCCATGCGCCCAAGAGATAGAATTATTCCTGCCAAGGAAGGATGGACAAGAAGGGCACGTTAACAGATTATGCACTGTGCGGAGCCAGAAACACCCTCCACTGCCCAACCACTGTCGCAAGCTGCCGCCACCCCAGTCGCAGCAGGCAGTACTGATGATGCCCTCACGTCTGACGCAATCCCCTACTGCGTAGCCTAGTGGAAAGCTGCCAGCGGATACAACACAAACATGTGATCTTCACCAAATATGTAGCAAACGTGCAGGAGGCCTTTGTGGCCTACTTGCTGGACAAATACAAGGACGTCGGAGCCTAGTTGTCTGTCTTTCAAACGGAGGTAGCAGCATCAAAACCAGTCCACATCACCCCAAGACCCGCCGCTGCTCCTGCCGCCAACGACAACGAAGCACCACACTACCGCCCAAAGAGAAAAACCTCCCCAACCCCTATGCCTATGCAGCCTTACAACCTCACCTCCTCCGAATCAGAGAAGGAAGATGAGACCAATGTTGCCTCCCCAATAGCCAAGACCACTGCTGCCAAGGAACTCAGCTACTCTGACATGAAGATTTCAGACTCATTTGACGATGAACCAGCCGAGTTAACTAGGAAGGGAAAGCGGCCAGCAACAGATCCCATGGGTGGAGAAGCTGAATGACAAACCAAGAAGCTCACCCCTAGTCTTATCCAGCCGCCGCGTAGCAAGAAAAAGAGCTCGACATATAGACCATTTGCTACACGCCGCCTCGTCCTGCCACAGTCCTTAGAATCTTCATCTGACGCGGCATCAACAGAGGGAAACTCCCCCAGTTTATAACACCATTTTATTTTCTTTTAATTTTTCCGTTTTGTTTTATTTTCTTTTTATGTTTTATTTTTTTATGTTTTTAGTTTTTAGTTTTTATAATTTTTGTGTTTTTTTTAATTTTAGAGGCATTGAGGACAATGCCAACCTTGAGTTTGGGGAGGAATTAGTCCTCTTTGTTTTAGATTCATAGCATCAAGTATCATTTGTAAATTCTGCCCCTAGTACTTAATGAAATATAATCTTTACTTCAAAACTTGTGCCTATGATAGCTTAGTCGATTACTTATTCACACTATTCTAAAAAAAATTCTAACCTAACCTTGGGAAGAAGCATGCAAATACTTAGAAAAATTTTCTTTGTGCCGATTATCTTTACACTTATCTGTTAAATGCTAAATTTAACATTGCATGCCTTCATTAATAAAAGTGCACCCACCTTAGCTTCAAACCCAGAGAATCGTTGTGATGAACTGAAGCCCTTGAAGCCATGATCAGAAAATAGAAAACAAAAGTGCCCAACTTGTGCTGCCAAGGCAGCTGCTTGTATCTTTTAAGTGATTTAATTATTTTAGGTATACATTGTTTACTTGGTAAATTTAGTATGTTTATCATTGACAGAGACCTGCACACACTGCACTGGCATTAAGAAAAATAATTTGAGTTATTTCATGTTATTACCTATAACTAACATTATATAGGTGCCACGGCCTTGAGGCAAGAAATCAAGTTGAATAGCTATCATTCGAGTTTGGGGGTGTGTAGAGTGTCTAGGAGTTCTATATTTTGTACACATTCCCGTTCTTATTATTGCCATTCTTGAGCACATTTAGGCATATTTAGGTGCATTGCATGCATTATAACAACATCTTCTCTTTTACCATGCTTTTATTTGAATACCTTATTATTGGTAAAGAAAAGTTATTGTTTTAGTTTAGTTTATGTTTTTCAGGTGCTATAGCTAGGGAAGTACAGGAGGGACCGGACTGGACGAGAAAGCTGGAGCCAAAGGAGCTGTACTGAAGCAGTCCAAAGATGCCGCCAAGGACGTTGTCGGAGCAACATTGACGCCAAGTGCCGCCCAGGCAGGACTAACACCGACTTACCCAAGATGGGTCTCAATTTCAAGAGGGCAATTTCCTAAGCCCAATGAGCCCAGCCTTGCAATTTCCTGAAGCCTATAGCGGCCGGTAGAGTTTGTATTTAAAGTATAATGGAGTTTGTAATAAATGTAAATATACTTTAGAACTTCTACTTTAGGGAGGACTCAAATTTAGGTCATTAGCTCTATATATACCCAATGTATGTAAGGGTATAGGGGCATATCATGCCATATCTTGTATATCGAGAGGATAGATGGGGATATAACTAGATATGTTGGAGTGTTGGGGGTCGCGGGCCAACTCTCCTAGGATATAGGCGCGTGTATGTAAAGTAATTTGGGAAACAGTTGTATAGGTTTGAGATGTTTTCAATAAAGTTTTGAGTTTGCTTAATCTATCTTCTTTGTTCCTTCAATCTTTCTACACCAGTCGTTTGAAGAGAAAATCCATTTGTTAGGCACGAAAGTGCAAGGCTCATGAAAGGGTTAAGCACGATCACAACGGGAGGCGTGACTAACTTGGTTCCACACTAGTTCACAAGTTTCAGCGGCTAAAAGGGATTACTAACTGAGTTGATTAATTTGGTCCCATAGTATCCGCCGCGTGACAGGCGTGGATACTCAAGTTAAGCAATCTCAAGCATCCTAACCTAGAAATAGGAGGGATCAATATCGACTATCCTTCCGAATTCAAAACAACTGCCAGACTTGCCGCCAGGACTTGTTTCTGTTTCATCTGCTAAGATAGTACACACCCCTGCAGAGGCAATAACCTGCTGCGGCCGCGTGACAGGGTCGTGGTTTGCCACCCGCCATACCCGCCGAGGCAGCAAATTCATGGCAGTGCAAAGCATACTCAAAGCCTTACAATGCATGCCACAAGCTACTAAGCCGAACTTGTCTTACCCAGCTTATCGTCCAAACTCTCCCTATCATTCCTCTCATCACTATCTTTATCTTCACTTGTGTTTTTATATTTCCACATCATGAGATTTAATGGTGCTTTTACTAAATCTTTGTGCAGGAAACCATTCAAAGGAGATATTCCAATCCCTGTGGAGACGATATATTTTATACTATAACTTGACAGAGTGTGCACTTGCGCTCACAAATAGAGAACACCCTAACGCTCCACAGCTGCCTTGGGCTGTCTCGGCGGGATGGTGGGCGAGCTCCTTGATGGGCCTCCTTCATGATCCAGCTCCTTTATTCCTAATCCTGAAATAAAAATAAAAATAAAAGTAATTAAATAACTTCTAAAAAATTAAAATCTGGAAACTAATCTAATCCTAAAATACATTAAACTCTAATCCTAATGCATAAAAATAAAAATAAAGAAATTAAAAAAGAAATTAAGTTATGTTGGGAGTGCATTTGGGTGCATCTCCCAGACATAACAACTTCCTGAGGTAGTTTGGCTTGTCCTTCCCTCCTGGGGGTCCTCTTGTTCCTTCAGGTTCTGTGTTGTTGGGTCCTTTAGCCTGTCCTTTGGTCTTTTGCGACAGATGTTGCCTTGTCTTGTCTCTACGCTGATTTTGGCAGCTCTTGCATCTGAGCATCCTTCCTTTTCTTTTTTAATGGTTGTAACACATTTTACTTTATGCTCTAGTTATCTACCCTCATGGTCAGCTCCCCGTGTTCCACATCTATTAACATTTTCCCCATGGCCAAGAATGGTCGCCTAAGGATGATAAAGGCTTTTTCGTCGGCCTCACAGTTTATGATGAGGAAATCAACTAGAAGGATCAGGTTTCCCACCTTCACTAGGAAGTTTTTGATTTTACCCTCTAGTTGTACAAACGAATGATCAGCAAGTTTTAGCATGGCAGAGGTAGGTTTGGCTGGCACAATTCCTAATTTATCGAAGACTACTTTGGGCATTAGGTTTATGCTGGCTCTCAAGTCGCACAGGGCTTTTGTTTCATGTTTGCTACCTATCCTGCATGGGATAACAAAGCTGCACGAGTCTGTTTACTTGGGCGGCAGTTTGTTGTGCAGCATTGCCATGCACTCTTCTGTTACAACAACTGTTTCAAACTCCCCAATCATCTTCTTTCTAGAAACCATGTCCCTGAGATATTTGGCTAGTTGGGCATATTTTGAATGGCTTCTATTAGAGGTATGTTTATGTGCTCCTGCTTTAGAATATATAGGAATCTTCTGAACTGATGATCTTGCTTCTGTTGCTTTAGTCTCTAGGGGGAAGGTGCTAACGAGCGAATGTCCTCGATACGCTCCTTGCATGGGAACTTAATCTATGGAGGATAATCTACTTCAGGATCATTGTTATGTTCAGCTGCCGGGGCAGTTGTTCTCTCTGGGCTGGCTGTGTTTCTGGTTGCTTTTTCACCACGGGTTCATCCAACTGCTTCCCACTTCTGGTAGATATAGCTTTGCACTGCTCGTAAGTGGCTTTGGTTGCTGCCTCCGTACTGCTGGATGTTGCTCCCATTGTTCTGCTGTTGAAGATCTATGTGAACTGCCTCTGGGTTTTTTTATAGTAGCCTCCTGGTTGTTCATCTTCTTCTCCGTCCTGTCCATGAAAGACTTAGTTTTATCAATGAATTTATTAGTGCGAACAATAAAATCACTAGTTCTAGACATAAAAGTATGAAGAGTTGCTTCTAGTGAATTATTGTTTTGCGGATGCTGAGCTTGCTGTCTGGACATGTTTTGTTGGTAGCCTCCCTATTGTTGTTCTGGGCAGGTCTGCTTGTAACCCCCTTAGCCCGGCCTAGACGCTTGACCCGAACTATGAAGATTACACGGGGAAAACCAAAGTCAACCCAAAAGTCAACCTTGATTAACGACCCTTTATTTTTCATTTTAATCTTGTCTAAAGGCACATTAAGCCTATGTGAATACATCACGAAACCAGGAAGAGAAAGGCACATCGATCGGACAACAGTTAGGGACTCAATTGCATAAATTACGCGTTTAGGGACCAAAATGTAATTTTTGAAAATTAGAAGGACTTTGCTGATTTTAGATTTACCAATGTGTAATTAATCATGTTACATGATTTTCTGTCAAATTTCAGCTTAAAAAGACATCCCAAACTCAAACAATTGCATCCACAACATTGAGGACTAAAATGTAATGCACGGAAACATAAAACAATTCAAAACAACATCCAACAATCAACTGTATCGGAACGCCCACCCTTCGTACTGAAACACCCGTATCAAAACGGTGTTGACCATTTTGGTACTCGGGTATGTTCCGAGACCAGTATCGAAATAGGCTTCACCAGTAGCCAAATTGTTTCGAAACATCTTCATTTGTTCCGAATCACCATGGCCAATACAGGCCCCCGTTTCGGAATAGGTGAGGGTGTTTCGATACACTTTGCCCAGTGACAGCAGAAATTGCTGGTTTTTGACATTTCAAACCATTCAAACATACTTCAATGAGCATTAAACCATACCATCAACTCATTTTGATATTAAGAAACATATTTAAGGTCTTAAAGCTAGAGCATGGCATCAAACACAAAAACACACAATCTCTAGTGGTTCGAACATTCTGGGGCTGCCTGGGCAGAACGTGCGGTTCTCTGAGCGGCGAGTCTTGCTGCCCATCGCTACCGTTCACAGCATCGTTGGGTGGGTCCATGTTGAACTTTGCTTTTTCATTTTCCTCTTTGGTTTTCCCTAGGGTTACTCTGATCTCCTTCTTGAGCTCCCTAGCTCTACATTCGATATCGTCGTAGAAGAGAATTTCTCCTTTTGGATTCACCCTGGTCATAAACTAGCAAAGGAAAGTGTAAAATTCTTTTTTTGTTTTTTTTCGATTAGTAATAAAAATAAAATAAAATGTAAGAAAAAAAGTGCATAAATTAAAAACGAAAGTCGATGTTACAAATCCCCGGCAACGACGCCAAAAACTTGTAGAGCGTTTGGGTGTTCTCTATTTATGAGCGCAAGTGCACAATCTTGTCAAGTTATAGTATATAAGATATCGTCTCCCACAAGGATTGGATAGATTGTTTTGAAATGTTGTTCCTGCACAAATAACGTAAATGCACAAGTAAGATGGTTGTTTGAGAAGAAAAGTAAAATAAAACACAAGTAATAAATGGAAGTAATCAGATTGATAGAGAGGGCAGGGTTATGGTGCTGCTTAGTGTGAAACTGCGTTGAATAAGTCAATTCGTTTTGCGCTGCCATGATCTGCTGCCTCGGCGGGTAATGGCGGATTAAGGCGACGACAACTTTCGATGCCACGGCAGAACTTTGTTGTTGCAACTTTTGCTGTTTCGGCAGGTGAGATGGAGAGAAGTCACGGCGGCAGGTCTGGAAGATACTCCAAGTTCGGTGAAGCAATTCTGAAGTGATCCTACTTGTGTCTAGGCTAGGATTCTGTTGCTGCGTGATGTAGGCAATAACTAGCAATCTCAGCGTAAACCTAACACATGCAGTCAACGTTTGGTTGCTCCTTTTAGCTGCTGAAATTCTAACTTATGCCTAAGCCAAATTAGTCAACACCTCGTCATGATGAGACCGTACTCAATTCTTTTGTGAGTTTGACACTCTCGTGCCCGACAAATGGATTTCTTAAATTAGACTTTTGGAACTGTATTAAGGGTTTTTTTGAAGAAAACCTTCGAGTGTCCCACTTTTTGGAAAAGAGTCGTTAAAAGGGGAAAATTGTGTTTTTTTGAAAAACTATAAAAACTTTTGAGAGCCGCCACCGGCCACTTAGGTAGGCCGGACACCGTAAAAACCAAAACCAGAGATTCTTTTAAAAGGGTTCGAGTTCGTTACGTGTGGGGAAGGGTTAGCACCCCCATCACGCTCGGGAATCGGTACCAATATAATTATTGCTTTTAATCGATTAAAATTATTTGAAATTTAAAATGAATTTAATTAGGAGCTCTTAATTGAAAATTAGACTTTAATTGTACGACCTTATTAAAATTGGTGGTATAGAATTAATTAAAAAGGATGACAGTACACCGGACCAAAGACTAAACCGATATCATATAAGTCTGATTACCGTGTTAGTTTAGGGTTCGGATCCCGTACGTCACCTTTATTGTAACCCCCATAGCCCGGTCTAGACGGTTGACCCGAACTACGAACTTTACACGGGGAAAACCAAAGTCAACCCAAAAGTCAACCTTGATTAACGACCCTTTTTTTTCTTTTTAATCTTATCTAAATGCACATTAACCCTAGATATGTTCATAACAACAGCATGTTCAAAGATCACAGCAATCAGAACACATTTAGGGACTCGATTGCACAAATCATGAATTTAGGGACCAAAACTTAAATTCTGAATATTAGGAGGACTTTACCAATTTTTAAGTTACCATTATGAAATTAGTCATGTTTCAAGCCTCTCTGCCAAATTTCATCTCAAACGGACATCCCAAACTCAAGCAATTGCACATACAAGAATCGGGACTAAAACGTAAAGCTTGCAAACCTCAAAACCATTCAAATTTTATGCCCAACGGTCAAGTGTTCCGAAACGGGTCTAGGCCGTTCAGGAACACCCCTTGGCAGTAGCCAAAGTGTTCAGAAACGGGTCTAGGCCGTTCAGGAACACCCCTTGGCAGTAGCCAAAGTGTTCAGAAACGGGTCTAGGCCGTTCAGGAACACCCGTTGGCAATAGCCAAAGTGTTCAAAAACGGGTCTAGGCCGTTCAGGAACACCCAGGCCAAATCAAGGGCCTGTTTCGAAACAGGCAAGGGTGTTTCGAAACACCCTGCCCAGAAACAGCATATAGGTCTGTTTTAACACCTTTAAACCGCATCAAACATGCTCCAAACCATTCCATAATAAATCAACAACATGCCAAGCATCATACCTACCAATTTGCATAAAATTCTAGATACAAAACCACCCCTAGGTGCACCAACTCATTCAACACATCCAACACTCAATCATGCTTTTAAAACAAGAAGCATAGCATAACAACTTAAGATTAAGAAGATTCAAACGTTGCAAGCGTTAAACCACATAGTTCAAAATCATAAACCAAACTTGTCCAACATACACAATCTCATTAAACATCAACATAAGAGATTCTCCCCCCATTGCCTTTATTATCTATAGCTATTAACTGAGACATACATCTCAAGTGGAGCTCTCCTAGAATCCCTTGCTTCTCGCTGTCCCAACTTCAAATATCTGCATTCATGGACAAAACGGAGCGTAAGCACATAATGCTTAGTGAGGAATGCTCAAAACCAAAACACCATCAATGCAGCGAGTCATAAAACCTCTTTTAAAAGTAAACACAATTCGATAAACCAAAGCAATGTTTGAAAACCCCTTTTAACAACATGCTTTAAAACATGCATTGCTCAACATGGAAAACCAACCCTTAGCTTAGAAAAGCTAAGTAATTCGCTTCAAAGCACAGCCTTGCAAAACCATCAATTTAACCATTCCATGCATGAACATCATATGCAAAGCTAAATACAAAATCCTTGGAAAACACTTCCACTTCACATCATACTTTTCTCATACATTGAAAATCATTTCAAAGCAAGAAACCCTAAAAAACACTTCTCATTCAATCTATCTCATGCATTAAACAAATGCAACATATGAACCACAAAATCGATATTTACATTTCATGTCTTTAAAAACAAGTCTTCGCAAGACTACAATGCACTTAAGAGATTACATGCACACATGCACTATTCTCATTAGAAAATAAACTCTTGTTCAAGCTAACAAGTAAACATGCATTCATAGAACATTACACACTTCTCATGCAATCATGCATCATTTCAAGCATCTCAAGCTTCATCATATTCAAGAACATTATATTGGCTTCCAAGTGATAATTCACAAACCATCATAACGCAAGACACAATCGGATACGCAGATCACAAGCGTTGTCCCCACGCTTCATACACACTACCAATCACAAGGTCCACATATGGACTTTTAAACACCATATGACCTTAACATTCACAAGGTCCTCAAATGGAATTTTAACCACCATTATGACCTTACCATACACAAGGTCCTCATATGGACTTTTAAACACCATATGACCTTAACATTCACTCATTGGTAGTTGTATAACATCACTAACGAGATCACGGGACATACAAGATCCACACATGGACTTTACACCACCATTGTGATCTTACCATACACAAGGTCTTCAAATGGAATTTTAACCACCATTATGACCTTAATGTACACAAGGTTTTCATATAGAATTTTAACCACCATATGACCTTAACACAAGACCCACCCATGGACTTTTAAACACAATGGTGTTCTTAACCATCTCGTTAGTGTACTTGGATGGAGTTACTGGTACAATCACAACCACTCCACATCCAAGGCGACTTTATTCACGGTGCACCCAATCCTATAGCCGGCTAACTATATCCGATTCAAGTAACCAAGAACAACATACATCACTTGCCAATATAACCAATTTACCACATTAATCCATTGTTTTACAAGCATAACCAAAATGCCAAAACCACCAATTACCATCATCAATCCACTGTTTTTGAAGCATTACACAAAGCCATTAAACAACATGCAACACTATGCAACAATTCCACAATTTCAATGTACAAAACCAAGGATCTCTTACCTTGAGCATCCTTCACACATGGCTTTCAAAACCAGCATTAAACCATGCTAAAATATGCCTTCAAAACAGAATTTAAAACATGCAAATCACATGCATTGCATCCAACAATCACAAGTGCTTTAAAAACCAATTCATAACACAAACCAAGAGAGAAATTCCATTTACTTACTCTTGAGCTTAGCTAAGTTGTTTAGACTTAAACTAAGCTCCCAAAACCTTCAAACCTTTGTTTTAAAGCTGAAAACCCAACTTCACTCACCGATACACAAAGCAAGGCTAGCCAACAAGCCTTCCAAGCATCCGAAACCTTCAACGCCACCTCTATTGCTCACGGATCATTCTCCCCTGTTTCAAGCACATAACAACAGAGGATTAATGCATCATAATGCATTAAAACACCAGCAACACACCTAAACTCACTGCTCTTTGCAAATCCAACATTTCGGTTACCGAACACAACCGAAATCACCTCCAAACACTTCCAAGACTTAACCCAGCCAAGATCCATCACTTCTAACCATTTTTAAACATCAATTAACATCCAAAATGATCCCAAACACGTCCTTATACCTCTAGCATTAACAAAACACCAAGATCACCCCAAAAAACCACCATTTTCACAAGTAGAAACTTAGGAAAATCAACCTATTCGGGATTACATTGATTAAACCTCAATTTCTCATCAAATATACATCCATTTTACATTAAAAACACATCTCAAAACAGTACCCAACCATTTCGTACGAATTTCATCACAAATTAACCAAATCTTGCATTTTAAAGCCAAGATCAAGAACACAATTGTAAAACCTTTAATAAAACACAAATCAAGGATTGAGAACTTGGGAATTTCAGTAAAGAACTGAGAATTTAGAGGAGAAGGACGTTCATACCTCTAAACTTGAGTTTCTCCCTTTTTGGAACCACAATTCTTGAAAATCCAATAAGCAAATGCTAAGGTTTTGTTGTAGAATTGATTAGAGATCAAATGAGGATTGAAATCTAATCTTTAGTTGTCAAAATCAGAGAGAATTTTTCTGGAGAAATGTGTTTGGGTTGAGAGAAAAGTTGAGAGAAAAGAAAATGGAAATTTAGAGAAAAGTTAGTTAAAATGCCAAAATATCTTTTCCCTCCTTTTGCACTTAATTAAAAACCATTAATTAAATTGATTAATATTCAGAAAAATCTGGAGAAACTCTTTTGGGTAAATAGATCCTTAAAGATTCAAAGTTTCAATCCTTTTTAAAACAGTCACCCAGTTTTCAAAAATTACATTTTGGTAACTAACCCAAAATGTCACTCTTCCAAACCTCATTTTGTAAAATTGATTTCACCTTTCTCTTATATATAATAAAAGAGGATTTTAAGACATTTTTCCATATTTTTAATGCAACCCAAACTAGGCTTTCCTAAATTCACCCTTTATATTCGAACCGCAACCCGACCGGTCCGGTCCAAACCCAAAACTTCTAAGCCCAAAATTGGGGTGTTACATTTATGCATGATGCAAGCAGATAAAATATGATGTCATGGTCTTGTTCATTTTAATTTCTTACGAATTTACCTTTAGACGCTGCGAATTAATCTGAATATTCGAGGAATATCCAATAAGCTAGGATATTTCGACCTGAATACGCGAATTAGTATGTATCTCCTTTTTATGATTAAAATTAATTATCACATATTTGAGAAATATCTACGATCAAGAGAATGACATTTAAAAATGCATGCCAAAAATACATATTCGAGCAATAAGAGAAACTAAGCCATGTACGCATTTAAACCATATATACATATCAAAACCATATTATATGCATAAAACCATACATATTATATCAACCAAGCATAAAATCAAGTAAACATTACTTAACACATATAAAAAAGGACTGAAATTAAAGGAATGTAAAATGCAAGACAAATAGTTAAAATGCATGATTAAAAGGAAAAATTGGAAAAGGGACTATATTAAAACAAGAATTAAAATTTGAGGGACCAAAACGGGGAATAGATCATTCGAAACTCAGTTAAAACCAAAACATGGATAAATTAAAACCTTTTGAAAAGATGCAAGGACTGTAGAAGGGGTTTAAAAATGCGGAATGGCATGCGGCGCGATTAAAAGGGCACAAAAGGGTTAAAAGAGAATTAAACCGATTTAAAATCCTTTAAAATCATATAAAAACAAATATAATTCATTTTAAGCACCCCTTCCTAAACCTAAACCTAAGCTCTCTCAAACTTTCACCCCATTTGCTCTCTATCAGACGACGTTGCGCCGATCGGCGCTATTCGACGGTCGATGAACTTAGAAAACCCTAAAACTAAACGAACCCCTTTTTCTGAAACCTTTCAAAACCCACAACCAAAAAAGCCTTTCAATTTGCGAAAACATAACAAAAAAACTCCTTTTCCATTCCTTTCGAAAACCGAAACCAAAAAACAGTTTTAAAAAACTTTTTGGTGCTAGCCTCCTCACCGATTCACCCCGTTTATAACGCCCTGGTTTTGGACCTAGATGTTTTAGACATCGGATTGGACCGGTCGAAAACGGTTCGAATCATATTAGGTGATTTAGGGAAATCAAGGATCGGTAAGGGATAAAAATATGGTAAAAATTGCTAAAATCTTCTAAAATCATGTTTAAGAGGTTGGTCAAATCAATTTTACAAAAAAGGTTTCAAAAGTGGTACATTTTGGGTAGTGACCAAAATGTAAAGTTTCAAAACTGTGGGAAATTACAAAATTTCAAAAAAACTCAAAATCTTAGAATCTTTAGGCAGCTTTGGTGCAATTATACCATCCTTAAATTGACATGTGTTTTAAAAGGACTTTTAGATGGTTAAATAAAAATGATTTTATTTAATTAAAATGTTAAAATAAAATAATGAGAAGTTTTTCACGTAACTAAGTTTCATTATTCAGCAAAATCATTTTCTCAACACCTTCTCCAGAATTCTTTTCTCCCAAACACTATCTCTTTGATATCTAAACCATCTTTAAGAGTTCTCTTCAATTCTTCAAGCTTTGTTAAGGAAAAACTTGTCAATCCTTAAGGAAGGCAAGCATTGGAGGTAAATCTCGTCCTCAACCTTCAATCTAGGTTCTTTATTGAAATTCTCAAGATCTTTGACTTCTAAATGTTGTTTTTGGCTGAGTTTTGATAATAGTTTTGATTTAAGATCAAAATCTTGCAAAATTGTGATTTAAAATCTTGATTTTCGGATTGGTATTGATGAGCTCTTTTTTGGATTGGTTTTAATTGAGTTTTAGTTGATTATTGTGTTGAAAAAGGTTTTTGATAATATAGGTCCCGAAATCCTTAAGATCCTTAAGTTTCTTGATGGTTTTAGTTGGCTTTTTGAGGTGTAATGATGGTGTTATGCTTGTTGGAGGTATAAAGAAGGGTTTAGGTTGTTTTTAGGTGTGTTTTGATAATTAATAATGGTTGTAAGTGATGTATGTTGGTTGGGCTTGGTTTAGGAAGCAATCGATTGAGTTTTCGGTTGTTTCGAATGGGTAAAATGGTGTAGTTTTGGTAAGCAACGAGTTTGTGTTTAGTTGCTGGTGTTGAAATACATTTTTATGCATTTGGATCTCTGTTTTGGTGATCTAAAACATGGGATTTTGATCCAGAAGCAAACGAAGCATTTTTGGAGGCTTCGGAGGGGTGATCTTCCCTCCAGCAAACAAAGTTTCGCGTATCAGTGAGTGGAAATGGAATTTCTATCTTTGTAACGCTTTGAGCGTGATCTTCGGAGCTTAGTGTAAGTTTGAAACACTTAGCTAAGCTCAAGAGTAAGTGATTCGAAAGTCTCTCTCGGAATGTGCTATGTTGTCGTTGGAAATGCACTTGAATAAAATGTGGTTTAATTATTGTTTTAAAGCATGTTTTTTAGCATTGAGGATGATGGTTTTAATGCCATCTTGTTAAGGATGCACTTGGTAGGTGATCCTTGGATTTATGAGATATATGCATTTGGTTTAAGCATGTTTATGTTTGTGAAAATGGCATTGTGAGTTATGCTTGTAAAACAATGAATTGTTGATGTTAAATGATTATATTAGCAAGTGATGGAAATGGTTTTTGGTTACTTTAATTGGATATAGTCAGTCAGCTATAGGATTGGGTGCACCGTGAATAAAGTCGCCTTGGATGTCGAGGAGTTGTGATTGTACTGTATACTCCATCCAAGTACCCTAATGATTGAGGCTAAGATCACAATGGTGGATGGTTTAATCCCATGTGTGGATCTTGTGGTTTATGTCTCGTGCTCTAGTTAGTGGAATTATAGAACTACCGATGAGAGGTGTTTAGGGGTTGTGATTGTATCGTTAAACTCCACCACGGGTGTCACAACGGTTAATGGTCTAATCCCATGTGTGAGCCTTGTGTAGTCTGGTAGTGTGTATGAAGCGTGTGGGACAATGGTTGTAATCCGCGTATCCGATTCTATCATTTGTGTTGGTTTTGATATGGTTTGAGATTGATCACTTGTGATCCAATATAATGTTGATGATTAATGATTAAGCATGAGATGCTTGGAAATTATGCTAGAATGCATGTGATGCTTGGTTTAAGCATGAGCAAAGAATTTTGCTATTTTTTAATGATGCTATAAGCATGTGGTTTTAAAAGTGCATTGATGCTTTAGAGAGCATATTTTAAAGGAAGGCATGCGTTTGCAAATGATGATATCTTGGTTTTATAAAAATGCATTGATGAATGTTTGGTTTTGGTGATCCTCACTAAGCTTTATCCTTACACTCATTTATTTAATCAATTTAGAGAATTAAGCATTGAGGCAGCAAGAAAGCAAGTGGAATCCAAGCATTTTTGACTAAGCAATGTATGTGGTTTTACCTTAGTGTAATAAGAGGCAATGGGTGGGATTTCTACTCTTGGTTTTGTTGGTCATGTTAAACACTTGGAGTATGTTTGGTTTATGCCTGTGGAATTGTAAATGCGCTCTATTTGGTTTATGGTTCTGCTTATAGTGTTTTGACCATGCTATGGTTTATTTTCTTAAGCATGCTTGAGTAGCTAATAATTCACCATGGTTTGATGTGCTTGATGAGTATGTTGTACTGTTTGTTGATGTTTATATGTATGGTAAGTTGTTTATAGCATGTATGCATGTATTAAGTATGTTTTGGTGTTGTTAAATGTGTTTAAATGGCTTTTGGAAGTGCATCTCTGGTATGCGTATCAATACACGAGGTTGAGTATCGATACACCAAGACCATTTTCAGGCATTTCAGTTTAGGTGTAACGATATGATTTCCCCGCGTATTGATACGCCTAGGCAAAGTTTGAAGGCCGTTTAGATACGGACTCAAGCGTATCGATACCCTTTTCCAAAAGGTCACTACTATCAATTTGCGAATCGATACGGGGAGAGGCGTATCGATACGGGTTCGTTATTTTCTGTTAATGGAATCTTTGAAGTTCTGAAAAGTTGCATCTTAGCCATAAAATTATTAACATATGTCTATTTTTTGATGAAAATTTCTAGAAAAGAATGGCTAATTGTGATTTGGTAACCTTAAAATCTGTAAAGTCCCTGTATTTTTCTAGAAATTACATTTTAGTCCCTAAATAAAAAATATACGCAATTAATCCCCTAATTGAACTCTGATCGCTGTGTCGTTTTCTTCTAAGTATCTTGCTGAACACATATGTTAATAGTTTGCATCTAGAGAAGATAAAAAGGGTCGTTAATTGAGGTTGACTTTTACGAGTTAACTTCGGTTTTCCCCGTGTAATCTTCTTAGTTCGGGTCTGATCTAGGCCGGGCTAAGAGGGTTACATTTTTTGGTAGCAGAGCTAGGTAACGAAAGAATTGAGGATGATGGTAAGTGAAATTGGTATGTTTCGATGTATGTTGTTTGAAAAAACATGATTTTTGTTGAATGTTGGAGTTTATGCCATGCTTGATTGTTATGAATCATATGGGTGTTAAATATGATTGTATGATGATGATGTGATAAGGTTGTGTGCTGATTTTGGATGATGTAAAGCATGATGTATATGATATGCTATGTTATGCTTGAGGGAAATCGGGGTGCCCATTGCCTTATTACACTAATTAAATGTTTTTGTGAACTTGGATCCTTGCTTGAGGTTGGCCTAAATCATGGTTTGATTTATTTTTGTTGTTATGCCTTGTTAAAAATAGCACAATAGGTTCGAGGAGAGAGCTTAGGTCGAACACGATTGTGCCTGCGATAGAGCAGGGCAATCAGGGTAATTAGGGGTTAAGAACCCAGTTGATGAGACTTTACCTCCGCCACCACGAGGGGGTGGAGAGCCAGAGCAACAAGGACAAGCTGGTCCAGTCTTGGGTGATCTAATGCCATTGGTTCAGGTGATCACCGAAGCGTTTCAGGATGTGGTAGTCGGAGCGCATGTTCAGGCCCCTACAACTGGGCAGGCGGGTTTGCCATTTGAAAGGCCAAGGAGTTTTGGGGCTGTTGAGTTCTTTGGGATGTCTCCTGAGGCGTTAGAAGCCTGGTTAGCTAGCACGATCCGTATTATGGATCAGATGGGATGTAATGATGTGCGCAAGCTGGGATGCGCAGTTTCTTTGCTTCAAGGTGACGTTTATAATTGGTGGATGGCTATCATTGTTGGAATGGAACCCAACGAGGTAGATTGAGAGTTCTTTTAAGGTGCCTTTAAAAGGAAGTATCTTGGAGTGAGATACTTGGATGAAAAAAAGCGTGAATTCATTTCGATTTTACAGAGGAATCTCTAAGTGGCTGGTTACGAGGTTCAGTTCGTATGTTTGTGTTATTACGCCCCTGAGTTGATGTCGAGTGAGAGCTATCGTTGTGATCGCTTCTGATATGGGCTAATTCAGGAAGTGAAGACTTATATGTTGGCTACAGACTACACGGATTTCAATGTGCGTGTATGTCGAGCTAAGGACATCTAGCAGAATTTGGGTCTGTCATCTCGTGGAGGTGGTTCTAGCTTTGGAAAGAGAGCAGCTGAATCTAGTTCTGGTGCTGGGCGGAACAATAGAGGTCGAGATAGGAGATACCAGCCTGGTGTTAGGCGAGGTAATGTTGGTCATGGTGCACCGGCTCAGGGAGACAGGATGAGGGCAGAATAGAACATGTGCTCGACGTGTGGTTCACGGGGTCATCTGCAACGAGATTTTCCTCGTGCGGCTAGAGAGGCTCAGGCTCCTTTTGAGGTAACAGTGAATTCTTGCTTGAATTGTGGCTCAGTAGACCATTTGAGGCGTGAGTGTCCTCTGTTGGCTGGTGGAGGCCAGTGACGTGCACTTGTTGTCGCTGCACCTCAGAGAGGTCGTAGGCGCGGCCAATGGAATTTACAGAGG
Source organism: Hibiscus trionum (assembly GCA_030270665.1). Taxonomy (NCBI): domain Eukaryota; kingdom Viridiplantae; phylum Streptophyta; class Magnoliopsida; order Malvales; family Malvaceae; genus Hibiscus; species Hibiscus trionum. The sequence goes on along the minus strand of BSYR01000001.1, from coordinate 39,791,989 downwards.
AGAGGTGATGGTCAACGAGGTATTGCTCATGTTGTAGCAGTTCGGCCTGAGGGAGGCGATCCTGTGAGGATCTATGCTCAGCGCGAGGAGCGCAATGATACCGATGTCATCGCAGGTACCTTTGTTCTACAGTCTTTATCATTGTTGGCTTTGATTGCTTCTGGATCCACGCATTCTTATATATTGAGTGAGCATGCGCATTTGCTTGATATACCTGTTGAGTTGTTTGAAGTAGGAATGCAAGTGACAAGTTCTTTTGGTGAGACTGTAGTCACTAGGAAGTTGTACCGGAGGTATCCTTTATTTGTTCAGGGTCATGTTTTACTTGTGGATTTGATGGAGTTACCTTTTTATGGTTTTGATGTGATCCTTGGTATGGATTGGTTGTCTGAGCATAGAGCAGTGGTTGACTTCGAAGTTAAGCGAGTCACCTTAAAGCTTGTTGATGATTATGAAGTGGTGATAGTAGGCGAGAATATGAAATTCATGTCTAATGTGGTTTCAGCTATGGAAGCAAGTCGTATGCTAAGGTTGGGTTGTGAGGCCTATCTTGCCTATGTGATGAATCCTGGCACAAAGGATGTACGTGTACAAGACATCATAATTGTTTGCGATTTTCCGGGTGTCTTTCCGGAAGAATTGCCTGGATTGCCGCCAAACAGGGAAGTTGAGTTTGGTATCAAGTTGTATGAGAATACAACTCCGGTGTCCCTTGCTCCTTATCGAATGGCACCGAAAGAGCTGAAAGAGTTGCAGACGCAATTTTAAGAGTTGTTGGATCGAGGGTTCATCTGGCCGAGTGTTTCACCTTGGGGTGCACCAGTGTTGTTTGTAAAGAAGAAAGATGGGACAATGTGGATGTGCATAGATTATCTGCAGCTGAATAAGCTGACGATCAAGAACAAGTATCCCTTGCCAAGGATTGATGATCTTTTTTATCAGTTTCGAGGAGCCTCGGTATTTTATAAGATTGACTTGAGTTCAGGGTATTACCAGTTGAAGGTGAAAGATATGGACGTACCTATCACAACTTTTCGGACAAGGTACGGGCATTATGAGTTCTTAGTGATGGCCTTTGGTTTAACCAACACACCTGCTGCTTTCATGGACATGATGAATCGTGTGTTCCATGAGTTCTTGGATCAGTTTGTGGTGGTGTTCATCGATGATATCCTTGTGTACTCTCGTACCTAAGGATAGTTCTGCAAGCGTTGTTGGAGAACCAGTTGTATGCCAAGCTAAGTAAGTGTGAGTTTTGGCTTAGAGAGGTGGTCTTCCTTGGAAATGTTGTATCGGCTGAGGGTATTCGTGTTGATCCGAATAAGGTTGAGGCGGTAATGAGCTGGAAGGTGCCTAAGTCGGTGAAAGAAGTGAGAAGTTTTCTTGGCTTGGCTGGGTATTACCGTAGTTTTGTCGAGGGTTTCTCGAAGATTGCTGCACCTTTGACCAAGTTGTTGCACAAGAATGTTCGCTTTGAGTGGACAGATACGAGGTAGCAAGCTTTTGAGAAGCTGAAGGAAGCTTTGATGCAAGCTCTTGTCTTGATTCAATCTAAGTCGGGTAAGGAGTTTGTGGTTTATAGTGATGCATCCATTGTTGGTTTGGGTTGTGTGTTGATGCAGGAGGGTAAGGTGGTAGCCTATGCATCTAGGAAGTTGAAGGTGCATGAGCGTAACTATCCTACTCACGATCTTGAGCTTGCAGTTGTTGTGTTTGCCTTAAAGATTTGGAGGCATTATCTATATGGCGAGAAGTGTGTGGTGTTCACAGATCATAATATCTTGAAGTATCTTATGTCTCAGAAGGGGTTGAATCTCAGGAAACGTCGTTCGGTGGAGTTGCTTAAGGATTATTATCTGTTGATCGAGTATCATCCGGGAAAGGCCAATGTTGTGGCTGATGCTTTGAGTAGAAAAGTGGCTATGGAGTTGAGGGTGATGTTTGCTCGCTTGAGCATATCACGAGATGGTGGTCTTGTTGCTGAATTGTAGGTGAAACCATCCCTGATTCAGTTGATCAAGGATAAGCAGTTGGTTGATAATTTTCTTGTTCCCCATGTTCAGGACATTGCAGAGGGTAAGCCTTCAGATTTCAGTTTTAATGATGATGGTGTTCTGTGTTTTGGGAGTCGTATAGTGGTGCCAGATGATGTTGAGTTGAGGCGCACTATTCTGACCGTAGCTCATAGTAGTCCTGTAACACCCTAAAAACCACCCTAGTACAAATTATAGAAAACGACAACGATAACGTAAATATTTTACGATTTAATTAAGGTAGAATTGAAATCATATGAACTAAGCCCTATTAAGTTACAAATGAATAAGAATTAAGGATATGTTTGTATGAAAATTTATAAGATTTGAACTTAAAAAAAAATAAGTGATATATAAATATGTTACATAGATTAATCTAAAGTTAATATTAGATTAAAGTAAAACAATGTTATATATATATTATATGTGAGATAATGGCTGATGAATAAATTTAATATATGAATAAAATATATGAAATTAGACTTAGTGGAGATGCTTGGAAATCAAACATTGCAAGTGTCCTTGTGAGGACCATATTCAGCCACCTTAGTTAGAACACCCACATGTGTTTTCATCATCATTTTTCTTCCTTTTTCATCTTCACTGTGAGAAATAAGAGAGAGAGAGAGAGAGCTGAGTTTGAAGGATCAAAGTTGCTGGAAATTAAACCATTCATACATGCATGTTCATTAGATTTAAAGTTAGTACACATTTATGCTATTCAGTTTTGTATTTTGAATTAGGATGATGTTTTGTTAGGTTTTGATTATGAATGGTTGCTGGAAAATGTTTAAAAATGTGTTATAGTGATGTTAGATTGCTGGGTTCTTGAATTTATTGATGAATTTCTGGAAATAAAGCATGAACAATAGCCTAAAATTGAATCTGCCCAGATTAGGATTCATGCACTGCCCTGTTTTGTATTGAACATTCGAATGGGTTAGAGTTCGAATTAGGAAAACTTGTGTGAATAAAGTTGTATATCTGAATGAGTACTATAAGAAAATGGCCTCTTGAGTATGAAAACAACGTAGGAAGTGGCTGGAAATTGAATTACAAAAAGACTGCTCAGAATTGAATGAATCTGGAAACTGCTTAGGTTAAATTGTAATTTTGAAAATGTTTAGGGGTTTAATTGATGCCAATAAATTCTGGAAAATTTATTAGAAACAGGGGAGGTATTGTAGGAATGAAAAATAAATAATTTAGTTTGAATTATATATCAATTGATAGTTTAAATATCATTAGAACACATAGAAGATCAAAATGGACTAGTTTGTAAGAATTGATAATTTGAGGACTTATATGCTCTGTTTTCATGGTTTCTGGAACATAATTATTATGTTAATATTTGAAGGTAAATGTGGTTAAAAGCTCAAGATTAATGGTGTAGTGAAACATAGGTTATAAATGCACTAAAGTGTCAAATTAAGAATAGGCAGATTAGGTTTCTAAAAATGCCCTATGTTCAAGTAATAAACTGTATTGATAGGGAAATGATAAAATTATGTGCCATACATGGTTGTAAAGGTGTGTTTATAAGCTTTCTAGAATGGTAAAGAACTCATTATTTGGAGTTGTGAGTAAAAAGATATGGTCAGTTTAGTAGAGGTTACTCAAACTGCCAGTTTAGGGGGCAGATTCACTTGTCTAGGTGATTATGCTTAAGTAAATGAATTTATATGTTTGAATTAATTACTAATTGATATTGTATATGATATTTTATGTTTTAAGATCACATTGGTGAAGAATTTCAAGAAGATTCAAGGAGTGATCAAGCAAAGAGAAGGGGGAAAGGAATCATCATCAAGGATAACAACTAAGCTTGGAAGTATTTGTGAGTGTAGCTAGTTTAGGGTTGAGATTAGTGTCTCAACCAATGTGTTTATGTTTCTTGGATGATTTAAAATGAAGCATGTAATGAACTTAATAATGGATTGGTAAATTTAAATGCTAAGGAAGAAGGACTAAAGGAATGAACTATGAACTAGGTGTATGATGCTATCTAGATATGCTAGTTGATGTCTATATGGGTTGCTTTGTGACATGAGTTGTTTGAGCCACTTGAATTGAATTAATGGATGATTTAGCTACTGTTTGAAGATGGTTATATGATTGAAATGATGCTAAATGCTTGCTGGAAATTTGATTGAGCATGGCTTGAATGTGCACAATGTAAATAAGATTGAATGTGTACATGACTTTGTGATATGTGTTTGATAAACAAGTAAAATGCTATTGTTAATAAAGAAAGATAAGTAAAGTCCTTGGTTTGATTAGTGTCTATAGGTAGAAGGGCATGCCTTAGAGTCATTGAGCTCCTCTGATCTTTGTTACAGGATGGTGGTTAGTCACCTATAAACCTGATAAGGTGGTTAGTCACCTTGATAATTGAATGGTGGTAAGTCACCATTGATGCCTATGCATCCTCTGTTATAAGTTGAAATGAGAAATGGATACTTTGAGTATCTAATGTTACATGTTACATGAAGACTTGATTACCTAATTCATTAATCATCCAAGGCAAAACATGATTAGAACAATGATATATGTTTAAATGAACAAGTTGGGTATTAGCCCTTATGATATGGAATGAATATGTGTACTTGGTTGAGATTTAAAATGAACTATGTTGTGATGTGAAACTATGAAATGTTGCTGCCAAGATGACAATGAGATTACATGTTGTTTGTTGTCCAATTTAGCTTAAATTGTACATGTGCTTGCTGCCCAAATTTGGCTTGAATTGTATATGTTGCTTGCTGTCCAATTTGGTATGAAATGTACATGTAGCTTGCTACCCAAATTGGTATGTTTTAAATGAAATGGTTGCTGCCCAATAAGTAATTGTACATGTAAATACTTGCTGCCCTATTGGTTAGTACATGAAAATAGCTTTGTTAACTTGGTTTTGATAGACTAGTTAGGTATTCCAATACGTGCTAAGCCTAGCTAAGTAACTTTAAAGATTGAATAAGACTTTAAAAGATTGAAACTAGTAAAGTTCAGGGCTGCCTCACTAAGTACATTATGTGTACTTATCACTCTCTTTGTTTCCTTCTTCCAAAATAACAGGTCCGTTGACATCCGAAAGCCTTCCGTTTTGTTCCGAGAGCTTCGCAAGCCAAGAACAAGTATGATATAATCTTGCTTAGTCTCCTAGTTGGTGGCATAGTCTAAGTTAGTTTGTCATGCATTATGGAACATGTAATTGTTAAGTTTGGTTTGTATAAAACTAAGACATGTTATATTACGTAATGACTTGATGAATGTTTATGTAAATATGGATATGATGATATGAATGAACTATGTTTGAAGTTAACTAAGCTTGATATGAATTTGAGTATCATTTATATGGTTCATGCCCTTGATGGATTTGAATGGTTGAGTATGTATAAGTATGTTATCTTTATTTGAATTAGGAAGGTTGCATCTAGAATTGTTGTTGGATGATTTGTATAGTTCGAATGGTAATAGAATATAAGAATAAAATGAATGCTGATTTCTAATACTATTGTATATGATTTAGGTTGTTTGAAAGTTGTTATATGTATTTGTATGGTTGTGTTGTAATATGAACTAAGATATGTATATAGATAATATTTGATTGTCTTATGTATTCGAATAAGAAGCATTGGTATACTTGAATCAAATGTTCATGAGTTTGATTGAATACATGTTTGCTAGGTCTTAAACATATGTTAGATGATCATGTGTAAGGATTAGGCTAATAACAAGTTTTATATCATGTAGACCAAATGTATATAAGCTTATATTACATTAGTTTGATTTGAAATTAGATCACATGTATGTTAGTTAGGCTAGTTAATATGCATTTGCAACATGAATATAGGATTCATGTTAGAAAAGTTTTAAATTGGCTCACCTATTTGCATTTATGATCTTGTGATTGGATAAATGATTGTATGATTGTTTGTTTTGATGCTTGTTAAGTATGAATTGAATCTCACATAATTGTATGTTTGACATGTTGACATGTATAAATCTGTCCATCACCCAAATAGTAACATCGCTCGCTCGTAACCGGGCGAGGGGTGTTACATAAATTGGTATCAGAGCTTCGGTTTAGTCGATTCTCGGACTAAATCGGGTCTATTGCATCATATAGGTTAAACTATGCCAACTAGGAGTTTTATATCGAACTGCTTGTGATTGCGCTCTCTAACTTCAATCTTTCCTGAAATCTTATTAGAATGTCCGAATCACGTTTGGCTCGTGATAATGGAAGTCCTCGGGAATCATCTAACGAGGATGGTAGCGTTAGGATGAAAACCAACGCTCTGGGACAATCTAATCCTCCCGAGCAAGTGGACCCTCCGAGAAGATCGGAACTGCGAGAATCGACTCCACTCCCTGAACCTAATCAGACAACTCCGACAATTCCGACTGTTCAGAGTGCTCAGCGGGAATGTCTCCTAAGTATGAAGGAGATTTTCGATCAATTAGTAATGAACATCCGACGAGAACAACCGACTCCGGTGGTTGCTGCCCCGAGTCGAGCCCCTATCGACAAGCTCGCGCAACATCGAGCAACTACATTCACCGGTGAAAACGAGGAAAAGCCAGAAGAAGCTGAGAACTGGCTAGAAAGAACCACTCAAATCTTAACTCGTCAACTTCAATGTTCGGATGAACATAAACTTGAATGTGGGATTGCACTTTTAGCCGACGAAGCTCTAAGTTGGTGGGAAACCACGACTCTGACTGCCCCTGCCGAGTCAGTTACATGGAAATTCTTCGTTGATGAATTCAAAAAGAAATATATTAACGAAAAATACCTTGCTGATCGGAGGAAGAAGTTCTTACATCTGAAACATGCCAATCGGCCGATTGAACAATATGTTGCCGATTTCTGCAAATACTGCAAGTATGGCTCGGAGTACATCAAAACCGAGAAAGATAAATGCCGAATGTTCATCGACGGGCTGAGTGATGAATTGAGTCCGATGTTCACAGCACTTGACATTACGGATTTTCAAATCCTTGTGAATCGGGCCATCGCCACTGAATCTAAGATGCGGAATACCGAGAAACGAAAGAGTGGATTCCGAACTGATAAGAAGCGGAAGAGTGACGACAAGTCTCGGTGGTCTAAGAAGCCGAAACATCAGAAGGAATCATCCTCCACCTATATACCATCTACTCGGAATAATTTCCAACCCCAACACTCCAACAAGATGGCTACTCCGGTTGTTTCTGTCAACAGTATTGGAAATGTCGACAGACCTCCTGTTTGCAAATTCTGTCAGAAGAATCACTTTGGCCAATGTCGAGCCCAGGTGAACCTCTGTTATGCTTGTGGCGCTGACGATCATTACATCCGAGACTGTCCAAAAAGAAATGATCAATCTTTTGTTCGACCGGCTAACCAAAGTTCTGTGCCGTCTAGCCGAGGCAAACATTCGAGACAAGTTTAGTCAAACAATCCCGGGAAAGGCAAGGCTGCCCAATCAAAAGCCACCACTTATCAGGAGTCCCGAGCCCCAGCTCGTGTCTATCACATTCGTGGCAAGGAAGAAGAAGAGTCTCCCGATGTCATTGCGGGTACGGTTGAACTTAACCTTAAACCTGTTTACGCATTGATAGATTCGAGATCAACCCATTCATTTATATGCTCATACTTGTTAGATGAACTTAAATTGAAACCTGAAACTGTACAAACTGGGCTAATTGTTTCGAACCCTATAGGAGGTAGTATGCCTATAAATTTGATTTGTAAAGACTGTCGCATAACAATCCGAAATGTACCCTTTCCTTGTAATCTATATGTATTACCCAAATGTGAATTTGATCTAGTTTTAGGACTAGATTGGTTGGGAAAACATGAAGCCTGGGTAGACTATCAAAACCATAGGTTATATTTACGGGGTTTAGGAAAAGAATCCATTCTATTGATAGACAAGAAACCGATCTCTATTTTCGCCGCTATGGCACTGCAAGACGAGCTTGATTTCGGTTTACTTGAAATGCTTGTTGTATCTGAATTTTCCGATGTTTTTCCCGAGGAACTCCCTGGCCTTCCTCCAACTCGGGAAGTTGAATTCAAGATCGAAGTTCAACCTGGAACTAATCCTGTGTCCATTACACCTTATCGGATGGCACCTGTTGAACTCAAAGAACTAAAGAAGCAAATTCAAGAACTCGAGGATAAAGGATTCATCCGACCTAGCATCTCTCCCTGGGGTGCTCCTGTACTATTCGTGAAAAAGAAGGACGATACGATGCGACTTTGTATCGATTACCGGCAACTTAAAAAAGTAACCATCAAGAACAAGTATCCGCTACCGAGAATCGAAGATTTGTTCGATCAACTCAAACACGCAGCCGTGTTCTCTAAGATTGATCTTCGGTCTGGTTACTATCAAATGAGGGTAAAAGAAGAAGATGTGCCCAAAACAGCTTTCCGAACTCGATATGGACATTACGAGTTCCTAGTAATGCCATTCGGTTTAACGAATGCCCCTGCTGCGTTCATGGACCTGATGAATCGAGTATTCAAGCCTTATCTTGACAAGTTCGTAGTTGTTTTCATTGACGACATCCTTGTATACTCTCGGAACAAGGAAGAACATGTTGATCATCTTCGGATTGTGCTTTAGACGCTCCGAGATCACCAATTGTTTGCCAAATTCACTAAGTGTGAGTTTTGGTTATCTGAAGTTTCATTCCTCGGACACATCATTTCTGCTGAAGGAATCAAAGTCGACTCCAAGAAAATTCAAGCTATTCTTGATTGGAGACCTCCGAGAAATGTGAGCGAAGTCTGAAGTTTTCTCAGATTAGCCGGCTATTACCGAAGATTTGTGAAAGGATTTTCCACTATTGCCGCACCATTAACCAAACTCCTCCGAAAGGATGTAAACTTTGAGTGGTCAGAAAAACAGCAACGAAGTTTTGATCAACTCAAGCAAACTTTGACACACGCTCCTGTTCTTATTCAACCCGAATCGGGCAAAGAATTCATAGTGTACAGCGATGCATCACACTCGGGCCTAGGTTGTGTTCTGATGCAAGAAGGCAATGTGATTGCATATGCATCCCGGCAACTGAAGCAACACGAATTGAATTATCCTACTCACGATCTCGAGCTTGCAGCCATTGTGTTCGCGATCAAAATTTGGCGACACTACTTGTAAGGTGAAAGATGCAAGTTGTTCACTGGTCACAAAAGCCTGAAGTATTTACTCACTCAAAAAGATCTGAACCTTAGACAAAGAAGATGGTTAGAGTTGCTCAAAGACTACGACCTGACCATCGATTATCATCCCGGAAAAGCCAATGTTGTTGCCGACGCTCTGAGTCGAAAACCGAACCTCTGTAAGTTACTCGAAATCCTCGAAAATTTGAAAACATTCAATCTTCAAATTTAAAGTGATCATCAAATTCATTCTTGATAGTTAAGGAAGAATTTGAACACTTTCTTGTTTAGCAAGAAATCCTTCAAATGAAATTTTGTAACCTAAGTAACGTCTTCAATTTGTTTATTCGTAGCTTCTTTGGCTATCAACGCTCATTTCCGGCTATGCAAGGCTCAGAATTATCTGAATGAACTTCAAGTTCAATCTACTCTGATCACCAGGATCAAAGAACTTCAACAAATTGATCCGGAACTTCAGAAAATCAATTCTAAGCTTGAGTCTAATCCTGACTTCTCTGTTAAGTCGAACGGACTTCTATACTTCAAAGATCGTATATGTGTCCCTAATAACAAAGAATTACAGGATGAAATCCTACAAGAAGCGCACCAAAGTTCTTTTTCGATCCACCCTGGATCAGTTAAGATGTACAAGGATCTCAAGCCCTTGTATTGGTGGCCAGGAATGAAAACGGCTATCAACGACTCTGTAGCAAAATGTTTGAACTGCCAACGGGTTAAAGCCGAGCACCAAGTCCCTACTGGTTTGCTCCAACCTCTCAAATTTCCGCAATGGAAATGGGAACGGATCACAATGGATTTCGTAACCGGTCTTCCTTGTTCGCCAAGAAAATGCGACGCTATCTGGGTGATCGTTGATCGTTTCACCAAGTCAGCACATTTCATTCCGGTGAGAATGAATCTCAGTCTTGAAACCTTGGCTGAATTATACATCCGAGAAGTAATTCGTTTACATGGAGTTCCAATCTCAATAGTCTCCGATCGAGATCCCCGATTCACAGCTCGATTTTGGAAGACTCTACATAAAGCTCTCGGAACCAAACTGAATCTTAGCACAACTTTCCATCCGCAAAGCGATGGTCAATCTGAGCGAGTAATTCAAATTCTCGAAGACATGCTCAGAGCTTGTATCATTGACTTCGGAAAGAATTGGGAGAAATCGCTACCTTTGGTAGAATTCGCCTACAACAATAGCTTCCAATCTTCGATTCAAATGGCTCCTTTCGAAGCGTTGTATGGTAGAAGATGTCGAACACCTCTGTGTTGGTCTGAACTCGGTGATAATAATGTTTTGGGACCACAATTGCTTCGGGAAACCGAAGAAAAAGTTCAAATCATTCATTCTCGATTGAAGCAAGCTTTTGATCGCCAAAAGTTTTACGCCGATCTGAAACGTAGAGACATTCAACATCAAGTCGGAGATAAATTGTTTCTTAAAGTTTCCCCGTGGAAGAAAGTATTCCGATTCGGCAAAAGAGGCAAGTTAAGTCCTCGGTTTATCAGACCATTTGAAGTAGTTGAAAGAATTGGTCCTGTAGCTTATCGACTCGCTCTTCCTCCCGAGTTCGATAAGATACACAATGTCTTCCATGTCTTAATGCTCAGAAGATATCGATCTGATCCGTCTCACGTCCTTGAGCCTGAAGAAGTTGAGCTCAATCCTGATCATTCATACGAAGAAGAACCCATCCAAATCCTCGATCGAGAAGTCAAGAGACTTCGAAATAAAAGTGTTCCTCTCGTCAAAGTTCTTTGGAGGAATCACAACGTCGAAGAAGCGACGTGGGAACCTGAGGACACGATGAAGAAGCAGTATCCTCATCTGTTCGATTCAGGTAAAATTTGAGGATGAATTTTCTTTAAGGGGGAGGAGTTGTAACACCCTAAAAACCACCCTAGTACGAATTATAGAAAACGACAACGATAACGTAAATATTTTACGATTTAATTAAGGTAGAATTGAAATCATATGAACTAAGCCCTATTAAGTTACAAATGAATAAGAATTAAGGATATGTTTGTATGAAAATTTATAAGATTTGAACTTAAAAAAATAAGTGATATATAAATATGTTACATAGATTAATCTAAAGTTAATATTAGATTAAAGTAAAACAATGTTATATATATATATATTATATGTGAGATAATGGCTGATGAATAAATTTAATATATGAATAAAATATATGAAATTAGACTTAGTGGAGATGCTTGGAAATCAAACATTCCAAGTGTCCTTGTGAGGACCATATTCAGCCACCTTAGTTAGAACACCCACATGTGTTTTCATCATCATTTTTCTTCCTTTTTCATCTTCACCGTGAGAAATAAGAGAGATAGAGAGAGAGATGAGTTTGAAGGATCAAAGTTGCTGGAAATTAAACCATTCATACATGCATGTTCATTAGATTTAAAGTAAGTACACATTTATGCTATTCAGTTTTGTATTTTGAATTAGGATGATGTTTTGTTAGGTTTTGATTATGAATGGTTGCTGGAAAATGTTTAAAAATGTGTTATAGTGATGTTAGATTGCTGGGTTCTTGAATTTATTGATGAATTTCTGGAAATAAAGCATGAACAATAGCCTAAAATTGAATCTGCCCAGATTAGGATTCATGCACTGCCCTGTTTTGTATTGAACATTCGAATGGGTTAGAGTTCGAATTAGGAAAACTTGTGTAAATAAAAGTTGTAGATCTGAATGAGTACTATAAGAAAATGGCCTCTTGAGTATGAAAACAACATAGGAAGTGGCTGGAAATTGAATTACAAAAAGACTGCTCAGAATTGAATGAATCTGGAAACTACTTAGGTTAAATTGTAATTTTGAAAATGTTTAGGGGTTTAATTGATGCCAATAAATTCTGGAAAATTTATTAGAAACAGGGGAGGTATTGTAGGAATGAAAAATAAATAATTTAGTTTGAATTATATATCAATTGATAGTTTAAATATCATTAGAACACATAGAAGATCAAAATGGACTAGTTTGTAAGAATTGATAATTTGAGGACTTATATGCCCTGTTTTCATGGTTTCTGGAACATAATTATTATGTTAATATGTGAAGGTAAATGTGGTTAAAAGCTCAAGATTAATGGTGTAGTGAAACATAGGTTATAAATGCACTAAAGTCTCAAATTAAGAATAGGCAGATTAGGTTTCTAAAAATGCCCTATGTTCAAGTAATAAACTGTATTGATAGGGAAATGATAAAATTATGTGCCATACATGGTTGTAAAGGTGTGTTTATAAGCTTTCTAGAATGGTAAAGAACTCATTATTTGGAGTTGTGAGTAAAAAGATATGGTCAGTTTAGTAGAGGTTACTCAAACTGCCAGTTTAGGGGGCAGATTCACTTGTCTAGGTGATTATGCTTAAGTAAATGAATTTATATGTTTGAATTAATTACTAATTGATATTGTATATGATATTTTATGTTTTAAGATCACATTGGTGAAGAATTTCAAGAAGATTCAAGGAGTGATCAAGCAAAGAGAAGGGGGAAAGAAATCATCATCAAGGATAACAACTAAGCTTGGAAGTATTTGTGAGTGTAGCTAGTTTAGGGTTGAGATTAGTGTCTCAACCAATGTGTTTATGTTTCTTGGATGATTTAAAATGAAGCATGTAATGAACTTAATAATGGATTGGTAAATTTAAATGCTAAGGAAGAAGGACTAAAGGAATGAACTATGAACTAGGTGTATGATGCTATCTAGATATGCTAGTTGATGTCTATATGGGTTGCTTTGTGACATGAGTTGTTTGAGCCACTTGAATTGAATTAATGGATGATTTAGCTACTGTTTGAAGATGGTTATATGATTGAAATGATGCTAAATGCTTGCTGGAAATTTGATTGAGCATGGCTTGAATGTGCACAATGTAAATAAGATTGAATGTGTACATGACTTTGTGATATGTGTTTGATAAACAAGTAAAATGCTATTGTTAATAAAGAAAGATAAGTAAAGTCCTTGGTTTGATTAGTGTCTATAGGTAGAAGGGCATGCCTTAGAGTCATTGAGCTCCTCTGATCTTTGTTACAGGATGGTGGTTAGTCACCTATAAACCTGATAAGGTGGTTAGTCACCTTGATAATTGAATGGTGGTAAGTCACCATTGATGCCTATGCATCCTCTGTTATAAGTTGAAATGAGAAATGGATACTTTGAGTATCTAATGTTACATGTTACATGAAGACTTGATTACCTAATTCATTAATCATCCAAGGAAAAACATGATTAGAACAATGATATATGTTTAAATGAACAAGTTGGGTATTAGCCCTTATGATATGGAATGAATATGTGTACTTGGTTGAGATTTAAAATGAACTATGTTGTGATGTGAAACTATGAAATGTTGCTGCCAAGATGACAATGAGATTACATGTTGTTTGTTGTCCAATTTAGCTTGAATTGTACATGTGCTTGCTGCCCAAATTTGGCTTGAATTGTATATGTTGCTTGCTGTCCAATTTGGTATGAAATGTACATGTAGCTTGCTGCCCAAATTGGTATGTTTTAAATGAAATGGTTGCTGCCCAATAAGTAATTGTACATGTAAATACTTGCTGCCCTATTGGTTAGTACATGAAAATAGCTTTGTTAACTTGGTTTTGATAGACTAGTTAGGTATTCCAATACGTGCTAAGCCTAGCTAAGTAACTTTAAAGATTGAATAAGACTTTAAAAGATTGAAACTAGTAAAGTTCAGGGCTGCCTCACTAAGTACATTATGTGTACTTATCACTCTCTTTGTTTCCTTCTTCCAAAATAACAGGTCCGTTGATATCCGAAAGCCTTCTGTTTTGTTCCGAGAGCTTCGCAAGCCAAGAACAAGTATGATATAATCTTGCTTAGTCTCCTAGTTGGTGGCATAGTCTAAGTTAGTTTGTCATGCATTATGGAACATGTAATTGTTAAGTTTGGTTTGTATAAAACTAAGACATGTTATATTACGTAATGACTTGATGAATGTTTATGTAAATATGGATATGATGATATGAATGAACTATGTTTGAAGTTAACTAAGCTTGATATGAATTTGAGTATCATTTATATGGTTCATGCCCTTGATGGATTTGAATGGTTGAGTATGTATAAGTATGTTATCTTTATTTGAATTAGGAAGGTTGCATATAGAATTGTTGTTGGATGATTTGTATAGTTCGAATGGTAATAGAATATAAGAATAAAATGAATGTTGATTTCTAATATTATTGTATATGATTTAGGTTGTTTGAAAGTTGTTATATGTATTTGTATGATTATGTTGTAATATGAACTAAGATATGTATATAGATAATATTTGATTGTCTTGTGTATTCGAATAAGAAGCATTGGTATACTTGAATCAAATGTTCATGAGTTTGATTGAATACATGTTTGCTAGGTCTTAAACATATGTTAGATGATCATGTGTAAGGATTAGGCTAATAACAAGTTTTATATCATGTAGACCAAATGTATATAAGCTTATATTACATTAGTTTGATTTGAAATTAGATCACATGTATGTTAGTTAGGCTAGTTAATATGCATTTGCAACATGAATATAGGATTCATGTTAGAAAAGTTTTAAATTGGCTCACCTATTTGCATTTATGATCTTGTGATTGGATAAATGATTGTATGATTGTTTGTTTTGATGCTTGTTAAGTATGAATTGAATCTCACATAATTTTATGTTTGACATGTTGACATGTTGACATGTATGAATCTATCCATCACCCAAATAGTAACATCGCTCGCTTGTAATCGGGCGAGGGGTGTTACAAGTCCTTTCGCTATGCACCCCGGTAGTACAAAAGATGTATCGTGATTTGAAGGTTGAGTACTACTGGGTGGGGTTGAAAAAGGATGTTGCCGAGTTCGTTAGTAAGTGCATGGTGTGTCAGCAAGTAAAGTCTGAACATCGGGTTCCTTCTGGATTGTTGTAACCTTTGAGAATTCCGGAGTGGAAGTGGCAAAGGATTGCCACAGATTTTGTCAGCTTTGCCTTTGTTGCCATTGAAGAAGAATTCAGTTTGGGTGATTGTGGATCACCTTACGAAGTGTGCACATTTCTTGCCTGTGCATACTACGTATACCTTGGATAAGTTGGCAGAGCTGTATGTTGCTGATATTGTGCGGTTGCATGGTGTGCCAAAGTCCATAGTGTCAGATAGGGATATGAGGTTTACAATGCGGTTTTAGGAATGTTTGCACCAAGCCTTGGGTACACGGTTGAATTTCAGTACTTTCTATCATCCTCAGATGGATGGACAATTGGAACGCGTGATCCAGGTGCTTGAAGACATGTTGAGGTCTTACGTTATAGATTTTCAGGGCTCTTGGGAGAAGCACCTGCCTTTGGTTGAGTTTGCTTATAACAATAGTTACCAGACAAGTATCCAAATGGCTCCATACGAGGCTTTGTATGGGAGAAAGTGTAGAACTCCTCTTTGTTGGGCAGAAGCTGGGAAAAAGTTGATTTTGATGCCGGCTATGTTAAAAGGAACCACCGAGAAAGTGAAGCTCATTTGTGAGCGTTTGAAGGGAGCATCGGATCGACAAAAGTCCTACGCGGATTTGAAGCGTAAGGAGATTGAGTTCGCAGTTGGTGAATGTGTGTTCCTGAAGGTATCGCCTTGGAAAAGGGTGATGAGGTTTCGGCGTAAGGGTAAGCTTAGCCCAAGGTTTATTGGACCTTATGAGGTTGTGGAGCGTATTGGTCATGTGGCTTATCGATTGAAGTTGCCTCCCGAGTTGGAAAAGATTCATGATGTGTTTCATGTCTCGATGTTGTGGAGGTACAGATCAGATCCTTCGTATGTGATGCCTGTTGAGGAGATGGAGTTGAATCTAGATATGTCTTATGATGCGGAACCAGTGAGGATCCTGGATGTGAGTAGAAAAGTTCTTCGTGGCAAGACGATAGAGCTTGTGAAGGTGTTTTGGCGACACCGAGGAGTTCAGGATGCCACTTGGGAAAGCAAGACGGGCATGCTGAAGCAGTTTCTGCACCTTTTTCCTTCAGGTAAAATTTTTAGGACGAAATTTCCTAAGTGGGGGAAAGTTGTAACGCCCTGGTTTTGGGCCTAGATGTTTTAGACACCGGATCAGACCGGTCGAAAATGGTTCAAATCGTATTAGGTGATTTCAGGAAATCAAGGATCGGGAAGGGATAAAAATATGGTAAAAATTGGTAAAATACTCTAAAATCATGTTTAAGAGGTCGGCCAAATAAATTTTACAAAAAGGGTTTCAGAAGTGGTACATTTTAGGTAGTGACCAAAATGTAAAGTTTCAAAACTATGGAAAATTACAAAATTTCAAAAAGAAGTCGAAATCTTAGAATCATTAGGGAGCTATGGTGCAATTTTACCTTCCTTAAATTGATATGTGTTTTAAAAGGATTTTTAGATGATTAAATAAAAAGGATTTTATTTAATTAAAATGTTAAAATAGAATAATGAGAAGTTTTTCACGTAACTAACTTTCATTATTCAACAAAATCATTTTCTCAACACTTTCTCTAGAATTCTTTTCTCCCAAACACTCTCTCTTTGATTTCTAAACCATCTTCAAGAGTTCTCTTCAATTCTTCAAGCTTTGTGAAGGAAAAACTTGTCAATCATTAAGGAAGTCAAGGATTGGAGGTAAATCCCGTTCTCAACCTTCAATCTAGGTTCTTTATTGAAATTCCCAAGATCTTTGACTTCTAAATGTTGTTTTTCGCTGAGTTTTGATTATAGTTTTGATTTAGATCAAACTCTTGCAAAATTATGATTTAAAATCTTGATTTTCAGATTGGTACTGACGAGCTCTGTTTTGGATTGGTTTTAATTGAGTTTTGAGTTGATTAATATGTTGAAAACTAGTTTTGATAATATAGGTCCAGAAATCCTTGAGTTTCTTGATGATTTTAGTTGGATTTTTTAGGTGTAATGATGGTGTTATGCTTGCTGTAGGTGTAAGGAAGGGTTTAGGTTGTTTTAAGGTGTGTTTTGATGATTAATATTGGTTAGAAGTGATGTATTTTGGCTGGGCTTGGTTTAGAAAGCAATCGGTTGATTTTTCGATTGTTTCGGATGGGTAAATTGGTGTAGTTTTTGTGAGCAACAAGTTTGTGTTTAGTTGCTGGTGTTGAAATGCATTTTAATGTATTTGGATCTCTGTTTTGGTGATCTAAAACCAAGGGATTTTGATCCGGAAGCAAATGAAGAATTTTTGGAGGCTTTGGAGGGGTGAACTTCGCGTCGGCAAGCGATGTTTTGCGTATCGGTGAGTGGAAATGGAATTTCTAGCTTTGTAACGCTTTGGGCATGGTCTTGGGAGCTTAGTGTAAGTTTGAAACACTTAGCTAAGCTCAAGAGTAAGTGATTCGAAAGTCTCTCCCGGAATGTGCTATGTTTTCGTTGGAAATGCACTTGAATTGAATTGAATGTGGTTTAATTATTGTTTTAAAGCATGTTTTTTAGCATTGAGGATGCTGGTTTTAATGCCATTTTGTTAAGTATGCACTTGATAGGTGATCCTTGGGTTTATGAGATATATGCATTTGGTTTAAGCATGTTTATGCTTGTGAAAATGGCATTGTGAGTTATGCTTGTAAAACAATGAATTGTTGATGTTAAATGATTATATTGGCAAGTGATGGAAATGATTTTTTGTTACTTTAATCGGATATAGTTAGCCGACTATAGGATTGGGTGCACCGTGAATAAAGTCACCTTGGATGTCGAGGGGTTGTGATTGTACCGTATACTCCATCCAAGTACCCTAACGATTGAGGCTAAGATCACAACGATGGATGGTTTAATCCTGTGTGTGGATCTTGTGGTTTATGTCTCGTGCTCTCGTTAGTGGAATTATACTATAACCCCCTTAGCTCGGTCTAGACGGTTGACCGAAACTGAGGTGATTACACGGGGAAAACCGAAGCCAACTCGTTAAAGCCGACTCCGATTGACAACCTTTTTTTCTTTTTTTCTTTTCTAAATGCAAGTTAAGTCATATATGAACACCAAAGAGTATAGGAAGAAAAAACACAGGGATCAGATTTTGATTAGGGGTTTAATTGCACAAACTAGACATTTAGGGACCAAAATATAATTTCTGCAAATTACAAGGGCTTTGCTGATTTTAAAGTTATCTTTATCCAATTGGACATATTTCATGCTTCTCTGTACATTTTCATCACAAACCGATTATCCAAACACATCCAATTGCATACATGATAATCATGGACTAAAATGCAACAGTTTCATTCTTAAAAAGATGTCATTATCATAATTAACGGTCGCGTATCGGTACGCCTAGGGACCGTATCGTTACACACTTCAAGCCCGTATAGAAACACTCCCCAACTGTACCGAAACCCCAATGCAGAAAAGCACAAATTTGGCTTATTCATATCGATACGCAAGCCCGTGTATCTATACGCATACCAGAACTGTTCCAAAAACAGCCTCAAAAACATTTCAAACCTCGACAAATCATCAACAAATCACTTAGACATGTTTATGGCATCCACCCAATCATGTAGACATGCAATTCCAAAGACATGGTAACATCTAATTGATTAACTCAAACATAGCAAAGCATATAATGAAACATGCATAAAGCACAAATCTGTAACGCCCTGTTTTGGGCCTAGATGGTTTAGTCATCGGATCGGATCGGTCGAGAACGGTTCGAATCGCGTAAGGTGATTTAAGGAAATCAAGGATCGAAATAGGATAAAATTGTGGTAAAAATTGATAAAATCCTCTAAAAATATGTTTAAGAGGTTGGTCAAGTCAATTTTACAAAAATGGATTTCGGAAAGGGGACATTTTGAGTAGTGACCAAATTGTAAAGTTTCAAACATGGGAAAAATATGATTTTTAATGTGGAAGCCAAAATCTTAGAATCATTCGGGGGCTTTAAGTCAATTTGACATTTTCTCAATATGACATGCGTTTTAAAAGGTTTTTAATTAAATGAATTTAATTGGGTTTATATTAATTAATTAATAAAGTTAGTTAATGTGAGATTTTCAATTACGTAACTACCAACTCTTTCTCATTTTTAGCCAAACACTATTTCTCTCATCTTTTCTCATAATTCTTTCTTCCAAAAATTATCTCAATATTTTCTAAACCATTTTCAAGAGATCTTTTCTAATTCTTCAAGATTTTGCTAAGAAAAACTTGTCATTCATTGAGGGAAGCAATGATTGGAGGTAAATCTCGTTCTCAACCTCTAATCTAAGTTCTTTATTGAAATCCCCAAGATATTTGGCTTATAAATACTATTTTGGTTGAGTTTTCATTATAGTTTTGATTGGAGATCAAAATCTTGTAAAAACATGGTTGAAATCTTGATTTTCAGACTTGTTGAGTTAGACTCTGTTTTGTGTTGATTTTAATTGAGTTTTAAGTTGATTAATATGTTAAAATGATGTGTTGATAACATAGATCCCGAAATCCTTGAGATCTTTGAGTTTCTTGTTGGTTTTAAATGAGTTTTTGAGGTGAAATGGTGGAATCTTGCTTGCTGAAGGTATAAGGTTGGGTTAGGTTGTTTGTTAGATGTGTTTTATTTTTATTATGGGTTGGAAGTGATGTATGTTGGCTGGGCTTGATTTTGGAAGCAATCGATTGAGTTTTCGGTTGGTTTGGATGGGTATTTTGGTACAGTTTGGGTGAGCAACAAGTTTGTGAATTGTTGTTGGTGTTAGAATGCATTTTAATTCATTTAGATCTCTATTTTGATGATGTGAAAACAGTGGATCTTGATCCGGAAGCAAACGAGGTGTTGTTGGAGGCTCCATAAGGGTAATTCTGTGTCGGCGAGCAAGGTTTCGTGTATTGGTGAGTGGAAATGTAATTTCCTGCTTTGTAACGCTTTGAGCGTGGTCTTGGGAGCTTACTTTTCGTACATCTCTGTCAAAAATCAACTTAAAAGGACATTCCAAGCTCAAGCAATTGCATCCGCAACATGCATGACTAAAATGTAAACATGAGAACTTGAAACAATTCAAATGCACAGACCAACGATCAATTGTTCCGGAACACTAACCTTCGTACCGAAACGCCCGTATCGAAACGGTGTTGACCGTTTCGGTATTCGGGTGCGTTTCAAGACCAATATCGGAATAAGCCTCTCCAATAACCAAAGTGTTCTGAAATACCTTCACTCGTTCCGAAACACTATGGCCATTTCGGGCCCCTGTTTCGAAACAGTTAAGGGTGTTTCGATACACCCTGCCTTGCAACGGCAGAAATTTCTGGTTTTTCACATCTTAATACTACCAAACATGCTCCAAAACATCTCATAACATACCAGGAGCTTGTTTAGACATTAGAGAACATATAAAAGAGACTTAAGCTAGAGCATGGCATCAAACACGTAATCATTCAAACTATATACATGCTTCCTAGCCACAAAACCAAATATAGAACTCAAACCTCCAACAAAACCATTTAGGACCATTTACAAACCATAAAAGCCATAACAAACTTACTACAAACATAGGTAGTCCAAAACACATCTCCCAAAACAACCTTGAAATCCCATTTCCAAATACCAATACGAAAGTGTGAAAAAACATCATCATACATGAGCTTTATACCTCATTGGATGTTCTTAACCTTCTTGCTGCCCAAAACACCTCAATTATCTGCATTATTGGTAAAAGAGAGCGTAAGCATGTTTGCTTAGTGAGGCATGCTCTAAAGAAAACCAACACAATAATGCATTATTCGAAACACTTTCTCAAAAACCATTTTAAACAACATGCTCATTCTATCTCATGCTTGAAAACCATTTCAAAGCAAATCTCCATTTGAAAACACATGTACCTCTATTCTATCTCATGCCTTTAAACCAATGCAAAACTCATGGCAAGGCCATACACATGCTTGTGGAAACCAAAGAACTTCATAAACAAATCTCATATGCATTTCTCATAGCATAAATCATCTCAACATTAGGTACATGTGTATCAAATACATTTTCATATATTATATAGGCATTTCACATTTCATCATTACTTGGATAAGCGGATTAGCTTGACTCAAGGTCAAGTCCTACCCCGGTGGTATCTCTCATCACCGGATTCTCATGGCGGTATCTCTCATCAACACAAAGCTTGGGTATTTCACCAAGTCCTACCCGATGGAATGCCCATCATCGGTCTCTCCCTTTGGATTGAATCCAAAGAGCAAGCACGAATTTTTAGTTTATAGTGCACTCTCATCCTATTGACCGATCAATTATATCTGGTAAGTATCTCATCTTCTATGCCAATATATTATGTCAAAACATAATCTCACCTACTGTTTTTCATGCAACATTTCTCAAATCTTTCTCATCTCATTTCAAAGTCATAATACATGCTTGCATTAAATCAAAATCTTGAAACTCTTTAATGCACATGCTATCACATGAAATCCCTTCAAAGCATCATCTCATGCTACAAATCATGCATAAAAACAGTAGGAATTTGTCTATCTCAAAACAAGAGCATTTAAAAGCATTTTAAGGGGGACCACCACATAATTGAGAGCAAATCTAGCAATACTTACTTCCGGACTTAGGAAGGTGTTTCAAACCGTTCCTAAATCCCCAACCTTGTTTCTTTGTCCCTCAAGGACTTCTAAAACCATTTGCATTCACCAATTACGTTTCGCATGCTCGCCGAAAAACTATCTCAGCTCCCGACACTTCCGGATCAACACCAAAAGCGTCCGAAGATGTCTCCCCTGTTCATAACACATAAGAGCAGATGATTAATTCATCATCATGCATTGAAATCATCAGCCACACACCTAAACCCGATGCTTTACTCAAAAGCCTCATTTCAGCCCCCAAAAACAACCGAAATCATCTCCAAACTCTTCCAAAACAAAGTCCAACCAAGATCTATCACTTCTAAACATTTCTAAACCTCAATCAACATCAAAAACCACCATAAACTCATCCTTATACCTCCAGCTATAACATTAAAGCAACTCAAAAATCATTAACAAAGGATTGATAACTTGGGAATTTCAGTAAATAACTGATCATTAGAGGAGAAGGACGAAGCTTACCTCTAATGGCTGATTTCTCCTTGATTTGGGCAAGTTTTCTTGAAAATCCAAAGTGAAAACAAGAGGATTCGATGAGGAAAAGGTTAGAATCAAAAGGAGATTGAAATCTCATCAAAAAGAATGAAAATCAGAGGCTAATTGATGGAGGAATTGTGTTTGGCTGAAAAGAAATTGAGAGAAAATGAAAGGAGATAAAACTAACATAAGGTAGTTATGAAAAGTCAATGATAGATTTTCATTTTAATAATCCTAATTTCCCTTAATTAAAACACTAATAAAAACACCCAAAATAAAGAGAAATCTGATTAAAAATATTTTGGTAAAATTAGCTCCTTAAAGATTCAAAGTTTCAATCCTTAACAAAACAATCACTATCAACTTTTGCAAAAACTGCGCTTTGGTCACTGCACCGAAATGTAGTATTTCCAAACCTTATTTTGTAAAATTGTTTTCACCATAATCATTCATATAATAAATGAGGATTTTTAGATATTTTTAGATATTTTTAAAGCATCCCGAACTATGTGTTCCCTAAATCTCCCTTAAAGATTTGAACCGGTCACGATCGGTCCTATTCAAAGTCTAAAACTTCGAGGCCCAAAATCCGGGCGTTACAACTCTCCCCCTCTTAAGAAATTTCGTCCTCGAAATTTACCTGGAGGAAAAAGGTAGGGAAATTGCTTCTTCATGTCTTCCTTCCTTTACCACGTGGCTTCCTCAACACCACGATGCCTCCACAAGACTTTGACCAGCTCGACGGTCTTACCTCGGAGAACCTTACTATCCGAATCCAGAATCTCAATAGATTCTTCATCATACGTCAAATATGGATTCAACTCAACCTCTTCCACAGGCATAACATGTGACGGATATGATCTAAACATCCGAAGCATCGACACATGAAACACATTATGTATCTTTGCTAATTCTTGAGGTAGTCTCAGCTTGTAGGCAACAAGACCCACATGTTCTATCACCTCGTATGGTCCAATGAACCTTGGGCTCAACTTGCCCTTCCGGCCAAACCTTATCACCTTCTTCCAAGGTGAAACTTTTAAAAACACACGATCACCCACAACAAATTCTATCTCCTTACGCTTCAAATTCGCGTAAGACTTTTGCCGATCTGATGCTGCCTTCAACCGCTCATAAATGAGCTTCACCTTCTCTGTGTTTCCTTTTAACAAAGTTGGCATCGAGACCAACTTTTGTCCCGTTTCAGCCCAACAAAGAGGAGTTCGGCACTTCCTCTCGTATAAAGCTTCATAATGTGCCATTTGAATACTTACCTGGCAACTATTATTATAAGCAAACTCCACAAAAGGCAAGTGTTCCTCCCAAGAGCCTTGAAACTCAATAACACAACAACTTAACATATCCTCAAGCACTTGGATAACACGCTCAGACTACCCATCCGTCTGCGGATGATAAGAAGTACTAAAATTCAGCCGCATATCCAATGCTTGATGCAAACTCTCCCAAAACCTTGCAGTGAACCTCGGATATCTATCCGACACTATAGATTTTGGCACCCCATGCAATCGTACAATCTCAGCAATGTACAACTCTGCAAGCTTATCTAAGGTGTACGTAGTATGCACATTCAAGAAATGCGCACACTTCGTAAGACGATCCACAATCACCCATACATAATTCTTCTTTGATGGCGATAAAGGAAAACCAGACACAAAGTCTATGGTGATCCTCTCCCACTTCCATTAAGGAATCCTTAACGGCTATAACAACCCTGAAGGAAATTGATGTTCACCCTTAACTCGCTGACAAACCATGCATTTACTAACATGCTAAGCGACATCTTTCTTCAATCCCACCCAATAGTACCCATCGTTCAGATCACGATACATCTTTGTACAACCAGGATGCATAGCAAAAGGACTACTATGAGCTTCGATCAGAATAGTGCGCCTCAACTCAACATCATTCGGCACCACTATCCGACTCCTAAAACATAAGACACCATCAACATTGAAACAAAATTCAGATGGCCTATCTTCAGCAATATCCTGAACATGTGGAACCAAGGAATCATCCAACAATTGTTTGTCCTTTATCAACTGAAATATGGATGGTTTCACCTGCAATTCAGCAACAAGACCACCATCACGAGATATGCTCAATCTAACATACATCGCCTTTAACTCCACTGCCACTCCCTGCTCAAGGCATCGGCCACAACATTGGCCTTCCCCGGATGATAGTCGATCGTTACATCGTAATCCTTAAGCAACTCCACCCAACGTCGTTGCCTAAGATTCAACTCTTTCTGAGACATCAGATACTTCAAACTCTTATGATCTGTATACACTGTACACTTCTCATCGTAGAGATAATGTCTCCAGATCATTAGGGCAAAAACCACTACAGCCAACTCAATGTCATGCGTAGGATAATTGCGCTCGTGCACTTTCAACTGCCGCGATGCATAAGCCACTACCTTACCCTCTTGCATTAACACACGTCTCAAACCAACATAGGATGCGTCACTATACACCACAAACTGTTTCCCAGATTCAGGTTTAACCAAGATAGGAGCTGATTTTCTAACAACCTTCTTTAGCCAGAACTCACATTTGCTCAGCTTAGCATAAAGCTGATTTTCTAACAGCGCTTGCAAAACGATTCTCAAATGACCCTCATGCTCCTCCTCAGTACGAGAGTACACAAGGATATCATCGATGAACACCACAACGAACTTGTTCAATAATTCATGGAACACCCTATTCATCATATCCATGAAAGCAGTAGGAGCATTCGTCAATCCAAACGGCATTACTAGAAACTCATAATGCCCATACCTCGTTCTAAAGGCTGTTTTTGGCACATCCACATCTTTCACCTTTAATTGATAGTATTCGGACCTCAAATCTATCTTTTAAAACATAGACGCTCCTCGAAACTGATCAAAAAGATCATCAATTCTCGGAAAAGGATACTTGTTTTTGATGGTCAACTTATTCAGCTAACGATAATCAATGCACATCCTCATCGTGCCATCTTTCTTTTTAACAAACAAGACCGGTGCACCCCAAGGTGACACACTAGGCCGAATAAAGCCTCGGTCAAGCAACTCTTGAAGTTGCGTCTTTAGCTCCTTCAACTCTTTGGGTGCCATGCGATAGGGAGCAATGGACACCGGAGTTGTGTTCTCGTACAAATCAATTCCAAATTCAACCTCTCGATTAGGCGGCTAACCCGGTAATTCCTCTGGAAACACTCCAAGGAATTCACACACGATCCTTATATCCTGTACGTGGACCTCTTTTGAACTAGGATTCATAAAAACGGCTAGGTAAGCCTCACATCCTTAACGCAACATCCATCTTGCTTCAAGCATCGACACCACATTAGATAGAAACTTCACATTTTCTCCCACCACCACAACTTCATAATCATCCGCAAGTTTTAGCGAAACTCGCTTGCTTTCAAAATCCACAACGGCTCTATGCTCAACAAGACAATCCTTGCGAAGAATTATGTCAAAACCATAAAATGGCAATTCCATAAGATCGACAAGAAAAAATGATCTTGCACCATTAAAGGGCATCTCCTGTACAATCTTCTTGTTACAACCGTCTCGCCAAAGGAACTAGTTACACGCATACCATCATCCAAAGACTCAATAGAAAAACCAAGCATTTGAGCATGTTCACGCAAAATGTATGAGTGTGTAGATCCAGAATCAATCAAAGAAATTAATGACAATGATTGGAAAGTAAAGGTACCTGCGATCACGTCTGTGTCATTCCTTCCTTCTCGATGGGCATACACTCGAGTCTGGCCACCATCCTCTGGTTGAACAGCTTCCACATGTTCCACATTCCTTCCACCCTCATCTTTGCGCTGGAAATTACCACGGCCGCGCCCACGACCTCTCTATGGCTCGACTGCTGTCACCAGAGCCTGACCTTCTCTCAATGGCTGAGGACAATCTTTCTTCATATGCCCTCGATTACCATAGTTCCAAAATCTACCAAGATTACCCACACACTCACCAGCATGTCGCCTACCACACTGGTTACACTCAGGAGTCCTCAAGAAAGCATTCGATCCTTGCTGACCTTTTCCAAGGTTACCACCCCCACGTCTAACATCACCATGTGACCTTCTATCCTTATGCCTCTTATAGCGATCTCTACCAAGATCACGCTCTGCAGCTCACTTCCCCGAGCTAGATCCTCCTACTCGACTCGTCAAACCGAGATTCAGCTCAATGTCCTTGGCTCTAGTGACCAAGACATCAAAAATCAGTATAATCGGCTGCGAGCATATAAGTCTTCACATCCGCCACTAGGCCATAACGGATTGGCTCACATCTTTCTCGTTCGCTAGGAATCAGCTCAAGTACATATTGGCTTATGCGAACCAACTCCACCTCATATTCTGCCCCCGTCATGCTCCCTTGCACAAGGGACATGAATTCCCTCTTTTTCTAATCGAGGTAGCGAACTCCCAAATACTTTCGCTTGAACGCACTCAGAAAGAATGTCCAAGTCGCATCATCATCATCCATCCCAGATATCGTGGTTGTCCACCACGTATATGCATCACCATGCAACAAGGACACAATGCATCCCTACTTCTGAACATTATTAGAGTTCAACTATCCAAGTATCCTCTTGGTGCTCTCCATCCAAGACTAGAAACCCTCCGGGGTCAACCCTCTGAACTTAGTCCCTCCCAGACTGTGAAGTCGCTCCAACGACAACCTTACATTAGCACCATCCTGAGGTGCAGCTCCATGAGATCCAGCTACTGCTGCCTGGAAAGCTCTAGCAATAGATTGTATCAAAGCGGACATATCAGGAGCAGCTTGCCCTCTGAACTGCCTCAGGTCCAGCAACCCCAGCACCAACTCTAGCAGCACCAACCCCAGCACCACCACCACCAGGTGGTCCACCAGAGGGAGGAGCAGGTAGATCCTCAGCATTCTCCACATTCTCGTTCTCAGCCGTAGAACGGGTATTGATTCTAAGATATCTACGTGGCCCCATAATAAAACAATGCAACCGACAAAATACAATAAATCCAATTAGGCATAATAAGGTAAGTAATCCAAGTACTGAAGCTCATTTTTGAAAACAAATCTTCTTATTAGTAATGATATGGCAATGGGATCCTCAACTATACTTCAAACACAACATAGCATCACAATTTCATCTCACTAGAACCACACATCAACAATCATACATCACACTTTCACTGAAAAAATCAAAATTATTCCTAATCACACATATTAACCACTTACCAAGCTCCAAACATTCCCTAACCTGGCTCTGATACCAACAAATGTAACCCTTAGCCCGACCTAGACGTCTGACCCGAGCTATGAAGATTACACGGGGAAAACCAAAGTCAACCTTGATTAACGACCTTTTTTTTCCTTTTTATCTTTTCTAGATGCACATTAAGCCTATGTGTTATGCAAGAAATACAATTTGGGCAAGTTTTCTTGAAAATCCAAAGTGAAAACAAGAGGATTTGATGAGGAAAAGATTAGGAATCAAATGGAGATTGAAATGTAATAAAAAAGAATGAAAACCAGAGGCTAATTGATGGAGGAATTGTGTTTGGCTGAAAAGAATTTGAGAGAAAATGAAATGAGAGAAAACTAACGTAAGGTACTTATGAAAAGTCAATGATAGAGTTTCGTTTTAATAATCCTTATTTCCCTTAATTAAAACATTAATAAAAACACCCAAAATAAAGAGAAATCTGATTAAAAATATTTTGGTAAAATTAGCTCCTTAAAGATTCAAAGTTTCAATCCTTTACAAACCATTCACTATTCAACTTTTGCAAGAACTGCGATTTGGTCACTGCACCGAAATGTAGTATTTCCAAACCTTATTTTGTAAAATTGTTTTCACCGTAATCATTCATATAATAAATAAGGATTTTTAGATATTTTCCCATATTTTTAAAGCATCCCGAACTAGGTGTTCCCTAAATCTCCCTTAAAGATTTGAACCGTTCACGACCGGTCCTATTCAAAGTCTAAAACTTCTAGGCCCAAAATCCGGGCGTTACAACTCTCCCCCTCTTACGAAATTTTGCCCTCGAAATTTACCTGGAGGAAAAAGGTTGGGAAATTGCTTCTTCATGTTTTCATTCCTTTCCCACGTGGCTTCCACAACACCACGATGCCTCCACAAGACTTTGACCAGCTCGACGGTCTTACCTCAGAGAACCTTACTATCCGAATCCAGAATCTCAATAGATTCTTCATCATACGTCAATTATGGATTCAACTCAACCTCTTCCACAGGCATAACATGCGACGGATATGATCTATACCTCCGAAGCATGGATACATGAAACGCATTATGTATCTTTGCTAACTCTTGAGGTAGTCTCATCTTGTAGGCAACAAGACCCACACGTTCTATCACCTCGTATGGTCCAATGAACCTTGGGCTGAACTTGCCCTTCCGGCCAAACCTCATCACCTTCTTCCAAGGTGAAACTTTAAAAAACACACGATCACCCACAGCAAATTCTATCTCCTTACGCTTCAAATCTGCGTAAGACTTTTTCCGATCTGATGCTGCCTTCAACCGCTCACAAATGAGATTCACCTTCTCTGTGGTTCCTTTTAACAAAGTCGGCATCGAGACCAACTTTTGTCCCGTTTCAGCCCAACAAAGAGGAGTTCTGTACTTCCTCCCGTATAAAGCTTCATAAGGTCCCATTTGAATACTTGCTTGGTAACTATTATTATAAGCAAACTCCACCAAAGGCAAGTGCTCCTCCCAAGAGCCTTGAAACTCAATAACACAACATCTTAACATATCCTCAAGCACTTGGATAACACGCTCAGACTGCCCATCCGTCTGCGGATGATAAGAAGTACTAAAATTCAACCGTGTATCCAATGCTTGATGCAATCACTCCCAAAACCATAAGGTGAACCTCGAATATCTATCCGACACTATCGATTTTGGCACCCCATGCAATCGTACAATCTCAGCAATGTACAACTCCGCAAGCTTATCTTAGGTGTACATAGTATGCAAATGCAAGAAATGCGCACACTTCGTAAGACGATCCACAATCACCCAGACATAATTCTTCTTTGATGGAGATAAAGGCAAACCAGACACAAAGTCCATGGTGATCCTCTCCCACTTCCATTCAGTAATCCTTAACGACTGCAACAACCCTGAAGGAAATTGATGTTCAGCCTTAACTCGCTGACAAACCATTCATTTACTAACATGCTCAGCGACATCTTTCTTCAATCCCACCCAATAGTACTCATCCTTCATATCACGATACATCTTTGTACAACCAGGGTGCATAGCAAAAGGACTACTATGAGCTTCGGTCAGAATAGTGCGCCTCAACTCAACATCATTCGGCACCACTATTCGACTCCCAAAACATAAGACATCATCAACATTGAAACAAAAATTCGATGGCCTACCTTCAGCAATATCTTGAACATGTGGCACCCAGGAATCATCCAACAGTTGTTTGTCCTTTATCAGCTGAAATAGGGATGGTTTCACCTGCAATTCAGCAACAAGACCACCATCCCAAGATCTGCTCAAGCTAGCAAACATCACCCTTAACTCCACTGTAACGCCCCGGTTTTGGGCTTAGAAGTTTTGGGCGTTGACCGGTTTGGTCAAAGTGTTGTTCGAATCTAAAAAGGTGAAATTAGGGAAGCCTAGTTCGGGTTGCATTAAAAATATGGAAAAATGTTCTAAAATCATCTTTTAATATAATTAAGTGAACTGTGAAATCAATTTTGGAAAATGAGTTTTGGAAGGGTGACATTTTGGCTAGTGACCAAAATGTAATTTTTGAAAGTTTTGTGACTATTTTCGAAAGGGTTGAAACTTTGAATCTTTAAGGAGCTATTATTCCAAAAGTAGTTTCTCCAGATTTTCTAAGATATTTTAAGCTATATTCTGATTTTAAAACATATCAAAAGAGGGGGGAAAGCCATTTTGGCCATTTTGATAACTAACTTCCTATTTTATTTTCTCTCATTTTCTCTCAATCCAAACACTTTCTTTCCAGAGAATTGTTTCTGATTTTCTCACCTAAATCTCTCCTTTCATTTCTCTTTTGATTCCTAATCATCATATCTACAAAACCTCATCATTTGCTACTTGATTCATCAAGGTTTTTGATTCCAAAAAGAGGAGAAACTCAAGTTTGGAGGTAAGAACGTCCTTCTCCTCTAAACTATCAGTTCTTTACTGAAATTCCCAAGTTTTCAATCCTTAATTGATGTTTTATTAAAGGCTTTTAAGTTGTGAAATGGATCTTGGCTTATAATGCAAGATTTGGTGATTTTTGATGATTTTCGTTTGATCTGTTAAATCTGTGATTTGAGATGTGTTTTTGATGTTATTTGAACTCTAAATTGATAAGGAATTGAGTTTTGATTGATGCAATCCCAGATAGGTTGAGTTTCCTAAGTTTAGCTTGTGATTCTTGTTTGTTTTTTAGGTGATCTTGTGGATCTGGTGTTGCTGGAGGTATAAGGATGTTATTAGGTTCTTTTTAGATGTTAAATGATGTTAAAGGATGTTAGGTTTTGATGGTTAATGGCTGGGCTTTGTTGAAAAGTGGTTTGGATGCATTTTCGGTTGTGTTTGGTGGCCGAAAATGGAGTGTGGATGAGAGCAGCGAGTTTAGGTGCTTTCATTGAAGCTATTAATGCATGATGATGCATTAATCTACTGTTTTAATGTGTTAAAACAGGGGAGTCATCTTTGGATCCAAGTGGTGGTGATCCGGAAGCTTGTTTTGGTGCTTCGGCAAGAGGCGAAGTGGAATCGGTGAGTGAAATTGGGTTTTCGGCTCTGAAACCAATGTCTTGGGAGCTTAGTTTAAGTCTAAACAACTTTGCTAAGCTCAAGTGTAAGTTTCGGAAATACTCTCTAGTGGTGGCCATGATTTGATTGTTGTGCAATGTGGTTTATTGCATGTTTTAAACTCTGTTTTGAAAGCATGATTTAGCATGGTTCATGTTGTTTTTGTAAGCCATATGTTGAAGGAAGTTCAAGGTAAGAGTTCCTTGTTTTTTGACATTGATTAAATGTGGTTTGATGCTTTTGAATGCATGATGAATATGACTTGGTTTAATGCTTTAAAACAGTGGATAAATTGATGATAATGATGTATATTGGCAAGTGATGTTTTGAAAAGGTTAAGGTCACTAAGGTGGTTAAAAGTCCTTGAGTGAGCCTTGTTTACTTAAGAACATCAAGGTGGTTAAAAGTCCTTGGATGATTCTTGCTACGGACACAAAGGTGGTTAAAAGTCCTTGTGTGGTCCTTTCCATGGTGTTTAAAAGTCCATGGGCCAAGGTGTTTAAAAGTCCTTGGGGCCAAGGTGTTTAAAAGTCCTTGGGGCCAAGGTGTTTAAAAGTCCTTGGGGTGATTATTACCATGGTGTTTAAAAGTCCATGGGCCAAGGTGTTTAAAAGTCCTTGGGGCCAAGGTGTTTAAAAGTCCTTGGGGTGAAAGTTGATGAACTTGTTTTTAAAGAAATGGAACTTATCTCTTGTGGCCAATATGACATGTTGTGATATGATGCATGAGATGCTTGTTTAAGTATGCTTTTGAGCATGTGTAAATGATGATTTGAAGCATGATTTATAAAGTGTTTTATAAATGCATTATTGGATGGTTTTGTTGAGCATTCCTCACTAAGCTTTTGCTTACGCTCTCTTTGTTTTTCTCAAATCAATAATGCAGAACATTAAAGTACTTTGAGGGCAGCAAGGAAGGCAAGCTTTCAAGTGGAAGTAAAGCTCAAAGTATGGAAGGTTTTCTTAAGTACATTTAGCTTTTGGTAATTTGGCAATGGGGGACCTATGTGTATGTTTTGGGAGATGTTTTGAACTCCCTAAGTATGTTGAATGTTGTTGAGAATGCTGGTTTTTGTGGTTGGCCATTATATGCTTGAATTGAAAGTTTATGCTTGGATGGTTGCTTGTGTAGGAAGCATGCCTATAGATTTGGGGCTTTTCACATATGTTGAAGTTTTGATGAATTGTTGATGCAAGTATGTCTCATATATGTTGAATTGCATGTTGGTAAAGTTTGGTGGCATATGGAGCATGATTGGATGTTTAATTGCATGTTTAAGTATGCATTTTGGGGTAAAATGTGCAGGGTGTTTCGGAACAGCACCTACCGTTTCGGAACGGGTGCCTTAAACAAGCCCAGGCGTCCGAAACGGGAGGGATCGTTCCGAAATGGTTTGGCTACTGCCAGCCCGTGTTTCGGTACGCGTTGCGGAACGGCCCCGCGTTTCGAAATGGGCTCTGCCTGTTTCGGAACGGGTGACCGTTAGGGGCTGACATTGGCAGTTAAATGTTTTGAATTGTTTGCATTTTGGTCCTGAATCTTGTTTGTGCAATTGTATGAGTTTGGGAAGTCCTTTTGAGCTGAAATTTCACAGAGAAGCATGAAACCTGATTAATTTCAAGTTGGTAACTTTAATTTGGGTTAAGTCCTCATATATATCAGAAATTACAATTTGGTCCCTAAAGTTGTATTTTGTTCAATTGGGTCCCTGTTTGATCTCTGATGTTTATGATCTTTAAGTATGCTGTTGTATGATCATATCTAAGGATTAATATGCATCTAGACAAGTTTAAAAAGAAAAAAAAGGATCGTTAATCAAGGTTGACTTTTGGGTTGACTTTGGTTTTCCCCGTGTGACTTTCTTAATTCGGGTCAACCGTCTAGGCCGGGTTAAGGGGGTTACATCCACTGCCACTTTCCTGCTCAAGGCATCGACCACAACATTGGCCTTCCCCGGATGATACTCGATCGTTACATCGTAATCCTTAAGCAACTCCACGCAACGTCGTTGCTTACGATACAACTCTTTCTGAGACATCAGATACTTCAAACTCTTATGATTCGTATACACAATACACTTCTCACCATAGAGATAATGTTTTTAGATCTTTAGGGCAAAAACCACTGCAGCCAACTCAATGTCATGCGTAGGATAATTGCCCTCATGCACTTTCAACTGCCGCGATGCATAAGTCACTACCTTACCCTCTTGCATTAACACACATCTCAAACCAACATAGGATGCATCACTTTACACCACAAACTCTTTCCCTGATTCAGGTTGAACCATGATAGGAGTTTGCGTCAAAGCTACTTTTAGCTTCTCAAAAGCTTGCTGTCTCACTTCCGTCCACTCATACTTGACATCCTTCTGCAAAAACTTCGTAAAAGGGGCAACAATCTTAGAAAATCCACCCATAAACCTCTGGTAGTAACCTACCAACCCAAGGAAACTACGAACTTCATGAACGGACCTAGAAGGCTTCCAACACATCACGGCCTCAATCTTCTGAGGATCAACTCAAATCCCGTCAGCCGAAACCACATGGCCAAGAAAAACAACCTCATTTAGCCAGAACTCACATTTGCTCAGCTTAGCATAAAGCTGATTTTCTAACAGCGCTTGCAAAATGATTCTCAAATGACCCTCATGCTCCTCCTCAGTACGAGAGTACACAAGGATATCATCGATGAACACTACAACGAACTTGTCCAAGAATTCATGGAACACCCTATTAATCATATCCATGAAAGTAGTAGGAGCATTCGTCAATCCAAACGACATCACTAGAAACTCATAATGCCCATACCTCATTCTAAAGGTTGTTTTTGGAGCATCCACATCTTTCACCTTTAACTGATAGTATTCGGACCTCAAATCTATCTTTGAAAACACAGACGCTCCTCGAAACTGATCAAAAAGATCATCAATTCTCAGAAAAGGATACTTGTTTTTGGAGGTCAACTTATTCAGTTGACGATAATCAATGCACATCCTCATCATATCATCTTTCTTTTTAACAAACAAGACCGGTGCACCCCAAGGTGACACACTAGGGCGAATAAAGCCTCGGTCAAGCAACTCTTGAAGTTGCGTCTTCAGCTCCTTCAACTCTTTGGGTGCCATGCGATAGGGAGCAATGGACACCAGAGTTGTGTTCTCGTACAGCTCAATTCCAAATTCAACCTCTCGACTAGGCGGCAAACGGTAACTCCTCCGGAAACACTCCAGGGAATTCACACACGATCCTTATATCCTGTACGTGGACCTCTTTTGAACTAGGATTCATAACAACGACTAGGTAAGCCTCACATCCTCGACGCAACATCCGGCTTGCTTCAAGCATCGACACCACATTAGATAGAAACTTCACATTTTCTCCCACCACCACAACTTCATAATCATCCTCAAGTTTAAGCGAAACTTGCTTGCTTTCAAAATCCACAACGGCTCTATGCTCAACAAGACAATCCTTGCCAAGAATTATGTCAAAACCATAGAATGGCAATTCCATAAGATCGACAAGAAACACGTGATCTCGCACCATTAAAGGGCATCTCCTATACAATCTTCTTGTTACAACCGTCTCACCAAAGGAACTAGTTACACGCATACCAACATCCAAAGACTCAATAGGCAAACCAAGCATTTGAGCATGTTCACGCAATATGTACGAGTGTGTAGATCCAGAATCAATCAAAGAAAGTAATGAAAATGATTGCAAAGTAAAGGTACCTACAATCACGTTTGTGTCATTCCTTCCATCTCGATGGGGATACACTCGAGCCTGCCCCCACCCTTAGGTTAAAAAGCTACCACATGTGCCACATTCCTTCCACCCTCATCTCTGCGCTGGAAATTACCACGGCCGCGCCCACGACCTCTCTGTGGCTCGACTGCTCTCACCAGAGCCTGACCTTCTCTCAACGGCAGAGGACAATCTTTCTTCATATGCCCTCGATTACCATAGTTCCAACATGTACCCATATTACCCAACACTCACCAGCATGTCTCCTACCACACCGGTTACACACAGGAGTCCTCAAGAAAGCATTCGGTCCTTGCTAACCTCTTCCAGGGTTACCACCCCCACATCTAACATCACCATGTGGCCTTCTATCCTTATGCCTCTTATAGCGATCTCTACCAAGATCACGCTCTACAGCTCACTTCCCCGAGTTAGATCCTCTTGCTCGACTCATCAAACCCAGATTCAGCTCAATGTCCTTGGCTCTAGTGACCAAGACATCGAAAATCAGTATAATCGGGTGCGAGCATATAAGTTTTCACATCCGCCACTAGGCCGTAACGTAATTGCTCATATCTTTCTCGTTCGCTAGGAATAAGCTC
This sequence comes from Hibiscus trionum, assembly GCA_030270665.1. Lineage (NCBI taxonomy): Eukaryota > Viridiplantae > Streptophyta > Magnoliopsida > Malvales > Malvaceae > Hibiscus > Hibiscus trionum. The sequence goes on along the minus strand of BSYR01000001.1, from coordinate 39,756,507 downwards.
AGCTGCATATTGGCTTAAGCGAACAAACTGCACCTCATATTCTGCCACTGTCATGCTCCCTTACACAAGGGACATGAATTCCCTCCTTTTCTCATCAAGGTAGCGAACTCCCAAATACTTTCGCTTGAACGCACTAAGAAACAATGTCGAAGTCACATCATCCTCATCCATCCCAGATATCATGGTTATCCACCACGTATATGCATTACCATGCAACAGGGACACAATGCATCCCTACTTCTGAACATTATTAGATTTCAACTATCCAAGTATCCTCTTGGTGCTCTCCAACCAAGACTCGGAACCCTCCGGGGTCAACCCTCTGAACTTAGTCCCTCCCAGACTACGAAGTCGCTCCAACGACAACCTTACATTAGCACCATCTTGAGGTGCAGCTCCATGTGCTCCAGCTATTGCTGCCTGGAAAGCTCCAGCAATAGCTTGTATCAATGCGAACATATCAGGAGCAGCTTGCCCTCTGAACTCCCTCGGGTCCAGAAACCCCAGCAGCACCAACCCCAGCTCCACCATCACCAGGTGCTCCACCAGAGGGAGGACGAGGTAGATCCTCAGCCGTAGAACAGGTATTGATTCTAAGCTCTCTACGTGGCCCCATAATAAAACAATGCAACCGACAAAATACAATAAATCCAATTAGGCATAATAAGGTAAGTAATCGAAGTACTCAAGCTCATTTTTGAAAACAATTCTTCTCATTATTAATGATATGGCAATGGGATCCTCAACTATACTCCAAACACAACATAACATCACAATTTCATCTCACTAGAACCACACATCAACAATCATACATCACACTTTCAGTGAAAAAATCAAAATCATTCCTAATCACACATATTAACCACTTACCAAGCTCCAAACATTCTCTAACCTAGCTCTGATACCAACAAATGTAACCCCTTAGCCCGGCCTAGACGCCTGACCAGAACTATGAAGATTACACGGGGAAAACCAAAGTCAACCCGAAAGTCAACCTTGATTAACGACCCTTTTTTCCTTTTTATCTTTTCTAGATGCACATTAAGCTATGTGTTACGCAAGAGTCATATGAGAGAAAGGTACAACGATCGGAAATCAATTAGGGACTCAATTGCAAGAAATACACTTTTAGGGACCAAAATGTAAATTTTGGAAAATATAAAGACGTTGCAGATTTTAAGTTTGCCAATATGTAATTAATCACTTTTCATACATCTCTGCCAAAAATCAACTTAAAAAGACATTCTAAGCTCAAGCAATTGCATCCACATTATGCAGGACTAAAATGTAAACATGAGAAATTGAAACAATTCAAATGCACAGACCAACGGTCAACTGTTCCGGAACACCGACCTTCGTACCGAAATGCCCGTATCGAAACGGTGTTAACCGTTTCGATATTCGGGTGCGTTCCGAGACCAGTATCGGAACATGCCTCTCTAGTAGCCAAAGTGTTCCGAAACACCTTCACAGGTTCTGAAACACTATGGCCATTTCGAGCCCCTGTTTTGAATTGGTTAAGGGTGTTTTGATACACCCTGCCTTGCAGCGGCATAAAATTCTAGTTTTTCACATCTTAATACTATCAAACATGCTTCAAAACATCTCATAACATACCAGCAACTTGTTTAGACATTAGAGAACATATAAAAGAGACTTAAGCTAGAGCATGGCATCAAACACATAATCATTCAAACTATATACATGCTTCCTAGACACAAAACCAAATATAGAACTCAAACATTAAACCAAACCATTTAGGACCATTTACAAACCATAAAAGCCATAACAAACTTACTACAAACATAGGGAGTCCAAAACACTTCTCTCAAAACAACCTTGAAACCCAATTGCCAAATACCAATACTAAAGTGTGAAAAAACATCACCATACATGAGCTTTACACTTCCTTGGATGTTCTTAACCTTCTTGATGCCTAAAACACCTCAATTATCTGCATTATTGGTAAAAGAGAGCGTAAGCATGTTTGCTTAGTGAGGCATGCTCTAAAGAAAACCAACACAATAATGCATTATTCAAAACACTTTCTCAAAAGCCATTTTCAACAACATGCTCATTCTATCTCATGCTTGAAAACCATTTCAAAGCAAATCTCCATTTAAAAACACTTGTACCGCTATTCTATCTCATGCATTTAAACCAATTTAAAACTCATGGCAAGGCCATACAGATGCTTGTGGAAACCAAAGCACTTCATAAACAAATCTCATATGCATTTCTCATAACATAAATCATCTCAACATTAGGTACATGTGAATTAAATACATTTTTAGTTTATAGTGCACTCTCATCCTATTGATCGATCAATTATATCCGGTAAGTATCTCATCTTCTATGCCAATATATTATGTCAAAACATTATCTCGCCTACTATTTTTCATGCAACATTTCTCAAATCTTTCTCATCTCATTTCAAAATAATAATACATGCTTGCATTAAATCAAAATCTTGAAACTCTTCAATACACATGCTATCACATGAAATCGCTTCAAAGCATCATATCATGCTACAGATCATGCATAAAAACAGTAGGAATTTGTCTATCTAAAAACAAGATCATGTAAAAGCATTTTAAGGGAAACCACCACATAATTGATAGCAAATCTAGCCATACTTACTTCCGGACTTAGGAAGGTGTTTCAAACCTTTCCTAAATCCCCAACCTTGTTTCTTTGTCCCTGAAGGACTTCTAAAACCATTCGCACTCACCAATTACATTTCGCTTGCTCGCCGAAACGCTATCTAAGCTCCCGGCACTTCCAGATCAACACCAAAAGCGTCCGAAGATGTCTCCCCTGTTCATACCACATAAGAGAAGAGGATTAATTCATCATCATGCATTGAAATCATCAGCCACACACCTAAACCCGCTGCTCTACTCAAAAGCCTCATTTCGGCTCCCAAAAACAACCGAAATCATCTCCAGACTCTTCCAAAACAAAGCCCAGCCAAGATCTATCACTTGTAAATATTTCTAAACCTCAATCAACATCAAAAACCACCAAAAACTCGTCCTTATACCTCGAGCTATAACAGAACACCAAAACCACTCCAAAAACCACCATTTTAGCATGCAAAACCTAGGAATGCAAACCTATTCGGGATTTGTTTGATAAAACCTCATTTATAACATCAATTACCATCCAAAGTACATTAGAAATCAACCTCAAATTAGAGCCTAACCAATAGTTACTAAAATCATCAAGATCTCTCCAAGAATCTTGAGTTTTGACACAATTTCATGTTTCTAACATTAAAGCAACTCAAAAATCATTAACAAAGGATTGATAACTTAGGAATTTCAGTAAAGAACTGATCATTAGAGGAGAAGGACGAAGCTTACCTCCAATGGCTGATTTCTCCTTGATTTGGGCAATTTTTCTTGAAAATCCAAAGTGAAAACAAGAGGATTTGATGAGGAAAAGATTAGGAATCAAAAGGATATTGAAATCTCATCAAAATGAATGAAAATAAGAGGCTAATTGATGGAGGAATTCTGTTTGGCTGAAAAGAAATTGAGAGAAAATGAAATGAGAGAAAACTAACGTAAGGTAGTTATGAAAAGTCAAGGATAGATTTTCTTTTTAATAAACCTTATTTCCCTTAATTAAAACATTAATAAAAACACCCAAAATAAATAGAAATCTGATTAAAAACATTTTGGTAAAATTAGCTCCTTAAAGATTCAAAGTTTCAATCCTTTACAAAACAATCACTATTCAACTTTTGCAAAAACTGCGATTTGATCACTACATCGAAATGTAGTATTTCCAAACCTTATTTTGTAAAATTGTTTCCACCATAATCATGCATATAATAAATGAGGATTTTAGATATTTTTCCATATTTTTAAAGCATTCCGAACTAGGTGTTCCCTAAATATCCCTTAAAGATTTGAACCGTTCTCGACCGGTCCAATTCAAACTCTAAAACTTCTAGGCCCAAAATCTAGGCGTTACTAAAGTTCTTCGTGGCAGAACGATAGAACTTGTGAAGGTGTTGTGGTGACATTGAGGAGTTGAGGAGGCCACTTGGGAGAGCAAGGCAGATATGCTGAAGCACTTTCAGCACCTTTTTCCTTCAGGTAAAATTTCGCGGACGAAATTTCCTAAGTGGGGGAGAGTTGTAACGCCCTGGTTTTGGGCCTAGATGTTTTAGACATCGGATCGAACCGTTCGGAAACAGTTTGAATCGCGTAAGGTGATTTAAGGAAATCAAGGATCGGGGTAGGATAAAAATATGGTAAAATTTTCTAAAATTCTCTAAAAATATGTTTAAGAGGTTGGTCAAATCAATTTTTCAAAAAGAGTTTCGGAAGTGGTACATTTTGGGTAGTAACCAAAATGTAAAGTTTCAAAACTGTGAAAAATGCAAATTTCAAAAGGGAGAGTCAAAGTCTTAGAATCTTTAGGGAGCTTTATGCAATTAACCTTTCCTTAATATGACATGTGTTTAAAATGTTTTTTTATTTAATTGATTTTAAAAGGGTTTTATTTATTTTATTAATTAAATAATTAATTTGGGAGATTTTAATTACGTAACTACTTTTCTCTTCTCATTATCAGCCAAACACTCTTCTAAATCATTTTCTCCAGATTTCTTTTCTCCCAAACACTCTCTCTTGGTTTCTCTTTCATTTCCAAAGAATCCTTTTCAATTTCTTCAAGATTTTTGAAGCAAAAACTTGTCATTCATTGAGGAAAGCAAGGATTGGAGGTAAATCCCATTCTCAACCTCTAATCAAAGTTATTTATTGAAATTCCCAAGATTTTTTACTCTCAATTGTTGTTTTTAACTGAATTTTAATAATAGTTATGATTTAAGATCATCTTACAAAATGGTGACTTAATTCTTGATTTTCGGAATTTTTTTGATGAGCTCTGTTTTGGATAGATTCTAATTGATTTTTGAGTTGATTATGTTTTTGAGAAAGTGTTTTAATGATATAGATCCCGAAATCCTTGAGATCCTTGAGTTTTATGATAGTTTTAGTTGAATTTTTTAGGTGAAATGATGATGTTTTGATGTTGGAGGTAAAAGGAAGGGTTTAGGTTTATTTTAGGTGTATTTTGATGTTTATAAATGATTGGAAGTGATGTATGATGGTTGGGCTTTGTTTAGGAAGCAATCGATTAAGTTTTCGGTTGTTTCGGATGGGTAAATTGGTGTAGTTTTGGTGAGCGACGAGTTTGTGTTTAGTTGCTGGTGTTGAAATGCATTTTAATGCATTTGGATCTCTGTTTTGATGATATGAAAACATGGGATCTTGATCCGGAGGCAAACGAGTCGGTTGTGGAGGTTCCGGAGAAGTGATTTCCGTGTCGGCAAGCAAGGTTTCGCGTTGTCGTTAGTGGACATGTTTTTAAAGCTTTGTAAGCTTGGATATGAGTTATTGGGAGGTTAGTGTAAGCTTGAAAGGTTTAGCTAATCTCGGAAGTAAGTATGGTTTCTTGTTCTCTCGGTTTTCGGTTTTGAAATGGATTCCATGGTATATCATGCTCATGTTTTGATGATTGTTACTCATTGTTATGCATGGATTTAAGCATGGTTTTTTCTTGTGATTATCCCATCAAAAGGTTTGGTTTGAATACAAGATGGTATGATCTTGCATAGAATGTTTTTCTATTGAAAGGCGTGTTTAATTTTGGACATGTGAAGATTTTTGATGATGCATTGAAAACAGTGAGTTAACAGGGTTTTTGGAGATACATTGGCAAGGTTTGATTTAATCTTAATACTCGGATACATTGGTCAACAAATAGGATGTGAGTGCACTATAATCTATAAAATGTATGTGTGTCTAGCTACGTGACGTAATATGGGGTGAGCCTATTGCAGGTGATAGAGATGAGCCTATCACTATGGGTTAGGGGTGAGCCTAATTCCATTCGTAGCCATTAAGATGGGGTGAGCCATCATTGAGTTTAGGGGTGAGCCTATGTTAGTCCGTGTATCTGATATTGTGTATGAAAGTGATGGAGGTGAGTCCATCATAACAGATAGGGGTGAGCCTATGCCGGATGTTAAATGCCAATATATGTATGTTATCAATGTTGCCCATGTATCATGTTTTTAAAATGGAAGCATCATGATTTATTGTGCATGAGATGCTTGATGTTGAGTTATTGCATAAGAGGATTTTATGCATGTGAATTAAGCAAGTGAGGCTTAACGTGGATTTGCATTGAGAGCAATGCATGTGATTAATGATACACGAGGAACATGATTTAAGAATGATTTGCTTTGGTTTTGAAAGCATGATTTTTAGAGTGAGAATGAAATGGTTTGAATCGTGTTTTAAAACCGCATTGTTGGTGTATTCTTGAGCTTTCCCTCACTAAGCAAGTGTGCTTACGCTTCTCTTTTCCAACCAATGCAGATAGCTAAGCTTGAGGGCCAAAGAATAGCAAGCGAAGGCGCCTAAGTTGTCACTCAAATTCAAGTAGAATTGGCAATGGGGGATTAGAACCTTGGTTTGAAGGTTTCATTATTGATTTCTTAGCTGAGATATAATGGTTGCTTATTTTGGTTTGTAAATGGCCTTTGAGGGTTGAATTGTGCATGAATGTGGTTTTTAGCTTTTGTATGGTTTTGAAGTCTAGGAAGCATGCCTATAGATGTAATGCTTGCATGAATGATGCTACATCCTAGCTTGTGCTTCTTGTTAATGGACTTTGATGTGAATACAAGTTGTATGTGGGTTGTAACATGTGTGGGAATGTTTTCGGGTGTGGGAAGTTGTATAAAACCAGAAAAGTCTGTTGCTGCAGGGTAGGACGTTTCGGAATGCCCTCATCCGTATCAAAATGATGGCCTGTATTGCCCAGGTGGTTTCGGAATGGGTGCGATCGTTCCGGAACATTTGGCTATTGTGAAACATGGTTTCTGAACGTATGTTGAGTGTGTAAAAGTTCTATTATTTACACCCTATTTAACCCATATTTTTGCTGCATTCAAGCATTATTCATTGCATTTAGGTTAGTTTACAGCAAAACATCACAAATATATTAAAAGGCACAGTTTCTACTAAGAATGGCTGTTTTTGCAGGTTGCTGCCATAGCAGACGGAAAGGGCAGGTGCTGGGCAGTGAAGCAGAAGAACTGGAACCGGACGAGCAGTCAAGGAGGACGATGCTGCCATGGTTGGCGCCGTGACAGTAGAGGACGACAACAATTTTGAGGAGAAGAAGCAAAGTGGACCTCGACAGATAGAGAAAATTCAGCCCTCTCTCGTGTGAAAACCCTATATTTTTCCAAGCCCCAGATCAAAAGGAATGTCAAGCCCAAAGTTCAAGGATCGAAAATCCCAAGCAAGAAAGATGACGGCTGGAAAGCAGATTCCTTGAAGATTTAGTCTTTATTAGAATCATACTTTCATTTAAAGTTGTATTCTTGCTATATTAGATAACTTGAGCCAAAAGCTTATATAAGGGCATATATTTTGACCTAGGAGGCATAACCGATTACCCTAGCTTCCTTCCCAAAACTCTAGCCGTTTTCCTTCCCACAACATGTTCTAAATTCCCCCTAGGGCCACGGGTTGATTTGTAAAGTAGTTGCAAGGGTTGTTTTGTTTTAGGATTTTTCAGTTCAATAAATTAAACTTCAAGTTCTCTTATTTTGGTTATTAATATCTTGCAAGAGCATCGGGAGAGCATTGTGAGGTTATCTATTTACTTAGCATCGGGAGAGTTAAGTATACGAAAGAAATAAGAGCAAGTTCTCTAGTTTATAGTTGAACTATCTCGGGCCTAGGGATAGGACGAGGTTAAGCGGCTAAAGAAGAATTTATCCACATCGGTGTTCATCCTTCGATTCACGCCGGGAGGTATCATCGAGATGTGATCATCGAAAGACTTGGACCTAGGGATAGGCCAAGGCACATCTGGGATTCTTGCCAAACTTGAAGTACTGAGTTGATTGTTCGCTGCCGCGACAAGCAACGGATTGCTGCCGCGACAGGTGCTGCGACAGGGACGACGACAGAACTGGAGTTCCGAAACTCTGCAATACCTGCACTACTGAGCAATTCAATACCAGCCCATTCTCTCTATCTTGATATCTCTACTATTTTATTTACGTTTACTTTATTATTCTCGTGACAACTTTCTCAAATATTTTCTTTACTTTCGTGCAGTGAATTAAGGTGAAGCTATTAGCCCGATCCCTGTGGAGACGATATCCGATACTTCGTATCACTTTACTACTTGTGTCGTGTATACTTGCACTACCATTGCGATAGACTATTTTACACGCAACAACGTACCCGAGTATCGAAACGGTCAACTTGGTTTCGAAATGACCGTTCTCATTCGGGGTTCAGCGTTCCGCAACAGGTGACCGTTGAACTTGGATTTTGAATTTTTCCTGGTTTGTCTTTCTTGCAATTTGACCCCTAAATGTTCGTATGTTAAATTAATTGAGTTTGGAAGTTCCGTTTGAGATTAGTTTTGGCATGCTGGAATGTACATGATTAATTTTGGTTTGGTAACTCTAAAATCTGGTTAGTCCTCGTAATTATGAAAATTTACAATTTAGTCTCTAAATGTTAAATGTATAGAATTGTACCCCTTAATGAACTCCGATCGCTGCACCGTTTTCTTCTATGTGTCATGCTATTCACATAGGTAAATATTGTGCATCTAGAAAAGATAACGTAAAAAAAGGTCGTTAATCGAGGATGACTTTAGTTTTCCTTGTGTAATCTTCTTAGTTTGGGTCGGGCGTCTAGACCGAGCTAAGGGGGTTACATAAACCCTACTCTTGAACAACAAAATTCTTGTGTTCTTACATTAATGAGGGCGTCTTTCCTAGTTGTTTCCCGACGTGCACTAAAGCCAACATTTTTCGCATATTCCTTGTAAATCTCCCATGCATTATTACGAGATTGAAAACTCATACAAATTATATTATCAGCAACAACTTTTAAGTCAGATTCACATTGAGCATTCGAAAGAAGTATCAACAAGATTTCCATCTTTGTCCTCCATGTACCAGTAATTTGGTTTGAAGTGTTCCGATGACAACATTTTTTATTGTTGTAAAAAAGATAATTAAAATAAAATGCAATTTTTCAGTTAAGTAAATAAAAAGACTCAAGCTTCCACATACCTTGTAGGAATGAATAGACACTTTTGAATCTTAGACAATTTCTGCAAGGGATACTTGTTGTGTGAGGATAAGGTGAAAATTTTTTACTCCACTCTTTTTTGTTGATGAAGAAGAAATGGTTGGGCCAAAGAAATTTCTTGTTTTTGTATAAAAATTATGGTTGTTCTCAGCATTCATTCTAGAATTTAAGATGGTTGTTCTCAGCATTGATTGCATCGGTCATTTTTATAAATACACCACTTTCAGTTCCTGATTATAAAACCAGTATTTTTAGATTCGAAACCGTAACCAAATATTTCATTTGAAACCTAATATGTGTAGGTGGTTTCGATACCCCATGTGAGGGTTTCGAAACCTCTTAACCAATTTACATGGCAGGTCAATATGCCAAATTAGTATCGAAACTACCAAATTGTGGTTTCGAAACCGCTAAAGTAATTTTCATTGTAGGCCATTCTGTCAAACTAGTATCGAAACTATTGAATGTAGTTTTGAAACCGTTGAAGCAATTAGGTTTCCTTGTTATTCTGCCAAACTAGTATCGAAACTTTCAGAAGTGTAACACCCCAGTTTTGGGCTTAGGTGTTTGGTGAGTCAGATTGGGTCGATGGAACCGATGTCGGTTGTTCGAATCACTAGAATGTTGTTTAGGGAAATCAAGTTTTGAGATGGGATAAAAATATGATAAAAATTCCAAAAATCCTCTAAAATGTTGTTTAAGAGGTTGGTCAAATCAATTTTACAAAACAGGTTTTCTAAAGTGTACATTATGGGTAGTGCCCAAAATGTAATGATTTAAAAGTTGGAAAAATGTGTTTTTCAAGAAGAGTCAAAAATATTAGAATCTTTAGGGAGCTACTCGGCAATTATGCCTTTTTCCTAATTTGGCATGTGTTTTAAATGTTTATTAAATAATTAAAAGGTTTTATTTAATTAATTAAGGAAAGTTAGTTAATTGCTTAATGAATTTTTTGACGAGCTTTTCATTTCTCACTTTCACTTCAGCCAAACACTCTCCATTTTCTCTCAAATCCTCTCTTGATTCCTATGTTTTCTTTATTGATTTCTTCCATTTTCCTTCAAGTTTCTTCAAGCTAATCTTGCCAAATTAGAGGAGAAGCAAGGATTGAAGGTAATTTTCGTGCTATCTCTCTAATCTAAATTCTTTAATGAAATTCCAAAGATATTTGACTCTTTAATACTGATTTTGATTGAGGTTTTGTTGTTAGATTGTTGAACTCTTGAAATCTTAATTGAAAAAAAGATTTTAAGGTGATTTTGGGAGTTTGATTTAAATGGCTAGTTTAAGATTGTTTCTAAATGAGTTTTGAAAGGTTTCTGGTGTTGAAGTGGAGACTTAATCACATAGATCCTGAAATTCTTGAGATCCTTAGTTTTTGAAGTGCTTTTGGGTAAGTTTTTGAGGTGTTCTTGAAGAATTTGAGTTGCTGGAGGTATAAGGATGCTTTTAGGTTGTTTTTTTATGTTGATTAATGCCTAAAATGTGTTGGATGAGTTGGGTAATGGTTGGGCTGAGGTTAGAGGTCAATCGATTGAGTTTTCGGTTGTTTCGGATGGGTGTTTTGGTGCTTTAGAGCAGGGCTGCGGGATTTCTTGTGTGCGCTGGAGTTATGGATGCATTTTAATGCATTGAACCTTTTTTTTGATGTGTTGAAAACATTGGACAATATTCTGGAAGCAAACGAAGTGTTTTCGGAGGCTTCGGGCGATCGGTAGTTGCGTCGGTAAACGTGGTTTCACGAGTCGGTGAGTGGAATTTGGTTTTCTAGCGTGGAAACATTTTAGAAAAGGTGTTGGGAACTTAATAAGAGCTTGAAACGCTTTATTAAGTTCGGAAGTAAGTGAATAGAAATTTCTACATCGGTTGTGCTAGTTTTGAGCCTTTGGTTGCACTTGATTTTAATTGCATTAACCTACTGTTTTAAAGCATGTTTTGAATGTATAAAATGTGTATGATGATGCCATGTGGTTTAAGGATGCAATAGGTAAGTGATCCTTGTATGCATTTGTTGATGTATGAGATTTGAAGAATGGTTTAATGCTTGTTTTATGGCTTATCATGAATGTTTTGTAAAAACAGTGAGTTATACATGAGGTATGGGTTATATTGGCAAATGATGTTGAATAAAATGTTTTATAAATGAAATCGGTTATAGTTAGCCGGTTATAGGATTGAGTGCACTATAAATTAGTCTCCTTGGATGATGAGGGGTTTTGATTGTACTGAATACTCCATCCAAGTACCCTAACGATTGAGGATTGTTTAAGGTTGCAACGGTTGAGGGTAGCTCCCGGGTGCGAACCTTGTGTTTGTCTCATCTATCGTTAGTGGATTATACATCTACCGATGAGTGGTGTTGAGGGGTTTTGATTAGACCGAATACTCCACCACGGGTGTAACAACGATGGAGGGTCGCTCTCGTGTGTGAGCCTTGTAATGCCGATAGAGTGTATGAAGGATGTGGGACAACCCTTGGTAATACGTGTATCTGATATATGTTTTTGAGATTGTTGTTTATCACTTGTGAGCCAATATAATGAAATGAATTATTGTGGAAAATGATGTTAATGCATATCTTGAAAGATGCATGTTTTGGTTTAAAGATTAGCATAATGGTGTTTATGATTGAAAAGCTTGGAATATGAGTAGCAATGGTTTAATTGTTGAATTTATATGAATCACGATGCATGATGTTTAATACAATGAGATTGATGAAAAAGTGCATGTTTTGTCAAGAAAGGCATAATGGTTTCGAAAGAATGAAAAATGTTTTTGAGCATTGATAACTTATGTGGTTTTGAGAAATCCTCACTAAGCTTGTATGCTTATTGTCACATACTTATTCTCTCAAACCAATCCGTGCGGCGCTAACACTCCGGACACAATGTTAGCAAGCCTTTCCCGAGCGAATGATATGGCTAAACAAACACGAGAATGGAGAAGGCGAGAGAGTTACAAGGAAAGGATCCTTGTATTGAACTCTTAAGAAAGCTTTACAAGAGAGAACTTATGTGAATTGTAGGATGGTTTACAAATGACCCTAGTTAGCTTATTTATAGTCTCCAACCTCCTCAATGGACGGTGGATATTGATTCAATTCAACGGTTATGATCTTGCCTCCAAAAATATCTACAAGGCCTAAGATTATCTATATAATACTATACTTATCTAGTTATATCCTAAATGGTCTAAAAGCTCGAAAATATTCTAAGGAGTTCTAGATAACTCCTATAGATCTACACTTTTCTATAGGCTTCTAGAATGTTCCAAAGGTGTCCAGACTAGTCCCGAGCCTTCTAGAGTTGTCCCGATGCTTCCCTAAGCTTCCCAAGCCTTCTAGGTCATTATGGGTGAGTCTAGATGGTTGTGGAGCGTCCTGGATCCTTCTAGAACATGGTGGAGACGTTTCAAAATGGTTGTGGGCCTCTGTAGGCCGTTCTAGATCCTCCTTGGATCATCATTTGCCTTAAAACCCCCAAGACACTTCATTTTGCCTTGGTTGGCCCGAGTGCACCTAGGGGCACTCCTCGGTCGGTCCTGGTGCACTTTGGCGTGGCGTGACATTCTCCCTCACCTGATCTCGCGACGGCCTTGTCGCGTCTCGGTTGAGCTGCTTGGATGTTTCTGGTGTGCCTCCTTCGGCTCCTTGCTTGCTTCGCCTTTACCCTCGACTTAGCAGCTCGATCCTGGGCTATCGTATCAAGTTGTGCCTTGCCATCAACTCCTTTGATGAAGGCAACAAGTCGCTTTCGTATGGGACATGACCTCATCACACGATGTCCTTCACATAGGTAGCACTTCACCCTTGTGCTAGCCTTTGGCGCGGACTTTGCCTTCGTGTTGCCACGATTCCCTCTCGTGGGCTTACCCTTGTTGACGCCACCTTGCTTACCTCGTGCAAGCTTGGTCGGTGACTCGGCCTTACCTTCAGCCTTTGGAGATGGTTGGTCATCTTCTTGCTCCACATCGAGCATCAACCCTGGTTTAAGTCCCTTGGCGCAATGTCCCTTATGGGTGGAACTCCCCTTGTTCCTATCAGTGCCCTTGACCGATTGAAGTGCTGAAATCATCTGCATGGATCCCATCTGTGCACCTTGCCCATCCTCGGCATCACTACCTTCGTCGGCATCACTTCCCCTTTGATGTCTGGCTAGAAGCGAACTAAGGGCTTTTCATTGTGGGCATTCACGAGTCCAATGGTTGTCGTCGCAAATGAAGCAACTGCTTGACGATGACTTCCTCATTCCTTGGAACTCCTTGGACTTACCCTTGTCCTTGCCTTTCCAAGGGGACGAGTCTCGGTGCCTAGGTGAGTGGCCTTCATGATGGCCATCCTTGTGATGGTTCCTCTCTCCCCCACCATTGGTATGGCCATCCTTGTCATCCTTTGGCCTGGGGGTGGACTCATTGTGGCTTGAATAATTAATAAGACTCTTGGCCACAGCGATGGCATCGACAAGGTTTTGCACCTCACGATGCCTTAACTCGGTCTTTGCCCACGTTTGGAGTCCATCGACAAAGTTAAAGAGTGACCCTTTGTCGGAGAGGTCAGGGATCTTAAGCACCAGACTAGTGAACTCCTTGACTTAGTCTCGGATGCTCCCCGTTTGCTTGAGCCGACACAATCGAGCTCTTGCCTTATCTTCTACATTCTCAGGGTAGAATTGCCTTTTGAGTTCGTTCTTAAAATCATTGAAGGTAGAGATGGTCCATGTACCTCTCTCGATGTCCAGACGCCTCCTCCACCACCAAAGCATGGCGGTGTCGGTAAGATAAAGAGCAGCTGACTGAATCTTGGAGGCCTCATCCACAAGGCCAACGACTCCAAGATATTGCTCCAAGCCATATAAGA